>CM062604.1:12527936-13727936 GCA_031470985.1 Agastache rugosa
GCCAAACAAGAAGTCGTGGCAAGGACAAGGACACCACCAGCCAGATGCGTATAGTTCGAGGAAAAAGTTAGACCGCCTTTCGCTAGTCAAGGCAGCTCTTCTCAAGGATACTAAGTAATCCCTCCTTGTCCAAAGTGCAATAAAATGCATCAAGGAGTCTGCGTAGCCGGGAAGTAAATACCGCTTTACATGCGGGCAAGTTAGCCATTATTCCTATCGCGTCCGAGCAAGGCCCAAGTTCGGGAGTAAGGAAGGCGTCTAATCAGTTTCAACCCCCACGTCTGAAGGCAATGGAAGTAGTTCTGCAGCCGCAGCAGCAAGAACAACGTACCGTCCGCTGCAGCCAGGATCTCGCTGAAGAAGAAAAAGCGGCAAAGAACCGCAGAGAGCCCCAACAGCCACATCGTAGAGTTTTTGCTCCGGGAGCGTGCCGTGCGTTAAAGACCAAGGAAATTTACAGGTATGTGGCCAAGCAAAGGTATACTCTTATAATTTTATTTTGATATCAGTGCATCGTGATTCATTTATATCAAATGTATGCCAGATAATCTTGATCTTAACGCTTCGAGCGTGCTAGTTTTAATCTAAGAGTAACTACTCCAAGAGGGTAAATCTACTATAGTTACTCATCTATGTCCTAATCTAGAGCTCAATTAAAGATATCTTAAGATGTCACCTAAAAACTCTTAACCTAATTCAAATGTGGGACGTAGATATTATTTTGGGAACGGACTGGTTGACGGAAAATTTTGCATCAATCCAAGCACAGCAAAGGCAAATTTCTTTTCGGCCGCTGGAAATTACTCGAGGCTTGTTAACTTGATCCTTCCTTAATTGATCGGAAAGGAAGAAAGAGTTCCAATCATTTCAGCCATGCAAGTAAAGAGTGTTAAGAAGAAAAGATGTGCAAGCATATCTAGTCTATCTTAACAAAGCCGAAGATCAAGAGAAAAGCATAGATGATGTGAAAGTAGTCCGAGGAAGCTCCAAGGACGTTTTTCCGTAAGTTTTGCCAAAAGATTGCCGCCGTATAGGCAATTTGGAGTTCACTATAGGATCTCGAGCCCGGTTCACTCTCCAATATCAAAGGGCACCTTGCTGTGGATGGCCCCTAAAGAGTTGCAGGAATTGAAAATTTAATCGTAAGAGTTGCTTGACCTAGGTTTTGTTAGACCTAGTGTTTCTCCTTTCTACGAGCGCAAATCTTGTTTGTCAAGAAAAAGGACGGTAGTCCGAGATTGTGTATAGACTATAGAGAATTAAATAAGCCGAGCGTTGAAGAACAAATATCCTTTGTCAAGGATAGATGATTTGTTTGATCAGCTCGAAAGGAGCCGATGACTTCTCGAAAATTGGGATTTGAAATCGGCTACCATCGGCTGAAGATTCGTCAAGAGTGACATCCCGAAGACAACTTTTCGAACAAGATATGGTCACTACGAGTTTGTAGTAATCGCCGTTTGGATTGACAAATGCACCAGAAAGTGTTATGGATCTCATGAATCGTGTTTTCCATGAATTTTTAGATAGATTTGTCATAGTTTTCATTGATGATAATCTCGTTTATTCAAAAAGTGGATTAGGAACACGAGTGAACATCTCGTAATTGTCTTGGAGAAATTGAGGAAGCCGAGAAATTATACGCCAAATTCGGTAAGTGTGATTTTTGGCTAAGAGAGAAATAAATTTCCTCGGTCATGTTATTTCCTCTCGAAGGAATCAAAGTTGATTTAGCGAAAGTGCAGTTAGGTCGGTTCAAGAGTGGAAGACTTCCATCTTCGTCTCTATGAGATTAGGAGTTTCTTGGGTTTAGCAAGTTACTATCGGAGATTCATTGAAGGATTCTCCAAGATAACAAAGCCAATGACCCAACTGCTAAAGAAAGAATCAAAGTTCAAGTGGACAAAAGAACGTGAAGAAAGTTTCCAAGAGCTTAAGAAGAGGCTAACCACTGCCCCAGCTTAAATAGCGGTTCTAGAAGACGAGGCAAAGACTCATACCGTTTTATATGGATACGCATCGAAGAATTCCGACTAGTGATGTGTCCCGATGCAAGAAGGAAAAGTGATTGCTTATGCTTCCAAGACAAACTTTTTAGACCTCCTATGAGCAAAGTTATCCAACTTACGATTTAGAGCTAGCCAGCTAGCTTGTGCATGCTGCGAAGATTTGGAGACATCATCTTTTTGGGAGCCAAATGCGAGATCTTCACCGATCATAAAAGTCACAAGTACTTTTTCGAGCAAAAAGAGTTAAATATGAGACAAAGAAGATGGCTCGAGCTAGTAAAAGACTACGATTGTAAAATTTCCTATCATCCAGGAAAAGCAAACGTAGTAGCTGATGCTTTGAGCAGAAAGAGTAAAACTGAGTTGGGATTTCTTCTCACTCAGGAAAAAGAGCTCATAAAGAGTTTTGAAGAATTGAGATTAGAGATGGTTTTGCCCCCACAATCCACTGAGCAAGTAATTGCAACTCTGGAAGTAGTTCCAGATTTGAGATCAAGAATTTTGAGTGCTCAGAGAAAGTATGAAAAGCTAGAAAAGTTGCGACTCAAGATTCGCGAAGAAAAAGTGGAAGATTTCCAAGAAGCTGGAGATAATGCTCTCCTGTTTAAAGGAAGGCTTTGTGTGCCAAATCATGAAGAGTTAAAAGGTGAAATCATGAGTGAAGCTCATGAAACGCCTTACACAGCCCATCCCGGAAGCACCAAAATGTATCACGATTTAAAGCAGAAATTTTGGTGGGAAGGAATGAAGCGAGATATAGCTTCATTCGTAGAACGATGCCTAGCTTGTCAACAAGTAAAGGCATTATATCAAAGGCCTTATGGAAAACTTCGGCCGTTAAATATCCCAAAGTGGAAATGGGATGATATCACAATGGACTTTGTAACTGGATTACCTAAGTCCAAAAGCAGTGAAATACGGTTATTTGGGTGATAAGTGATTGACGGAGTGACAAAATCTGCTTTCACTTAAATACCAATTCCGATCCCTTATGGAGTCAGATAAAGCTAGCCCAATTTGTATGTTCATGAAATCGTGCATTTGCACGGAGTGCACCTAAGTCGATCACGTCTGATCGAAATTCTAAGTTTACTTCCCGTTTTTGGAGAAGTATGCGTAGTGAATTAGGCACTAAGTTGAATTTCAAAGAAGCACAACATTTCATCCACAAACGGATGGACAATCGAGAGAGAACTATCCAAGTTCCGGAAGATATGCTCGTAACTATTGTTTTAGATCGAGGAGATAATTGGGAGCAATTTTACCTCTCGTTGAATTTGCCTATAACAATAGTTATCAAATGACAATACGGCATGGCCACCCTTATGAAGCCTTCCCTCTTTTTTATGGAAGAAAGTATAGATCCCCGCTTTATTGGGATGAAGCCATGGGTGAAAGAAAAAGAGTTAGGGCATGATGTCAAGTTAAAGAAATGATTAAGATTGTTCGAGTCAAATCAAGCGAGAGGATAAAAGAAGTTTCGCAAGATCGCCGAAGTCGTATGCGGATTCCGAGAAGATCGAAGCTGGAATTTCAAGTTGGAGATAAGGTATTCCCTGAAAGGGTTTCACCTTTCAAGAGGAATACACGGATTTGGTGTAAAAGGAAAGCTTAACCCCACATATATTGGACCCGTATGAAATCCCGGAAAGGATTGGCCAAGTGTGGCTTATAAGCTGGCATTGCCGCCGAGTTTTTGGAAGTTCGCATAGCGTGTTTCATGTTTCTCAGTTGCGTAAATGATGGCATGTTTGATCCTAAACATGTTATCCGTCAAGAAGAAATAGCTTTAGAGCCCGATCTAAGCTATGAAGAAATGCCGGAAGCGATATTGGATCGAAAGGTCCAACAAATTTTAGTAGTAAGTCGATCGCATCGGTCAAGATTAAGTGGAAACATCATGGGCCGGAAAGAAGCAACGTGGGAGTTAGAAGATAAGACGAGAGAGAAGTATCCCGATCTTTTTGTTTGAGGTAAGCAAATTTCGGGACGAAATTTATTTTTTAGGGGAGAGGATGTAATACCCCGTTTTCTCGCATAATTAATCCTAGTTTTTCTTTAATTAAAATAAGAAAATTAAGAAGAAAGAAGAATTCCCTTTTTAATAATTTTTCTTCTAAGCAATCCTAATTTTTTGCCGAAAAAGTAGAATTTGATTATTTTTGTTTCATCTCGGATTAACCGAAGCGAAGTAGAATTTATGTTTACCAATGTGCGCATTTATATGCTTGATTTTAATTGAGAAAATTATGAATTTAATTTTTTTAATTTATTTTTAGTAGTAATTAATTATTAAAAATAATAATCTTATTTATTTCATAAACGATTCGTTTCTCCGTATTTTCTTCCGAGAATTTGCATTTGGGACTTGGAGATGCCCTAATTGATTTTTCTAAATTAAGAAATTAGAGATTTAAGTTATGATTAGCATGTTTAGTAATTAATTAATTAAATCTGAGCATTTAATTAATTAATTAACCCTAATCAATACCTAAGTCATGACATCATAATTTGACTTTGTCTAACATATTAATTAATTAGTGCTAATTTTGACTTTGTTGGCTAATTTAATTAATTAATTAATTAAATAATTAATTAATTAAGATAGCTTTAATGTGTGTGTGTGTATAAGTCTTCATCTTCTCATTCCCTTTCTTCACTTTCTTCGGTGCTTTCTTTTTCAAAGCACACACGCACACACTTCACACCCATATTCCTCCATTAAAGCTTCAAGTTTTGAGCTTCAAACCCAAGATCCAATCCATTCCAAATTAATAATCAAGGTAGATTATATGTTTATTACAAGAATTTTAACTCAAAGATCATGCTCAAATCCTCCTTTTTAATTATTTAATATTTTCGAGAAATTTTGACAAATATTGTTAGATAGGAGATTATGATTTTGATATATGTTGTTTGAATTCATGCTTATAGCATGTTAAATCTACCATTAATTTAAGTTTAAATCTAACCCTTTAACCCTATTTTGCATTTTTCGAATTTAGGGGGAAATTAGGGCTTTTTGATTTAGATGCTTGATGATTAAATTGACTGATTAATTCAGTTTTAGATAATTATTCTAAGCATGTTTCATGTTGGAAGTAATCAAAGATTCATAACCCTTTTAATTATTTGGAAATAACCGAAAATAATTAATAAAATTAGGGGTTTTGGATTTTTGGTGTTCAATGCTTAAATTGATGTTTAAATTGAGCTTATATAATGTTAATGAGTATGATTATATATTGAATTAATTGATTGAATCATAATTGCTTCAATTTTAATTAATTTTTCGAAATTAGGGTTCTTAGATTTAGGGCTTTTTTGATTTTGATTATGAATGATGAAATTGATGATATGATTGAGCTCATGATATTTAATTAAGCATGTGGTAATTTTGTTAAATTTTTTGGAGCTCAATTATAAATATATTTTATATTTTCAGATTTAAATTAAATTAAAAATAATTAATTTAAAGCTCAAATTTATTAATTGATGTTATAATTAATCTTTATAATTATAATTAAGCATGTTGTAATTTGAATTAGAGAAAAATAAGGATTTATGCCTTATTTTTACAAAAAAAGCCGAAATATATGTATATATATGGGTTTTAATTTTTATCCAATTTAATTAAGTAATTAAGTTATAAATATAGTTTATAATTTAATTTAAGATGTTTGGAGTTGATTAGAATGAAATTGGATAATTAATTCTCTATTTCCAAAAATACCGAAAAATAATAAAGGAAATAAAAGTATTATATAATTTTAATTAAGAAAATAATAATTGCATATTTGAATTCTACAATAAAAATTAAGTATTGTGGAATTTTTCAGAAATTAATTATCAAGTATTAAGAATTTTCTATTTTTCGGCTATTATTTTCCAAAGTTGAATGTTTATACGTGTACGTGATTTGATTTGATGATGCGATTGTGTGATTATGCTTAATATGATTAAATAATTATATAGAATTAATTTTAGAATTTTCGGAATCCGTTTGATGGATCGAGAATGGTTTAAAGTTGAATGTGTTGATTAAAAGTGCAACGTTGATAATTTGTTTAAATTGTTTAAGTGTTTATTGTTAATGTTTTTAAGTTAGAAAGTTAATTAGAAACTAAGTTAGAGTTTTTAGGAAGCGTTTAGAATATTAAGTATTAGTATTTGAAGTTAAGTACTCGAGAGTCGAAGAGAATTAGAAATTAAGTTGTTTGAGATGTGTCGTATCTCATCGCCCGTCGTTTGTTTCTCGCTACGATGGTTGTTAAACCTAATTTTAAATGAAGAAACGAGTGGAATCATAAAGTCGGGGAAGTCGGAATCCAAACATGGCGAGTAAGATAAAGCGAAGTTCGACGAATTGGACTTTCTAAATCAAAAAGAATGACGAATGTGATTATATTATATATGTGTGATGTTTTTAAATTAATTGACTTGCCAATTGTTTTAAGCTTTTTGGTATGTTACCATCTGCGAAGGAAGACGAATTCGGTTCCACCAAAGGTAGGATTTGTGTACACTAGGTTGGTAATCGTGCGCCTTCCGAAAGGTGGGTTTGCCATGGTTACAAGTGTTTGAAGAAGAATACTTCTCAACACTAATTGGTATGTTTGTAGATGCTGGTACATACTTGCCGAGTATATATATATATATATATGTACGCAAACATCAATGCTTTTATAAATAAAAGAAAACGTTTTGCTAAGCACAGGTTTGATTTCAAAAGTTTACTTTGTGTATTGCTATGAAAGGCAAGTTCAATTTATAGCCGTAATCCGGCATGATTCAAATTATTTTGGCATGTGTTCATGAGTACGTAGTACTCGGCCGCATGTTATTTTATAAAATGTGCGGGATTAGGCGAGATGGAGATTTTTGGCATCGAGTGTGCGGGGGACGGACTTTTTTTTGGTTTAAGTTTTTGAAATAAAAAGACAGATTAGAATTATATGTCTTTCCACATACATATAATTCGCTATGTTTTTCCATTGCCGCAACACTTTGATGTCTATTTTTTTGAAGTTTGGTGTTGTTCTTAATTACGAATTCTAGATGTATAATACGGAAGCCTGCGAAATTTGTTGTTAATATTTTGAAGATAGTACATCAGTTCTTCTTTGAAATTGGCTACTAATTGTTCAAATATTCTAAGTCATGCAACCTCTTTATCGTGCTTTCTTGATCTTGAAATCTCGCCTTGTTGACACTTGTTTTTCTTGATCTCGGCGGTCGTATGGGTAATATATTTGTTGATCTCGGGTTGTACCTCGAATCCTTGTTATGCTTAAAATGTACGTTTGTTTGAAATCCAATTGATCGTTTGAAATTGTCGAGCATGATTGGTTTTGATTTTCTTGTGATAAGCATGCTAGTTGGAATTGTTGTTCTAAGATTTATTCAAAGTCCTGAATTTTGGTTATTGAGGATATTTATTGTATGATTGGTTTTTGTTTGATAACTGGGTCGTTATCTATCCTTTGGTTAATCATAAATTGTGTACGTCGTGGGATCCACCGGCTCGGTCATCTTCATTCTGAGTCGGGCTGCGACAAAAACCCCTTTCATGGGTGCCACTTTTAGGAAAACTTTTTCTCCGGCTTCGAACTGTAATTCTCTTGTTCTCTTTTCGGCATACGACTTTTGCCGACTTTGGGCGGTCTTGAGTCTTTCCCGAATTCTTTCTATCACCTGAACTGTTCTCTCAACTATTTCAGGGCCCAAAATCTTTCTTTCACCAGCCTCATCCCAATACACTGGAGATCTATATTTTCGCCCATAGAGTGCGTCATATGGTGCCATCCCAAGACTAGCTTGGTAACTATTGTTATAAGCAAACTCTACTAACGGTAAATGTGATTCCCAATCTCCTCCTATATCCAAAATGCATGTCCGAAGCATATCCTCTAAAGTCTGAATTGTTCTCTCAGACCGTCCGTCAGTTTGAGGATGGTAAGTTGTCGAGAATTTCAGCTGTGTACCCATGGCTTGCAGCAAACTTTTCCAAAATGTTGAAGTAAACCGCGGATCTCTATCCTACACGATAGACACCGGGACTCCATGCTATTTCATTCACATATATCTATGCCAATTGATCCAATGTGAGGATTTTGTCAAAAAGTGTGAGGATTTTGTCATCCTTATTGGCAAAAAGTGTGAGGATTTTGTCAATTTATCCACAACAACCCAAATTGCATTATGACGTTTTAACGTCCTCAGAAGTCCTATTACAAAATCCATGGTAATATTTTCCCACTTCCATTTAGGTATTGGTACAGGCTGCAATAATCCTGAAGGTCTTTGATGTTCCGCCATTACTTGCTGGCAAGCCAAGCAACGTTCTACATACCTTGCAATTGACTTCTTCATTCCCCACCAGAAACTTTTCCTCAAGTCTTGATACATCTTCGTACTACCAGGATGTGTGGAATATAAAGTTTTATGTACTTCAACCAAGATTTGTTACATTATTTCTTCATTATTTGGCACACATAACCTCCCTTCAAACAACAAAGCTCCATCTGTCGCCACGGTAAAATTATGTGTGTCATTAGACACTTCTCTAGCCCTCATCTTTCCTAGAAAACCATCATCCTTTTGGGCATTTATAATTCGATCTCGGAGTGTGGGTTTAATCACCAAAGAAGCTATTACAACTTCTGTCTCAACTTGTGTAGGTAGGACTTCAAGATTTATCTTGGCAAAATCCTTAATTATCTCCTTTTCTTGGGTTAATGGCATTGCAGAAATACTTCCGCCTTTCCTACTTAGTGCATCTGCCACTACATTAGCTTTTCCTGGATGATACATGATCGTACAATCATAATCTTTGACCAGCTCCAACCACCTTCGCTGTCTCATATTCAACTCCTTTTGTGTGAAGAAATACTTCAAGTTCTTATGATCCGTATAGATCTCACACTTTCCCCGCAAAAAGATAATGTCTCCATATCTTTAAAGCATGAACTACGGCGACCAATTCCAAATCATGAGTTGGATATTTCTCTTCATGGGACTTTAATTGCCTTGAAGCATACGCAATTACTTTTCCTTCTTGCATTAGAACATAGCCCAAACCTTACTTTGAAGAATCAAAATTAGCTCTCTTTTAATTTAATTGAAGTACATTTCGGTTTTATATTCTTCGATGATTAATATCTATTTCTCATTTATTCAATAATCCCCTTCTTCCACGCTTCTTAATTCCAATCCCTAGTCACACCTCGGCTTAGCCGTCCCTTGGGATTTGGGGCTGTGACAGAGTGGTATCAAAGTGTTTCGTTTATCTCCGAGTACGAGTTTCCATCAAGAAAAGTTTAGTTTGAATCACTAAACTAGATAAACCGATTAACAACTCAACTTCCCGTCACGTCGACTCAACCGAATGAAAAAGGTGAAAGATTTTCAAAAGATTCTCGTTATTTTAGTTAAAGTTTTAAAAATGCCTTTGAAACATGTTTTAAAGTTATTTCAAGCATGAGATGCTTAAATTTATTCTGTGGAATTAATTGAGTTATGATTTTAATTTCTCTTTTTTGAGAAATGTGTTGGTATGAGAATTTAGAAAAAAATTCTTCTAAGGCTTTTCCCGACTTCTTGGGAACATAGACTTATAATAAGCGTTGGTATCAAAATGTTAAAGAAGGACGAGATCAAAAAAAGAAATTAAAGAAAAGTGACGACGTCACAAAAAAAGTGAAACAAGAAGCAAAAAAATGAATGTCACTTGCGTATAAGTGAAGTGAACATAGTCATCCTCATTAGAGTTCAGCTTCGTCGGAACTCCAAAATGACTTTGTTTTATTTTATAAAAAACCGTCTTAGACTTGCTTTGAGCATAGCTCATAAGATATAGCTGGTATCTCTTTGATTGAAAATCAAAAGTCTATAAGTTGTTGTCGATGTTTTATACGTCTTTTCCATGGGTGAAAAAGGAGTGAAGGAGAGGTTCTACGGCCAGTTGTGTCACAGCCCGACATAGAATGAAGATGACTAAGCCGGTGGGTCCCGCGATGTACATAATTTATGATTAATCAAAGAATAAGATAACGACCCAAGTTATCAAACAAGAACCAACATCCAATAAATCATGCTTTCAAGTCGAACGAAGATCAATCAAATACTAAGCAACAACATCATTATTCCGAAGTGGCAAACTATATATCCAGTTCAATCAAATATCAACGAGAATGGTCAAGAAGCTACACCATCTCGTATCAAAGTACGACAGTCAGGTAACAATGTTCTAGATAAACATACCATAAGAAGCATAATGACATCAAATCAAACGGTTTTCAAAGCGTTGCAGCGGAAGACATACTGGGTTACATGTATGAAGACATATAATCAATCCGTTTCCAGAACGACCTCGGTTGTCACCGAGTGCAACAAATTTCATTCTGGAAAATGTCTTAGGAATAAAGGAGTGTGCTTTAAATGTCACGAGCCTGGACACTACGCAAATAAATGTGTAAAAGGAAATGGAAGTGGGCAGAGGACTAGAGGAAATGCACCCAGGACTAGAGAAAATGTGCAAAGGCTTGGAGGAAATGTGCCAAGAAATGGAGTAAATGCATGTCTCTATGCATTCAGGTAGCAGGAGGCAGGAGGAAACAGTGGAACCATGTCAGGTATGATATCTATGTTTGGAGTACCTGCATTAGCTTTGTTTGATTAGGTGCCTCTCACTCGTTTATTTACGGAGTTGTATAGAAAAAGTGGACTTTCTCTTGAGATAGAGAACATAGACCTTAATGTTACCATCCCTTCGGGAAGTACTTTGAATGCGATAGGATGATTAAGGGTGTTAGCTTGAACTTTGGTGAGAAAGAATTGCAAGCTGATTTGTTTTCACTAGAAATGCATGATTTTGATTTAATACTACGCATGGATTGGTTGAGTAGTAATTATGCAACGATTTGATGTCGTAGTAGAGAAGTATTGTTTCAAAGACCACATGAAAAGGAGTTTGTGTTTCATGGAGCCAAGACGGGTGGTTTGCCAAGAATAATATCAGCAATGAAAGCTATAAAAATGCTGAGGAAAGGAGGTTGTCAAGGATTCTTGGTAAACATAGTGGGAAAGGAACAAGTAGAACCGACAGTTGATAGTATACCAATTGTTCGAGAGTATCCAGATGTATTTCCTGAGGAGATACCGAGATTACCACTGGACATGCAAGTGGAATTTACGATCGATTTGTTACCCGGAGAAACACCTGTGTCGAAAGTGCCGTATAGGATGGCACCAAAAGAATTAGCTGAATTGAAAGTATAGATTCGAGAATTATTGGATAGGAAATACATTCGACCTAGTGTATCACCATGGGGAGCTCCGGTTCTGTTTCCTAAGAAGAAAGATGGAAGCATGAGAATGTGTATTGATTATCGTAAATTAAATCAACTCACGATAAAGAATAAGTATCCATTACCAAGGATTGAAGATTTGTTTGACCAGTTAAAGGGGGCAGAAGTGTTCTCAAAGATAGATTTGAGATCGGGATATCACCAGTTGAAAGTAAAGGAAGGTGAAATATCGAAGACGACATTCAAAACGAGATATGGACACTATTAGTTCGTAGTGATGCCCTTTGGATTGACAAATGCACTAGCAGTTTTTATGGATTTAATGAATAGAGTATTCCATCCATATTTGGACAAGTGTGTCCTTGTGTTTAGTGACGATAATTTAGTATATTCCAAGAATAAGACAGAACACGAGTCACATTTTAGATTAGTGTTTGAAACACTAAGGAAGGAGAAGTCGTATGCCAAATTCAAGAAGTGTGAATTTTGGCTAGATCGAGTTGCATTTCTTGGCCATGTGGTGACCACCGAAGGAATTGAAGTAGATCCGAGCAAGGTAGAAGCGGTTAGTAACTGGAAAACGCCAGCAAATGCTGGAGAAGTTAGAAGTTTCCTTGGATTAGCTGGTTACTACCGAAGATTTATAGAAGGATTTTCTAAAATTGCAGGATATCTCTTTAAAGTGTTCTTATTAATTACAGAATTAGTATGGAAATCGTAAACAGATATAGTTATTTAGATACGTTAGTTTAATTAAGATTAATTATAATTCATGATTTAAATAAATTTTTTTTATTCAGAATAATTAGTTTATGATTTAAGATATATATAAGTTTTGGTCCTTAATATTTATTATATTATGTCTAACTAGGCGCAGTGCAATTAGGATCTCCATCTTTGTGATAAAGCTCTTTGTCAAGTTCCTCTATTCAAGAATTGAAGGTGGGGTAAAGTATTAAATTTTATATGTTATGTTTTACACAAAAATGATTTAAATATCTTATTTGAGAAATATGATTTACGTCCAACGTGTTTACTTGTGCTTTGAAATATGGTTGAAGTGAAAGTGGCGAGCATGTGTGCAAGTTGTATCCTATGCATAGTTGAAGTTATTAACGTCCCATAAACTCATACTTTGTTTTGTGCATTGAAATGAATTATGGTTGAAGTTCTTGTCCGACAAGATGATTAAATTGTGGTTGAAGTATTTCCTGTATTTTCATATGCCATGTTTACACTGTTGGACAAAGGAAATGTTATGCTTTGAATTACCCCAACTGACCTTTAAATCAAAAGCCCCAAAATCTTTGTAAACTTTAATTTTTAAAAATCAATCACATGACCTTCAAAAATTCCCATAAATTCTTCATAAGCTTATTTCATCATTCTAAGCTCAAATCCATCATCAATTTCATCATAAAAATTCAACATAAAAAATTCAAGACCTAGGAACCCTAATTTTTAAATAAAGTCCAAATTAAGGCAAGGGAATTCAACTCATTAAATTCATATATCAACATGCTCAATAACATCATATAAGCCTAAATTAAACATCAATGTAAGCATAGAACCTCAAAATCAACATTTAATATTTTAGCCCTCATTTTCGGCTAACTCCAAATTAAATAAGAAATTGATCAAATTTTTCTCAATTTTATCACTAATCATGCTTATATCCATCATATAAGCTCATATAAATCATCAATTTGATCATCTAAATTAAGAATAAAAAACCCCTAATTTATTCTATATTTTCGAAAAATTAGAAAATAGAATTAAGGTTTGATTCATCTTAATTTAATGGTAGAAATGGAATCTAGATCAAGGATTTAACATGATAATTGAAGATCAAGATCATCTACCCTCATCATCGAAAATTTCGAAATTTTCAAGAAAGAAAGGGGATGGATTTTTCTTGCTAATTTTCGGTTAAGATCTTAATTAAGTATAGATCTCACCTTTTATAATGATTTGGATGCTAAATCTCTTAATTTCTTGAGCTTGGGAGATGCTCTCCAATGGAGGTTCTTGAGTGTGTGTTCGTGTGTGTGTGTGTCGTGTGTATGGAGAGAGATAGATGAATGAGGATGAAGAGATACTAAGCACATGAATTAATAGATAGACTAAGGTTCATTGTATTTTAATTGAATACATTGCATTTAGCTTATTTGCTAACTATTCATCCAATAAATGTAATAATTATGTTGGAATGTAGTACCCCGCTTTTTCATAACCAATCTTAGTAATTAATTAAGAGCTCGTCTAAAAGAATTAAGTTGTGAGAACTTAGAAAGAAAATAAGTTTCGGCAATTTATTTTAATTTCGGATTTATTTCCATAAATTTTTTTTTAGAGAAAGCTTATATTGGAGTTGGAGAAACTCTAATAATTTTTATAGTTCAAGAGCTTTTTAATTAAAGCCGTTATTATTAACTGATTAACGTTTGATTGATTAATGGATTTAATAATCAATTTAAATTAATAATTATATGCATAATGTTTAATTCATTAATGTAGTATTTCGTCTTTCTTGAGTATTAAGATTTATTAAATTAGTAAGAAAGATAAGATTTCATTAAAAGAAAAATTTTTCGTTGAGAACATTTATCCGGCGGATATATTCTACCGGAAAAATGAGTTTTAATTAAGAATGATCGTCTCGGTTAATCCGAAACGAAGAAAGTTTTTACATTTATCAATAAATGATAAATGTTTAGTCATAAATTGACTGAAAAGAAGAATTTAATTTGATTACGTGAAATTTTACGTAATTTATCGCTTAAAAATTTAGTTTCGGTCGATTTGAAAATATTTCGAATCTCCGATTCTTTCTGTGAAATTTTTATCTAGGGTTCGTCAAACCCTAAATTAAATTCCTATGTTGAGAAATTTGAAGTTTAATTAATGAGTAATTAGTAATTAATTAATTGAATTAATAACTAATTAAATGAATTAACCAAAACTTAGCTATTAAGTTTTAATTTTATAATAAAGCTATCCTATACATCTAAACCTAGGGTTATAACTAATATATGTATAGCTATTTCACTCATTTCTCTCATCTCTCACCACACGCACACACACAACAAACAACGACAAACAACAGCCTCTCTCTCTCCCTCTCGATCATCTCTTCTACTCTCGATACATACACACACATGCACACACTCCATTGATGATCAATCTTTGAGCTCAAGAAGCAAGATCAATTCATCCTTAAATCTATAATCAAGGTTGGATCTATGTTCTTCCAAGTTCTTAGTTTTCTTTCCATGGTGGAAATCTTTTCTATATATATATATATGTATATATTTTCGAAAATTAGGAAAAAGTGTGGAAGTAATTGGATGATGTTCATATCTTAGTATGATGTTTATAAAATGTTTATATCATGATTAGATGATCAATTATGAATTTAAATGATGCATGAGAAACCCTAGCTCATATATATATATATATATACGATCGATCATTTCTGGAAGAAATTAAGAAATGGTTGAATGATCTTGATATGATAGTATGATGCTTATATGATGTCTAGATGATCATTGGTATGATAAAATTAAGCATGAAGAACCTTAAACCTAATTTTCTATTATTTTTTCGAATTGTAGCTTAAATTTAGGAGTTTTTGATCCTTTGATCCTATGATGAAATTGATGATGGATTAATGTTTATGAAGTTGAAATAAGCCTAGAATGAATTTTTTTTAGTAATTATGTTATAATTGAGGTTTATAATTTAAATTAACATGATTGGAAGTGATTAGAATGAAATTTGGATTTTAAATTCTTAATTTATCAAAAGGACCGAAATATATATATGTATAATAAAGCCATGTATTTGATTTTTAATGAAGAAAATAATGATAGAAATGGAATCTACGTTAAAAATTAAGTGACGTAGAATTTTTCGGAATTTTAATACAAAGTTTTGAAATTTAGAGTTTCTAGAGTTTAAATTGCTGGATTAAGTCAGATGGATCCGGCCAGCTTGATTAAGTCAATTTGGATTTACTCTGATCCGGTCAGTGGATTTACTCTTTGAACTCACAATTGAATTACCCGGTGAACCGTCATTGATTTACCTAGCCGAACCAGTCATTGGAATTACCTACTGACCATCATTGGAATTACCATTGGACTCGATCAGTAGATTTACCCACTTCGACTTTACCATAATTGAACTCGTCAAAAATTCTGGACCCGGCCATTGGATTTACCACTGGACCTACAGTGGATTTACCAAATTGGACTCGATCAGTGGATTTACCCACTGGACTCGGTCAATTGGAATTATAAATTTGGACCAAATTGAATTACCAAATTGGTCGATCAATTGGATTCTGAATTGGACCCGATCCTTGGAATTACCCGAATTGAACTCGGTAATTGGACTAATCAGTGGATTACCTAGTTGAACAGTCAATTTGGATTAACTCATTGGAGTCCGGCCGGCAATTGTTTTTCCAGCCAGCTCAGTTTTCCAGATAACTCAGTTTTTCCAGCTAGCTTGATTTTCCAGACAGCTTGATTTATCCAGCTGATCTTTGCTCAACTTGTTTTCAGTTGTTTCTTTCGTAAACTCAAAAGTTAAAATGTTAGCTATTTTTCCTAATGATAAGCTTAAGTGGTTAATGATGAAATATGTGATTTTATGTTTCTAAGTGTTTCCTGAAGTTGTAATCGATTAGCTATCGATTAAAGAGTTAAGTAAAGTAGAAAAAGTATTAGAAAAGTTAAGTTTTACATTGCCGAGAGAAAACTTAGAAAGCCGAGTCGAAGTAGAGAATTCGTATTATGGCAGCAGTGCATCGCTCATTTCTTTGTTTAATTCTTCTCGCTCTTATGTTAAAACCAAATTCTTAAATGAAGGCTCGAGCGGGACCGTAAATTGAGGGAAAAGCCGAGAAGCAAAAGTGTAGTTAAAGTAGCTTCAATTCAGGTGGGCTTTTCTAACTAAAGAAATGACAAATGATATACATATATATGATTATATATATATGTGATGTTTTTAAGTTGATTAACTTGCGTAATGTTTGTATGATACCATCTACTGTAGCAAGATGAATTCAGTCCTACGCAAGGTAGGATTTGTGTACACTTAGATGTAATCATGTGCCTTCATAAAGATGGGCCGATTACAAGTGTTTGAGAAGGAGGCCTCCTTCTCAACACTATCACTATGTGATTATAGATCTGGTACATACCTCATAAAGTATATGTCTGGCCAGACAAATATGATTTACAGAAAAGAAAATGTTGAGCATGCACAGGGTTGTTTTTGAGAAAAATTACTTGTGCTTATGCTCTATGGCAAGTTTAATCCCTAACTTCAAGAAGTAAATTTTTAAGTATTTTTGGCATGTGCCCACTGAGTACTTTGTACTCAGCCCCTCGTATATATTTTTTTTTAAATGTGCAGGTTAGCTGGAATGAGGATGATGTGTGCTGGATGGATGATGTTGTTGTTAAATACTTAAAGGTTGTTTTGAGAAGTTAGACCTAGAATATATGTCTTCATACATATATTCTTTCGTTTTTCCGCTGCTATGATAAGATGGTTGTTTTGAGAAAGTTTATGAAAATTGATGTTAATGATGTTGGATTCTAGAGTCAAACTATGTTTAAGCCGTTTGAATTCTAAAGTCGAATTCTCTTTTTGTCAAGTTCTTTTGAAACTCAGCTACTTGATTATATATATATACATATAAGTTGTTCGTTGCTTGAGAAAGCTTTGTCGAACTTGAAACAGTTTTCTTTATCGTGTTTTCTTGATTCTAAAATCAGCTTGTAGTCTTCTTGTTTCTTGTTGATAATATGGTTGAACAGGTCTATTAAATTCCGAGCTGATTAAGTTGTATTCGTTGATTTTGAGACATGTATGTCATATTTATTCTAAGTTGAGAAAACATTGAGCATCTTTGTTCTTATTAACTGATAGCCGGGTCGCTATCTTATCCTTTGGTTAATCATAAATTGTGTATGTCGTGGGACCCACCGGCTTTGTCATCTAAATTCAAAGCCGGGCTGCGACAGAGTGGTATCAGAAGCGTGGTCCGTTTGCTGCGAGTCATTATTTCTTAAAAGTCTAGTCTAGTTTGAATCCCTAGACTAGTCGAGAGCAAAGTCTATTGCTCTAAGTTCATATTTTTTCTTAAAGTCTAGTCTGGTTTGAATTCTAGACTAGTCGAGTTTTAACAACAACGAAATTCCAGCATCTCATCTCATCCGGCAAACCAGGTACGCATTTAAAAGTTTTCTATATTTAAAAAAAAAAAAAAATTAAATTTTGAAGTTCTATGTGATCGACGGACGTTATGTGGATTCGATCAACCCACATAACTAGAAACTCGCAATATGGTTCTTCCGCTTTTATAATGAAAATAAATAATGAGATGAAGTTAGAAAGTTTGAGATATGAGATTGTGTAGTGGAATTGAGACCTTAATGAGGTTGTAAGTTGGCGAATAATTGTGCAAGTAAGTTGGTAGTTTAACTTTGGAATGTACCATGAGTTTGGTACCATCGTTTGGAAGCGAAATTAGCTTCTCGAAGTGACGAGGCCATGAGAGAGTTTCAGCATATGCGTATGAGTACATAGAGACGTTAGCTTCAGCATGTTTCCATCGTGGTTGCATGGATATTAATAAGACTATTATTTCAGGAGTTCTCAAAATAGTAAGATTTATTTCCTCTTTTTCCCGACAAGTGAATAGAGCAGGACTTCAAGATTCGATGTCGCAAGACAACCCAATTCCTTTTCTTATTCCTTAAGGGAATTTCGAGTCATTATTTCTCCTCGTTCTAATGAATATAGTTTTGATGAAAACTTATTTATTTCTAGCCGTTGTCGAATGGCTATGTTTCATCTCCACCTTTATTAAATATTTTTGTTTCGTTTCCGAGCCTTTTGCTTCGGTGAACTGACTTTGGTTCCGCTCCCTCTATTGATATAGTTCCATTAAATCCTTCTTTGGATACTCTTCAAGTTTTGAATTCTTCAAAGCCTGATTAATTCTTTGGAACTCGATTTGTTTCTTTCGTTTCTACGAGAGGAGTACGTCTGGACCGCATCATCATTTCAATAACGAGGAGATCGTTGACCCCGAGGTCAAAGAAACCGAAGGATATTTTTTATCTTCGTTGTATGCCGTTTAGCCATCAAGGATTTCAAAATTTCTAGTTTTAGGCCTTTTTCGGGTATGGTCGACGTGAGTGTTGTCCGTTTGACGTTACATGAAGTGGAGAAAGCCGAGGAGAGTACCGAGTTTGAAAGTAAGGAAGAAAAAGAAGAAGAAGATCCATTAGAGGATAAGCAGAGAGAGAGGGTTCGAGAGTGGCGTTAATTTAATAGATTAATAATCGAACAAATTTTACGCTTGTTTAGTAGGTTTTCGTATAAAGATGCATAAAATGTTAAGTTTTCAAAGATTCGGTAGCGATGAAGAATTCCGCTCCGAGAAAGTAGTTTTGTGTGATGCCCTAAAATCACGGTTAATATGGGGAGTTTTTGTATAGAGAAAAATCCCTCGTTTTTGAAACGAGTTCTCGAAGAGGTAAATTTTTCCGTTATAAGAAGAAGTATGGCCAAAGCAGTCATTTTAGAAAATTTCCGAGTTTTGTATTTATGTCGGATATTATATCTTAAAAATGAATTAATGAAACAAGAATTTTTTTGAAGTAAAATAAAGTTTATTTTAGTAAATAAAGCGTTAAAACAAGAATCGAAAGATAGAAAGTTCGTTGAGAACATAAAGAATCGAAGGATAAATTTTCAGTCATAAAAGTCAGAAACGGCTGCACTTCAGAGATTTCTCGAAATTAATACAGGGCGAGAAGTCAGTCATCTCCTAGACTCAGCACTCGGCCGAAGGAAGCGAGGACACCGGAACTCGGCGTCCGGCGAGTCCCGGTGATCAGCCGACACAGGCGGCGGCTGTTCTGCTACCTTTTACTCCGGAGACCATAACTTCCTGTTCGTTTAACAGAATTCAGATCCGTAAATTGGGTTAGAAACTAGACATCCGTGGCTTTCTAATGGTACCCTGCACGCCCCCTGGTTCTAAATATTCTGTTCTGAAATTCAGTTTCAATCTGCTACAATTGTGCAGATTTTTCTATAAACTATTTCTTTCAAGTTTAATCAATTTATTTTGATTTCTTGGAACTTTCTAAATCAAATTCTTACTCATCGATGTAAGCTTGAGATCCTTTATGTGAGGAGCTTTCGTAAAGCGAGATGATGAATTAATTTCAAGCAAGGCGATTATTTATTGTTGGGAAGTAAAGTGATCGGGAGACACCGTTGGAAAACGACAAGAAGATGAAAGCAATCGGAGAAAAAGAAGAAAAATGAGTATGAAAAAGAGAATTAAAATAATGAAGGGTGAAAACATAGCTTAAAGTATGAAAGATCGAAAGAAGCAGTACAGTAACTCGACTCAGCGTCAGTTGGGCAGGAGCGACCACTGACCATGAAAGGTCAGCCATGGTTGAGCCCAGCAAACGCTGGACTTGGGCAGGTCAGCCCAGGTTTTCTTCGTCCATTCCATTCTTCGTTCGTTCCATTCGTCGTTTGTTTCATTTGTCGTCCGTTATTCATTTCATTCATCGTTAGTTTAGTTCTTGGTTGTTTTGTTGCGTTCTTGTTTTATTTTCCGTTAGTTATATTCTAGTTATGATTTAGAAAAAGGTTTGAGATGAAGTTAATATCTCAAAAGAATTTATAATGAAGTTTATATGTCAAGATGATGTTATTCAGAATGCATGAGCTAATTATATTTAGCAATTTTGAGCATGAAAAATAATTGCTACTTGAATTATTTTTATGCTTAATTATTGAAGTGATTATATGAAGAAAATGAATCGTGTGATTCATTATTTATGATAATGAGAGTAAATCGGTTGATTCATTAATTATGATGAGCATGTTATGTATGATGTGATTAAGAATTTTTCTAAAGTTTTTAAAACCTAGAAAAATTTTATCTCTTTAATTTAAAGAAAGTAAGAATTTTACTAATTAACCAACTTAGAAAGTAAAATTCGTTTTAAAGAAAGTAGAATTCTTCAGCAAACCCTTAGTTGTTTAATCGTAATGCCACCAAGAAATATACCAAGAGGTAGAGGAAGAGAAAGGGTGGATGGCGAGCAAGAAAGAGAACCTACCCCACCTCCTCAGCCTGAAAGGAGGGTCGAAGAACTTTTTCTTCGACAAAATCCTCCGACCTTCGACGGAAAAGGAAATCCGTCAGTAGCAGAAGAGTGGATCCGCGCTTTAGAACGAATCTTTAGGTTTCTTCGATGTGATGACCGTGAGCGTCTCACATGTATGACATATCAGCTGAAAGGATCTGCCGATTATTGGTGGGAAACCCGTCAGAGAATTTATACTCCCGAACAGTTTGAAAATCTCACTTGGGAGCAATTCAAAGAAGCCCTCTTTGAGAAGTACGTTCCGAGAAGTTATCGCAAGCAAAAAGAAAAACGAATTTGCAAGTCTCAAGCAAGGGAATAAGACGGTGTCAGAGTACGATCGTGAATTTTGTGAGTTAGCTCGTTTCGCCCCTGATAAAGTTGATTCAGATAAGAAGATGTCCGAACTTTTTCGTGCCGGACTTAGGCAAGATATAAAAGTGGTCTTAGCAAGTCAGAGTGCTATGACCTACGCTGAAGCGTTAAATCGAGCCTTAGATATGGAGTTGGCAATGCAGCCACAAAAACCAGTTCAGACTCCAGCACCTTCCCCAAATCAATCCCCAATGGCCGATAAATCGCAAGCTTCGCACCAAACTCATATTCAAAAGGGAAAAAGGAAGTGGAATGCTGAAAATCAACCTAGCAAGAAGTCATGGTATGGGCAGAGTCACCAGCAATCGACCCAAGAAAAATATAGACCTCCTATTGTTGGTCAAGGTAGCTCGTCTCAGAGACATCAAGGAATTTCTCCATGCTCTAAGTGCGGAAAAATGCACCAGGGAATTTGCAGAGCAGGAAGTAACAGCTGCTATGCATGTGGGCAACCCGGTCATTACTCTTATCAGTGCCCAAATAAGCAAGAAATGACTGGTGGAGGAAGACCAAATCAGTCTCAGCCTCAGCATCTAAAGGCCATGGAAGGAGTCCCTCAGCCAAATCAGCAGCAGTCACCACAGCAAGAGGAGCAGCAGCAACATCAGAGAGATTTTGATTTCAATCAGGAAACATGCATCAAGGATCAGGGCAATCTAACAGGTATGGGTTGGATGAGTGATGTACCTGTAATAATTCTTTTAGATACTGGTGCATCACATTCCTTTATATTGAGTTCATGCGTAGATACTCTTAGCCTTAAGTTAGAACTAGCTAGCCAGAACTTAAGAGTATCGACCCGATAGGTAAAGCTACCTCATCCACACATGTTTGCCCTAATCTAGAATTTGAAATTGATTCCCTTAAGATGTCAGCAAACCTTCTTGCCATACCTCAGAAGAGTTTATGTTAAAGCCAATACCTCAGGGTAATGTGTATAGACTACAGAGAGTTGAATAAGTTGATGTTGAGGAATTGATATCCTTTGCCATGGATAAATGATCTGTTTGATCAGCTCAGAGGAGCCAGTATTTCCTCAAAGATTGATTTAAAATCTGGCTATCATCACTGGTAGAATCATCAAGAAGGAGTGGCCCTAGAACCAAACCTCAGTTATGAAGAAAAACTGGATGCGATATTGGATCAAAAGGTCCAGCTGTGTAAAAATAAATCGATCGCGTTAGTAAGGGTTAAATAGAGACACCACGGGCCAGAGGAAACAACGTGGGAACTTGCAGATAAGATGAAGGAAAGTATTTCCGAGCTTTTCCCTCGAGATAAGTAAATTTCGGGACGAAATTTATTTTTAGGGGGAGAGAATGTAGTACCCCGCTTTTTCATAACCAATCTTAGTAATTAATTAAGAGCTCGTCTAAAAGAATTAAGTTGTGAGAACTTAGAAAGAAAATAAGTTTCGGCAATTTATTTTAATTTCGGATTTATTTCCATAAATTTTTTTTTAGAGAAAGCTTATATTGGAGTTGGAGAAACTCTAATAATTTTTATAGTTCAAGAGCTTTTTAATTAAAGCCGTTATTATTAACTGATTAACGTTTGATTGATTAATGGATTTAATAATCAATTTAAATTAATAATTATATGCATAATGTTTAATTCATTAATGTAGTATTTCGTCTTTCTTGAGTATTAAGATTTATTAAATTAGTAAGAAAGATAAGATTTCAGTAAAAGAAAAATTTTCGTTCAGAACATTTATCCGGCGAGATATATTCTACCGGAAAAATGAGTTTTAATTAAGAATGATCGTCTCGGTTAATCCGAAACGAAGAAGTTTTTACATTTATCAATAAATGATAAATGTTTAGTCATAAATTGACTGAAAGAAGAATTTAATTTGATTACGTGAAATTTTACGTAATTTATCGCTTAAAAATTTAGTTTCGGTCGATTTGAAAATATTTCGAATCTCCGATTCTTTACGTGAAATTTTTATCTAGGGTTCGTCAAACCCTAAATTAAATTCCTATGTTGAGAAATTTGAAGTTTAATTAATGAGTAATTAGTAATTAATTAATTGAATTAATAACTAATTAAATGAATTAACCAAAACTTAGCTATTAAGTTTTAATTTTATAATAAGCTATCCTATACATCTAAACCTAGGGTTATAACTAATATATGTCTAGCTATTTCACTCATTTCTCTCATCTCTCACCACACGCACACACACAACAAACAACAGCAAACAGCAGCCTCTCTCTCCCTCTCGATCATCTCTTCTCTCTCGATACATACACACACATGCACACACTCCATTGATGATCAATCTTTGAGCTCAAGAAGCAAGATCAATTCATCCTTAAATCTATAATCAAGGTTGGATCTATGTTCTTCCAAGTTCTTAGTTTTCTTTCCATGGTGGAAATCTTTTCTATATATATATATATGTATATATTTTCGAAAATTAGGAAAAAGTGTGGAAGTAATTGGATGATGTTCATATCTTAGTATGATGTTTATAAAATGTTTATATCATGATTAGATGATCAATTATGAATTTAAATGATGCATGAGAAACCCTAGCTCATATATATATATATATATACGATCGATCATTTCTGGAAGAAATTAAGAAATGGTTGAATGATCTTGATATGATAGTATGATGCTTATATGATGTCTAGATGATCATTGGTATGATAAAATTAAGCATGAAGAACCCTAAACCTAATTTTCTATTATTTTTTCGAAATGTAGCTTAAATTTAGGAGTTTTTGATCCTTTGATCCTATGATGAAATTGATGATGGATTAATGTTTATGAAGTTGAAATAAGCCTAGAATGAATTTTTTAAGTAATTATGTTATAATTGAGGTTTATAATTTAAATTAACATGATTGGAAGTGATTAGAATGAAATTTGGATTTTAAATTCTTAATTTATCAAAAGAACCGAAATATATATGTATAATAAAGCCATGTATTTGATTTTTAATGAAGAAAATAATGATAGAAATGGAATCTACGTTAAAAATTAAGTGACGTAGAATTTTTCGGAATTTTAATACAAAGTTTTGAAATTTAGAGTTTCTAGAGTTTAAATTGCTGGATTAAGTCGGATGGATCCGGCCCTTGATTAAGTCTTGGATTTACTCGAGTGGATCGATCATTGGATTTACTCAATTGAATCCGGTCATTGGATTACATTGAACCCGATCATTGGAATTACCATTGGACCCGATCATTGGAATTACCAATTTGACCCGATCATTGGATTTACCTACTGGAATCATTGGAATTTACGATCATTGGTGAACTCGATCATTGGAATTACCAATTTGGACAGTCCAATTGGATTCTGTTGGACTCAATTGGATTTACTTGGACTAATTACTTTACTGGAATTATAATTACCTGTTGGACCAGTCAATTGGATTTACCAATGGATTGGCCGATCATTGAATTACAATTTGAACTCAATTGGACCTAATCACTGGATTTACCCGGTGAACCGATAATTTGGATTAACTCAGGTCCATGTTCTGTTTTCCCTCGGTTTTCCAGATAACTCAGTTTTTCCAGCTAGCTTGATTTTCCAGACAGCTTGATTTATCCAGCTGATCTTTGCTCAACTTGTTTTCAGTTGTTTCTTTCGTAAACTCAAAAGTTAAAATGTTAGCTATTTTTCCTAATGATAAGCTTAAGTGGTTAATGATGAAATATGTGATTTTATGTTTCTAAGTGTTTCCTGAAGTTGTAATCGATTAGCTATCGATTAAAGAGTTAAGTAAAGTAGAAAAAGTATTAGAAAAGTTAAGTTTTACATTGCCGAGAGAAAACTTAGAAAGCCGAGTCGAAGTAGAGAATTCGTATTATGGCGACGGTGCATCGCTCATTTCTTTGTTTAATTCTTCTCGCTCTTATGTTAAAACCAAATTCTTAAATGAAGGCTCGAGCGGGACCGTAAATTGAGGGAAAAGCCGAGAAGCAAAAGTGTAGTTAAAGTAGCTTCAATTCAGATGGGCTTTTCTAACTAAAGAAATGACAAATGATATACATATATATGATTATATATATATGTGATGTTTTTAAGTTGATTAACTTGCCTAATGTTTGTATGATACCATCTACTGTAGCAAGATGAATTCAGTCCTACGCAAGGTAGGATTTGTGTACACTTAGATGTAATCATGTGCCTTCATAAAGATGGGCCGATTACAAGTGTTTGAGAAGGAGGCCTCCTTCTCAACACTATCACTATGTGATTATAGATCTGGTACATACCTCATAAAGTATATGTCTGGCCAGACAAATATGATTTACAGAAAAGAAAATGTTGAGCATGCACAGGGTTGTTTTTGAGAAAAATTACTTGTGCTTATGCTCTATGGCAAGTTTAATCCCTAACTTCAAGAAGTAAATTTTTAAGTATTTTTGGCATGTGCCCACTGAGTACTTTATACTCAGCCCCTCGTATATATTTTTTTTTAAATGTGCAGGTTAGCTGGAATGAGGATGATGTGTGCTGGATGGATGATGTTGTTGTTAAATACTTAAAGGTTGTTTTGAGAAGTTAGACCTAGAATATATGTCTTCATACATATATTCTTTCGTTTTTCCGCTGCTATGATAAGATGGTTGTTTTGAGAAAGTTTATGAAAATTGATGTTAATGATGTTGGATTCTAGAGTCAAACTATGTTTAAGCCGTTTGAATTCTAAAGTCGAATTCTCTTTTTGTCAAGTTCTTTTGAAACTCAGCTACTTGATTATATATATATACATATAAGTTGTTCGTTGCTTGAGAAAGCTTTGTCGAACTTGAAACAGTTTTCTTTATCGTGTTTTCTTGATCCTAAAATCAGCTTGTAGTCTTCTTGTTTCTTGTTGATAATATGGTTGAACAGGTCTATTAAATTCCGAGCTGATTAAGTTGTATTCGTTGATTTTGAGACATGTATGTCATATTTATTCTAAGTTGAGAAAACATTGAGCATCTTTGTTCTTATTAACTGATAGCCGGGTCGCTATCTTATCCTTTGGTTAATCATAAATTGTGTATGTCGTGGGACCCACCGGCTTTGTCATCTAAATTCAAAGCCGGGCTGCGACAGAGTGGTATCAGAGCAGGTCTGTTTGCTCTGAGTCATTATTTCTTAAAAGTCTAGTCTAGTTTGAATCCCTAGACTAGTCGAGAGCAAAGTCTATTGCTCTAAGTTCATATTTTTTCTTAAAGTCTAGTCTGGTTTGAATTCTAGACTAGTCGAGTTTTAACAACAACGAAATTCCAGCATCTCATCTCATCCGGCAAACCAGGTACGCATTTAAAAGTTTTCTATATTTAAAAAAAAAAAAAATTTAAATTTTGAAGTTCTATGTGACTGACGGACTGTTATGTGGATCTGATCAACCCACATAACTAGAAACTCAGTAATATGGTTCTTCCGCTTTTATAATGAAAATAAATAATGAGATGAAGTTAGAAAGTTTGAGATATGAGATTGTGTAGTGGAATTGAGACCTTAATGAGGTTGTAAGTTGGCGAATAATTGTGCAAGTAAGTTGGTAGTTTAACTTTGGAATGTACCATGAGTTTAATTAAACATTAAACATATAAATCTTAACTTAATTGATTAATTAATTCTCTAATTAATTAATCAATCATCAAATAAATAATCATAAAGGCTTTAATTAAAAAGCTCTCGAACTATAAAATTTATTAGGGTTTCTCAAACCCTACTATAAACTTTCTCTAAAAAAAAATTTCGGAAATAAAATCCGGAAATAAATATAAAATTGCCGAAGCAATTTATGATTTCTAGAGAAATCATATATTTCTCAAATAAATTCAACATATAAACACGTAACCATAATCATCTTCAACATCTCATTTCGGTTTAGCCGAGATGAGATAAAATCTTAAATTCGGCAAATTAGGGCTGCCGAAGGATTTTATTTCCTGAACTTATTTTCCTTTTAATTTCTCAGCTTAATTAAATCAGGCGAGCTCTTAATTAATTACTAGAATTGGTTATGAAAAAGCAGGGTATTACATCCTCTCCCCCTAAAAATAAATTTCGTCCCGAAATTTGCTTACCTTAAGGGAAAAACTCGAGATACTTTTCTTACATCTTATCTTTAAGCTTCTATATTGCTTTATCTGGCTCGCGGTGTCTCTATTTGATCTTTATCGACACTATCGACTTATTTCTTAGCTGCTAGATCTTTCGATCCAGAATCGCTCTTAGTTTCCCCTCATAATTGAGGTCTGGTTCTAGGGCCACTTCTTCTTAACGGATAACAAACATGTATCGACGTAACTGGACTACGTGAAACACGTTGTGCGAATTTCTCAAGCTTGGCGGTAGGGCCAGCTTGAAAGAAACTTGACCATTCCTTTCTAGGATTTCATACGGTCCTATGTAACGGGGCTTAAACTTTTCTTTCATGCCAAATCTATGGATTTCACTCGAAGGCAAAACTTTTAGAAAACTTTATTTTCAACTTTGAATTCTAATTCCAGTCTTCGAGTATCCGTATAAGACTTTTGGCGATGTTGCACTTCTTTTATCCGTTGCCTGATTTGGCGAATGATTTTAATCATTTCTTCAATAACATCGGGCCCTAATACTTTTCTTTAGTCAAATTCGTCTCAATTAAGCGGAGACCGATATTTTCTTCCATAAAGAGCTTCATAGGGCGCCATGTCAATCATCATCTGGTAGTTGTTGTTGTATGCAAACTCAATGAGAGATAAAACTTGCTCCCACTGGTCACCTCGATCATACACAACAATTCTAAGCATATCTTCTAAAATTAGTGCCCAATTCACTTTGCAGACTCCTCAAAAAACGGGAGGTAAACTTAGAATCTTGATCTGATGTGATCAATTTGGACAAGCCGTGCAGACGCACGATTTCTCAAACATATCGCTGAGCTAGTTTGTCTGATCCAAAGCATTACTGGAATTGGTATGAAGTGAGCTGATTGGTCAGTCTGTCCACTGTCACCCAAATAGTTGTACTTCCTCTCTTGAACTTAGGTAACCTAGTTACAAAGTCCATGGTGAAGTCATCTCATTTTCAGTCTAAGATATCTAACGACTGAATCTTTCAATAAGGCCTTTGATACAAAGCCTTAACTTGCTGACAAACTAAACATCGTTCTATAAATGAAGTTATATCTCGCTTCCTTCCTTTCCACCAAAATTTCTGTTTCAAATCCTGGTACATTTTGGTGCTTCCAGTATGAATGGTATAAGAGTTTTATGAGCTTCTCTCATGATCCCAGCTCTAAATTCTTCTTCATCTGGAACGCAAAGCCTTTCTCTAAATAAGAGAGTATTATCTCCACCTTCGCGAAAATATTTTACTTTTTCCTTGCAAATCTTAAGTCGCATATTCTCTAGTTTCTCGTCTTTTCTCATAGCGTTCGCAATTCTATTGCTCAAGTCTGGAGTTATTTACGTAGCTGCAATTAGCTGCTTCGTAGATTGTGGTGGTAACACCACTTCTATTCTCAATTCTCCAAGACTTTTTAATAAGCTCCTTTTCTTGAGTGAGCAAAAATCTTAACTCGGATCTGCTCTTTCTGCTCAAAGCGTCGGCTACTACGTTCGCTTATCCTGGATAATAGGAAATCTTGCAATCGTAGTCATTTACTAACTCGAACCATTTTCTTTGCCTCGTATTTAGCTCTTTTAGCTCGAAAAAGTATTTGAGGCTCTTGTGACCCGAAAAGATCTCATACTTAGCTCCATAAAGATGATATCTCCAGATTTTCAGAGCATGCACAATTGTGGCTAGCTCTAAGTCATGGGTTGGATAATTCTTCTTATGAGGTCTGAGCTGTCGTGACGCATAGGCGATGACTTTTCCATCCTGCATCAGGACACAACCTAGTCCATTCTTTGATGCATCCGTAAAAACGGTGTAATCCTTGTCTGCTTCTGGCGCTAATAGAACTGGAGCAGTGGTTAGTTTTCTCTTAAGCTCTTGGAAACATTCTTCGTATTCAGGGGATC
Organism: Agastache rugosa; assembly: GCA_031470985.1. Taxonomy (NCBI): domain Eukaryota; kingdom Viridiplantae; phylum Streptophyta; class Magnoliopsida; order Lamiales; family Lamiaceae; genus Agastache; species Agastache rugosa. The sequence continues at coordinate 12,556,808 of CM062604.1, forward strand.
ACTTAAACTTCGATTCTTTCTTGAGAAGTTGGGTCATTGGTCGTGCTATTTTGGAGAATCCTTCGATGAATCTCCGATAGTAACCTGTTAGACCCAAGAAATGACAAATTTCATGGGGTGATGTTGGCGATTTCTATTCTTGAACTGCTTACACTTTTCAATTTTAATTCCTTCGGAAGAAACAACATGTCCGAGGAAATTTACTTTCTTTTAGCCAGAATTCACACTTGCTAAATTTGGCATAAAAGTTTTCAGATCTTAATTTTTCTAAGACAATTCGGATATGCTCTTCATGCTCCGGTTCACTCTTTGAATATATGAGAATGTCGTCGATGAAGACTATGACAAATCTATCCAAGACTTCATGAAAAACTCGGTTCATGAGATCCATGAATACTGCTGGAGCATTTGTCAACCTGAACGGCATTACTACAAACTTGTAATGGCCGTACCTCGTTAGGAATGCAGTTTTCGGAATATCTTCTTGACAAATCTTCAACTGATGATAGCCAGATTTTAGATCCATCTTCGAGAAAATACTGGCTCTTTTGAGCTGATCAAACAGATCATCTATCCTTGGCAAATGATACTTGTTCTTCAACGTCAACTTGTTTAACTTCCAGTAGTCGATGTACATTTCTCAGACTACCGTCTTTCTTCCTGACAAACAAGATTGGTGCTTCCCACGGAAGAACACTAGGTCTGATAAAACTAAGGTCGAGCAATTCCTGCAACTGATTCCTCAGTTCTTGCAACTCTTTCAAGGCTATTCTATACGGTGCTTTTGATTTTGGAGCTGAACCAGGCTCAAGGTCGATGGTGAGCTCCAATTGCCTATCTGGGGTAGTCCTGGTAAAACTTCAAGAATACATCTTTGACTCTCGGACTACAGTCACGTCATCCATATTCTTCTCTTGGTTTTCATCTTTGTTGAGATAAACTAGATATGCTTGCACATATTTTCTTCTCAACAATCTTCTTACTTGAAGTGCCGAAATAATCGGCGTCATTCTCTTGCTTTTCTCTATTCCGAAGAATAGGGTTGGCTCTTTTCCAGGACCTGGAAAGAAATCTGTCTTTGCTTGCACTAAATGGTGGCAAAGTTCTCGGTTATCCAATCCATTCCCAGAATGATGTCTACGTCTCATATTCGAATTAGATTTAGGGTTTTTGGCTGACATCTTAAGGGATCCAAATCTAGAATTCCAGATTAGGGTAAACATGAGTAACTGAGGTAGATTTACCTACCAGGGTCGTTACTCTTAGGTCCAGACTAGCTTGCTCTTATTTTAAAGCCAAGAGTATCTTTACAAGCACTTGGTATAAATAAATGCGATACACCAGCATCAAATAAAAATTTTACGGGTACACCTCTCAATTGATCCATGCATGTCTGATTGCCTTGGGCCTTAACACATGCTTTCTGATTGAGAGCAAAAACTCTCTAATACTGATTAGATCTTCCTTCACCAATCCCTAGCTGCTTTCTCGGCACTGGCACGAAAAATGGCCAATTTTCCCACATAACTAAAAGCTATTACTTTCTGCTTTGCAAACCCCTTGATGCATTTTACTGCATTTAGGGCATGCAGGAATTTCTTGCGGTCTCTGAGACGAGCTGCCTTGCTAAAGAAAAGCAGTCTAGGTTTTTCTGGAGTTCATTGTTGCTGACCTTGCTCTTGCCATGGCTTCTTGCTAAATTGATTTTCAGCATTTCGCTTTTTTTTTCTTCATGCTGATTCTGGCCTTGATGCAAAGATTGCGGTAGGCTGCTGCTAAAGCTTGAACTTGAAATTACGGGGGAGGTGCTGGAGTTTGAACTGGCTTTTCTGGCTGCATATCCAAAGCTCGGTTTATCGCTTCAGCATTAAGTCAAAGCACCTTCACTTGCTAACACTAGTCTTATATCTTGCCTGAGTCCGGCACGAAAATGCTCGGGCATCTTTTCTTCTATATCATCCTTGTCGAGGATGAAATGACCTAAGTTACAGAATTCACAGTCATTTCTGCCACCATCTTCTTTCCTTGCTTTAAATTTACGAACTCACTTTCTTTCTGCTTACGATAATTAACCTATTAGAACATACTTCTCGAAAAGGTTTTCTTTAAATTGTTCTCAAGTAAAATTCTCGAGCTGCTCGGAAGTATAAGTCTTCTGGCGAGCTTCTCACCAGAACTCTGCTGATATTTTCAACTGATAAGACGTGCATGTGAGAAGCTCGTGGTCATCCCATCGAAGAAACCTAAATATTCTCTCTTGCGCACAAATCCAATCTTCTGTCTCTGACGGATTTTCTCTTCCGTCAAAAGTCGAGGGATTTTGTAGAAAAATTTCTTCGATTCACCTTTCAGGCTGAGGAAGTAGGGTAGGTTCTTGCTGCTCTTCTTTTTGTACCCTATTTTTTCTTCTAGGAGGCATTCTAATTTACACGCGCAAAGGATTACGCGAGATTTACATTGTTCAAGATTTCAAGAATTTAACTTGAAAATTTCAGTAATTTCTCATCTTAAGCTTTAGCACAAAAGCAATTACTTCACAGAGTAATAATTCCAATTATGGAACTTAACATTTAAGCAAATCAAATCTCATCATAACATAATTACTTTCATAACTTTAACTTCATAATCACGCAATAGCGTAACAACTTAACTTCATAAACCTTTTTCATCTTAGTAATCAATAGCAAAATACTCAACTTCATAAACTTTTCTTAACATTCAAATAATAGCAAGTTAACTTGGCTTATAAACTTAGCAATTAAACAATTGTCAGAACAACATAGCTTCTTTCATAATCTTAACATTTAACAAAGCAACTTAACTTCTTTCATACTTTAGCTTATTTTCATGAAATTCTCATTCTGTACTTTCTAACTTCACCTTGATAATTAACTTCAACATACTTTATTTTTCACAAGACATCATAACTTCACATCTTGCTTAAGCGTATAACATAAAGAACTCATTAACTTAATTAAATGACCGCTTTGGTCATTCTTTCATATACTGGAAAATTTCCTCTTAGACGTCTTTTCCAAATAAGGGATTTATCAAAATTTTCCCTATGTCAACTGTGATGTCTTAGCATCACACAAAAATAATATCGACGATACGGACTACTGCTCCGTTACCGAACCATCTAAGGTCATATTATGCATCATATATTTTCATCCTTCACACATTTTACCTTTACTCAATAATTTATTTTAAACTTACTTAAATAGTTAAAACATACATTTTTCAAGCATATTCATACTACTTTATTCTTTATTTGCATACTTACTAATATTAACACTTCCACTTTCTCACTCCCGATACTGGCAACAACTGAAAAAGGCCGACTCTTTACTGGTCGTCCTTTGAAGGCTCCTCCTCATTAGAATCATTCTCATCACTAATAAAATTTTGAAGTTTACACTCTCATCATGTACATCCTGTTCTGGTGCTCAATTTTCGACATTACATCTTCGTCCAAGATAAGCTTGACTTCATCCTCAGTGTCCATAACCGGCGTCGATGGGAAACTATCCTCGAAACTCGACTTGTGAAAAAGAATACGCCGAAGTTTGGCTAAAAAACCGTCATCTCGGTAGTTGGATCGTCGTCGACGTCATCATTACTATCCTCTTGGTGCGGTCGGGATGATTCCTCTTCAAGTTCCTTCGCTGGAACAGGACGCAACAAAGACTTAAGGTCCGAAGGGTCAAGAATATAAAGAACCCTTGGTTATAAAAAGAATCAACTCGGTATAGGGTGCTGAAAATGAATCAAAAACTAAACAAAGGGCCGTAAGTCAAAACTAATACATCTAACTGGGGTACAAAAGTGACAAAACCAGTAGATGGAAAAGTAGGCTGGGTAGTGAAAGAAACCAAACCATAACATAGATCAGAAAACTGGGATTCAACCAACTCAGGATCTGATGGCATAATCCAGAAAGGAATGGGGTCGTCATGAGGCATCGGTTTCAATATGAGCCCTTCTGAGTGAGGAGGTGGTGGAGCTACATGACACATGTAATGAAAATTGATTTCTGCTATGAACTCTTTGCAATCGCCATAAAGCATACTCTCCCAAAGCCGAGGAGTCACGAACTGCGATATGAGCTAAGCCATCCACTCTCGTCACTTTACCGAAAGTCCCGTCTCATATGCATCCATTCGAACACGATGGTAAATGGATTAGAAACTCTGCTAAAGCCTCATAATAGCTCATCCTATTGTGCTAGAACTCTCTCAGCACATATGAAAATTTAAATTAATATAAGAAAATTTAAATTAATCATAATGAAAATTAATCAATCTCAGAAGGATCTCAAGATCGTAACGACAAGCACAATATATATATATATATTTATATAAACATACTTCAAACATATTTCAAACTTTAAACTTTTATAAAATTCTCCGTCTTTACTTTCTAACTTCATCTCATTAATTAACTTCGTTATGGAGGCGGAAGACTCATATTACTGAGTTTCTAGCTATGTGGGTTGATCAGGTCCACATAACAGTCTGTCAGTCACATGGAACTTCAAATTTTAAACTTTTAAACATAGGAAACTTTTAAATGCGTACCTGGTTTGCCAGATGGGATGAGGTGCTGGACTTTTGTTGTTGGAACTCAACTAGTGATGAGCCGGGGTCCAGCACTGATGAATCAAACCCGGAGTTGCAGCTGAGAGGTCCAGTTACAAGATTGAGAGCCAAGAAGTTGCAAGGCTATTTTCAGTGCATTGTCCGGAAGAAATTAGAAGATAAAGATATCGGAAGTAAGCAGTCCAAGTTGGTGAACTTGACCGGTGCCCAGGATTGATATTTATGATGGGTCAAGTTTCGAAAATTGGGCTCTTGTTTGTGTAATTGTTTTAAGTTTTATTTTATTTGGGCTCAGACTTTGAGGTATTTAATTTAATTCAGTAGTAAAGCCCAATAGTTAGTATTTCTTTTAATTTAATTTAGTAGCCCAATTGTTAGGCGTAGTTCGAATTGGTCAAGGGATTTGCCCTAGTATTTAGGTATTTGGAGAACACTATTTTCAGCAGACAATTTTAAATCTGAAATCTTATTGATCGTTTTGTCTCACATCGTGCTTAGGTTCACGTTTATGTTTGTGTTCTTGGTAGAGTTCTTGAGTTGTCCTCTTTAGAACTTGAAAATTAATTGTCTCGTTCGTGATATCCAGTCGTATCCGGGTTAGACAAGCCACGAAGATCGCTCCATAGACGCGTTTCGGATTTCAGTAGATCCGGGGTTCGTTTCGAGTAAGTTCTTCAACCTCTCTTCGTTCTATTCGTTTTCAGCCATCTCGACCTTCTCCCATCCCTCATATACTGTCCATTCCACCTTTTTATCCACCCTAATTTCACGCCCAGATCAGATCTCCGCCCAGCAGATCCATCATCGTAGTTTTAACCTAATTCGACCCGAAAGTCAGTCCCATGCCAAATCCCAAACTCCTCGTGCGAATTGGCGGAATTCTTGATATGTTGTTTATGACTTCAATTTATAATTCGTGTTAAAATTTGAGCTTAATCGGAGTTGTTTTGCTATAGTTTCTAATCAAGTTTAAGTCTAGGGTTTTTAGTCGTTGTTTGGCTTTGTTTCGTGTTTTGTTCTATTTCTTATTCAATTTTCGAATCTGATCAGTATATTAGGTGTTTTTATCTCTATTAATTCAGTTTAAAGTTGGTGATGGTCCCTGAGCTAGGTATTTGGTGTAGAGAAGGGGGGGTGAATACACCAAATAGATTTCTAAAAACTTTTTCAAGTTAAATCACAGAGATGGTGAGCTCAGTTATCGATCCAGCTGGGGAGGGTCAGCTGGGTAAATAACTCAGCTGGCGGTGCGGAAAGTGGTGGTTTGAAAACTTAGCTCGGTTACTTAGAAAAACTCAGTTTGAAAAGATTAACTTTAGGTTTTCAGTTTAGTCAAGTTGTGCAACTTTCAGAGAGACACAGCTGTCTTTGGAGAGCAGCTGCGTATGCAGTTTTGATCAAATATGCAATGTTATGAAAGAGTTAGTACAAAACTGAATATAAAGAGAAAGTAAAGTGCACGCAAGTTTTTACGTGGTTCGGATTAACACCTCCTACGTCCACGACCAGGTTCACTGGTAATCTACTACCACTTGGTTTCCAAGTACCAAGCAACTTCACAACTCTAACCCGAGCTGTGTTCCAATAGTTTGCGGGCACTGTCAAGCCTAACCTTTCAGTTTACGGGTACTGAAAAAACCTTACACACTTGAATTTCCCGCTTCAAGCAAGCGTAACCTTGACCTAACCTTTCTGGGGAAGAGGGGTTTGGTTTGGGGTTCCAACTGTGAACGAGTTCTTACAATTAAGAACTTTAGAGTATGATGAACTCGTTCAAAATCTAGGCTTTAAGATATACAAAGATTTTGGCCTAGGGATCAGACGAAAAACTAAGCAGTTTCTGAACTAGAAACACTTTAAGATAAAGTGTTCTTTGAACTATGTAGAACTGCTTGAGAGCTTTTGAAAGATTGATGATTTCAGAGAATGAAAGCTTGTAGAGAGTTTTTTGTATTTTCGTTATCTGATCCTGAGATTGAAGACGGGTTTATATATAGGTAGAGATTCAAGACTAGCCGTTGGAGGAGCCGTTTGAATCTTACCTACTCTTCTTAAATTCAAGATCTGCCGTTGGGCGAATCTGTACCTGTCTTCATTTGTGTCACATACTTGGTCCTGAAGTCTAGGATGCTGATTTGGCAATCCCTCATTGGTCGAGGCATGTTGACTTCCGATGATGCCGGGATCTTCTGCCTTTGGAGCTGGCTTTTGAATTCAGAGCTGGACTGACTTGAAGTGATGTCTTCAGTTAGTTCCCTTTGTTCTGTACAGCTGGACCGGCTGTGTTTTGAACTCAGCTCAAATTCTCTTCAGCTTGATCATGCTCTGCTGGAGGACTCAGCTGAAGGTTGACGCCTGCTGTCTTTCGCTAGCTGACTCATGCTGTAGACACAGCTGGGTCGACTGCTGTCTTCCGCTAGGCCGACTCTGCCGTAAACACTCTCGGGTCGACTGCTGTCTTCCGCTTTCTTAACCTGTAAACCTAGAAAATCTAAAGCTCAAACAGGCGAGCTGGAAAACACTATTTAGGTTGACGCGATCATCTATTCGGTTGGAGAATCAGTTGGGTTTTGGTATCAAATCGAAACCTTATAATTTTCCCAACAATTTCCCCCTTTTTGATGATGCCAAAACCTAACTGAGACAACTTATGACGCAGAAAAACTTGTGTTTATTAATGTAAGAATATACATTATAACACAGGAAAAAGAAAGAAGGAAAAAAAATCTTCAAATCTTCAGTCTTCAATCCTTCAGTCTTCAATCCCAGTTGGTTGGGTCTTCTCTTCTGCATCCGTTGCTTCTTTCTTTTGGCTCTTCTCTTCCTCAGCTGATTCTGATTCAGCTGGTTCCTCTAGCTCAACAGTTTGCCTCTTCTTTGACTTGTCTCTTCTCCCTTACTTCCCCCTTTTTGGCATGATCAAACAGGGTGGGAGAGATACACCATCGGCTGTTGCGATGTTTTAGTTTGGCGAAACTGTGGTCTTCAGCTCTGAGCAGCGAGGTTTGGAGTCTAGGTGGCTCAGCTGTTGTATTAGCTGGCTCTTCTTCAGTAGCATTAGCCTCAGCTGTGATTGCAGACACAGCGTCCTTGGCCTGATTCAGCTGGGGCAGTCCAGCTGAGTGCTTGGAGGGATGAGTTGGCACGGGAGATAGCATCTTCTGAGTCGGGCACAACTTCATTCCTTGCAATTTTGCTTCTTCAGACTTCTTAGATTGAATGAGAAAGTCTGATTCAGCACTTGAGGGACTTGGGTTCAGCTCATATCATCATCATCCAGCTGCAGGTGATCATTGGCTGGGTGATATTTCTCATTTGAGCTTGGTGCAGGGGCTTGAGCATCTTTCATTGGAAGATCTCGAAGCTGGTGTCCCTGTGGAGCTGAAGAAGATTGAGGAGAGGCCAGGTTGAAGTATTCCATGTCATGGGGTTTAAGCTTAGTTGACCAACTGGAATACTCAGTTGCGGTGTTGATGACGATGATGTTCACGCAGGCGCATGAACTTCTCTCCACCGTAAGAAACGACCGCTTGTGGACCTTCTGCTCCTCGGAGAGTAATTACGAATTCTCTCATAATGTCAGCTGGCTTCTCGGCTGACTGACTGAGCACCTTTGACTTGAGTCTTCTGTTTGAAGACGGTGCTTCAGCATGTTTTGTCTCCTCAAGTTGTCTCCGATTCCCAGCTGGGACGGAGATAGATGCATGCTGCTTTGTCTCCTGCATCTTTTTCTGTGCCTCCTGTGGTGGAGCAAGAGCTTTGACATGACTGCTCTTGAAGACTCCGGCTTTATCAATGTTTCGACTAAATTAACCCTAGTCGCTCGCAATTAAATGAGGTCACTATAGATTAAGCAAGCCAACCCAAGTATCGTCTCACAAGGAAAACTTAGCAGGGAAATTATTGTATTGCGAAAAGAAAATAAACAGAAAGCAGTAAATCAATTGGTTTGAGGATTTATAACTAGACGAAAAGAATAATTAATCATAAATTAATCCCTAGGCAAGAACTAAAATGCATAAATTAAACCCGCGGCATGAATCGAAATTTAATCTAACAAAATCATTAATCTTTTCTAACATTAATTCTAGAAAGCAATCTGTAGGAGAAATTATAAAGCATAAATAAAGAACTGAAATAGTAAACTTACTACTGTAATCGAAATCAAAGATAAACTGGAATAGAATCTGACAAATTGCAATATCTGTAGCCTTGAATCCGGAATGAAATTACGATAGAAAGTCACTAACTAGACAATAACCAAGAGTAAACTAGAAGAAAACCCTAAAGAACTCTAGAAGAACAAAGAAAAGAAAGGCGTCTGGAAATATGGAGATGCCTCTGAAAAACCCTCGCTCGGTATTTATACACACCGCGAATTAATTGCGCTCAGCGGTCTCCTAGCCTCAGCGACCGCTAAGCACAATTTAGTAAACCCGCTAAATGCCCGAAGTCAGCGGTCGCGTAGGGTAAGCGACCGCTGACTTCTCACCCTGTAATGGATAAGCGCTGGACTCAGCGGTCGCTCGGGTTGAGAGATCGCTGACTTCTGGCCCTGTATTGGCTGAACGCTGAACTCAGCGGTCGCTCAGGAGCAGAGACCGCTGACATCTCGTACGTGAAAGCAACGCCTGGAACTCAGCGGTCGCTCAGGTTGAGAGACCGCTGACTTCTGGCCCTGTATTGGTGAGGCGCTGGACTCAGCGGTCTCCTATAGTGAGAGACCGCTGACTTCCTGAAGGTGTCCCATTTAGCGAAACGGAACGTATTGCTGCAGCAGAAAACTCACAACGGCGGCGGAAGTTGAGCGAACTGTGGTTGCCTGCATCATTCCCGAGCAAAATCTACATTTTCAACCCGATAGCTCGACACAACATCATTAGCGCATTTTAACTTTAAAATAATGCGAAACAAAATAAATGTCATCAAAAGCGCGCATGCAAAACATCCAGAAATGCAACCAAAAATGAATGTAACAATCAACATCTGGTCCAGGTCTGTTGACGTTGATTTTTGCATCCAATGGAGTTGTATGTCCCGTTCTCTCTTTAATGTTGAGAGAAACAGTGGGGCGGAGGAGGTCTTTTTCCTTTGACATTCCCAGGAAGTTTTCTGCACCTTCCTGGTGAATGACGTTCTTTAGCTTTGCAGTCTCTTACTGTGTTGGACTGGATCTGTCGATGGGCTTCACCTTCTTCTGGACTTCCAACTTCTTTGAGGTTCCTGAGAGTTAAGCAACTCTTATCTTGAAGCTTTGATAGATTCTTCAAGTTTGATCGGCTTCGGGAGATATCTTTCTGGATTCCATGTTCTTCTTCTGCAACTTTTGTTAGTAGAAACAAATAATACCAATTGATGGCAATAAGAAAGAATGCCGAAAAACTTTTTAGGGTTGATGCAATGCTTTACGTATATCTTCTAGCATATTTATAGAGCTTTCTTGATGAATGGACGATCAAGATTTATCTATTGATATGAAGATCTACGACTAGGAGTGATTCTCGCGTCATGTCAATTTCTTGATTAGAAGATGCGAGTTAATGCGCGAGAGAGGACGGTTGAGGCGTTTTGACTTTTGCTTCGAAACTCCCATGATTCAATTCTTTGCAGACTTTTAAGTAAATTTGATTAGATATGACAAGATATGAGTTGACTGAAAACAGATTGAGTAGGTGTAGTTAATGTTGTTGCAAACCTCTCAGCTGATCATTGTAGTCAGCTGATACCTCGGTTGAATGGGTGTGCTGGGTGATCGTGGTTCCAATTTGGTTCTCATTTGAATAATCCTTCAATTTCAGCATCTGGTTTATGGATTCTTTCTCAGCTGATATCAGTGACGTTGATTCTGAATTACAGTTGTCTGCTTGCATTCAGCTGGGTCTGCTTCCATTCAGCTGAGTCTGCTTCCATTCAGCTGGGTCTGCTTCCATTCAGCTGGGTGAAGCATCGTCTGGGTTGAGTAGTCGAAGTAATCCGCACAGCATTTTGAATCTTGCTTCTATCAGCGGTTTTGTGAGAATATCAGCCCGCTGTATGTCTGTGTGAATTTTCTCAACAATCACATCCCTCTTTTCTACGTGATCTCTGATGAAATGATGTCGTACGTCTACATGCTTGCATCTTGTGTGAAGTACTGGATTCTCTGAAATGGCAATCGTACTTGAGCTATCACAGAAAATTGGAACCTGTCCAGTTTTCACTTCATAGTCATCCAGCTGATGTTTCAGCCAGAGAATTTGTGAGCAGCAGCTTCCAGCGGCCATATATTCTGCTTCTGTCGCGGAAGTTGCGACGCACGTTTGCTTATTTGAAAACCATGAAATCAACTTACTTCCTAAGAACTGACAAGTTCCTGAAGTTGATTTTCTGTCCAACCGATCTTCAGCGAAGTCTGAGTCTGAGTATTCAGTCAGCTGTAGATTGTCTTCAGCTGGGTACCACAGCCCAACATTCTGAGTTCCTTTGAGATATTTGAGAATGTTCTTGGCTGCTTGCATGTGTGGTTCCTTTGGATCAACTTGAAATCTGGCACACACTCCGACTGCGAAAGAGATGTCTGGACGACTTACTGTTAGATACAGCAGGGATCCTATTATCCCTCTGTATTTGCTGGAATCAACTAACTTCCCTTCAGTTCCTGGTTCAATCTTCCAGTTGGTGTTCATTGGAATCTTTACAGTTTTGCTGGATTGAACTCCATACTTGGCGATCAAGTCTTTCACGTATTTGGATTGATTTATGAAAATCCCTTCTGATGATTGCTTGACTTGAAGTCCTAGGAAGAAACTCATTTCTCCTATCATGGACATTTGGAACTTTTCTGACATCATCTTTCCAAATCTTTGGCATAAGAAGCTTGATCTTGATCTAAAGATGATGTCGTCTACATAGATTTGAACAACCAAGATATCTTCTCCTGACTTGATGGTGAAGAGAGTTCTGTCTACTAAGCCCTTCTTGAATCATTTGGATACAAGAAAATTTAACAGAGTGTCATACCAAGCTCGAGGTGCTTGCTTCAATCCATAAAGAGCCTTCTTTAGCTTGTAGACTTTATTTCCTTCTACTTCAAATCCTGGAGGTTGTTCAACGTAGACATCTTCTTTGATTTCTCCATTTAAGAATGCACACTTCACATCCATTTGATAGACCTTGAATTTGTGATGTGCTTCATAGGCGAGAAAGAGTCTGATTGCTTCCAATCGTGCTACTGGAGCAAATGACTCTTCGAAGTCAATTCCTTTCTGCTGAGTATAGCCCTTGGCAACCAGTCGAGCTTTGTTTCTGATGACGACTCCCAGGGTATCCAATTTGTTCTTGAATATCTATTTTAGTCCTATGACTTTCACTTCTTGAGGTCTGTCGACCAATTCCCAGATACAATTTCTAAGGAATTCGTTCAGCTCTTCTTGCATGGCATTAGTCCAAGGCACGTTCTTCAAAGCTTCGAGAATTGATGGAGGCTCTGGCACTTGAGCTACGTAACATGCCATTAGAGCTGTGTCTTCATCATAGACCATCAGTTCTAGCTCTACTGAGAGTTGAGCTGTGTCAGCTGCTTCTTGATGATCCGATGAAGCTTGAGCAGCTGAGCTTCTGGTTTTGACTTGGTCAGATAGTTTTCCAATGATTACAGATGATGGATGATCTTCAATCCATCTTCTCCTATTACGAATTTCTTCTTCCAGTTGATTGATGCTTGACGTGGCTAAATTTCGTCTGACTTGGAGTTGCTCAGGAGTTAAGTCTTGAGAGATTGGTTCTCTTTGATTTAGATTTTGAGGAGACTTTTGTAGAGGCTCAGCTGGGGATTCAGCTGTGTCTGGATTTCCAGCTGATGATGTTCCCCCTTGATTTGGCGTTGAAGGTTCTTCTCAATTTCCAGCTGGTGGAGCTTCTTGGTTGATTTGAAGTTCCTCATCTGGCTCATCGTCCCAAATTAATGGTTCGGCCAGATTCCTGATTCTATTTTCTTGATCTCTTGTCTGAATCAGTCTTGAAGATTCTCCTTTGTTTCTTCGTTTGATAGAATCTCTATATTCGAAGGAGGATTCGTCAAAGGTAACATGTGGAGTTACCTCGACTGTTTGAGTTCTTCTGTTGAAGACTCTGTATGCTTTACTCATAGCGGAGTAACCAAGGAATACTCCTCGGTCTGTCTTCTCGTCGAACGTTTTGAGCTGTGTCTTCCCATTGTTAAGGATGTGACATTTGGATCCGAATACCTTGAAATATCCTATGTATGGTATTCTGTTGTTCCATAGCTCATACGGTGTCTTTCCTTGCCTTGATGTGAGTAGGGAGCGATTCTGAGTGAAGCAAGCTGTGTTGATTGCTTCAGCCCAGAACTTCTTTGGCATGGCAGAGCTAGCTAGCATTGAGGTAGCTGCTTCCTTGAGAGTTTTGTTTCTTCTTTCTGCTACACCATTCTGCTGAGGTGTGCGTGCTGCAGATGTTTGGTGTTGAACTCCGTTCTTCTCGCAGTAATCATAAATAGTTTCATTCAGAAACTCCGTTCCACGATCTGATCTTATTGACATTATCTTGCACTCCTTTTGTGTTGATAATCTTTCCAGCAGGATAGGCAGCTTAGTCCTGGTTTCGCTCTTCTGGTACAAGAATGATACCTATGTGAATCTTGAGAAATCATCCACTACGACCAGAGTATATTTTCTGCCATTGAAGCTTGCTGGAGTAACTGGACCAAAAAGATCCATGTGAAGGAGTTGAAGTACTCGATCAGTTGACTGAACTGGCTTGAAAGAGAATGAAATTCTTGTCTGCTTTCCTTGTTGACACGCGCTGCACATATGACTTTTGTCATATACTTGATCTGGAATTCCATTAGCGAGCTGGTTCCTAGCCAGTTTGTTGATTGTCTTGAAGTTGAGATGATTCAGCCATCTGTGCCACAGCCAGCTGACTTCATCGTCGCTTTTCGATACAAGACAAGTCTCCGGAGGCGTTCCGATCGGCAAAATACATATTTCCTTCTCTTTTCCCTCTTAGGAGTATCTGCTTGGTTTCCCTGTTCTTCACTGTGCATTCCTGTGCATCAAACTTGACAGAAAAACCGTTGTCGCAGAATTGGCTAATGGAAAGCAAGTTGTGTTGCAATCCTTGTACATAAGAAACATTTGGGATTATAACATTTCTAGTTTTAAATGTACCATAACCTTTGGTTAGGCCTTTGGAGTTGTCACCAAATGTTACTTGTGGACCTGTACGCTCGATATACTCCTGGAGTAGATGCTTTAGGTGCGTCATGTGCTTGGAACATCCACTGTCCAAGTACCATAGCGTTCTCATCGACTCCTCAGAGATGCGTCGATTCCTTGCAACCTATATAAAAAATTAAAATTCAGGTACCCAGTTTTAATTGGGTCCTTGTGGGTTAGACAGAGATCCTTTGACGACCCAGATCTGCTTGATGACTCGAATTGAGTCATTTGATCTGATAATTCTTCCAGCTGAGTCGATATACACATTCTTTTTGTTCTTCGGTTGTTGCTGGCGGGGTCTTGATCTCAGTGTCTTCCCATTTTGATGTCTTGATTTCTTTTGGTTTCCAGCTGTGTGCCTAGTTGAGACGTTCCTTTGTCTCTGTTGTCTCATGTGATGCTGTGGCTGGAAATGATTATCCAGCTGGTACTCATATGAGTGATATCCAGCTGGGTATCTCTGATATCTCGGCTGATATCGTTCAACGTGCTTTATTCGTTATGCCGGTATCCGTAAAATCCACTCGTTGTCTTCGTTGAGGTTGAGCACGTTGCTGTCTGAGTTGGGCTTGAGGTTGTCGCACAGCTGACCTTCTTGATGCCTGCTGTGTCTTCGACGGAGCTTGAGGATGTTTCACAGCTGGTCTTCCTGACGCCTGCTGTTTCCTCAACTGTTGATGCTGAGTTGCTGGGATTGGAGGTTTGTTTGCACGTACAAACATTACCTTTGTTTCACTTGTGGAGGCAATGTTTGAGGCATCCTTTGATTCGTTCTATCCCAGTCCCGCTTTGAGTGCTGCTGGACGTTGAGCACTAATGATCTCGTCCATTGTTGACGTGGCTTTGATGAGAGCTACTATCTTCTTAGATAGTACCTCTTCGGTGCTTTTCAGCTCAATGATCTCAGCTGACTTCTTTTCCAATTCAGCTGTGACCTTTTCCACATCTTCCATCAGCTGTTTCTTCTCATAGTAGAATTCCTTCATCAGCTGATCTTGTTTTACTATTTTGTCTTTTAGTGAAACAACTTCCTGTTGGAGCTGTGTTGTATCAGCTGCGTCTGATACCTTTGCCTTTTCCAGTTCTGCCTTCAGCTCGGCATTCTCACACATAATGACGTCAAGGATCTCTTGAAGCTCCTTGGAATCGTTCATTACTTTCTCCACTAGACTCCAATCAGGTAGTCCAAATTCTGAGACCTGTGTAGAGTGTTCGTGTGATGGTGAGATGTTAGATAGATTTTGAGTTCGAGACATTACCTCATCTTCATCGATGCCGTCTGTTTGTCCCATGAAGTATGTATCCCAATCAGGTTCATCATGGGCCATCAGGGCTTCTTCTTCCGAGTCTGAAAATGGCATGTCATCCATTTTATTGCACTCTGATTCTTCATCGGCGATATAAGCTCTCCTTCTGTCATCTGCCTTAACTTTCAGTTGGTCTTTGTCTTTCTTGGACAGCTTTGGACAATCTAGCCGGTAGTGTCCTGGTTCCTTGCAGTTGAAGCAACCTTCTTCTATTCGTTTGTCAGCTGACTTCTCATCAGCTGCTGCGTACTTGTCTCTGTAAGTTCTTGCGAACTTCTTGTATTTGCCCTTGCTGGTGTTGAGTCTGTTGTAGTTTTTGACTAGCATGGCTATTTCTTCAAGTAGCTCTTCCTTGCTCATGTCCTTCTTATCCTTCTTCGATGACTCAGCTGACTGCATGTATGCGGATTTGTCAGAGTTGGCTCTGAACGCAATCTCCTTTATTGCAGGTGTCAGCTCTCCATCATTCTAATTGTTTGAAGATTCTTTCATTGTAATCTTCAAGTTGTACTCGTTGGCTTTGAGCAGGGAGTATAATCTTTCAGTAGAAAGATCACCTAAGTCACTTCGACTTTGGTGTACCACCTTATAGGTGTTCCATTCAGCTGTAAGCGCTGAAAGAACTTTTAGATTCTTTTCTCGCTAGGTGTATTTCCCAGTTCTGATGGTTTCTATTTCCACCACAATATTGGAGAATTTGAGTTCCATCCCTTCGATGGACTCGTTGACCAGCTGCTTGAAGTTATCAAACTTCTGGCATGCAATCGTGAATTTATTCTCCTTTATCTCCTTCGACCCTTCGCATAGCTTTGCTAGGGTTTCCCACATCTCCTTTGCGGTTTCGCAGTTGATGATTTTGCTGAGGTAGGCATTGGAGACCGTTGAAGATATGGTGTTCCTCGCGAAGCTGTCTAGTCCAACCTGCTTCCTTTCTTCTGAGTTGTGCTCACTCTTGGGCTTGGGAATGAGCTGATATCTTGGTTGTTCGCCATCTTGAGTTGGGACAAGCTCGTTCCCTGGTTTGTAGATGATGATGGGTCCGTCTGTGATGACGTCCCACATCATATCATGATACGCACAGAGAAAGCTCTTTAGTCTGAACTTCCATATTGCATAATCATCTACCGAGAAGGTGGGAAGATTCATGTTAACATAAGAATCCATAGAAATATGCAGTATGTAATAATATGAGTTTTTCACAAAGAGGATCTGTTCAGATGACCACTGACAGATTATCAAGAGAGATCTCTTGATATAGAAACGATGGTCAGTTGAACCACTGCTCTGATACCAATTGATGGTCCCTGAGCTAGGTATTTGGTGTAGAGGGGGGGGGTGAATACACCAAATAGATTTCTAAAAACTTTTTCAAGTTAAATCACAGAGATGGTGAGCTCAGTTATCGATCCAGCTCGGGAGGGTCAGCTGGGTAAATAACTCAGCTGGCGGTGCGAAAAGTGGTGGTTTGAAAACTTAGCTCGCTTACTTAGAAAAACTCAGTTTGAAAAGATTAACTTTAGATTTTCAGCTTAGTCAAGTTGTGCAACTTTCAGAGAGACACAGCTGTCTTTGGAGAGCAACTACGTATGCAGTTTTGATCAAATATGCAATGTTATGAAAGAGTTAGTACAAAACTGAATATAAAGAGAAAGTGAAGTGCATGCAAGTTTTTACGTGGTTCGGAGTAACACCTCCTACGTCCACGACCAGGTTCACTGGTAATCCACTACCACTTGGTTTCCAAGTACCAAGCAACTTCACAACTCTAACCCGAGCTGTGTTCCAACAGTTTGCGGGCACTGTCAAGCCTAACCTTTCAGTTTACGAGTACTGAAAAAACCTTACACACTTGAATTTCCCGCTTCAAGCAAGCGTAACCTTGACCTAACCTTTCTGGGTAAGAGGGGTTTGGTTTGGGGTTCCAATTGTGAACGAGTTCTTACAATTAAGAACTTTAGAGTATGATGAACTCGTTCGAAATCTAGGCTTTAAGATATACAAAGATTTTGGCCTAGGGATCAGACGAAAAACTAAGCAATTTCTGAACTAGAAACACTTTAAGATAAAGTGTTCTTTGAACTATGTAGAACTGCTTGAGAGCTTTTGAAAGATTGATGATTTCAGAGAATGAAAGCTTGTAGAGAGTTTTTCGTATTTTCGTTATCTGATCCTGAGGTTGAAGACGGGTTTATATATTGGTAGAGATTCAAGACTAGCCGTTGGAGGAGCCGTTTGAATCTTACCTACTCTTCTTAAATTCAAGATCTGCCGTTGGGCGAATCTGCACCTGTCTTCATTTGTGTCACATCCTAGGTCCTGAAGTCTAGGATGCTGATTTGGCAATCCTTCATTGGTCGAGGCATATTGACTTCCTCTGACGCTGGGATCTTCTGCCTTTGGAGCTGGCTTTTGAATTCAGAGCTGGACTGACTTGAAGTGATGTCTTCAGTTAGTTCCCTTTGTTCTGTACAGCTGGACCGGCTGTGTTTTGAACTCAGCTCGAATTCTCTTCAGCTTGATCATGCTCTGCTGGAGGACTCAGCTGAAGGTTGACGCCTGCTGTCTTTCGCTAGCTGACTCCTGCTGTAGACACAATTATCGGTCTTGTCTTCCGCTAGCTGACTCCTGCTGTAGACACAGCTGGGTCGACTGCTGTCTTCCGCTTCCTTAACCTGTAAACCGAGAAAATCTAAAGCTCAAACAGGCGAGCTGAAAAACACTATTTAGGTTGACGCGATCATCTATTCGGTTGGAGAATCAGTTAGGTTTTGGTATCAAATCGAAACCTTATAATTTTCCCAACAGTTGGATTTAATCAACCTTATCGCTGACGTTATTCGAGTCCTTGCTTCCGCGTATTTATTGGCCGTATCATAAATTTTGGTATCAGAGCCACGTCAGCTGTTGCTGGTCATAGTTCAATCCCAATTGGTGTGACATTCTAGGGGCAAAAGTGATCGACTAAGTTAAAAAAAAACGAAAAAAAAAAACAGAAGAAAAAAAAGAGCAGAATTCCAGTCGAAGCCCTAGGATTGGATCACCGAATTCGTGGATTTTATTGTTTTGAATCTTCATAATCTTCATTGCATTTTGTTTCAGTCGTGTGTCTTCTTGTTGGGTAGAGTTGTTGTCCTTCGTCGACTAACGATTGGGGACGTCGTTTGGAATTTTATTTCGCTTTCTTTGCCTTTTTTTTATTGTCGAGTTTTTTTTGGTGGCTTAGATTTCGGCCATCTTGGTTTATTAGGGATTGAATTTTGACTGTCCTAGTTCTATTAGGATTTGGAGTTATTGCTTTCTTGATTTGGCTCAAATTTGTTTCCTTATTTGAATTGAAGACAAATTCGTAACAACTTTCCATCGGAAATTCATACACTTCCTTCTGCTTGTCGGCCTTCCTTACCTATTTTCCTTGCATAACCGAACATCTTACAGCCCTTGGTACCAGAAATCCCATCCCAATCCAATTCTGATGGTCCCTGAGCTGGGTACTTGGTGTAGAGGGGGGGGGTGAATACACCAAGTAGATTTTACTAAACTTTTGTCAAGTTAAAACGGAGTTGAGTGAGAGCTCAGTTATTGATCCAGCTGGGGAGGGTCAGCTGGGTAAACAACTCAGCTGGTGGTGCGGAAAGTGGTGGTTTGAAAACTTAGCTCAGTTACTTAGAAAAACTCAGTTTGAAAATATTAACTTATAGTTTTCAGCTTAGTCAGGTTATGCAACTTTTCGAGAGACACAGCTGTCTTTGGAGATCAGCTGTGTGTGCAGTTTTGAGCAAGTATGCAATGATATGAAGGCGTTAGTACACAGCTGAGTATTATGCAAAAGTAAAGAGAGAGAGATAGAAGCACGCGAGTTTTTACGTGGTTCGGAGTAACGCCTCTCGTCCCGCGACCGGGTTCGCAGTAATCCACTACCACTTGGTTTCCAAGTACCAAGCAACTTCACAACTCTAACCGGCTTGTGTTCAACGGTTTGCGGGCAACATCCAAGCCTATACACCTTCGGTTTGCGGGTGCGAAGAACCTATCCACTCGAATTACGCGCTTCGAGCAAGCGTACCTTTGCACAACCTTTACGGGTTTGGGTTTGGGTATGGGGTTCCAAGCGTGAACGAGTTCTTACAATTAAGAACTTCGAGAAAGATGAACTCGTTCGAAATCTAGGCTTTAGATATACAATGAGTTTGGCCTAGGGAACGGACGAAAAACTAAGCGAGTTTCTTAACTAGAAACACTTTAAGATAAAGTGTTCTTTTATCTATGTAGAGCTTGCTTGGGAGCTTTGAAAGAATAATGAATTCGAGAATATGAAAGCTTGTAGAGAGTTTTCGTGGCCGATCACGAGGTTGAAGACGGGTTTATATAGGTAGAGATTCAAGACTAGCCGTTGGAGGAGCCGTTTGAATCTTACCTACTCTTCTTAAATACAAGATGCGCCGTTGGGCGTATCTGCACTTTGTCTTCATTTGTGTCACGCATCCTAGGTTACGAAGTCTAGGATGTTGATGCAGCAATCCCCTCATTGGACGAGGTAGGTTGACCCCATACGATTAGGGATCTTCGCCTTTGGAGTGGCTTTTGAATTCGGAGTATGTCTCGACGTGGAGTCTTGAGAGATAGTTCCTTTGTTAAATCTGTTGGACCCATTTGTGTTTTGAACTTCAGCTCGAATTCTCTTCGGCTTGATCGAGCTCTTGGATTACTCAATTTGAAGGTTGGCCTTCTGTTGTCTTTTGCTCGTGACCCCGAGTTTGTGAACACGGGTCGGCTCTTGTCTTCCGCTATTGGCGACTCTGCTTGTAGACACAGTGGGTCGGCGCTTGTCTTAACAGCTTCCTTAACGTAAACTTAGAATATCTAAGGCTCGAACGGGCGAAATTTGGAAAACATTATTTAGGTTGGCGCGATCATCTATTCGGTTGGAGAATCGGTTGGGTTTTGGTATCAAATCGAAACCTTATAATTTTCCCAACAATTTCCCTTTTTGATGATGCCAAAACCTAAACTGAGACAACTTATGATGCGGATAAACTTGTGTTTTATTAATGTAAGAAAGTACATTATAACACGGGAAAAAGAAAGAAGAGAAAAAAATTTCGAGTCTTGAATCATTCGGTCGAGTGGTCCTCTCTTCGCATCCGTTGCTTCTTTCTTTTGACTCGTTTCTTCTGATGGTCGATCCAGTGGTTCCTCTAGCTCAACGGTTGCCTCTATTGACTTGTCTCTCTCCCCCCTTACTTTTTGGCATGATCAAAACGGGGTGGGAGATATTCACCATCGGGCGATGCGATGTTTTAGTTTAAAGCTTGTGGTTTTCGGCTACGAGCGGCGAGGTTTAGAGTCTTAGTGGCTCAAGTTGTTGTATTAGGCGCTCTCTTCGGTTGCGTTAGCCTCAGTGTGATTGCGGACACGGCGTCCTTGGCCGGTCGGTGGGGCAATCCGGTGCTTGGAGGGATGAGTTGGCACGGTAGATATCATCTTCGAGTCGGGCACAATCTTCATTCCTTGCAACTTTGCTTCTTCGGACTTCTTAGATTGAATGAGAAAGTCGATACGGCACTTGAGGAGTTGTCTTCGGCTCGTATCATCGTCGTCAATTGCGGTGATCGTTGGTGGGTGAAGTTTCTCGTTTGAGCTTGGTGTAGGGACTTGAGCATCTTTTATTGAAAGATCTCGAAGAAGGTGTCCTGTGGGCGAAGGAAGCGAAGAGAAGGCGGTTGAAGTATCCCATCTGTCATGGGGTTTAAGCTTGGTTGTTCGAGTGGAATACTCCGTTGCGGTGTTGGTGATGATTATGTTCAAGCGGGCGTGAACTTCTCTTCCACGAAAGACGACATGGCTTGTGGGCATACCTCTCGGAGAGTGATTACGAATTCTCTCATAATGTCAGTGGCTTCTCTGTGTGTTGAGCACCTTTGACTTGAGTCTTCGGTTTGAAGACGGTGCTTCGATATATTTTGTCTCCCAAAGTAGTTTCCGATTCCCGGTTAGGACGGAGTTAGATGCATCTGCTTTGTTTCTACTTGCATCTTTTTTGCCTCTTTGTGGCGGAGCGAGAGCTTTGAGATATTTCGCTCCTTAAAACTCCGGTTTCATCAACATACGGTGAGTTTGTTGACGTTGATTTTTGCATCCCGAGGGAGTTGTGTGTCCCGTTCTCTCTTTTGAGATGAGAGGCCGATGGGGCTGAGGAGGTCTTTTTCCTTTGTCATTCCCAGAAAGTTTTCTGCACCTTCCTGGTGGATGACGTTCTTGAGCTTTGCAGTCTCCTACTGCGCTGGCCTGGTTCTGTCGATGAGCTTCACCTCCTTCTGGACTTCCGTCTTCTTTGAGGTTCCTGAGAGTTTAAGCAACTCTTATCTTGAAGCTTTGACAGATTCTTCGGGTTTGATTGGCTTTGGGAGACATCTTTCTGTATTCCTTGTTCTTTTTCTGCATCTTTTGTTAGTAGAAACAAACAATACCAATTGATGGAAATAGAAAAGAATGAAAAACTTTCTACTTTTGATGCGTATATCTTCTAGCATATTTAAAGAGATTTCTTGAAGGAATGGACGATCAAGATTTGTTTGATGATAAGAAGATCTACGACTGGGAGAGATTCTCGCGTCATGTCAATTTAATGCGCGAGAGAGAACGGTTGAGGCGCTTTGACTTTTGCCTCGAAACTCCCATTATTTAATTCTTTGCAGATTTTTAATTAATATTGATTAGAAGTGACAAGATGTGAATTGACGGAAAACAGATTGAGTAGGTGTAATTAAAGTTATTTCAAACCTCTCAGCTGATCATTGTAGTCAGCTGATACCTCGGTTGAGTGGGTGTGCTGGGTCATCGTGGTTCCAGCTGGTTCCCCCTCAGCTGAATAATCTTTTCCTTTCAGCATCTGGTTTAGATTCGGTGAGTGCCTTCGGATTCAGTGGTCACTTCGTCAATTTGGTCTGCTTCCATTCAGTGGAGTCTTTCCATTATTCAGTGGGTCTGCTTCCATTCAATTTGGGTACGCTTCCGGTCAATTTGGGTGAAGCATCGTCTGGGTTTGAGAAGTCGAAGTAATGGCGGCATTTTGAATCTTGCTTCTATCGGCGGTTTTGTGAGAATATCGGCCTGTATGTACGTGTGAATTTTCTCAACAATCACATCCTTCTTTTCTACGTGATCTCGATGAAATGATGTCGTACGTCTACATGCTTGCATCTTGTGTGAAATCTTGGATTCTACGATATGGCAATCGCACTTGAGCTATCACGAGAAAAATTGGAACTGTCCGATTTTACTTCATAGTCATCCAGTGATGTTTGACGGAGAATTTGCGACGACGGCTTCCGGCGGCCATATGATACCTTCGTGGGAAGTTGCGACGCACGTTTGTTTCTTTGAAAACCATGAGATCAACTTACTTTCCTGAGGCGACAAGTTCTGAAGTTGATTTTCTGTCCAATCGATCTCTGAAGTCGAATGCGAGTATCCGAGGTCGGTATGGGTGTCTTCGGTGGGTACCATTGACATTCGAGTTCCTTTGAGGTATTTGAGAATGTTCTTGTTTGCTTGCATGTGTGCTTCCTTTGGATCAACTTGAAATCTGGCACACACATTGCGAAGAGATGTCTGGACGACTTGTGTTAGATACGGCGGGGATCCTATTATCCTCTTGTATTTCTTTGGAATCAGCGACTTCGCTTAGTTCAGGAGTTCAATCTTCCAGTTGGTGTTCATTGGAATCTTTACAGTTTTGCTTGATTGAACTCCATACTTGGCGATCAAATCTTTCACGTATTTGGATTGATTTATGAAGATCCTTACGAAGATTGCTTGACTTGAAGTCACAGGAAGAAACTCATTTCTCCATCATGGACATTTGGAACTTCTGCGACATCATCTCTCCAAATCTTTGGCATAAGAAGCTTGATCTTGATCCAAAGATGATGTCGTCTACGTAGATTTGAACAACCAGGATATCTTCTCTGATTTGATGGTGAAGAGTTAAATCTCTTGAGCTCTTCTTGAATCCTTTGGATATGAGAAAATTTGACGAGTGTCATACCAAGCTCGAGTGCTTGTTTTAATCCATAAAGAGCCTTCTTTGGTTTGTAGACTTTATTTCCTTCTACTTCGAATCTGGAGGTTGTTCAACGTAGACATCTTCTTTGATTTCTCCATTTAGGAATGCACACTTCACATCCATTTGATAGACCTTGAATTTGTGATGTCTTGCAAAAGGCGAAAATAGTACGATGCTTTCCAATCGTGCTCTTTGAGCAAAAGATTCTTCGAAGTCAATTCCTTCTATGGCGAGTGTAGCCCTTGGCAACGAGTCGAGCTTTGTTTACGATGATGACTCCCGGGGTATCCAACTTGTTCTTGAATATCCATTTGAGTCACTATGACTTTGACTTCTTGAGGGTACCGTCGACTAATTCCGGACACGATTTACGAGGAATTCGTTCGGCTCTTCTTGCATGGCATTTGTCCAAGGCACACTCTTCAAAGCTTGAGAATTGATTGAGGCTACGGCACTTGAGCTACGTAACACGCCATTAGAGCATGTCTTCATCATAGACCGTCGGTTCTAGCTCTCTTGAAAGTTGGTATGTCAGTACCTCTTGATGATCGATGAAGCTTGACGGTGAGCTTCGGTTTTGACTTGGTCGAAGGTTCTCCAATGATTGGCGATGATGGATGATCTTCAATCCATCTTCCATATGCAATTTCTTGCTTCCGGTTGATTGATGCTTGAAGTGGCTAAATTTCGTACGTCTTGGAGTTGTTACTGAGTTAAATCTTGAGAGTTTGGCTCTCTTTGATTTGGATTTTGAGTGGATGTCTGTAGAGCTCGAATTTGGAGATGGAGCGGGGACTCCCCATTGTGTTTGGATTTCCGGTAGTGATGTTACTTGATTTGGCGTTGAAGATCTTCTTCTTGGTTTCCATTGGTGGAGCTTCTTGGTTGATTTGACTTTCCTCTGGCTCATTGTCCCAAATTAATGGTTCGGCTGATTCTGATTCTATTCTCTTGAGCCCTTGTACGAATCAATCTTGAAGATTCTCTCGGCTTCTTCGTTTGATAGAATCTCTATATTCGAAGGAGGATTCGTCAAAGGTAACATGTGGAGTTACTTCGACCGTTTGAGTTCTTCGTGAAGACTCATATACTTCTATGGAGTAACCAAGGAATACTCCTCAGTGTCTTTTCGTCGAACGTCTTGGTATGTGTCTTCCCATTATTGAGAATGTGACATTTGGATCCGAATACCTTGAAATATCCAATATATGGTATTCTGTTGTTCCATAGCTCATACGGTGTCTTTCCTTGTCTTGATGTGAGTAGGAGCGATTACGAGTGAAGCAGTTGTGTTGATTGCTTCGGCCCGAACTTCTTTGGAATGGCGAGCTAGCTAGCATTGAGGTAGGCAGCTTTCCTTGATAGTTGTTTCTTCGTTCGCTACACCATTCGCTGAGGTGTGCGAGCTGCGGATGTTTGGTGTTGAACTCCATTCTTCTCGCAAAAATCATAAATAGTTTCATTTAGAAACTCCGTTCCACGATACGATCTTATCGCCATTATCTTGCACTACGCCCACGTGTTTGATAATCTTTCCGGCGGAGACAGCGGCTTAGTTCTCGTTTCGCTCTTCTGGTACAAGAAAGATACCCAAGTGAATCTTGAGAAATCATCCACAACGACCGAGTATATTTTACTGCCATTGAAGCTTCTTTGGAGTAAGCTTGGACCAAAAAGATCCATGTATGAAGAAGTTGAAGAACTCGATCAGTTGGCGAGCGGCTTGAGAGAGAATGAATTTCTTGTTTGTTTTCCTTGTTGACACGCGCTGCACATATGACTTTTGTCATATACTTGATACGGAATTCCATTAGCGGCAATGGTTCTTTAGCCGGTTTGTTGATTGTCTTGAAGTTGAGATGATTCGGCCGTACGTACGTATTGACTTCATTCTTGCTCTTTGATACAAGACAAGTCTCGGAGATTTCTTTGTTCCCGATGTGAAGTACATATTTCCTTCTCTTTTCCCTCTTGCAGGAGTATCTGCTTGGTTTCCTGTGCTTCTTGTGCATCTGTGCATCAAACTTGTGACAGAAAAACCGTTGTCGCGAGAATTGGCTAATGGAAAGCAAGTTATGTTGCAATCCTTGTACATAAGAAACATTTGGGATTATAACATTTCTAGTTTTAAATGTACCATAACCTTTGGTTAGGCCTTTGGAGTTGTCACCAAATGTTACTTGTGGACTGTACGCTGATATACTCTGGAGTAGATGCTTTAGGTGCGTCATGCGCTTGGAACATCCATTTTGTCCAAGTGCAAGCGTTCTCATCGACTCCTCGGAGATGCGTCGATTCCTTGCAACCTAAACAAAAGTTAAAATTCGGGTACCCGATTTTAATTGGGTCCTTGTGGGTTAGACATAGATCCTTTAACGACCCGGATACGCTTGATGACTCGAATTGGGTCATTAGATCTGATAATTCTCCCAGTGAGTCGATATACACATTCATTGTGTTCTTCTTTATTCTTGGCGAGGTCTTGATCTTCGTGTCTTCTTGTTTTTGTTGTACGTATCTTGTTTGATTTCAGTGTGTGCCTATTTGAGACGTTCCTTTGTCTCTGCTTGTCTCGATCTTGTGTTGGGGAAATGATTATCCGGTGATACTTGTAAAGTGGTATCCAGTGGGTATCTCGATATCTTGGTTGATATCGATCAACGTCTTTAGTCTTTGTTTGGTATCCGTAAAATCCAGCTCTTGTGGTCTTTGTTGAGGTTGAGCACGTTCTTTGGCAAACATTGAGCTTGAGGTTGCCGCACAGCTGACCTTCTTGATGTCTGCTGTGTTCTCGACGGAGTTTGAGGTTGTTTCTGCTGTTGTTTGTTTGACGTCAGCTGTGTGTCCTCAACGGAGCTTGAGAATGTTTCTGTTGTTCTTCAGCCTTCTTGTGTCCTCGATTGTTGATCTTTGAGCTGCTTGGGGTTGAAGGTTCATTTGCTCGTACAAACATAACCTTTGTTCACTTGTGGAGGCAATGTTTGAAGCATCCTTTGATTCGTTGTATCCAGTCCCGCTCTTAGTCTTCTTGGGCCGAGAGCACTAATGATTTCGTCCATTGTTGACGTGGCTTTGATGAGAGCTACTATCTTCTTAGATAGTACCTCTTGGTGCTCTTCGACTCAATGATCTGTGACTTCCTTTCCGATTCAATTGTGACCACTCCACGTCTTACATCGTTGTGTCTTCTCGGTGTTGACTTTCTTCATTAATTTGATCTTGTTTCACTATTCTGTCTTTTAGTGAAACGACTTCCTTGGGGTATTTGAGTTGTATCGGTGTACGATACTTTTGTCTTTTCCGGTTCTATCTTCGGCTCGGCATTCTCGCATAATGACGTCAAGGATCTCTTGAAGCTCCTTGGAATCGTTCATTACTTTCTCTACCAAACTCCAATCGGGTACTCCAGGTCCCCGAGTCTGTGTGTAGAGTGTTCGTGTGATGGTGAGGTGTTAGATAGATTTAGAGTTCGAAGTTACCTCGTCTTCATCGATGCCGTCACATTTGTCCCATGAAGCAGTATCCCAATCGGGTTCATGATTGGCCGTGAACTTCTTCCTCAGTACGAAAATGGCATATCATCCATTTTATTGCACTCCGATTCTTCATCGGCAATATAAGCTCTCCTTCGGTCATTTGCCTTAGCCTTTAATTGGTCTTTATCTTTCTTGGACAACTTTGGACAATCTTGTCGGTAGTGTCTGGTTCCGCTGCTGAGTTGAAGCAACCTTCTTCGATTCGTTTGTCGGTGACTTCTCATCGATTGCTGGTACTTATCTCTGTAATTCTGAAGAACTTCTTTGTATTTGCCCTTCTTTGGTGTTGAGTCTGCATTATAACTTTTCACCATCATGGCAATTTCTTCGAGTAGCTCTCTTTGCTCGTATCCTTTTTGTCCTTAGCTTCGTCTTGGAGGACTCGAGTCTTGGCATGGTGACTTTTTCGAGTTGGCTGCGAAAGCTATTTCTTTTGGAGTAGGGTGAGTTCTCGTCATTTTGTCTGTGAAGATTCTTAACGAGTGATCTTCAAGTTGTACTCGTTGGCTTTAAGGAGTGAGAACAATCTTTACGTAGATAGATCACCCAAGTCACTTCGACTTTGGTGAACTACCTTGTAAGTGTTCCATTCGGTGAAAATTTGAAAGAACCTTTAGATTCTTTTCCCGCGGAAGGTATACTTCCGATTCGATTGTCTCTATCTCAATGACTATGTTTGAGAATCTTAGCTCCATCGCTTCGATGGACTCGTTAGGCTATGCTTGAAGTTGTCAAATTTTTGGCACGCTATTGTGTGAATTTGTTTTCTTTGATCTCTTCGATCCTTCGCATAGCTTGGCGAGTGTTTCCCGCGTCTCTTTGGTAGTCTCGCATGATTGATGATTTTGCTCGGGTAGGCGTTTGGGAGCGGTTGAAGAGATGGTGTTCCTAACGCGTATCCGAGACCGACTTGCTTTCGCTCTTCGGAAGAATATTCCTTCTTTGGCTTGAGAGTTGGCACGTATTCTGGATTTGTCCTTCTTGAGCAGGTACAAGTTCATTTCCGTATTTATAAATAAGGATGGGTCCGTACGAAATGACGTCCCACATCATGTCGTGATGCGCACACGGGAAGCTTTTCAATGCGAATTTCAGTTGCATAATCATCAGCGAGAAGTTGGGAAGGTTCTGTTAAGATAGGAATCCATGAAGAGATGTACGAGAATGCACTAGAGTGAGTTTTTCGAAAAACGGATCTGTTCGGTTGACCAGCGACGCGAGTGTCAAGAGATCTCTTGATACGAAACGGTGGTCTTTTGAACCCTTTGCTACGATACCAATTGATGGTCCACGAAATTTGGGTACTTGGTGTAGGGGGGGGTGAATACACCAAGTAGATTTTACTAAACTTTTGTCAAGTTAAAACGGAGTTGAGTGAGAGCTCGAGTTATTGATCCGAGTGGGGAGGGTCGAGTGGGTAAACAACTGGTAGTGGTGCGGAAAGTGGTGGTTTGAAAACTTAGCTCGATTACTTAGAAAAACTCGGTTTGAAAATATTAACTTATAGTTTTCGGCTTAGTCGAGTTATGCAACTTTTCGAGAGACGAATTTGTCTTTGGAGATCAGCTGTGTGTGCAGTTTTGAGCAAGTATGCAATGATATGAAGGCGTTAGTACACAGCTGAATATTATGCAAAAGTAAAGAGAGAGAGATAGAAGCACGCGAGTTTTTACGTGGTTTGGAGTAACGCCTCCTACGTCCACGACCAGGTTCACTGGTAATCCACTACCACTTGGTTTCCAAGTACCAAGCAACTTCACAACTCTAACCCGAGCTGTGTTCCAACAGTTTGCGGGCACTGTCAAGCCTATACACCTTCGGTTTGCGGGTGCGAAGAACCTATCCACTCGAATTACGCGCTTCGAGCAAGCGTACCTTTACCTAACCTTTCTGGGTTTGGGTTTGGGTATGGGGTTCCAACTGTGAACGAGTTCTTACAATTAAGAACTTCAGAGAAAGATGAACTCGTTCGAAATCTAGGCTTTAGATATACAATGAGTTTGGCCTAGGGAACAGACGAAAAACTAAGCAGTTTCTTAACTAGAAACACTTTAAGATAAAGTGTTCTTTTATCTATGTAGAACTGCTTGGGAGCTTTTGAAAGAATAATGAATTCAGAATATGAAAGCTTGTAGAGAGTTTTTCGTGTCGATCACGAGGTTGAAGACGGGTTTATATAGGTAGAGATTCAAGACTAGCCGTTGGAGGAGCCGTTTGAATCTTACCTCTTTCTTAAATACAGATGCGTTGGGGCGTGTCTGCGCTGTCTTCGTTTGTGTCACGTCCTAGGTTACGAAGTCTAGGATGCTGATGCAGCAATCCCTCATTGGACGAGGTAGGTTGACTTCCTCGATTCCGGGATCTTCGCAGCTTTGGGCTGGCTTTTGAATTCGAGCTGGATGTCTCGACGTGGAGTCTTCGAGAGATAGTTCGCTTTGTTCGTCTGTTGGACCATTTGTGTTTTGAACTTCAGCTCGAATTCTTCGGCTTGATCGAGCTCTTACGGATTACTCGGTTTGAAGGTTGGCTGCTTGTCTTTTGCTAAGTGACCCCGTGAATTTGTGAACACAGGTTTGGGTCGATCTTGTCTTCGTAGGCTTCGACTGCTTGTCGACACGGTAGATTAAATTCTTGTCTTCATTCGCCCAACTTTGTAAACTTAGAATATCTAAGGCTCAAACAGGCGAGCTGGAAAACATTATTTAGGTTGGCGCGATCATCTATTCGGTTGGAGAATCAGTTGGGTTTTGGTATCAAATCGAAACCTTATAATTTTCCCAACAAATTCTCTCTCCAATTTTTGATTTTTCATCTTTTCACTATAGCTTTTGCTCCCGAAGCCCGATTTTTGCCCATAATACCATTCCAGAAGCTGAACGACGCTCTGAGCAAGACACACTGCTTTGATGTTATATATAGGCTTTTTTGGCCAAATTCCTTCATCTTCTAGGTGAAATCGCCCTCCGAATTTTTTCAATTTTTCTGATTTTTGAATTTTTTTATTTGTTTTTGCTCAAGCCCTTTCTTCCTACACTCCCCATTGCCTATACTTCCCATTACAGCCCTCGTGGTGGTTCCATTGATATCCCGTGGTCCTCTAAAAGTCAAGTCTGAGCTCTTGACTAAAGCTAAAGAGTTGACGACTGATTCTACCGGACAATTTTTTGTGCAATTAGTACAGTTTTTTATTTTTCTTCATATTTATACATTGAGTGACATACACGAGTGATAAAAAAAATCTAAGAGAACAAACGAGTATTTGTGAGGAACTGTGAGGTCCCCTTTTATTTCTTTACGTTTGTTCACTGTGCAGGTTTTTATGGATCCAGGAAAAACACAACAGTATTCAGGCACCCAGCCAGATTGGGATGCCAAATACCACTTTGATGCTTTGAGTGGTCGTGTACAGGGTCAGATCAAAGAAGTTCAGAACACTATGGCTTAATTGTTGGATAGATTTGAGCAGTTCAGTACAACGACCATTCAGACACCACCACAGACTCGAAATCCAAAACAACAACAAGCACCTGCTAATCAAACGGATGAGTTCGAACTGCATGAAGAAGTATCAGAGTCAGAACACTTTGAGGATGAACAAGTTGATGATAATACAGCCCAGTTCTTCCCACTTCAGAGAGACAGAAACGGCTTTGCAGCTCGAGGTAGAGGCCGGGGTCTTGGTGATCAATTCCAGCCACGTTTCCCGACAGCTCGCAGGAATGTCTATCCAGAACAACCTAGATATGGTAATGCAGATGGTCTTCTCAACAACATCAAGACCACCATTCCAGAATTTGACGGCAGATATGATCCAGATGCCTATTTAGACTGGGAGTGCAAAGTTGACAAGATTTTCGAGTGTTATGACTTCCCAGAGCCTAAGAAAGTGCAGCTAGCTTCCCTTGAGTTCACTGGATGTGCAACAACTTGGTGGGAGT
Organism: Agastache rugosa; assembly: GCA_031470985.1. NCBI lineage: Eukaryota > Viridiplantae > Streptophyta > Magnoliopsida > Lamiales > Lamiaceae > Agastache > Agastache rugosa. The sequence continues at coordinate 12,587,473 of CM062604.1, forward strand.
TTCAGCAGAATAGGCGCAGAAGAGATAGATATCCTCTGATTGACACTTGGCAAGAAATGAAAGATATGATGAGAGGCAGATTCATCCCAGTTCCCTATGAGAGAGAATTGGAGAAGAAGCTCAGTCAGATTCGTCAAGGGTCCAAATCAATTGAGGAATATCACAAGGAATTAGAGACAGCATTGAACCGGGTTGGGAAAGAAGAGACATTGATTGCTACACTCAACCGGTACATTGCAGGAATGAACCCTGATATTGCTTGTGAAGTCGAATTGAGGGACTTCAATTCTATTGAAGCAATGGTTCATTATGCATCTATTGTAGAACAGCAGCTCAGAGATGGACGTCGTCGATCCTTCCAGTCGACGCCTGCTAGGACCCCTTGGGTTCGAGGTGACTCTTCCACGCCTAGGACAGCCCCTACTCGTTCTCCTAGCCAGTCCACACAGCCCGTTCGCCGTTTTGAGCCGTCTGCACCACAACCCTCTCGCAGACCTGACTACAATTCACCTGCATCGAACAGAAATACCCAGAATCGACCTATGCAGTCTAGTCAGCCTCAGAATGGTACTCCAGGAAGAGCACGTGACGTTCAGTGTCACAAGTGCAAAGGATGGGGACACTTTCAAGCCCAGTGTCCAAATCGCCGAGTTCTCATCATTACCAAGCAGAATGAGTTAGAATCAGCTAGTGAAGATGAACTCGATGATCCAGTTGAAGCAGTAGACACCGAACAGCCCCTTGAAGAGTTCACCGGCATCGAAGTTGAAGATGCAAAACTGAAGCAGACTTACCCTAGTCTTGTTTCCATTCGAGCTTTGAGCCTTTTTCGAGAAGAACAGAACGATCAACGTGAAAACATCTTCTACACTCGTTGTTCGGTTCTAGACAAGACATGCTCGATGATCATAGACAGTGGTAGCGTTGTGAACGCTATCAGCCAGTATGCAGTAGAGAAACTGAACCTGATTCCACAGAAGCATCCCAAGCCTTACCGTCTACAGTGGTTGTCTGACCGAGGCAAAATCCAAGTTGGATATTAGGTACATGTTACATTTTCAGTTGATAGATATACTGACACTGTTTTATGTGACGTTATCCCTGTGGATGCGGTACATATTTTGCTTGGTTGTCCTTGGCAGTTTGACAGGAAGGCGATACATGATGGATTCGCCAATACTTATTCTGTGACTAAAGATGGGTGGACTACCAGATTATTGCCATTGGCGCCTAAGGATGTTGCAGAAGACAAGAAGAGGATGCAAGAGAAGTTCAAGGAAGAATGAGAGAAGAAGAAATAAGATAACACGGCCACGCAGTCATCTCCTAGCCCTACAATGAGTTTGGCTGACCCCAAGTCTTCCAAGGCAGCCCCTTCCATGCCTAAGGGATCTTCTAAGTCCGTTCATGATGCCACTCCATCGAGTTCCAGTGCAGCCAATTCAGATCCAGTGCACAAGAACTTGTGTATTAGTGCAAAGGGAGTACAGAAAGCAATCCGAGCTGGTAAGCCTATCGTTCTAGTTACTTTTAAGGCTAATGATACTCCTGATATTGTTATTCCTTCTGTTTTGTAGCCATTGATGGAGGAGTTCAAGGATGGATTTCCAGAAGAGATACCAATTGGTCTACCGCCTATTCGGGGAATAGAGCACCAGATAGACTTCCAGCCTGGCGCCATTCTTCCCAACAGGCCAGCTTACCGGACCAACCCTGAGGAGACCAAGGAGATAGACAGACAAGTTAGAGAATCGCTAGAAAAGAAGCAAATCAGAGAGAGTATGTCGCCATGTGCAGTTCCTGTGATTCTTGTGCCAAAGTAGACAAATGAATGGCGTATGTGCATGGATTGCAGAGCTATCAATAAGATCACGGTAAAGTATCGTTTCCCTATTCCCAGGTTAGATGATATGCTAGATGAGTTTTCTGGAGCTTCAGTATTTTCTAAGATTGATTTGCGTTCTGGTTATTTTCAAGTTAGAATGTCTGAAGGGGATGAGTGAAAAACGGCATTTAAGACTAAGCATGGTTTGTATGAATGGCTTGTAATGCCTTTTGGACTTACTAATGCTCCTAGTACTTTTATGCGTTTGATGAACCATGTGCTGCGTGATGTTATTGGGAAATATGTTGTTGTTTACTTTGATGATATCCTTATCTATAGTACTTGCGTTTCTGAGCATGTTAGACATCTTAGGCATGTTTTTGAGTTGTTGCGTGATGCTAAGTTGTATGCCAACCTGTCTAAGTGTTCCTTTTGCATGGATGAGGTTATCTTTCTTGGTTTTGTTGTCAGTAGTCGTGGTGTAGAGATTGATAGAGCTAAGGTGGGAGCCATTGAGGAATGGCTAACACCTAAATCTAGTTATGATGTTAGGTCTTTCTATGGTTTAGTTGGATTTTACTGTCGCTTTGTGCGTGATTTTTCATCTATTGCTGCACCGTTGACTGAATTGAGTAGGAAAGATAAGAAGTTTGAGTGGGGAAAAGTCCAAGAGCATGCTTTTAATCTGTTGAAGTTGAAGTTATGTAATGCTCCTTTGTTGGTGTTGCCTGATTTTTCTAAGATGTTCGAGATTGAGTGTGATGCCTCTGGAATAGGCATTGGTGCTGTTTTGATGCAGGATATGAAGCCGGTCACCTATTTCAGTAAGAAGCTGAATGGAGTAGCCCTTAGGTACTCTACGTACGACAATGAGCTGTATGCATTGAAGAGGTCTTTAGAGACTTGGCAGCATTATCTGAGACCGAAGGAGTTCGTGATTCACACTGATCACGAATCACTAAAGCACTTGAAAGGGCAGCAGAATTTGAATTCGAGACATGTCAGTTGGGTTGAATTCATTAAATCTTTCCCATATGTGATTAAGTACAAGAAAGGTGAGGAGAACGTGGTTGTTGACGCACTTTCTCGCAGCTATACCTTATTTTCTGTAATGCATGCCCAGTGCTTAGGATTAGAAAATTTGAAGAGTTTCTATGCATCTGATCCTTACTTTGGTGATATTTTCGAGAATTGTCAATCTAGGTCTAGATCTGTTGATTCATTTCATGTGACTGATGGATTCCTGTTTAAAGATGCCAAGTTGTGTGTTCCTACTTGTTCCATGCGAGATTTACTTGTTTTAGAGTCTCATGCCGGTGGTCTGATGGGTCATTTTGGTGTTGCTAAGACTTTGAGTTTATTGCATGAGCATTTTTATTGGCCTCGCATGAAGAGAGATGTAGAGAGAATCTGTGCTCGATGTATTATATGTAGAAAGGCTAAATCTAGTTCTAATCCATTTGGGTTGTACACTCTGCTACCTGCACCCTCTGCACCTTGGATTGACATTTCTATGGATTTTGTTCTTGGTTTGCCTAGATCTAAGTCTGGCAAGGATTCTGTGTTTGTGGTTGTAGACAGGTTTTCCAAAATGTCTCATTTTATTGCGTGCAGACAAACTGATAATGCTGTTAATATTGCTAATCTGTTCTTTTGTGAAGTAGTTAGACTGCATGGCATGCCTAGGACTATTGTGTCTGATAGGGATTCTAAGTTCTTGGGACATTTTTGGCGAGTTCTTTAGGGAAAGTTAGGTACTAAACTCTTATTTTCTACTGCATGTCATCCTCAGACTGATGGTCAGACCGAAGTAGTTAATAGGACTTTAGGTACTTTACTTCGTGCCTTAGTGAAGAATAATTTGAAGTCATGGGAATAGTGTTTATCTTTTGATGAGTTTGCTTATAATCGTGTTGTGCATTCTTCCACTAATATGTCTCCGTTTGAGGTTGTGTATGGTTTTAATCCTCTTACTCTTACAGATCTTATTCCTTTGCCTATTGACCATCTTTCGAGTTTGCAAGGTTCTCGTAGAGCTGAACAGGTTCAAGAGATGCACAAGAAGGTCAAGAACAGGATCGAGCTTCAGGGTGTGAAGAACGCAACCAAGGCTAATGCACATTGCAAGCAAGTGATATTCAAACCGGGTGATAAGGTTTGGATCCACTTCAGTCCAGGACACTTCCCTAACTTGAGAAAGTATAAGTTGATGCCTCGAGGAAATGGACCGTTTACTGTCGTTGCCCGAGTCAATGACAATACATACCGCATTGATCTTCCAGATGAGTATAAGTGTTCTAATACTTTTAATGTTTCTGACTTATCTCCTTTTCATGTAGATGATTTCGATGCTGAGGAGGAGCCGAATTCGAGGACAAATTCTTTTCAGCAGGGGGGAAATGATGAGCCGGGGTCCAGCACTGATGAATCAAACCCGAAGTTGCAGCTGAGAGGTCCAGTTACAAGATTGAGAGCCAAGAAGCTGCAAGGCTATTTTCAGTGCATTGTCCGGAAGAAACTGGAAGATGAATGTATCGGGAGTAAGCAGTCCAAGTTGGTGAACTTGACTAGTGCCCAGGATTGATGTTTATGATGGGTCAAGTTTCGAAAATTGGGCTCTTATTTGTGTAATTGTTTTATGTTTTATTTTATTTGGGCTCAGACTTTGTGGTAAATATTTAATTCAATAGTAAAGCCCAATAGTTAGTATTTCTTTTAATTTAATTTAGTAGCCCAATTGTTAGGCTTAGTTCGAATTGGTCAAGGGATTAGCCCTAGTATTTAGGTCTTTGGAGAACACTATTTTCAGCAGACAATTTTGAATCTGAAATATTATTGATCGCTTTGTCTCACATCGTGCTTAGGTTCACGTTTTCTTTTGTGTTCTTGGTAGAGTTCTTGAGCTAGCCTGTTTAGAACTTGAAAATCAATTGTCTCATTCGTGATATCCAGTCGTATCCGGGTTAGAAAAGCCACGAAGATCTCTCCATAGACATGTTTCGGATTCAAGTAGATCCGGGGTTCGTTTAGGGTAAGTTCTTCAACCTCTCTTCGTTCTATTAATTTTCAGCCATCTCGACCTTCTCCCATCCCTCATATACTGTCCATTCCACCTTTTTATCCACCCTAATTCCACGCCCAGATCAGATCTCCGCCCAGCAGATCCGTCGTCGTAGTTTTAACCTAATTCGACCCTAAAGTCAGCCCCATGCCAAATCCCAAACCCCTCGTGCGAATTGGCTGAAGTTTTGATTTGTTGTTCCTGACTTCTATTTATAATTAGTGTTAAAATTTGAGCTTAATCGGAGTTGTTTTGCTTTAGTTTCTAATCGAATTTCAGTCTAGGGTTTTTAGTCGCTGTTTTCTCCAATTTATTTAAGTAATTATATTATAATTGAGGTTTATAATTTAAATAATCATGTTTGAAAGTGATTAGAATGAAATTGGGAATTTAATCCTAATTTTCCCAAAAAGGTCGAAAATTATATGTATTAAAAGGCCATGTATTTAATTTTTAATTGAGAAAATAATGATAGAAATGAATTCTACAATAAAAATTAAGCATCGTAGAATTTTTCGGAATTTTAATACGAAGTTTTGAGAATTTTCTATTTTCCGGCTATTTTTAGAAGTCGGAGGTTTATACGTATAGATGATCTGGTTTAATGATGTGATTAAGTAGTTATGTTCATTATAGTATAAAAAGTATATGGAATTAATTTGAGGATTTTCGGAGCTCGTTTGTCGAGTCAAAAATATTTTAAGTTCAAAGATATGAATAGTAAATAATAAATTATATGCTAAAGATGATGTTAAATATTAATTAAATGTTAATGATGATTTTAAATTATTAATGACACGATAATGATGAGTTAAGTGTTAATGATATGTCATTAATGAGCTTATATGTCAAGGACATATTTTGATAATATAAGGTTAAGTTTAAATGTTATCAAAGTGCTAAAGCATTAATGATGTGCTTAAGTAAATAATTGAAGAGCTTAAGTATTAATAAAATATTTATATAAGTAAATGATATGTTTAATTGTTAAGAAAATGCTTAGGTGTTTTATATAAGTAGCCCAATCAATTCCTTTAAGCTCTCCTCGAATATGTCGTCCCATTCCGACATATTCTCGGAATACCTCTCATTCGGGTGTGTTTCGGTTCGTTCCTGCCCCCTCCGCTTTGAAGTCTTATCGGAGCCGCTCCTTGTCCGTGCCTCTGCACCGGCGATCACTCCGTATTTCTCCCTCGGGCGGCCCACCAGCTTTCTCTTAGTTCGTCCCCGAACCACACCGTACTGGGAGAGGTTCGGCTCTGATACCACTCTGTTACAGCCCCAAAGTATATGTCTGCATTTCAATGGCTGTACACCGAAGGAGAAGGCCAATTTGATTTTTCATACTTTCCATAAGAAATACCCTTTCGACGTATTCCTGGATTTTCTTTTGAAGATCAGGAGAGAGTTCAGTGTCGGGCTCCTTTTGGGTTCCGGATTCGGCCTGACTAAGTTTGTCTGCCTCGAACTCAACCAGTGCGCGGCAATTGGACTCAGTGGGGCTGCCGCCTCAGCTGGTTCTTCAATGATCATTACCTCAACTATGTTGTCAAGTACAACTTCCTTGGTAGTGTCAGCTGGGACTTCTTTGGAGTCGTTAGCTCTAGAAGGTGTCTCTCATCCTGCTGCTGTAAGAAGTTTGTTGGCTGACTCCCAGATATCTGCAGGATGCGGCTTGGGGAACTGCTTAGATACTTCGATGATTCCTTTAATGAGCTCATCATGATGCAAGTATGCATCCTCCAGGCTTCCAAAGCCAAATGTGTGCTGGAGACATGCTTCATTTTTCTTCAATTTCTCGTAGGAGAAGGTTTCTATCAGCTGCTCATTCTGGTACCAAGTTGTCATTTTGGTGGCAAGGTAAAACTTGAGATCTTCGACTTTGGTGAGGGCGATAGACAGTTGCGCCAAAATTGGATACTGAGTTAGAACACTTTTGATGCCTGCAATGCACAAGTCCTCATACATGGCTTCCATGAAGGCTCAGCCAGTGGAGTTGAGTGATGGAGAGGCAGTAGAATCACTCTCCTCTGATTATGTGGAGTTTTGAGGGACTGGTTCAATTGGGTTCACAGTAGGCTGTAAAGAAGCATCTACCAACTGCGTGGGAGATTGAGTTTTGGGTGATGGCTGTTTTGGGGGTGAGTTGGGATTAGTAGTAGTGGGTTTAGCTTGGGTGTCAGCTAGCTGTGAAGAAGCTTCAACCAGTTGAGTATTTGCCTGCTCTCTTACAGAAGATGGCTCTTTGGTTGGAGAGCTGGGTGTAGGAGAAGGTTGTTTGGGCAGTGAGCTGTGAGGTGGTGATGGCAGGGGTGAGCTTGGTTCAACTGGAGTATCGCCTTGTACTTGGGCGATAACCTGGGTCGGGGAAGGAGGAAGAGGTGTCTGACTCCTTAGATTATACAGCTCGTACTCTGAGCTGGATGACAAAATGTCATTCAATCCCATGTCAGCCAAGATGTTTGATCCGAACTGATGAAGGCCGACACTGGCTGTGGGGAGAGAATCACCATTGCTTGACTTGACTGAAGTGCAAGCTTGCTCGGTGAGATGACTGGAGTAGCCTCTGAAGATTATCTCGCCTCAGTCGGTGGAACGACAACTTTCTTTTTCTTCTGGGCTGGTTTATCAGCTGGCTTGAGGTTAGCTGTATTTCTTTTTCTCTGAATCTTCACAGCTGGAACTTCAGGCTCTGTTCTTTCCAGTTGCTTCTTGCCTTTGCTCACAGCAGGCTGTTTCCTCATAAGATCATTGATTTGACTAATTCGCTGGAAAAGAATCTTCATTTCTGGAAACGGTTCTGAATTAGCCCACTTCACTGTGCGCCCTTTCACAGCTTGCTCTATCATGAAAGAAATCTTAGAGCATAGATACAGGGGCTCTGAGCTTGAATACGTCATCCTGGTGGAGTCGTGCTTGATCTTTTCTGACTCCTTGACCAGTCGGTTGAGTAGGAAGTCAAACTAGTTAACCTTTGCGCCCTTGATCATGGCGATCATTGGTTTGAGTTTTGGAATACTGATCTCTTCTTGAGATCCAGCTATCCCAAGTATGCACTTCTGCGTAATATCAAATAGCAGCCTGTACTTCAGTTTGAGTAGGAGCTTTGACATGCTCGCTTTGTACGGCTCTAGAGAGATGGGCATCTCTTGAATTAGGAATTCATCCACTTCCTCACGACTGTAATCGTCTGGAATGAATTCTCCTTTACTTGGTAAGTTGAACACTTTTTTGAGCTTGAAGTTGACGGTTGCTGAATCGAACTTTCCGTCTGCGCCTTTAACGATCATATCAAATGAAGATGAATAGAAACCATCTTCGTCAATGATGTTGAGGTAGAAAAGGGCAGCATCTCTCTTCAGCATAAGTTTGGGCATGGAGGTTGCCCACATCAAGAGACCGGAGTCTGCAACTAGATCCACCATCTCTTTGAATTCTGAAACATGGAGGTTGGCGATGGACAGAACACTCTCAAATGATAACTTTTTCATTTGAGCTTCAAACTGGTTCATCCCTGCGGTTGGAGGAAGCAGCCTCGGCTGACCTGGATAACCCGAATACCTGTAAGCTCTTATGTGTCATCTCTGCAATTTGTTAGTTTTGATCGTGCAATGGGATTGCAGAAAATAGATAGAGATTTTGAAGATTTGAAAATTTGCAGAGATAAAGATGAAAGAAGAAAGAATCTGCGTATCTTTTCCATATATATCAACTGCCATAATGGATTAACGGTTGAGATTAAAGCAGCTGATATTCAGATCAACGACTAGGAGTAAATCGCTCATCACGTCTGCTGACGTGCGTACAGCGAGTGCATTACAATCACGCGTGAGGTAGTTCAAACACTTGAACTTCTGCCTCGATCCTACCGTGCTACAGTACTCTGCATGCTTTACATTTAATGCGATGGGAAAGGAAAATTATCAAGCAATTTAACTAAGGAATATATGTCCGCTGAAATTAAGAATTCAAAATAATTGAACTTAAATAGCATATTCCTCAGAGTAATAAATGTATGAGACGCAAACCGGTCAGCTTGGACATAGAAGCCAGCTGATACCACGGCGGTCTTGATTTGATTGGCTTGATTTTTCTTCAGCTGAGTTCTCTTGAGCTCTGTGACTGATATCCAGCTAAGCTTGATTCCCCTTCAGCTGGGTAATCCTGATGAACTGAACGTTGATGTCCAGCTGAGTTTGTTCCCCATCAGCTGAATGATCTTTCTTCATCCGGATTGAGCAGTCCAAGTAATTCACACATCTTCTTGATTTAGATTTCATCACGTTGTGATTCTATGTGAATTTTCCCAACAATGGTGTCCTTCAGATGCTGAGAGTTTTCTTGGGCGCTTTCATTTCGTCAACTGGGTGATTCCAGCTGAGTCTATCTTGATCGCTCTGCTGGATCAAGTTTCTTGTCAGCTGGAGAATCCAACTGATTCTGTCTTGTTGAGTGCATCCTGCTGGGTACTCTACTTGATTCTGCTGACTCTTTTCAGGTATGTGGAGTTCCCCCTTGATTTGATAGTAGGAGGCCTTCTTTTCAGCTGCATCCTATTTCCTTTGACGAACGGATTTTCTCAACATTAGCTTATTTCTTTGATGAGGTCTCATTTTGTATAGCAGGTAGACAGCTATCCCAAATTGAGCTGATACATCTGCTGCTTTTCGATTCTTCTTTTGAGACCAATGTACTCAGCTGTATGACTGGTTGAGTTTTCAGTTTTGAATCAAGCTGTCTTTATTTCACAGCTGGTCCCAGCCAGCTAGCTGGGTAAGCATTTTCTTCATCAGCTGAGTCTGTAAGATGTCCTAGGCATCTTAATTAGAGCGATCATTCTCATCTGAGTTGGAGAATGAGATCTGATCATTTATTTTGCTCGTCCTTTTATCTTTTCCTCGGGAGGATGACTCAGCTGGATTTCTCTTTGTATACAGTTGCTTGTCGTGATGAACCTTCATGATCTTCTTGTACCTTTCTTTGTTGTGATTCAGCCTATTGATATTCCGTACAAGCATAATAACTTCTTCATGCAATTCTTCTTTACTCAAATTCTTGAGCTCATTGAATGTTTTTCCACGCTGAGCTGAATGAGCTATCTTCTTTGGCTTGGTCGTCAGCTCCGCTTGAAACTTCTGGCTGGATGATTCTCCGTTTGTGATCCTCAGATTAAATTCATTGGCTTTCAAGATGGAGAAGAGTCTTTCCATCTCCATTCTGCCAAGATCAGTTCTGCTTTGGTGTACCACCTTGTGCGTACTCCATTCTGAAGAGAGAGCTGAAAGAACTTTCAAGTTCTTCTCTCGAACTGTATATTTCCCAGTTCGAATCGTCTCGATCTCGATGATGAGATTGGAGAATCTGAGCTCTATCTGCTCAATGGACTCACAGGGGAGTTGCTTGAATTTGTCGAACTTCTGGCATACAACTGTGAATTTGTTCTCTTGAATTTCCTCTGAGCCTTCACACAGCTTGGTTAGAGTGTCCCACATCCCCTTAGTTGTCTCGCAGTTTATGATCTTGTTGAGATATGCATCCTTCACCGTTGAGGAGATGACGTTGCGAGCGTAGCTTTCCAATCCAGCTTGTCTTCTTTCCTCTGAAGAGTATTCCTTCCTCGACTTCACAACTTGATGGAATATTGGTTCAGCTCCAGGTGTGGTTTCTGCTTGTCTTTCTATTTTCATGATGATGATGGGTCCGTCAGTGATAATATCCCACATCACGTCGTGGTGCGCGCTCAGAAAGCTTTTGAGTTGGAACTTCCAAATCTGATATTCATTGACAGAAAATGTCGGAAGATTCCTGCACAAGAAAAATTCCATGACATTATGCAATATAATGATTTTAAAAAGATTTTGAAGATTTTAAGGATCTGTTCAGGTGACCATTATTAGCAAAGAGGCTGACTTGACACAGAAACAATGATCTTTTGAACCACTGCTCTTATACTAATTGTTGGTCCCGAGACAGATATCTTGGTGTAGATGGGGGTGAATACACCAAGGTTTAAAAACTTTTTCAAATTAAACTCTTTTGAGTGAGCTGGCTGTGTTCGACCAAGCTGGGAGACAGCTGGGTAAACACAGCTGGCTGTGTGTGTGCGGAAGTTGGTGGGTTTGGAAAGTTCGTTTGTTACTTCAAATATATTGCAAAGCTCTGTTTCTCTTTTCTCTTAGTCAGTTTATGCAACTTGAAAATATACTTATGAGGGGTCAGTCGGATGCATAAATAAAGCAGGAAAGAACAAAGCTATTTAACATGGTTCGGAGAAACTACTCCTACGTCCACGACCAAAAAACCATTTGGTATTCCACTAAGGATACCACTGACTTTACGCGCAGTCAGCAAGAGTTGCAGCTTAGTTCCTCAAGCTGGATACAAGTTTAAGCGTACTGTATCGAAACGTAACCAACTGTTTACGGGCACAGCTGAAGCCTAACCTGTAGTTTACAGGTAGTACAGAACCAACACTCGAATTACGAGCTTCGAGCAAGCGTATCTTTACCTAACCTTTTCTGGGTAGAAGGGTTTGGTTTGGGTTTTCCAACTATGAACGAGTTCTTACAATGAAGAACTTTGAGTATGATGAACTCGTTCAAACTAGGCTTAAGATAGGAGGATTATATGCCTAGATTCTAATGGAAGAGAGCTTCAGCAACCTGAAAATAAATAAGAACTCAAAAGTATGCAGGCTGCCGAATTTTGAAGCTTTTCTGAGAGACATCTTGATCTTGACTTGGTTAGTCTTCTTTCTATGTAGTCTGTTGATCTCTCTTCTTGTATTTTCTCTCTCTCTTATATTTTCTCTTGATGGAGAAGACTCATATTTATAGGGAGAGATTAAAACTAGCCGTTGGAAAGAGCCGTTCTGAATCTCTACCTAACTTCTGACAAGTTGGTCTTGTCTTCATCCTTGATTTCCTAGAAAAGCAATCCTAGATCTGACTTCTAGGTGCTTAGGTGTCGAGTTCCTGATGGTCAAGGTCAGCTCTTGACTTTATCTCAAGTTAACTTCGACTCTGCTGTGCTGTTTGATTTTGAGCTGTGTTCTGAACTCTGCTGGATTTTTGATACTGAGCTGAGTTGCCACTTAAGCTGGGTATTTCTCACAGCTGTGTCTAACTGAACTTGATCGCCTTAAATCTGGATAATGTTGTTGACCACTCGACTTGGCTTGCCCTGCTGTGTACTGAGCTTGGTCAGCTAAGTCTTCCTTTTGTATGTTGTAATCTTGTACAACTTTGTTGGGCTTCTTTGATGAGTCAGCTCTGATGAATTACTCCGTTGATTCTCACTAGGCTGATCTTTTGCTGTCTTCAGTATATTCACTTGTAAACTTAGAAACTCTATAAGCTCAAACAGGTGAGCTGGAAAAACACTTGAGCTTGTGCAATCATCTACTCGGTTGAGGTCAGCTGGGTTTTGGTACTAAATCAAAACTTTTATTATTTTCCCAACACTATTAATATGGATGACTTTAGAGGCTTTGTGATTAACCTTAACTCCACGAATTTTTGGCTGGAAATTAGGGTTAGCCATGAGTAATTTGCAGAAGCACCAGAATTTCAAGAGCTGAGAGCCACTCAAAATTTCGATGATCACATCGTGTGGAAGCTTGGGAATTGGAACGGTGGGATCCTCCATTTCGAGATCTCAATTTTAGGAGATCACTAGTTTTTGCACTCGTGCGATGCACAACAATAATTCGACTAATAAAAAAAATTCATACTAATTAAGTGATAAATTATAAATATATAAATAAAAGAAAAGAATACATTTTTTTTTAAAATAGAAGAATACGTTTTTTTTAACTATTTATGATGTCAATTTGCTTGATGAAGTAAATAAAAAGTATAAATTGAAAAAAGGTTTAACTGCCAAAAAAATATACCACCTTTAATCAAATTCGATTTTTTCACAAGAATTTTTAATTTGACCGAAAAAAATACACGAACTTTGGATTTAGTTGCAATTTTCACAACGGTGAAGCTCCACGAAATTAATTTTGACTAATTGATTATGTAGCAAAATAAGTCATTTAATGCTGACATGACATAAAAATAATTAATGACATCATTTTTTGAAGATCTAAATTCATAATTATCTCTCAATATTTTTTTGTAGATCTCTATAACATGAATTTTTGACCATAATTGTTTCGTCCCAATTTTGCTTTTTCATAAGTTAAACTGATTGATGCAATTTGTAGTGAAATTATTTAAGTGCAAAAATCATTGGAATTGTAGGAAGAAATTAATGTTGTTTTAAATATTTTATTTTTAATATGATCAGATTTAATTGTGTATTTACGTAAACAGGTTTTGTGTGGGCCAGATTGATTGAGAAAAAAATTAGTTTAGCGCATTAATTACTTGAAGAACATTTGTTCGTTTCTATGACATGATTATAATGTTTGGTTGCATTAGCTTGTTGCTGATTTTTATTTTTTATTTTTTAATTGTATGTCTTAGTATGCCATTGCGACTAATGCAAATTACGCCTTTAATAATTAACGATAAAACTATTGTTATTAAATTAATTATTTAGTCATAAACACATATATCTATATATTTATTATATATAATGTATCATAGGTGAATACAAAAGTATTAATAAATCTAACCTTAAATAATCTCCGTATAAGAGTCGTCAATTATGTTGAGGCAGAAATAAATTGATTAATAATATTATAAGATTTATAACCGAAAATCTTTACAGCTAAAAAGTACTACGGTTTGATTGTAAATTGTGTGATCTTTCTATTAGAATTTAGAAATATTGTAGGAGTTTTATTCAAGTTGGTAGTGTAGTTACATAAAACAGGTCGTAAACATAACCTATACTATCAATATTACACCAAAAATCTTCATATTATTAAAGTTTTAAACAAATATGACACGCTTTAGTTTGTCCTAGACAACATTCTCATTCTTTCAGGCTCCATACTTCAACAGTTTTTATCGGTCATGTAAAGCAATGTTTTTGCCAGTGATATATTGTGTACACAAGAAGCGTACAGTTGTTTTGTATACAGATAATCAAAACCGTGGTTGATTTTGTATTTGGCTAAATAGTTAAATTTATACTAAATTATAGTAGTACAAATTTTCAATTCTATGTACTATTTACTTTAAGCAATTATATTCTAAATTAGAGGAAATTAACTATGCAAATTTATTTTTAGATAAATTTTTAAATATTTGAAAGGTGAGTAGGGTCATCGGGAATGTATTGTCGTGGTTTAAAGTGGAAAAACATGTGTAAAAATGAATCGTTTTTCTTTTTTCAACCTTAAAACTACGTATGTTGGGTTTAATATTTATATATTCATTTTTACACATGTATTTTAACATCATCCAACTCAACTTCTAAGTACAGAAAAATATATTTAGCGATAGATTTGTATTGTTTCTTGCATTTTGAAATATACTCTCTCCGTCTCATTCATTTTGTCATGTTACTGTTCGGCACGTTTATTAAGGAGAAATGTAAAAAGAGAGGAAATAGATACGTCTTATTACTTTTGAAGAGTTAATTATTTCCTTTTTGAGAAACATGGCAATTTAAACAGGATCGCCCATAAAGAAAAAGCAGACAATTTCAATAGGAAGAAGGGAGTAATTATTAACATTGATAGTTAAAAATAAATAGATTTGAAAAGATAGTACTTGTGATAATAGGTCTTGACCTATATCTTTTCGTATTAAAAAGTAATGTATGACTTCCATCTATATATAACTCTCACGGTTCTCATAAATAGCAAAAGCAAATATTAAAAATGGAAGACTTGGTGCAAGTTTTGTCGAGAGAAATTCTGAAGCCTTCATCTGAAATTCCTCTTCATCCCAAGAAATTGAAACTTTCCTACATAGATCAATGGTTAATCCCAATATACGTTCCCCTCATTTTCTTCTACCAATCTGATGAATCAAGAGGCTTGACCACTTCTAACCATCTCCAAATCTCTCAACGATTGAAACACTCCCTCTTACATATTTTACCTTCATTCTACCCCTTAGCAGGCCGCCTCAAAAACAATCTCTTCGTGGATTGCAACGACGCCGGCGTCGAGTTTGTCGTTGCCCGAGCTCGTGCTCGTCTAGACGACGTCGTATGCAGGGATGATAAGTTGAAGCAGTACTTTCCGACGGAATGTTCTGCACCCAACCACGGCCCACGGCCGTTGCTCGTGGTGCAGATCACTTTCTTTGAATGTGGAGGACTTGTTATCAGCGCGTGTATTTCACACAAGATTTCTGATATGGCGTCTGCATTGGCGTTTGTCAATGCTTGGGCAGCCGCCTTCCGAGGAGAACCGGAAACTGCCCGCCTCAGCTTCGGCGCCGCCGCCTATTTCCCATCCCTCGGGCTCGTTCCCTGGTCGAGGTTGCAAAGATTGTTCATGTCTAATCAAAATTTACTATTTAACTATATATTATTCATAAATATTAGCAAATACTCCTTCCGTTCCCAAAAGTGTAGTGTATATTTTATTTATTTTGAGATATAAAATATTAATTGAACCACACTAATATGGACTAAAGGGAGTCCGTTCCCTGGTCGAGGTTGCAAAGATTGTTCATGTCTAATCAAAATTTACTATTTAACTATATATTATTCATAAATATTAGCAAATACTCCTTCCGTTCCCAAAAGTGTAGTGTATATTTTATTTATTTTGAGATATAAAATATTAATTGAACCACACTAATATGGACTAAAGGGAGTCCGTTCCCTGGTCGAGGTTGCAAAGATTGTTCATGTCTAATCAAAATTTACTATTTAACTATATATTATTCATAAATATTAGCAAATACTCCTTCCGTTCCCAAAAGTGTTGTGTATATTTTATTTATTGTGAGATATAAAATATTAATTGAACCACACTAACATGGACTAAATGGAGTCCGTTCCCTGGTCGAGGTTGCAAAGATTGTTCATGTCTAATCAAAATTTACTATTTAACTATATATTATTCATAAATATTAGCAAATACTCCTTCCGTTCCCAAAAGTGTTGTGTATATTTTATTTATTGTGAGATATAAAATATTAATTGAACCACACTAACATGGACTATAGGGAGTATGTAATAATTTAAAGCATATAGTACGTATAAGTAAAATGTGTTGAAGTAATTTTATTATACTATATTTTTTATAGCTAAAATATATATAATTTGTCTTTAACATAAAACGATTTTAAGAAAATTGTAATCAAGCCATAATTTTATTTTAGTAGTAGTATAATACATTATTTTATTTTTTTGTTTATATTACTATTATCTGGGCTGTCTCAACAACTAAAAATATTGATGCTGGTTCTATCTCTACTTCAGGTACCATAGATTGTTCATTTCTAATGAAAATTTCACGACGAAACGATTCGTGTTCGTTAAAGAAAAACTCGATATTCTGAGACAAACTGCAACGTCCTCTGCATCTGAATCTAGTATCAAAGATCCGAGCCGCGTGGAGCTGGTGTCCGCTTTTATCTGGAGGCATTTCATGGCGCCCAGATTGAAAATGGGAAAGAGTAAAAAGATCTACGCTGCGTTTCATGCAGTCAATCTGAGACCAAGAACCACCCCTCCTCGGTTTCTTGAAAATGTCTTTGGCAATTGCTTCATGCCAGCAGTGGCGTTTCATGCTTCTGCCGATGAGCTCCGTCTCGACGAGCTCATCGGCAGGCTAAGGAGGTCTATACAAAGAGTTAGAGGCAGCTACATCACAAAGCCGATGAATAAGGAGAGTTTCATGAAGGATCTGATTAAGTTGGGTTTTCTGCTTATGATGGGAAAACTGGAGTGGTGCTTCTTCACGAGTTGGCGTGGATTTCCGACGCACGAGCTCAATTTCGGGTGGGGAAAGCCGGTCTCATTCGCCACGCCGGCGATGCCGGCAAAGAATCTGATAATATTGGTGAGTAGCAAGAGTGGTGATGATTTAGAAGCTATAGTTACGATGATGCCGGAGGACCTACAAATTCTTGATGCCCAGATTAAACTCATTTCCACTAATAGTTAAAGGATGAAAATTGGTGTTTCTATTAATTGTTATTGAATTTGTATTAGTTCTAAATATTACGTTTGCTTGAATGTATTAATATATGAGGTGGGCTCGGGTGAGGTTGGTCTTATCTTGTGGTTTGGATCTGAATTGTTACTTTTTCTTAGAAGAATAATTGTTATGATAATTATCACTTGATATTTTAATTAATTAGATGGTACGAGTATAATTATATATCACTATTCTTCAACATAATTGTTCCCCCTGTCCCATTCAATTGGCCTGCTTGCCTTATTTGGTTGTCTCGTTCCAATTAGATTGTACCATAAATAGAAAGTTTCATATCCACTACACATTCTAAGCACCATCAACTTTACTTTTAATTACACAAAATGCCACTATATTACTTTTCATATATTTTATGTCACTATTAATGCATTACTAAATAGGCTTTAATGCATGGTACGAAAGTTTCATATAATGCATTATCAAAAGCAATATAATACATTTAATGCAATATACGCTTGAAATATAATGCACTAATTTTAAGAGATAATGTATTATTATAGCACTTTCAGGGAAAAAAATACTAATAATAGCATAACTTTTTAAAAATACAAATAATAGCACTTCTTGATTTTTTTACCCCTCATTCTTTTTCTAAAATATCTTTTATTGTAAATGAATTAAAATACTTTTTTAATTTCTAATAAATGTATATTATGTACATAGATAATTCATTTTAATATTTTTACCATAATAAAAAATGTCAAATTCTCTACCTTCTCACCTCCGCTGCTGTCGCCATCACTAGCCACCGCCGCCGCCGCTATTACCTTCATTTCGTCACCTTCGCCACTAACATTAGAGACATCACCGACATCACAACCATTTTCTTCGTTCGATCTTTTGACGTCGCCGTCACTACCTACATAGATTCCGGCGAAGACGACGGTCTCTCTCTAGAAATTAAGATTCGGCCGCCGCCACCATCACCATAGGTTCCGGTGTCATCTACGGAAACACCCCTACTTCTGTTTCTTGTTCCATCATTTCCTGCACCTGCTCACTTTCCCGGTGAATGATCCATCTTATTTTCGTTGATTAGATATGCTGCCTCCATAACATTTTTGTGAAGATAATTAATCATTTCTTCTTTTCTTTGCTTCAGTTTGTTAGATCCAAATTTTGATTTCTGTATTCTTTTTTTTTTTCTGGAATCGAAGTTGTTGATTTCTATTTTTGTGTTATGAATATATTTCTTAGAGTTTGAGATCTACTATTCCCTCTCTAAATTTCATATGCTTGTTATTTTCAGTTTGAGATGTTGATCCACATTACGTGGAGATTTGCAGTTTATTCAGTAAGGATGAACATGTGGGCTAAATTAGTTTCTATCAGTATATTCATATTTTATTGAAAGTGAATACCCATATAAATTTATGTGAATTCAGGTATGTGATTTACCATTGTCTTTTTTGTAAAGCTGCACAATAAAGGTAACATATGCGAGAGGGTTTGTCACCATGGTCTCGTTGCAGTAGTTAGGACCTCATGGTCTGATGACAATCCAACAATGTGATACATCAGATGTCCTATTATTGGTGTAAGACACCCTCATCAAGTATTGTAATGTTTTAATTTTTTATTGTTTGGATTTGATGTTGATAGTTGTTGACTATAATTATGATATTGCAGCAAGATGTATGTGCATTCACAAAGTGGATTGATCCTATGCCACAACTTTAATTTAAGGATAACAAATGCAATATGTTCGATGGGCTAATGAAGCTCTTGAAGTGGAATTGGCGTTGGAAAATGATGAATGTTGTCGGTTAATTCAGTCTAAAGCACATGCTTGTAATAGTGTTGTCCAACTTTATTTGGAGAGGGATGATCTTCGTCAGCAATTGCGAGTGAAAGACTTTGATTGTTGTCAACTCAAACAATAAGAAGTACATGCACAACGTGATTGTGGCCATTTAACCATAAGGTTGTTGTCCTATGTGTTGTACTTCTTTAGAGTTGTTAGAAATCTTGAATTTCAGTATGTCCTCAACTTTTGTGCTTTATTAATTAAGATGACGTCTTGTAAAATATGAATTTCTATCCCAAACATTTTTGTGTGTCATCTTTATTTTACTAATTTTTTATTAGCAAAAGAAACTCTCCCTCATTACTTGCAAATCTATCATATTTCGTGTACATATTGTTACATGAGGATTCACAAAAAAATATTTGTGAATTTGCAAATTATAAACAAAGATTTCTCCAAAATATAAACCAAAATTGCTCTAGTATATGTGAACTTACCAGAAATTACTGGATCTATCTGTGATTTTAGCTTTCTATATATTTGTGGTAGAAAAAATTATGAAAATTATGAAATTTGGATCCTGATATACCTTACCTTTGTATACCTTTTATATAGCAACAATTTATTCTCACGAAAAAATCTGAGCTTTCTCAATTATGTTCACTTT
Organism: Agastache rugosa; assembly: GCA_031470985.1. NCBI lineage: Eukaryota > Viridiplantae > Streptophyta > Magnoliopsida > Lamiales > Lamiaceae > Agastache > Agastache rugosa. Next base: position 12,606,852 of record CM062604.1, read on the forward strand.
TATTACTTTTTAATATAAAAAATAAAATAAAATGGTAACTATAAAAAGGATAGAAACAGGAATCAATTCCATCGTCATTGTGGTCTTTCTTTCTCATTAAGATTGTCCAACATTATTCCAATATTAGAGCCAATAATTTCTTCTTCACCAAACCATTATATTTCCTTCTTTATCCTGTTCTTTTTTATTCATATTTTCCCCAGGATTTTCAGCAATAGTGTCATCATAAGCTTTTTCACAAACCTATGGATTATCACAACAATGTGTAGGATATTTAGTAGGAGGCTCAAGAATTTGTGAAATCACAAAATATAATTTGTGCATTAAATAAAATACAAAGGTTAACTTGATCTTCTACTGCTCGATGTTCTTGATTCAAATTCTCCCCTAGTCTTTTAGAAAAAGTGTCATGAAATAATTTCTCAACAACCTCCTGATTATGACAAGAATGAGAAGGATACTTAGTAAGAGTACTAATAAAGTGTGAAATCACAAAATATAATTTGTGCATTATAGGAAAACAAGTCTTTACATGAACTTCGTGTGGGTGTGCAACATCATTGGCTTGTTCAAAATTGTCCGCATGAAGTGTGGATTGAAGAGGTGACTTAGCAGTAGAACGAGCAGGATAAAAAGGTGTAGTCTGAACCGAAGAATTTAAATTTATGAATGTATAAAAATGATACTCTCATATTTTTTTTAAAAGAATTCACAGCTCAATACATGTGAAATAGAACACATATCACAAAAACAACTTATGAGAATTCACATACACAAACATGTGAATGTATACATCAAACTCATCATTATTCATGAGAAGTCACATCTATGTATTTCTGATAATATAAAAGAAGCACATTTCATTTTATGAAAATTCACATACATATTCGTGTGATTTTATACTTAGTTTCTCATTTGTTCTTGGGTACTTGCACAATTATAGTCATGTGAAACTAGTCAAATTATAACTCATATTGTATGATAATTTACATAAATGTTTTCACAAATTTCTATTTGTGAATTCACAAATATATTGATGTGAATGTAGAAAATTATTTTCTCATATTTTTTAAAAAGAATTCACAGCTTCAGACATGTGAAATAAAACACAAATCACAAAAAACTTTATGGGAATTCACATGCATAAACATGTGAATGTATACATCAGAACCCATCATTATCTTAAGAATTCACATCAACATATATGTGATAAAAGAAAATGCAGCCCATGAAATTTTATGATAATTCACATATATAATCTTGTGATTTCATAATTAGTTTCCCATTTGCTTTTGGGTTCTTTCACAAACACATACGTGTGAATTCACATATACTTTCATGCGAAAAAATATATAGATAAATCCTAGGTCTATAGCTTTTGAACTCAAAATTACCTGCACGAGTGCATATTTCTCAGAAAACCATAAATTTGTTATCACAACTATAGATTGTTCGATGGAAATGAAAACAAAGTAAATACTAACCGAAGATGATTCTGCCATGGTTTATGTTTTTCAGATATTTTTATGCCCGATGATAGTGGTGGTGGTGTGTACCGCCGACGACGAATATGGTGTTTGAGTACGATTTGATGCAGAAAATATATAATCACCGGCGAGATAAATAGTTATAGCAGGTATGTCGCCGAAAAGTAACTGGTCTGGATAACGATAACCTGGTGGTGGCGGTGACATGGGGAGGGAGAAATATGATGGTAGGTTACAGAGAAAAAAAAAAAAGAAAAAAGTGAATCCTAAGTTTTTTCTATTTCGTAAACTTTTTAATTCAATTATTATGAAATACATTAATTAAAATAAATCTGATAAAGGATATGAAAAAAGAAGGGGTAAATCTGTATAGAAGTGCTATAATTTAGGTATTTTAAAAATGGGTGCTATTATTAGTATTTTCAATGTTAAAAGTGCTATTATTCTATTTTTCCCTTAATTTAATGCAATATACATATTAATTTGAAAAATATAATGAGTACATAATAATACTAAGGAGCTTTACATGTGAAGTCATCCCTATATATATTTATATATTACCCTCTTATCACATGTATCAAACTAATATTTTTAAAATCGAATGGGAATCGGCCGGCTCAAACAATTTAACCGTGAATCGATCCCATTACATGTTAATTTCAAATATTAAATGATTTCGAGATTGAATCCAGTAAAAATCAGCGACCCAATATATACTGGTAAACCGATACAAATTTTTATAAATAATAAGTAAAATTTTAGAGCTTAAATCATCATTATTTTAACTTAGAATTAATAATATGAAGATTATTATTGTTTGTGCGCATGAAGATTATTATTTTTAAAATAGAGAAAATTATGACGAAACAAAAAATGATATTAATCTTGAAAATTTTGGTCGCTGAATTGTCTTTTTTTGTAGTGGTGTTATATAAAACATGATCAATAATGTTTGGAATTGACCGAAGATTTGTTATTGCTATTTTAGTTAACTAGTACTACACCCGTGCGATGCACGGAGTAAGTTGAATTTTGAATTTTTTTTTGTAAAACAATATAAAAATATAAGTAAGGAATATATATATATATATAAAGAAAAGTATCAAACAATATAAATTAAAATTTCGTTCAAAGTTCATATATGTATAAAATTTGAAAATTTTCCTTGTAAACAATGTTCGTTGTACATGCACTGCTCTTATTCTCTTTATCGCATATCAGTATCTTCAAACCATTTCGACTCCGTACCCTCGATACAGAGATGTATAGTTGACCATATAAAAATAATACTTGAACTTTGTAAACGATTCCGCTGTATGTATAGAATATCATCTAAAAGATTCTTCCAACACTTTTCCCAAACAATCTCCGATATGTTCATTGAATTAGCAAATAGTAGATTTGCAAACATATGTCTCAAAAATTGTGTGGTACTCCAATGACTTGCCTCTATAATGTCGTCGATGTATTCTCTATCATCGTCTAACAAACCCTCTTACTGTTTGCCAAATTTTTGTATAATGGTTTCATCCCATAACCATTTATACATAGCTTTTAATATATCTTCTCCCAAAAGCCATCAAATTCTTTATTAATTTTATTATGAAAATTTCAATGCATTCTCTAAAAATAATTATAGGTCTTTATAATATGGTCTAATAATATAGAGTAGTTAATGAATTGTGTGGTTTCATTTGTAATATAAAATTGAATAATTTCGGATAATATTAATCTTATTGCTGAAAATTGATTCATCTCTCTACATGTGGTTATTTGTATTAATTTATTTTAATAATAAGGAGTAATTATTGAGTTGTGTTTATAAGCTAATAAGAGTGAGAAATACCAATACAATATGACAATCAACGTAAATCGAAGATATAAATAAAGTCTATTTTAGAATATGTTCATTAGTGTTTTGTTTTATGAAACAAATTACTTAAGTAGCACATTTTTTGGTAAGGTAGTCGTTTTTCATCGAGAATAATTTATTGAAAGATCAAACGTTTACTCTAAGAATTTTTTTGTTTATTGATCAATTATTTGTATAATTTTAAAGTGAAACTATCTTTTTGTGAACTTTAGTTTCTCTTTTTTAAAATATTTGTTGTGTCTTGAGTTGCAAAAATTAATATTTTTTCTGCCAAAGTAAGTAAGTCTTATGTAAACAATAAAGACTCTAATAAAATAACTTACTTTCAAAAATGAAAAGAATTATTTTATCAAAATATAAAATAAAAAAAAAATAAAACTTGAGAATAACAAATTGATTGTAGATGAACAAACTCTAAGGTGCAAAAATGCTGAGAAAAACAAATCCTGCGTCATTTTCAATATAAACTCTAGTGGTAAAATATATTATTATGTATATAGGTTGATTGAATATGTGTATAACCTTTTGGAAATTAAAGTAAACATTATAAATATCTAATTGAAGCTCTCAAAGGCATTACTTATTTTAAAAGAAGAATCTTACTATTTTACATTTTGTTGGACCATAACTTCAATTTGTATATTCTGATTTAAAAACACTGAATACACAATAATCCCGATGTAAAATCGATACAAACCAATGAAACAGCTATTATAGAGTGTGAATCTAAACTTCTTATATGTTCCATTTCCAAGTTTTCCTATTTCCGATAATGGAGTTCCTTCTTGGCTGCAGAGAACTCCAGTTCTAATTGCTGAAAGTATTTTCATAATATTAATTAAAAATATGATTTATCATCTAGATATTTTTTAGAACGTTACTCATGAATCATGATAACTTTAATTTTTAGTATTATTGCGAATTGAATGTGTTAGTTAGTAACACTGCATATTTGTATTGTAACTATAGTTATTGTATTATAATTCATTCTCTATGTGTCTATTTTCAATAGACATATATATTTTAAATCTATATGTATTTATATATACACATAAATCAATCGATATATATTGTTTTCTTTTTTGAGATAGTCGTACTGGATATAAAGACATGTTTTTAATCAGTAGGAAAATTGTGAATAGTTAGTTGGTTCCAAATTTTTTTAATAGATCAGCAAATTAAAATTTGCAAAAAAATTAGAGTTAGCATCTAACAATATTATATAATACTTGTACATGTATACAACTCAAAACTTAAAATTCATATTATGTATATCAAATCCCCATTATGAACGTGTGAAGTAAGAATAATTTCACCCATTATGGTTCATTATCATTGATTAATTTTCCATCCGTTGGAGGGCACGGCAATCAAATGTTTATTAATGCAAATATCACACACAATTAAATGTAAATATTAGAAACATACTTTAATATAAATTTATTTAGCTCTCGAACATGTATATATAAAATGTAATTATATGTTTTTATAAAGTTGCTAATTAATAACACAAAACATGTTGAATTTTATTTTTTAGACACGAAAATGAAAATTTATTACCCTCATTTGTGTGTATGACAATACAGAAATTGTCATTTGGAATAAAAGAACATCATTTTGTGTTAAAAGTGTTATATATTGATACATTTAAATAGATAGCTATCAAAAGGAAAATAGTCAATTTTTACACGAACAATATAGCAAACACTTTAACCAATAACCTTAAATATAAGAAAAAGAAACCTATTATAAAATTAAAAAAAATAAACAGCCACATATTTCCACAGACATAAAAAAATTATATTTTAACATATATATATATATATACATTACAAATAAAAAATAAAGTAGTGCAACTCAGTGAAAGAAATGGTTGACAATCTAATAAGACTTAAATATATATATTTAGAGCGATTACATGATTACTTTTGTAAATAGAAAATTATGAAACAACATTCAATAAATTTCAATATTGTATAACAAATTTATGATTTTAATAAATTTAGAATCATACAAACACTAAAGTGTGAGTTGATCCAATTACATTGGTAGTTACATCGATCATATTACTCTCTAAAGAGACAAATACATGCTTATATATAATAGGAATAGATTTCTATGGATGTTACTGTAATCCTTAACAAAAAATTTGATGAAGTTGTCGCTCCCAAATCTGATCATTGATGCTTAGGAGATATGATCTTTCTCCAAGATGGCGTTTCTGCAAAGAGTTGATGTGCGCGTTGTTTATTTAAAAACTTTACATCAAATGCTCTTTGTGCAGTAATCTCTTTCTTATCATTCATGCGTCCTCTAATCGGAAAAGTCGGAATGAAAGAGTACAAAGAATATGAATTGTGAATAAAATCGTTTGCAAAATTCTAGAATTTATAGGTAGAAAATAGTATAAAAATGGAAAATTTATTATTATAATTAAATTTTTTTCCCACAAATTATGCCTTTGTAATGTCCAAATATTAATTAGTTGATTGGTAAATAATAAACAATTAAGATAATAACAATTAAATAAATTATTTTCAAAAACGGAATAATTGTAATTGAAAATGAAAGTTACTATAAACGGCAAGCCGGGCTTGCTTTTATATATTATAAAGATTATTTAATCTATTATCTATAAAGAACTAATTGAAAACGTATGATTTATATATATTATATAGATTATAGGAAGATTTGAGGGTTGAAATGAGCTTATTTTAATTTTTTTTCGTACTAAATATATATACGTCTGAGTTGATAGACATATTTTGTATTAATCCTCTGGAAATTGATAAAGTTTTTAGTTAATATATAAAGATTTAATTATTATGATATTGCCAATTTTTCGGTTCAATCTATGCAATATTAATGCCAATATATTTGCCATTACATTTATGAGGAATGAATTCATCAATGATTGATGCAGCACCTATCTTCAAAATTGAAATTAATTATTTAATCTATTATGTATAATGAACTAATTGAAAATGGATGATTTATATATATTATATAGATTATAGGAAGATTTGAGGCTTGAAATGAGCTTATTTTATTTTTTTTCGTACGAAATATATATACGTCTGAGTTGATAGACATATTTTGTATTAATCCTCTGGAAATTGATAAAGTTTTTAGTTTATCTATAAAGATTTAAATATGATATTGCCAATTTAGGTGAGCGTAAATATATGTAAATCAGTAATTAATACCAATATTTAAAAAATATATATTTTAGAATAGTACAGAAACAACACATATATATGACGTATCTGTCATTATTCAGTAAAATACATTTAATGTACTGTCAAAAACTTAAAAAATATTAAAAGGAGATCTAATTATACACACTGTCATACAAATTATAATTACGTGTATAACCCCAACTAATATTATGCAAAAAATTAATTAGATGATTGGAAATGTAAATACACAATTATTATATAACATTTAATATATAATTTCTAGAAATGGAATATTGAAAACAAATTAAAAAAAAACTGAAAAAAGAACTTTCTAAAAATAGCACGGGCTTGCTATTATAGTTTATATAGATATAGATGTTTTCAATTTTTTATTTAATCATATATATACTTTGATTTGTTTAAGATATTTAACAAATATCGACTAACAGTCTATTTACTTTGGATGGTTAAAAGAGGCAGTCTAATTGTGCGATGATCGGGCTATACATTTGACCTTTTTAAAAAAAAATTAAAACTTGTAATTAATTAATATACATCCTTATTGGATTTAATAAATTCTACTGTGAAGAATAAAAGGGAAAAAAAATTTAAAAAGTTAAAAACAAAACGGAAAAAAAAATAGAAAAGGCGGGCACGTGTTGAGCAAGATTCATGCATTATACTGTATCTCAAAAACAAAAAATAAATAAATAAAGATACATGCAGTAAATATCCCCACCTAAATTTTCTGTGCTGAAATTAATATAATAGTACGTACATAAGTTCAAACCTCAGAATTTGAACTCACAATTGTGGAAAAGGCGCATCCAGGGCCACCACTCTCGTACTACTTTAATTTAATTTCATCCAGGGCAACTATTAAATTACTATACGCCGAAAGGTTCAGACAGAGTGTTTTCTAATGTTGTCTCTTTGCATATTGCTTCTTATCTGTAAAGTATTTTGATCGATTTTAATGAAAAAATTTTATTCTAAAAAAACGAACTAGTTTGCACCCGCACAATGCGCGACAGTAGTTATAGTTAAATGACACAATAAAAAATAATTATAATTAAATAATTAATATCTAAAATGCTTGTTCATGCGCTTGCCAATTTTTTTCAAGCTGAGTGTGAGGTCGAGCTCGAGCTCAAATTCGGTCTGGACATACAGTTAGCGAGTTGAGCTTGGTTTTTTTATGTCAAGTCGAGCTCGAGCTGAGCTAAAGCTTGTCAGTGTTCATCTCGGCTCGACTAGTGTACACCCCTAAAAATAAAAACTATTACTTGCACTGTTATAAATAAATTTTCGTAAAGGATACCACCAACCTATATATATTTAGAGCACTTCTAACAGCTCACTCAAATCACTTTTAATTCTAAATTTATGTTAAAATAATAAAAATTGATATAAAAAGTTTTTCCAACATATCTACCTAATTGGATGGACCCTACAAAAATATTTACACCTTCCTAAATCTTATTTTATCTCAAAAATTGAGTTAGGCCCACAACTTTTATAAAATAATTAATGGAAAATAGGAGAATTATACATTGTATGCATTCATAAAATAGAGACTAGAAAGTATATATATGGGAAGCTTTAGGAAAAAAATTGGGAGCAAAATTTTAAGAATTATGTTGGAGTGCTCTTAGTGATATTTGATAAAACTGTCTTGTGACTTGCATGTTTAACAATTTGAATAAAGGGATGATTGTTAGTGTATTTTTGTGTTTGGTAGGTAAGATATATAATGTAGATATGATAAATTCGTTGTTTGGTACCCTAGTTTAAATTTAAGATTAAATGGGAAATGACAATTCAACCCCTAACTATAATTAATTATTATTTTATAATGTTATATCTCTTTCACCCATCTTTTCTCTCACCCATCTTTTCTCTTTCTCACTATTTCTCTCTCTCACTCCACTCACCCATCTGCCCTTCTCTCTTTTTCTCTCTCTCACACTTTCTCACTCCACACACCACCGCCACCTACAACCACCGCCGCCGTCAACGGCGTTGCCCTCTGCGGCACCCTCCTCTGTCAACTCTTCTTCGGCCTCCTCGGCGAAAGGCTAGGCCGCAAGCGCGTCTACGGCCTCACCCTCGTCATCATGGCCTGCTCCATCGCCTCCGGCCTCTCCTTCGACAGCTCTCCATCGACCTGCTCCATCGCCACCCTCTGCTTCTGGCTCGGCTTCGGCATCGGCGGCGACTACCCCTTGCTAAATCTAGGGTTTAAGAAAGTAGCTGAAAGAAATAATAACACGATGACACAAGGATTTACGTGGTTCGATCAATGTGATCTACGTCCACGGGAGAGAATATAGAGAGCTTTTATTATGCTTGAGAGTACAATGAGTATTTCGTCCTTACACCTCTAATCTTGCATCTATTTATAAGCCTTGAATTAAGCCCCAATCCCTCTAGGGTTCGGACTCCTTTTACATATCTAGTTTCTTAATACATGCATATCCGATTCCCCTCATAGTAGAATTCTATCTTCCTCCAAAGTAGGACTTCGTTACTTGGTCTTCAAGGCAGATGTTGACTTTGTTTGGGCCGAATTCTGTGGGCCGAGCTTAATATAGAGGTTCAATTAGATTGGGCCTTAGGTCAGGCCCAAGATGAGGCCGGCACTATCACATCCCTCCCCCAAAAAAAAAAGAGGAAAGAAGACATGTAGATGTAGACTGCGAGGTCGAATTTCCGAGGTGATTAATCGCGCAAATCACCTTAGTCACGAGCTGAATTGGCGAGCTTATCTCGCGGGCTCAACGTGCAGGTTGACCGAGTTACTCAATCAGCCTCCTGGTTCAGCCCATATCCGACTTCAAGAGGAGGGAAAGGTAGTGGGTTGTTGTTTTTGAAATGTTTAGAAACGGTTCATGTTCCGAGAAATGCGGGCCCACGTTCATACGTGTGTACTGCGTAATGGCGGGATTCAAATATATATTACTGGATGGGAAACGTCTCTCTCCATATTACGCTATTTCACATCCGCCATCCTTCAAAAAGATTTTTGCCCAGAAAATCGTCTTTGTTCCCCTGCTTTGGTCCCGAATCTCGCTTCTTACCATACCATCGTGCCGCTGATTTTCTCTCCGTTGGGTCCTCTGTTCACAGCTGCAAATCACCCGCCGGAGCGTGTATCTTCTATTTAACAAGTAAGTATGGCTTTCCATTCTCAATCTACGAGGGTTAGTGGTTCTCCGTTGGCGAGTGCCGTCGATAACAGTGTCAATTTTAGGATTTTTTCACTAGGATCCTCCATTTCCGTTGAAACTTTGATAGTGCCCCGGTGTGTAGAGGGGAAAGTGGCCGATTACCCCTCAACCTTAGACGAATCTAGGATAAAGTTCCTCGCCCGGTCGTATAATTTCCCCTCTAATGTCGACCTGATAGAACCTCGTTCGGAGGATAGGGCGTGTTCGCCTCCGATGGGGTTCGTTACCGTTTATGAGGACAGTTTGCGCTCCGGTCTTCGTCTACCCCTCCCTAAGCCGTTTGTCCAGCTCCAGAAGAAACTTGGTTTAGCTTTGGGGCAGATAATGCCTAATTCTTTTAGGCAATTTACTGATTTGGGCGTGGCAGCGATTCGTGAGGGTTACCAATTATCATCCGAGCTCATTCACGAGCTCTTTGTCTTCAAAAAATCGGCGGACTGGTACTATGCCGCTGCCCGTACTGAGTTCAAGGGTCGAACTCAGAATAAAGTAGAAAAATGGCATTCGAAGTATTTTTTTTATCGACATGATAGTTTAGTTGAGCATATGTGGAGGGTAGGTAAGCCTTGTACGTGGGTGGGAGGCGAGGTGGATAAGGATCTGGAGGCTGCTGTTAAAGCGATGAGGAATTGTGGCCTCTTCGAGGGAAACTACGACGAAGATTCCTTAGTTGAGGCGGGGTTGAGCCCGTTTGAGCCCCAGAGGATGGTGGATCCTGCAACGGGTGAGACCCCGCTAGTGCTATTAGGATTGTGTTGTTTTTGTTTATTAATCATCATAACCCGTCTCATGCTTTGTATTTGCAGTGAAGTTCGGGAAGATAAAGGGAGCCGATGCCAAGGCCGCAGCTCGAGGGGGTAAGAGGCCGAGGTCGTCAGGCCAATCTGCTTCCTCGGCTGACCTGGTTCAGCGAGCTGAGGTAACAGATCCTACCGCGACAGATGTTTGCTCTCTTTTCGGCAGTCCTCACAAAAAATCTAAAGTTTAGGATATCATCGAGGTCTCGGGTGGTGATGGGAGCCCGGTAGCTCCTTCAATGAAGCTGGAGGATCTTCCTTTTCCTGAGGTAAAGATTTATTGCTTTCGTTACTTATCTTCCGGTAGTTCTGTCCTATGCTTTCCTTTTGTTTAACTCCGTTTTTTCTTGTAGAGCCTCGGTAGGGTGATGAGATGGCTAGAAAATGACGTCGGGCAGATGTCGGCTCGGCATGAAGACGAGAAGAGTCAGTACTCCGATAGGCTGACTTCGACCAAGGCTAAGCTGAAGAAGACTGAGGGGGAGCTGGTCAAGGCCAGAGAGGAGGTGAAGACTGTCAAGTTCGAGCTGGCCGCTCAGCTTGCTAAGGCCGAGGTGGAGGCCGAGAAAGCCCAGAAAAGGTTTGAGGCCGAGCTGAATGCAGCTAAAGACAGGGAGGCCCAACTGGCAGCTGGTCAAGGCGAGGTCTTACGGGCCTTTACAAAGAGGCTCCTATTGTCGGAGAGTTTCTCCGGCCTGGCCAATGAGTTGCCTGGGCTTATCAATGAAAACTACGCATTGGATGCTTTGGAAGAGGCCGCTATAGAATTTCCCGGCTTGGATGCTTCTAAGTATGGCTACGAGCGCCTAGAGGAAGCGACTCTCCTTCCTCGGTACGCTAGCGTGATCCGAGATCATCTCAACCAGCTACCTGTCCTGGACGACCTTGCCAGCTCGTCTGTGCTACTATCCGCCGAGCAGATTGCCACCTGCCTGACAGATCGGGACTCCACCCTGGACGCGGTCTTCGATTCTCTTCCAGATGAAGCCGAAGAAGAAGGCAAGGAAGAGGAAGAGGGACGGGAAATCGTGACTGATAAAGATCCGATATCCCCCCATAGTCCTGTGGATCCCAAGACTTCAGGTGTTGAGGGTTTGGCAGGGTTGGATTCCTCCTCCGAGCAGCCACCTTCTCAAAATAAGAAGGTCGGCGATGTTTAGTTTTTTTTTTTTTGTACATGGTATTTTTGTACTTAGCATTCTCGAATCAATGGATTTGTTTTCCTTTTCTTGCGTGTAGACTTTGGATTATGTCGATGTTTCTTCTTTACGCATTCAAATAGCTCTCCTTTCACAAGATCGACTTGAACAACGATCCATTGCTCAACAGTGGAGGGAGAAATGCCGCCGAGCTGAGGAGCTTTTCGATAAAATGTGTATTCTGTTGAAATCCCAAGAAGTCGAGCTGAAGGAATGGCAGGTAAAGTTCGAGGCGCTTTGTGAGGAGGTTGAGGTCAAGCGACTCACTTTTCAAGAAAGTACCGACTTGCTTCAGGCTGAGGAAGAGTTGGAAGTTGCCCGAGGTCGAGCTGGCCGCGTTTCCAAGGATTATGAGAAGATCGCCGAGGAGCATGCCGAGTATGAAGATATTATCTGTCGCGGCGGTGGTATTACCATATCCGAGGCGGAATTAAAGACGAAAGAAGACTTGGAGCAGTATCTCGAGCTGAAAGAAGCACTCGGCCCCGAGTCTTTTGGGCTTCAAGGTGCTTTTGACATGCTGAAAGAGAGCGCGGGCAGGTATAAGTGTATATTAGACCGCCGCCCTAAGTTACGTGCGCTCCTGGCCAATGGCGTGGGCGCGGCCATTCCGTCTTCTTCTCGGACGATGCCTGCCCGCGAGGTGAAAACGGCTTCGCGGGGACATCAGGTTGGCCCGAGCCAAGATAGCCGAGCTGTTGGGCGAGGTTCGGCGACGCCGCGAGGTCGGAGTTTTTCTGCTGAAAGAAGTCGAGGTCGGGGACGGGGCTTTATTTCGATTGATAATCTCTTGGGGCCTTCCTCATTTGAGGAAGATTGGCTTAGCTTTAGCAAGAAACATCCTCCCCCATAGATTAGCTCGATTCTGCCTGTAATTTATGTACACACAAACTGTTCTAAATAGTTAGAAATAAAGATATATATATATATATATATATATATATATATATTTGGTCATTGAACTTCCTGTCCTTTGTGAAGATTGCTCCCTTGGTTTATTTGCACGATGCATCTTTGAGGGAGTTGAACTTGGACCTCTTTGTGTTGACAAGGGAACCATGATTCGGACCTCGTATCTTATCCTCCCAGGGGAACCTGGTTCCGACCCCAGTTGAGAACTAATTATCCTTAGGAGGGAGTTTGATTCGGACCTCGTGGGATCTTCCTTTTTGGAGGGAGACGAGCTCGGACCTCGAAAAGGGTTTCCTTTGCGCATTGTAGGATATTATTACCCCATGTCGGGTCATTACTGACCACGCAAGGGAACCGTAGTTCGACCTTATGAGGGGATTTTTTGATATTATGGATACTTCGTATAAGCAAGTCAAAAGACACAAGATGCAAGATGAAAAAGAAATTTTATTAAAAAAGACCAAAACAAAAAAGAGCTTTGACGAGCTCGTTAAAAACAAAACATTGAGGAAAAGAAGAAGACCTAAGACTCTATATGCAAGACTTTGCTGCTTATAAAAAGAATCTCTTTAGATGGGCGATGTGCCACGTTCTGGGTATTAGCTCGCCCGAAAGATAGGCGATTTTGTAAGCTCCTTTGCCGAGGACTTCGTGTACTCTGTAAGGCCCTTCCCACGTGGCTTCGAGCTTGCCGAGCTTCTCTGAAAGGCTTATCTCATTGTTTCGAAGCACAAGATCACCGACCTGGAACAGTTGGGGTTTAACCCTTTGGTTGTAATACCGAGCCATCTGCTGTTTGTACCGAGCTTCTTTTATGCTGGCCTGTTCCCTTTTTTCCTCCAATAAGTCCAGGTCGGTTTGGCGTTGTTCTTCGTTAGCTTCGGCGGAGAAATTGATAGTGCGGGGGCTGGGTTCTCCGATCTCTACAGGTATGACTGCTTCTGACCCGTATACTAAACGGTACGGGGTTTCTCCCGTTGGAGTTCGGGGTGTAGTCCGGTATGACCACAGGACGTTTTGGAGATTGTAGATCCACTCCGTTTTTTCCTTCTCTAGGCGGGCCTTGAGTCCGTTCACTATTGTCCTGTTGGTGACCTCGGTCTGGCCATTAGTTTGAGGTCGGTTGACCGAGGTGAAATTTTGCTGGATATTGAGTCCTTCACAAAATTCTCGGAATTCTCTGCTCGTAAATTGCGTTCCATTATCCGAGATGAAGACTCTCGGTACTCCGAACCGGCACACGATGTTTTTCCAGACGAAGTCAACGGTTTTCTCACTTGTGACTTTTGTGGAAGGTTCAGCTTCGACCCACTTGGTGAAGTAGTCGATGGCAACTATTAGAAACAATTTTTGCTTTGGTGCCGGGTAGAAAGGTCCTACGATGTCAATGCCCCACTCCATAAATGGCCACGGGCTTTGCATAGTAGAGAGGTCGGTCTGGGGTAGTCTCGTCACTCTGGCATGTAGCTGGCATTTCAGGCACTTTTTCACGAATTCTTCCGCATCTTTTGCCATTGTTGGCCAATAGTACCCCCATCGCATGATCTTCTGAGCTAGCATCCGAGCTCCAATTTGGCTTCCGCACGATCCTGTGTGTACCTCATTTAATATGTAGTCTGCCTCCCTTGGTCCAACACATCTTAGGAGGGGCTGTAATAATGACTTTCGATAGAGGATCCCTCCCTCGAGGACGTACTGCGTGGATCTAGCTAGAATTTTCCTAGCCTTCGTCTTGTCCTCGGGCACTTCCCCGCTCTCCAAACATCTTATTAGGAGGGTCATCTAATTTGGGTCGTCCTCTATGATCGCATTGACTTCTGCCTCTTCTATACTCCTGTTTCGGACTTCTTCTACTAGCGTCGAGCTAGTTGGGGAGTTTGCCAGCTTGCTTAGCTCGTCAGCTCGGGTATTTTGGCTTCGGGGAATGCGAACTATTTTAAAGAACTGGAAGGATTGTTCTAGAAGCTTTACCTTCTCCAGGTATTTCTTCAACTTCTCACTTTTCACCTCGTACCTCCCCAGCACGTGGTTGACTACAACTTGGGAATTACAGTGGACTTTGACAGCTCGTACCTGGAGGGTTTGGGCGAGACGCAGTCCGGCAATAAGGGCTTCATATTCTACTTCGTTGTTCGTAGTGAGAAACTCGAATCGCAGTGAGTATGTCAACTCCTTTTTCTCCGGGCTGATAAGGAGTATGCCAGCTTCACTTCCTTTCCTTCCCGAAGCTCCATCTACGTACATCTCCCAGCAGTCCGGGGGTGTTTTCTCTGGGATTTCTTGGAGTTCGGTTTTGACTTTGATCTCTTTTGGTTCCTCGAGGTCCTTATATTAAGTTTCTACGAGGAAGTCTGCCAAAGCTTGCCCTTTTATAGCTCGGCGGGGGCCAAACAATATAGAATGCTCTCCTCGCTCGATTGCCCATTTCGCGATCCTTCTTGAAGCTTTTGGCTTAGTAAGAACTTGCCGAAGTGGTAGATCGGTTAAAACTTGTATTGGGTGAGCTTGGAAGTAGGGTTTTAGGCGCCGAGCTGCATTTATCAGGGCTAGAGCGACCTTCTCGAGAGGCTGATACCTCGTCTCTGGGTCTTTTAGAACTCGGCTGACAAAGTACACTGGTAGCTGCCGATCTCCTTCGTCTCGGACCAACGCTGCACTTATTGTTTCCTTCGATGCTGCGAGGTATAGAGAGAGGGGTTCTTCCTTTTGGGGGACTGACAAGGTTGGTAAGTCCCCGAGGTGGCGCTTGAGCTCCCCAAAGGCTAGCTCATGCTCTGGTCCACATCCAAATTCCGGTGCCTTCTTGAGAATTTTGAAGAATGGGAGCTGTTTCTCGGCAGCCTTGGAGAGGAAACGACTTAGCGCGGTTATACATCCTGTCAACCTATGCACGTCGCGGATAGTTCGGGGTACCTTCATCTCCTGCACGGCTCTAACCTTCAGCGGGTTGGCTTTGAGACCTTCTGGCGAGATCCAGCACCCTAAGAATTTTCCAGATCGCACGTTGAAAGTGAACTTCTTTGGGTTCAGCTTGAGGTTCGCCTGCCTTAGTATGTTGAGCGTAGTTCGTAGGTCGCTCACTGCCGAAGCCTTTTCTTTACTCTTGACGACAATGTCGTCTACATATACTTCGACAATCTTGCCGATATGATCTCGGAAGAGGAAATCGACCATTCGCTGGTATGTCGCCCCGGCATTCTTTAACCCGAAGGGCATATATTTGAATGCAAAGACACCGAAACTTGTCGCAAAAGCTGTCATGATCGCATCTCCTTCATCCATTAGAACCTGATAGTATCCTTTTTAGAGATCGAGAAAGTAGAATACTTCGTGTCCCACTAAGGATTCGATCTTTTCATCGATGTTGGGGAGAGGATAGCAGTCCTTTGGGCAAGCTTTATTGAGGTCGGTGTAATCTACACACATTCTCCACTCTCCTTCTACTTTTTTTAGCACTACCGGATTAGCTAGCCAAATTGGGTACTTGACTTCAAACAAAAGTCCTGCTTTCAACCATTGCTGCACCTCGTTGTAGATAACATGATTTCGTTCGGCAGCAAATGATCGCCGTTTCTGCTTGACCGGGGTTGAGTTCGGGTTAATGTTAAGTTTATGCGTAATGATTTCCGATGACACCCCCGTCATGTCTGTTGGAGACCAGGCGAAGACGTCTTGATATTTCTTAAGGAGCTGGATTACATGCATGCGAGTTTGAGGTCCCCCTGCAAAGCTGACCTTGACGACTTTCGCTGGATCTATTTCGGATAAGGGAACCTGTTCCGCCGAGGTGTCTGGGATCGACGTCGTTTCTTCCAGCTCCTTGGGGTACTTTGATTGCTATGCATGTGGTTGACCTCGGAGAGCAACCTGCATGCATTCCTTGGCCTTTATCTGGTCACCTCGGACAGTAAGGATTCCAGCCGAGGTCGGGATCTTCAACAGCAGGTGGTAGGGCGAAATGATGGCTCTGACTGCATTTAGCCAATCCCGACCTAGTATGATGTTGTAGGGGGAGTTCGCTTTAACCACGTAGAACTGAATCAGTTTATTGACGCTGGTCGGCGGGCTGCCAATGGCAACATCGAGCGCGATGGTCCCTTCAGGTCGCGTCTCGTGCTGTGTAAAGCTCTTGAGGGGCAGGGGCGTGGAGTTCACCCGAGCTGGGTCGAGGCCCATCCTATCCAAGCAGTGTTGGAAGATGATGCTCACGCTGGCCCCACCATCGATGAATACGCGATGGACCATCTTGTTGGCCACTCCGACCTGTATCACCAGGGCGTCATTGTGTGGTGTAGCTGTAGGTACAGGATCATCCTCAGAGAATGTGACTGTTTCTGCCTTCTTGAACCTCTTCTTCGTTTGCTCCTCACCCGATGGGACTGGTGGTCTGCGAGCTTCTGCCTTCAACTTAGTTTTTGTCATGCCTGGGGGTAGTCCGGTGATGGTGGAGACCACTCCGTCGTACTGTGGTGCGTCGTACTGAGGGTCGTCATCATCCTCGTCTTGATCGACCTTAGCTCGCTTATTGTTTGGGGCACAGCGACCCTGTCCTCCTTTCCGTTTTCCTTTTCTGTTTTTCTTCCCCCGGCTTCGTATTTCTTCAGAGTTCCCTCCTGGGCTAACCTCTCTATCTGTTCCGCGAGGTCGCGGCAATCCTCCGTGTGGTGCCCATGGTCGTCATGGAAGGAGCAGTGTTTGTTTCTGTCCCGAGGTTTAGACCCTGACATAGGACGTGGTTTAGTGAACAGTGCGAAGATCTCGGCATTCGTTTTCACAAAAGGAGGTCGTTGAGACGGCTCTAGTCCCACGCGAGGTCCAAGCCGGGACTGGATAGGTCCTGATCCGAGCCGGGACTGGATAGGTCCTCTTTGAAGGCGCTCGTGAGCACTTCTCCGATCACGATCATTCCGACCTCGATCCCCTTCAGTTCTCTTCTTCTCGGTCTCTTCCCGCTTCAATCGGTCCGCATCTTGGCCATCAACGAACTGGTATACAATCTTCCACATCTCCTGGGCTGTCTCAGGTTTCTGTTTAGCGAGCTCCTGGTTCAGGGACCCGGGAGCAACCCCATTTCGGAAGGCCGAGATGAGGAAGACATCGTCGATTTTATCGACCTTCAAGCTTTCCTGCATGAATCTGGAAGCGTACTCCCTTATAGATTCTTTGTCCTTTTGCTTCACTGATAGGAGGTAGGCTGTGTCTCGGCGAGCCTGAACCTTTGTATGAAATCTTTGCTTAAAGATTTTTTCCAAATACGTCCAGGACCCCACGCTGCCAGTTGGGAGGCTGTCAAACCAAGCTCGAGCATAATCGATTAGCATCTCGGGGAATAGCTTGCACATGTGTTCCTCTCTAAGGCCCTGGTTGTGCATGTTGTACCTGAAACGCGTTAAGAAGTTAAGGGGGTCATCTAGCCCATTGTAGGCCGGAATGTTTGGCAATTTGTACACCGTGGAGAGTTTGGTGTCAAGCAGCTCGTCGGTGAACGGGCTAACAAGTCGAGCTGGTTCCTTTTCACGTCGGTGTTGGTTCCTCGGGGGACTGCGACTCTCGCTATAGCTCGGACTTCGGCTCCTTCTGGGGCTCCGAGATCGCCTTTGGATATGATGTCGCCTGGGACTCCGCTGCGGGCTTGGACTCTGACGTCGAACTGAACCCCGCCAGGGGTCATGCTTTCCCCTTAGCTCCGGTTCCTGCCTCTCGGTGTAGCGAGAAGCTTTAGGTTGGGAATTCCATGTTGAACTCTCTCTAGCCTCGGGTATTGAGGATTTCCGAGCTGCTGCAAGTAAGCGCCTGTACTTCTCCTTATGTGCTTTAGCGAATTCCGTAGCGGCGTAGGTGGTGGCATGGTCAAAGTCTCTGGGGAGATCATCTTCCTTCGACTCGGATTCCTTCGGCTCTGACTCATCGTTGATTTCTTCGACGTACCCTTCTAGAGTATCACCTGTTCTGAAGGACTGTCCGTTATGTGTCCTCCGACGCCGGTTTTCCGGTGGGTTTCTCTGAGGGATGTACTCTAGCGCGGGCATCCCTTCGTAGGGATATTCTTCTATTGGGTCATTGTTGTGCCCCTCTTTTGGAACCGACTTGCGTTTCTGGCGAATACCCCTCCTTATGGGGTGACTTTCTGCTTCGTTGGTATTTCCCTGTTGGTTTTGGGCTTCCCGCATGCTTTCCGATCGTGTTACCATCGTTGATCAGCTACCACAGGACCGTCGATTTTCGTTCCCACAGACGGCGCCAATGATAAATCTAGGGTTTGCGAAAGTAGCTGAAAGAAATAATAACACGATGACATAAGGATTTACGTGGTTCGATCAATGTGATCTACGTCTACGGGAGAGAATATAGAGAGCTTTTATTATGCTTGAGAGTACAATGAGTATTTCGTCCTTACACCTCTAATCTTGCATCTATTTATAAGACTTGAATTAAGCCCCAATCCCTGTAGGGTTCGGACTCCTTTTACATATCTAGTTTCTTAATACATGCATATCCGATTCCCCTTCATAGTAGAATTCTATCTTCCTCCAAAGTAGGACTTCGTTACTTGGTCTTCAAGGCAGATGTTGACTTTGTTGGGCCGAACTCTGTGGGCCGAGCTTAATATAGAGGCTCAATTAGATTGGGCCTTAGGTCAGGCCCAAGATGAGGCCGGCACTATCACCCCTCTCCGCCACCATCACGGCGGAGTACGCCAACAAGAAGACCCGCAACTCCTTCATCCCCTCTCTTTCTCTCTCTCTCTCTCTCCACCACACCACCACCCCCACCGTCACCGGCAGCCCGTCAGCATCTCCAGTGCCTCCTCCGACTGCGACGGGTAAAAGCAGCCACCCGTCTCTCTTCCACCGCCGTCTCCGTTCCGCCGCCACCACCACCACCATGCCCACCCTCGTCTCCAACCCGCCGCCATCACCATTCAAATCCCACCACCATTTGAGAATTACCCCCACAAATCCCCAAAATAGGATGAGAATTTCTGAAAATGATTTTAGCAGGGAATTTTTGGAATGGAACGGGAGAGAAAGAGAGGGGGAGGAGGGTAATTTGGTAATCTCACACATTAATCTTGGGTACTATTCAAATCGTGATTATGTATCTCACCAACTTGGTGAGATACATTTACTAAAGAGCTACAGTAATATAAATGCGGGCCGGGCATTAATTGCGGGTCTCCGTGTTTACAATTTCGCCTACCAAACGGGTGGATAAGGCAAGATAAATAAAACAATTTTGATTTATCTTGAATTATCTACCCTACCAAACACCCCTAAAAGTAATAATTATAAGGGAGGTCCAAATATTTGCAAATCATATGGAAAGGTAACCTCTGTAGACAAATTATACGTGATAAATTTGACTTAATAGTACAGTTGTCATCAACTCAAAGACTTGTCATTTTTCTGTAACTAATTCTACATTTCGTTTTTGTTATGCAACTAATTTTGCAATTTGCACTTTTCTGAATTGGAATGGGATTGAGATTTGTATCTGGATCTTTCATTCAAAGTAAGAATACCAATGGTTGTACGTGTCAATTTGCTCTTACTTTCCTCATGCATTAATTAATTGAAATTGATGTAACGATGTATTAAAATATTGAAGCCAATTGTCAGGGCCGGTCCTGATGTAGTGTAAGTCGGGACGTCGCCCAGGGCCCCAAATAATAGGAAATTATTCAAAAAAAATAAAGAGTCTTAATCATACTCACCGCTTATATCACCATTTAACAAAAAAAAAAAAAGGACACCTTCTTCATCCATTATAATTGAGTTAATCAACTGTCGTAATCAACATCCAAAATTCTTGTTTATGTGATAGTAAGAGGGCTCTTTTTTTTATCCTTTAAAAAAAAAAAAGAGAGGGCTCATTTTTACTCCATTCGTCCCTGATAAGTGTAGTTTACTTTTTTTTTCGTCATTCCCCTATAAGTGTGCTCCTTTCTTAAATGGACATGACCCCACTTAAATTTTACCATTTTACTCTTGAAAAGTAACTAATATTAAAATAACACTACAACAAAGTGGGTCACATTCTCCATTCACGACACATCTACCTAACATCCTTCTTAAAACCCATGCCCCTCCCTCCGGACCACATTTATCAAGAACGGAGGGAATATTATTTTATCCCAAAATAATTTTTTGTCAGGATCGCCCTATCAATTATTACTAGTGTATTCTTTTCAGAATTCTAAAGAATCTTAGCGGGAGCAGTAATATCTGACAACCCTGTAAATTATGGGAAAATAGACTAAAATGACATGCTCAATCATCAACAGTATTTTTAAAGAAAAAAAGCAGCACTTAAATCTCTCCCTGTCCCTCTCCCTCTAAAAAAATAAAATTAAATAAAATATGCTCAATGATTTCAGCAATATACATCTATATATTATTAAAACAATTATTCATTCGAGTTATCTCTTTAATTTTAGCTCATATGTAGCTCAATCTCCATTCAGTATTTTTATTTATCTTAAATAATCCTAATTTTGAGCATTTTAATTAATATATATTTAATTTAATAGTTGTCACCTCTTGATCATATATAAAGAACTAATTTTATATCCAATATGGTATGAGATGAAGGAAATAATATATTACTCCTATCCGATTCAAAAAAATATATATATAGTACTCCTATTTATTTATTTGGTATCCATCATAAACCTAATATGGTTATTATATTATTAGAAAAAGAACGACATCTATGAATATAATTCAAGTCTATGGTTAGAAGGAAATAATTAATATAATATTTTTTTAATTTGGTAGATCTCATAAAGAAAACAAGGCTATTAGTATTAATATGGTATCCATCATAGTATTTAAGATTAAATTTTGTATCCCATATTGTTTTTCATTAAGACTCCATTCTTGAACTACCTATAAAAATACTCAAACTCAATGTGTATTTCTTTCATTCTGCATTTATTTGCACCAATTTAGTTTGTCCAATTAATTAGTTAGATGGCCAAACAATACGTTTTATTTTTATTTTTATTGAAATTTTAGTTTAGCCATTTACTAAACCTAGAATAGTTTTTATTTAATTTCACCAAATAATCGGAGTAATTTATTTTGAAAATAAAAAACATATTGGGTATGGATTAGATAAAATGTCAAATAATAATTTGTTTGTTAAATTTATTTTCCCTATTTCGATGTCACTAAATAATCATGTAATAAAAATCTATATATTATTAAAACAATTAAACATAGAATTAAATAATCTATTATTTTCGAAACTCGCGAAGGAAGGAATAATAAGAGACGATGAACGAGAGAGGCATTTAATCGCCTTGAATGTATTTGGGATATATATATATATATATATATATATATATATATATATATATATATATATATATATATATATATATAGGGAGTAGTTCTAGTGAAAAGAACCCTTAAACTAAGAAATAGAAATAAATCATAACCCTTGATCTACAATAGATGGATGGCTAGAATTGAAGTGAGTCGGATCCGGATCGGACCCGGGTCAATCCGTTGACTTTTCAATTTTTTTATGTTTCGAAAAAAAAATTCGAAATTTTTTTTTTCCATTTTTTTTAATAAAGTGTGGTGCATCTCAATACATTATGTGGTGGATCTCATTTCATGTTGTGATGCATCTCATTACACAGTGTGTTGCATCTACACATTGTGATGCATCTCATTATACATGGTAGTGCATCTCATTACACATAGTGTTGCATCTCAAAATGCATTGTGGTGCATCTCATAATACATGGAGATTTATCTCATACACTATGTGTGTGTATAACTATATCAAAACGAGGGAAAATCTTGGTGTGATTTGGTATGATGAAATCAAACTACTTTTCAAATCATTGTATTCATACCATATCAATAAGCAAGTGTTTGGGATTTTTTTTTTGTCTCCGCCTTCGGGCTCCGATTTTAATTTATAGATAATGATTGTGGCAACATTATATGTTTTTAGCTCGCTCCGAGGCCTTCGGCTCCCCTCACTCGACTCTTGAAAAAAAATAAAAAAAAATAGTGAAAAAGAATATTAAAAAATTAAAAATGGTGCATCCCAATACACTTAGTGGTGCATCTCATTGCATAGTTTGGTGCATCTCATTGCACAGTGTGGTGCATATCATCCGACTCTTAAAAAAAATTCGAAAATTAAAAAAAAAAAAAAAACCGAAAGTCAACGGGTTGACCGGGTCCAACCCGTTGACCCGGATCCGACCCGGTTTGACCTAGGTCAGATCGGACCCTCCATCCCTTGTAGATGTATGGTAGAGATCTATTCCTATTGCTTAGGTTAAGATCCATTCTTATATGATCCTTTTCCTATAAATATATATATATATAGGGAAGAATATATGCGGTTAAATTAGTACATGTATTTATATTTTTTTTAGAATTTTAAGTTGGGGGCTAGCTAGTACATGTATTTATATTTTTCTTAGAATTTTAAATTGGGGCTAGTACATGTATTTATATTTTTCATGGAATTTTAAGTTGGGGCTAGTACATGTATTTATTTATTTTTCTGGAGGTTTTAAGTTTGAGAGTTTGACTTCTAGTTTTTCTTTGGTTTAATGGTATCAATATTGTTGTGCAGAGAAGTGTGTTTTGAATTTTTTTAGACGAAAAGATAGAAATTTTATTAGTAAGAGCTGGCAGAAGGGTATTGGTAAATTAATGATAAGCTATTTTTCATTAGCATTAAGAGAGTGATTTATTATGTCATATATGGATCAAAGTGATGTAATGAGAAAGAAAGATGTTTATAAAATGTTTTTATGTCTAACATGTTGTATCGTATGATGTGTTATGTGAAATGAGAATGAATGCATATAATTGTCTTGAATGCTTCAAGCTCTTGCGGATTATATGTAAATTGAGGTCTTGTGTATATTAATTTATATAGGTTCTACTCCATATATTATTTTAGTACTCGAAATTTAAGTTGGACTTAGATGCGTTATTATAGATACTTTTGTGAAGGATAGATGGCGGATGTCTTGTATGCATACGTTTGCAATAGTGAACTTCTTGAATCGAGTGTGGGATACCCAATAGGAATCACAATGAATTTTATAATTTTTAGAGGTCTATGGCGCAACACAGGGGTGCATTTGGACCCCAAATAGATCAGGTAGAGGAGCTACATCCCTAAGGTGTTATAAATTCGCCTACCCATCGACTCAAGGTCTATGGTATGCAGTGGATGATACTCATCTTCCATTTTTTCCCAAATTGTTTCATGTGGGAAAAATCAGAATAAATTGAAAGGTCATGTATTGAGCGCAGATTTTAAAGGTCATAATTAAAATTAGAATTTTTTTGAATGGTAGTGTACTTTACAACAATTAACTCTTTAATTTTATAATTTAAAAAAATCGGCGTCCCGGTTTGATTTCATTTTTTATGTACAAAGGCTATAATTTAATTAATTATAAATTATATACTAATATTATATTTGACTAATTACGAAATATATATTCAATACCAATAGAGACATCAATTTTCTGGATGATCGTATATTCCCCAACGATATGAACACATCATTTGTATTCCACTAATAATTTTATTAGTTTAATAATATTTATTACAAATTAAAATTTTTGTTTTATATAACATTTTTTACTAAAAGTTAGATTTTAAAAAAATTATATACTAACATATTTTTGGAACAATCAACCATATTATAGTCAATTATTAATTAAAATACTGCAAATTAATTAAATATAAAAATTGTTGGGAAAAATCTACAAGTTTTGATTTGATACCAAAACCCAACTGACCTCAACATAGTAGATGATTGCGCAAGCCTAAGTATTTTTTTAGCTCGCGAGCTTATAGATTTTCTAAATTTACAAGTGAAGCAGCTTAAGACAGCAGAAGATCCAGCTGAAGGATTAGTTGAGTGAAAATCAGCTGAATAGTCATCAGCTGAGAGTGAAGCATAGCTAAACAGAGCTAACAGAACAGAGATGATACAACAGAGAAGCCCAGCAGAGCTGTACAGAGCTGTACTCAGCTGAGTACACATCAGGGCAAATCAAGTCTAGTAATATACTCAGTGATATCCAGAGCTTAGATGATCAAGGTCATCAAGACACAACTGTATGAAAGATCCAGCTCGTGTGACGACTCAGCTCAACGTTAAGACCCAGCAGAGTTCAAGACACAGCTCAGAGTCAACAGCACAACAAAGTCGAAGACAACTTGAGATAAAGTCAGAGTTGATCTGGACCAACAGAAACTCGATACCTCAGCACCTAGAAGTCAAACCTAGGCCTACGATAGG
Organism: Agastache rugosa; assembly: GCA_031470985.1. Lineage (NCBI taxonomy): Eukaryota > Viridiplantae > Streptophyta > Magnoliopsida > Lamiales > Lamiaceae > Agastache > Agastache rugosa. The sequence goes on from CM062604.1 coordinate 12,631,826, forward strand.
AGGAAAACACGGATGAAGACAAGACCTCATTGTCAGAAGTTAGGTAGAAATTCAGATATCTCTAAAAATAAGGTATCTCTTCAACCTTTCCCGACTCAGGTTATCGCCCAAGTTCTTGGCGATATTCCTCTTGATTCCAGCTGTCCCCAGCCTTCCCTCCTCACAGCTCACCACCCAAACAGTCTTCACCTCCACCCAGCTCTCCAACCGAAAAGCCCTCACCTCTAAGAGAGCAGGCACAAACTCGGCTGGCTGAAGCTCCTTCACAACCAACTGATAACGAAGTTGAACCCATTTCCACACACTCCAGCTCATCCCCAAAACCGTCCTCACCCAAAGCTCAAATTCCCACACAGCTGGCTGATACTTCCTCACAGCCTGCTACGAACATTGTTGAACCAGTCCCTCATAGTTCGACAGAATCAGAAGAGAGCAACTCAACTGCCTTCCTGTCACCCAACTCCAGCAGCTCAGCCTTCATGAAAGCCATGTACGAGGATTTGTGCATAGCAGGGATCAAGAGTGTTCTAACTCAGTATCCAATTCTGGCTCATCTGCCCCTCACCCTTATCAAAGCTGGAGATCTCAAATTCTACATGGCCACCAAGATGGGAACTTGGCATCAAAACGAGCAGCTGATAGAAACGTTCTCCTACGAGAAGTTGAAGACAGATGAAGCATGTCTCCAGCACACTTTTGGCTTTGAAAGTCTGGAGGATGCATACCTGCATCAGGATGAGCTCATCAAGGGACTCATCAAGATAACCCAGAAGTACCTCAAGCCGCACCTAGCAGATATCTGGGAGTCCGCCAACAAGCTACTTACAGCAGCGGGTTGGAAGATACCATCTGGAGTTGACAACTCCAAAGAAGACCCAACTATTGCAACAACTGAGATGGAGCTCCATGCTCCGCCTAGTCCAACAGCCAATGATACTCGTGCACTGGTCGAGTTTGAGGCTGCAAAACCCAATATTTCTGAGTTCGGTACCCAGACAGACCCAGCCACCGAGCTCTCTGCATCCATCAAGTAAGCTATCAAAAATGAAGTTGAAGATACAGTCTTTCAAGCGAGACTGAAAACAGATATCGAGATTCTTCTTAAATTCAAGGGTCTCGATGATCAAGTTCGTACTCAACAACTCACTTTGGATGAACTGCAAAACTCTGTCTTCAACTTATCTGAGAGCACATCCAACGATCTTAGGGAATCTCAAGCATCAAAGGATGTTGAGTGGTCACTCCAGCTTGAGAGGAAAGTTCCTGAGATCGTGATAAGAATGCAAGCTCCCATGGTAGACAGCTTGAAGGCTTTCTCAAGCGAGCTGGAAGCCATCCAGCAGTACAACCTCTCAACCAGCTCTGATGTTCGACAGTTGTTCAATCTCTTCAAGGATTTAGACGGACAGCTTCAGGCTGGAAACAGCAGTAGCGCTCAGCTGAACCTCGCCACAACTGACAACACAGCCAACATCGCTGATGTTGAAATTGCCCTCGCCAAGCTGAATGAAACTGTCGTCAACCTCTCTACCTCCCTTATTGATAGTACCAAAAAGGGAGAAGAAAAGAATGAAGCTGGAAAAATAATTGAGAGAAAAGCTGCAACTCAGGGGGAATCGGTGCAGCTAAAACAGTCTGAAATCGACGAATTTGTTAAGGAGGTGGATGAAGAATAACCAGTTGGAGCCAAGGAGACTTGGAGACAAAGAACAATTACTCTCGCCAAGGCTTGTGGAGCCAAGCCTGAAGAATACAACGACAACAATTGGCGATGCAGAGGCAAGAAATGAAGGAGCTGGACAAACTTGTCAAGAAGAAAGCAGAATCGCTTAAGCCTGCTGAGAAGAAGAAAAAGAAGAAAATACAAAGCTTCAGGCAAGCCAAGAAGAATCAAGTCCAAACGGCATCAAATTTTCAAAGAACTGATAAGTGGATCCTAGAAGAAATCAACGACAATTGGGAGCATTGTAAAACTGAATTTATCGAGATGTTCTATTATTTGTATTCTTTCAAAGGCATGGATCCTAAAACTGCCTTCAAAGAATATTTGATCAAACTTCATGAGGCAGATCTAATGATGGCAAGGACGTTCTTCCAAGCTGCCAAGAAAAACGACATCCAGATCACAGCTTCGTCAGTCAGGCAACTGAGGCAACCCACTATAGCTGGAACGAACCTCCTTGACAAAGCCCACATTATTAAAGAAGTTCATCACTGGGCTGTCAGAATGGAATCACCAAGCTGAAAAATCCAGCTGAGTGGAGGAATTTAGAAGAATTCATTTTCAATTGGTACGGTCTCAAAACTGACAATCAAATAGAAGAACATAAGAAGAAGCACAGCTGAAGACCCAACCAACTAGGAATTACCTTTTGAACTATTATAATATCTTAGAAAATTGTAAAATTTCTCTTTATAAATGAAAAGTTTGTTTTCTCAAAATCAACCTGAACACAATCTCTCTTTGTCCACGCTCTGAATATGATTATCTGCTGTGAATGTTTATCCTTTTAAATCCCGTTTCCTTGTTAAGGGAAAAGTAAATTATTTTTCCAACTTGGGGTTTTGGCATCATCAAAAAGGGAGAAATTGTTGGGAAAATTCTAAAAGTTTTGATTTGATACCAAAAACCCAACTGACCCCAACCTAGTAGATGATTGCGCAAGCCTAAGTATTTTTTCAGCTTGCCTATTTGAGCTTAGAGATTTTCTAAGTTTACAGTTGAAGCCGCTCAAGACAGCAGAAGATCCAGTAGAATGATCCACTGAGTGAAAATTAGCTGAGTAGTCATCAGCTGAGTGTGAAGCACAGCTGAACAGAGCTAACAAAGCAGAGATGATACAATAGAGAAGCCCAGCAGAGTTGTACAGAGATTACAACAGACAAGAGAAGAAAGACTCAGCTGACCAAGCTGAGTATACAGCAGGGCAAATCAAGTCGAGTAATATACTCAGTGATATCCAGAGCTTAGACGATCAAGCTCATCAAGACACAGCTGTATGAATGACCCAGCTCGTGTGACGACTCAGCTCAGCTTCAAGACCCAGCAGAGTTCAAGACACAGCTCAGAGTCAACAGCACAACAGAGTCGAAGATAACTTGAGATAAACTCAGTGCTGACCTGGACCAATAGAAACTCAACACCTCAGCACCTAAAAGTCAAACCTAGGCCTGCGATACGAGGAAACCATAGATGAAGACAAGACCTACTTGTCAGAAGTTAGGTAGAGATTCAGAACGGCTCTTTCCAACTGATAGTTCTAATCTCTCCCTATAAATATTAGCCTTCTCCATCAAGAGAAAGAGAGAGAGAACCAGAGACGAGAAAATAACTGACTACACAGAAAAAAGACTACTCAAGTCAATATCAAGCAATCTCTCTGAAAAGCTTCAGATCAAGCAGCCTGCATTCTTCAAAGTTCATATATGTTCTCAGGCTGCTGATGCTCTCTCCCACTAGATTCTAGACATATAATTCTTTCTTATCTTAAGCCTATTTTGAACGAGTTCATCATACTCATATGTTTCTCATTGTAAGAACTGGTTCATAGTTGGAAATCCCAAATCCAAACCCTCAAACCCAGAAAAGGTTAGGTTAAGGTTTGCTTGCTTGAAGCGGTTAATTCGAGTGATAGGTTCTGTAGTACAAGCAAACTACAGGTTAGGCTTCAGCTGTGCCCGTAAACAGTTGGTTACGTTCTGATACAGAACGCGTAAACTTGTATCCAACTCGAGAAACTGAGCTGCAACGCTTGCTGAGCGCGCAAAAGTCAGTGGTTTCCTTAGTGGATGTACTAGAGGTTTCTGGTCGTGGACGTATGCTTAGTTTCTCCGAACCACGTTAAACTGTTTTGTTCTTTACTACTTTATTTATGCATCCAACTGACTTTTCATATGCATGTTTTCAAGTTGCATAAACTGACTAATAGAAAAGAGAAACTAAGATTTGGAATATACTTAAAGTAACAGACGAACTTTTCAAAAACCCACCAACTTCAGCACCCACAACCAGTTGTGTTTACCTAGCTATCTTCCAGCTTGGTCAAACACAGGCAGCTCACTCAAAGAGTTTTAATTGAAAATTTTTTTAACCTTGGTGTATTCACTCCCTCCCCCTCTACACCAAGGTATCCGTCACGTGCCCATAAAAAATACTTATAAACTTTAATTGGAATGATAAACCCTAATTGATAATTATAAAATTAAACAACACACACACAAGATATTGAAGAAAAATAATGTTGGGAAAATTAATAAGAGTTTTAATTGGATACCAAAAGTCAGCTGACCCCAACCGAGTAGATGATTGCACAAACCTAAGCATCTTTCAGCTCACCTGTTTGAGCTTATAGAGTTTCTTAGTTTACAAGTAGAATCGCTGAAGACAGATGAAGACAGCAGAAGACACAGCTAAGCAGACAGCTTAAGAACTCAGCAGAGCAGACTCAGCAGAGCAAGACCAAGCAGAGTCAAAGATCCTGCAGTATCAAGACCCAGCTCAGTGACGGAAAACCAGCTCAATGTCAAAGACCCAACTCAGTGTAAAGACCCAGCTTAGTGTCGATGACACAGCTCAGGTCTAAAACACAGCTCAGGTCAGTGACACAGCTCAGGTTGAAGACACAGCTCAGGTTGATGTTACAGCACAGGTCTAAGACACAGCTCAGAGTCAAGACACAGTAGAGTCCAAAACGCTGAAGATACAGCAGAGACGCTTAGCAGCTCGAAGACGAAGACCTTTTCCAAGACAAGATCCCGATGTCAAAAGATCTTGTCTGACGCAGTAAAATAAGAGAAGAACTAGCCTCTGCAGATGCAGACCTACTTCGTAGGTAAAGGCCAGAAGTCAACAAGAGTAGGTAAGATTCAAACGGCTCTCTTCCAACGGCTAGTTTGGATCTCCACCTATATATATCTCTCCTCATCCATTGAAGAAAGAGGACTGGTGAAGAAATAGACGACTGAAGCAATAAAAGAGCAAAACAGAAAAATAAACAACAATCTTCAAAGCCATATCTTTCAAGAACACCCAGCCAGTCAGTTGTGTTCTTAGTTGTTCACACATTCAGTCTTAGGCAGAATAGATCAGAATATAAACATCTTAAGTCTAGAATGAACGAGTTCATCATACTCCTTGTTCTTCATTGTAAGAACTCGTTCACAGTTGGAAAACCCATACCCAAACCCAAACCCAGAAAGGTTAGGTAAAGGTACGCTTACTCGAAGCGTGTAATTCGAGTGGATAGGTTCTTCAGTACCCGGAAATTGAAGGTGTAGGCTTGACAGTGCCCGCAAACTGTTGAAACACAGCTCGGGTTAGAGTTGTGAAGTTGCTTGGTACTTGGAAACCAAGTGGTAGTGAATTACCAGTGAACCTGGTCGTGGACGTAGGAAGTGTTACTCCAAACCACGTTAAAATTGCTTTGTTCTTTACTGTTCTGTTTTATGCATTTTGCTAACCCCTCATGAGCATTATTTCAAGCTGCATAAACTGACTAACTGAAAAGTGAAACAGAGCTTTGCAACATAATTTGAAGCAACAGACGGACTTTCCAAATCCACCACATTCCGCACACACACACAGCCAGCTGTGTCGATCAAGCTGTCATCCAGCTGGATCGAACACAGCCAGCTCTCTGAAAAGAGTTTTAACTTGGAAAAGTTTTTAAACCTTGGTGTATTCACCCCCCCTCTCTACACCTAGGTATCCGTCTTGGGACCAACAATTGGTATCAGAGCAGTGGTTCAAAAGATCACTGTATCTGTCAAGTCAGCATTTCATTGCTGATAGTGGTCACTTGAACAGATCCTTCTTGTTTCAAATTTTTTTTCATTATATTGCATACTGTCATAGAATCTTCCTTGTGCAGGAAACATCCGACATTCTCTATCAATGATTATCAGATCTGGAAGTTCTAACTCAACAGCTTTCTGAGTGTGCATCACGACATGATGTGGGATGTTATCTTTAACGGACCCATCATCATAAACTCAGAAAGTCAAGCAGAAGAATGAGTGACCAGAAGCTTTAAGATGGCCAAAGCTGAGATCAGATCAAAGAATAGCTCCAGCCAATGCACACACAGCTGGAACCTAGCCATCGATGTACCAAAGAGGTCGTACATAATCAAGCCAAGTCTCCAAGCTCAGTCCGATCAGAAAAGAAAGCTGATCGGCAACTCAAAGACCAAGAGAAGCAGCGGATCTCAGCTAGACACAAAGCTCAAAGGCAGCAGATAAATCCAACTGACTGGAATCAATTAAAGACATCAATGTCATCCAGCACAGACATCAAGGTCAACTTAAAAGACAACTGGGAAGGATCTCAGCTGGTTATAAAGCTGGAAATCAATCGAGCTTCACTTCAAGATTCCAGCAGATGGGATATCAAGCTGACGGACTGCAGCCACGAAATGAATCTCATCGAAGAAAATGGAGTGAACAAGGTTCAAAGAAGAAGCGGACTCATTCAAGGACCAACCAGCTAGATCACTCACAAAAGTCAAATCTGAGTGATAACAAGTCAAGGGACAGACGCAATTGAGGAAGTCATCAAACGTGCTGTGAAAGAAAGATAGCCAGTGATCAACACTCATGACTCACCTCAAAGCTCTTCAAAGAATATGTCAAGAGTACTGATCCCAACCAAGTATTGTGAACGGTTTTCCTGCTGACATCATCAAAGAAAATGAGCCAATGAAGAAAATCCGATCAACTCAAGTAGGAAGCAGCTGAGAAAAGTCAGTCACCCACTATCAAATTCAGTAGGAACTCTACCAAGCTGGAATTCGACACAGCTGTGACGTCAGCCGAAGGCAAACTCAATCCAGCAGAGTATTCGAGTGGAGAATCAAAAGAGAAATCCAGCTGATCCATCAAAAGGACATCCTCAGGATATCAATCATCAAAGCTGGATCAAGCTTAAATTGCAGAATTCAGAAGAAGAATCTAGAAGAAAGGAATTCAGTAGAGCGGATTCACCATCATCTAGTATCAGCTCAATTCGGATGAAGAAAGTTCATCCAGCTGAGGGGGAACAAACTCAGCTGGATCCCAAAAATAGAAGATTTACTCAGCTGAAGGGAGAAACTCAGTTAAGCAAAGAAAAAGACCTCCGCTACATCAGCTGACTTTTTGGTCCAAGCTGACAGGAATGTGTTTCTTGCATTTATTTCTCTAAGGAATATACTATTTAAGTCCATTTATCTCAAATTCCTAATTTAAGCGGACATATGTTCCTTAGTTAAATTACTTGATAAGTTTCCTTTCCCATCGTATTAATTATAAAGACTGCTGAATACTGAAGCACGGTAGGATCGAGGTAGAATGTCAAGCGTTTGAACTGCCTCACGCACGGTTGTAATACACTCGCCGTAAACACGTCAGAACGTGATGAGTGAATCTTTCCCAGCCGTTGATCAGAATACCAGATATCTCAATCTCAACCGATGATCCGTTATGGCAGTTGATATACATGGAAAAGATACGCAGAATTCTTCCATCTTTATCTCTGCGAATTTCAAATCTTCAAATCATCTGTCCATTGTCTGCAACTACCTCGCTTGATCAAAATCAACAGACTGCAGAAATGGCACCCAAGAAATCAACCGCATGGATGAACCAGTTCGAAGTTCTTATGACAAAGTTGTCTTTCCACCGCCAACCTTCCAGTTTCAGAACTCAAAGAGATGGTAGATCTCGTCATAGACTCTGGTCTCTTACTGTGGGCAACCTCCATGCCCAAGCTTATGCTAAAGAGAGAAGCCGTTCTATTCTATCTCAACATCATTGACGAAGAAGGCTTTTACTCATCTTCATTCGATGTGACTGTCGAGGGCGATGATGGAAAATTTGACTCAGCAACCTTCAACATCAAACTCAAAAAGATGCTACGAAAGATGTTCAACCTACCCAATGAAGGAGGATTCATCCCAGACGATTACAGCCGTGAAGAAGTGGATGAATTCCTCAGTAAAGAGATGCTCATCTCCCCAGAGCCGTACAGAGCGAGCATGTCAAAGCTTCTTCTCAAGCCAAAGTACAGGCTGCTGCTGGATATCACACAAAAGTGCATCTTAGGGATAGCTGGATCTCAAGGAGAGATCAGTATTCCAAAGCTTAAACCGATGATTGCCATGATCAAAGGCGTAAACGTCAACTGGTTTGATTTCTTACTCAACCGACTGGTCAAGGAGTCAAAGAAGTTCAAGTTCAACTCCACCAAGACGACGTATTCAACCTCAGAGCCACTGTATCTATTCTCCAAGATTTCGTTCTTAATAGAACAAGCTGTGAAAGGATACACAGTAAAGTGGGTTGAATCAGATCCGTTTCCAGAAACGAAGATTCTCTTCTAGAGAATTAGTCAAATCAATGATCTCCTAAGAAAACAGCCTGCTGTGAGCAAAGGCAAGAAGCAGCTGGAAGAAACAGAGGTAGATGTTCAAGCTAAGAAGAATCAGAGAAAAAGGAAAACAGCTGACCCCAAACCAGCTGAAGGTCCAGCTGAAAAGAAAAAGAAAACGGCTGTCATTCCACCATCTGAGGCGAGACCTTCCTCTGAAGAAACTCCAAGTCAAGCAATTGTGATTCTCTCCCCACAGCCAGTATCAGCCTTCAATTTTTGCGGATCAAACATCTTGGCTGATATGGGATTGAATGATGAATCGTCATCCAGTTCAGAGGACGAGCTGGACAATTCAAAGAGTCAGACAACTCTTCCCAACTCACCCAATCTCTCACCACCTTATATCTCTCCGCCCAAATAGCCTTCTCCTCCACCCAGCTCCCCAGCAAGAGACTCATCTCCTGTAATCATACAGGGAAATAATCAACTGGCTGAAGCTCCTTTACAGCCAGCTGACGACCAAGCTGAACCCTTTTCCTCCATTCAAAGCTCTCTCCCAAAACAGCCTTCTCCCAAAGCACATCTCTCCACAGAATCAGAGGAAAGTGACTCTACTGCTTCTTCATCACTCAACTCCTCTGGCTCAGCCTTCATGGAAGTTATGTACGAGGAGCTACGCATCGCAGGGATCAAGAGTGTTCTAACTCAGTATCCCATCTTGGCGCACCTGCCAATTGCCCTCGTCAAAGTTGGAGATCTCAAATTCTACCTGGCCACCAAGATGGCAACCTGGTACCAGAATGAGCAGCTGATCGAGATCTTCTCTTATGAGAAATTGAAGACGGATGAAGCATACCTCCAACACACGTTTGGCTTTGGAAGTCTGAAAGATGCTTACTTACATCAAAATGATCTCATCAGAGGAATTATCGAAGTGTCTCAACAATACCCCAAGCCGCACCCAGCAGACGTCTGGGAATCCGCCAACAAGCTTCTAACAGCAGCGGGATGGGAGACATCTTCTGGAGATGTCATATCCAAAGAAGTCACAGCTGAGATTACCAAGAAAGTTGAACCAGTTAACACAGCTGAGGTAATAGTCTTGGAAGAACCAGCTGTTGCATCAGCTGAACCAAAGACAGCAGTTCCACCAAGTCCAGTTGCCAATGACACTCGATCGCTGGTCGAGTTAGAGGCAAACAAACTCAGTCATGTTGATTCTTTAACTCAAACGGACTCAGCTGTCGAGCTTTCAACCGCCATGAAGGAAGCAATAACTAAAGAGGTTGAAGAAATTCTTTTTCAGGACAGACTGAAGTCTCAAGTAGATGTCATTACGCGATTCACAGCTCTAGACTGTCAAGTTTGAGAGCAACAGCAGACAATTGATGAAGTCCATAAGTTTGCTCAAGATTTACAAGAAAGTACAAGTCTAGATCTCAAACAATCTCTTGTCTCTCAAAGCATTGATCAATCGCACCTTCTAGAGAAGAGAGTTACTGAGATTGTAACTAGACATCAAGCTCCACTGGTCGACGACATAACAAATATTTCAAGCCAGCTGGAAGCTCTCAAAAAGTCCACTCTCTCCAACAGCTCTGACATCCGCTAACTCTTCAACTCATATAAAGATCTGGATGCTTAGTTCAGAGCTGAAAACAACAGCACTGCTCAGCTGAACATTGCCACAGCTGACAACTCAGCCAAGATCGCTGATGTTGAAGCCGCTCTCGCCAAGCTCAACGCAACAGTTGCCAACCTCTCTGCCACCCTTGTTGATAATGCCAAAAAGGGGGAAGATAAGAATGAAGCTGGAAAAACAATGCAGAGGGAAGCTGCAGTTAAGGGGGAACCTGTGCAGCCAATTCAATCGACAATCGACGATTTCGCCAAAGAGCTGGATGACGAAGAGCCAGAGACTCTAGCCAAAGCAGTCAAAGAGACATGGAGAGAGAAGATGGTTGCTCTTGCCAAAGCCTGTGGACATAAGCCAGAAGAATACAAGGACTATCACTGGCTGTGTAACTTCTACAATGAGCAAAGAAGAGAAATGCAAGAGCTGGATAAGATTATCAAGAAGAAAGCTGATTCGCTCAAACCTGCTGAGAAAAAGCAAAAGAAGAAAAGGCAGAGCTACAGGCAAGCTAGGAAGAATCAAGTCCAAGCAGCCTCAACTGACAAGAAGAACCCAGATGATATCAATGAAAACTGGGAACGATACAAGTCAGAATTCATCAAAGAATTCTACTACTTGAATCAGTACAAAGGTATGGATCCAGAAACTGCATTCCAGGATTATCTACTCAAACTTCATGAGACAGATCCAATGATGGCAAGATCAATTGCCCTATATACCAAGAGAAACAACATACAGCTGAAGGCTCCAAAAGTTAAGCAATTGAAGCCTCCATCTCTAACTGGAACAAACCTTCCTGACAAAGCCCAGATTATCAAAGAAGTTCATCACTGGGCTGGCGAAAGAGGAATTTCCAAAACGAAGAATCAAGCAGAATGGAAGGAACTGGAAGAGTTCATCTTCAACAGATATGGTCTCAAGACTGACCATCAGATTGATGAACAAAGAAAGCAGCTCAGTTGAAGACCCAGCCATCTGGGAATTGTTATCTTTTAAATTTCTTTTGTAAATTTGTAAAATATCCTTTTATTAATGAAATATTCGTTTTTGCTCTCAAGCTCATCCTGATGACAATAACTCTTTGTCCAGGCACTGAACTATGAATTTGATTTACCTGCTGTGTATGTTTAAACTTTTGAAAACCCGTTTCTTGTTAAGGGAAAGTAAATTGTTTTTCTCAGTTAGGTTTTGGCATCATCAAAAAGGGGGAAATTGTTGGGAAAATTAATAAGAGTTTTGATTGGATACCAAAACCCAGCTGACCCCAACCGAGTAGATGATTGCACAAACCTAAGCGTCTTTCAGCTCACCTGTTTGAGCATATAGAGTTTCTTAGTTTACAGGTAGAATCGCTGAAGACAGATGAAGACAGCAGAAGACACAGCTAAGCAGACAGCTTAAGAACTCAGCAGAGCAGACTCAGCAGAGCAAGACCAAGCAGAATCAAAGATCCTGCAGTATCAAGACCCAGCTCAGTGATGGAAAACCAGCTCAGTGTCAAAGACCCAGCTCAGTGTAAAGATCCAGCTTAGTGTCGATGACACAGCTCAGGTCTAAAACATAGCTCAGGTCAGTGACACAGCTCAGGTTGAAGACACAGCTCAGGTTAATGTTACAGCACAGGTCTAAGACACAGCTCAGAGTCAAGACACAGTAGAGTCCAAAACGCTGAAGATACAGCAGAGACGCTTAGCAGCTCGAAGACGAAGACCTTCTCCAAGACAAGATCCCGATGTCAAAAGATCTTGTCAGAAGCAGTCAAATAAGAGAAGAACTAGCCTCTGCAGATGCAGACCTACTTCGTAGGTAAAGGCCAGAAGTCAACAAAGAGTAGGTAAGATTCAAACTGCTCTCTTTCAACGGCTAGTTTGGATCTCCACCTATATATATCTCTCCTCCTCCATTGAAGAAAGAGGACTGGTGAAGAAATAGACGACTGAAGCAATAAAAGAGCAAAACAGAAAAATGAACAACAATCTTCAAAGCCATATCTTTCAAGAACACCCAGCCAGTCAGCTGTGTTCTTAGTTGTTCACACATTCAGTCTTAGGCAGAATAGATCAGAATATAAACATCTTAAGCCTAGATTGAACGAGTTCATCATACTCCGTGTTCTTCATTGTAAGAACTCGTTCACAGTTGGAAAACCCATAGCCAAACCCAAACCCAGAAAGGTTAGGTAAAGGTACGCTTGCTCGAAGCGTGTAATTCAAGTGGATAGGTTCTTCAGTACCCGGAAACTGAAGGTGTAGGCTTGACAGTGCCCGCAAACTGTTGGAACACAGCTCGGGTTAGAGTTGTGAAGTTGCTTGGTACTTGGAAACCAAGTGGTAGTGAATTACCAGTGAACCTGGTCGTGGACGTAGGAGGTGTTACTCCGAACCACGTTAAAATTGCTTTGTTCTTTACTGTTCTGTTTTATGCATTTTGCTAACCCCTCATGAGCATTATTTCAAGCTGTATAAACTGAAACTGAAAAGTGAAACAGAGCTTTGCAATATAATTTGAAGCAACAGACGGACTTTCCAAATCCACCACATTCCGCACACACACACAGCCAGCTGTGTCGATCAAGCTGTCATCCAGCTGGATTGAACACAGCCAGCTCTCTGAAAAGAGTTTTAACTTGGAAAAGTTTTTAAACCTTGATGTATTCACCCCCCCTCTCTACACCAAGGTATCCGTCTTGGGACCAACAAATAATCACTGACTTGTAGCGTAATTGGTATATTCCTGCCCATTACAAGGGTAAGCTAGAGACCCATGTATCAATCCCAACCCCTCTATCAATCAACTAAAAAAAAGAATAAATAAATAAAACTGAGTAAAAAAATTGTTAAAATACTTAAGAAAAATGGCAGTAGATATGGAATGCGACACTAAAAGTGGGATAGAGGTGTGTGTGTGCTAGCCTAATAGTAAAGTGGTTAATGCTCGAGGCCAAAGGTTTCGAATTCAAATCCACCATCACGCGCCCTTTAAATTTCTTGTAGAACAATAACCAAAAAAAAAAAAAAAGTGGGATAGAGGATCCGATAAGTCAATTTTCATCCATTAAGTATTAGTCCCTCCGTCTCCGAAAACTGTATCATTAATTCCATTTCCGTCATCTGTCCCAAGAAGTACAACACTTTCTATTTTGGGACATGATCCCACATAACTCCTTACAAACATCTACCACACATTTTTAAAATGATGTCTCATTTTCTATTCAACAAACATCTACCACACATTCTCCATCCAACACACTTTCAACCAAATATTTCTTAAAACTCGTGTCTGTCAACATGCAGTTGGAGAATATTTTATGACAAAGGTAGATATAGGAGATAGAATGCAAAGCTACGGCTCTTGCTTGTTGAGTTTATTGATAGTACTTGATTGATGATGATCCAAGTATATAGTAGGATATTTATTGTAGATGGATACAACTAGAGAAATACATAAAGGCATAGATACTTAAGAACCTGATTAATGTAATGAAAGACTTGACTCTTAAGGAACTCTAAGCGACTTGTAGAAGCTTTACGAATTACTCTTTAACACATGTAATACAGTTTTTGGAGACGGAGGGAGCAGTGGATATGAGTTTGATCTGGGCATCAAGAATTTGTATGTCATCCGGCATCATGGTAACTATAGCTTCTATATCTTCTCCACTCTTGCTGCTCACCAATATTATTAGATTCTTCACCCGCATCGACGGCGTGGCGAACCGGACCGGCCTTCCCCACCCAAAATCAAGCTCGTAAGTCGAAAATCCTCTCCAACTGGTGAAGAAGCACCAGTCCACTTTTCCCATCATATGCAGAATACCCAACTTACACAGATTCTTCATGAAACTCATCGGCTTTGTGATGTAGCTGCCTCTAACTCTTTGTATAGACCTCCTTAGCCTGCCGATGAGCTCGTGGAGACGGAGCTCATCGGCAGAAGCATGAAACGCCGCTGCTGGCATGAAGCAATTGCCGAAGACATTTTCAAGAAGCCCAGGAGGGGTGATTCGTGGTCTCAGATTCACTGCATGAAACGCGGCGTACATCTTTTTAGCCGCCTTTCGTTTGTTCTGTAATCTGGCAGCCATGAAATGCTTCCATATGAAAGCTGAGATGAGCTCCACGCGGCTCGGATCTTTGATACCAGATTCAGATGCCGAGGTTGCAGCTTCTCTCAGAATGTCGAGTTTTTCTTTATCGAACACAAATCGTTTCGTCGATAAATTTTCATTTGCAGTAAACAATCTATGGGACCTGGAGCAGTGACAGAACCAGCATTCAGTATTTTTGTTCAGGGAGTCCAACTATTAATTAATAATATAAAAATAAAAAAACAACGTATAAAACGATAAAAATAAAATTATGACTGGATTACAATTTTGATCAAGTCATTACATGTTAAAAGAATTAAACTATTAAAAAAAATGGTTACTTGCCGGTAAATATATATAATACATCAACTCTCCGCAAATTCTAGCGTTGCCGGTAATGATTAGCACATGTTGAATTCAAATACGCCACCTTTCAATTTTTTTTCCCCCAAATCGATGCCAAAGAAGGGTGGGGTGAGTGAGACCGCCGTTTAAATTCGGATTTGGGGGAAAATAAGAAAAATAGAAAGATAACGTATTTGAATTAGAATTTCAAAAGTCATGCACGAAAATTAATGTATTTTCCGGAAATTAACTCTAAATTTTTCATTAGACATGAACAATCTTTGCAACCTCGACCATGGAACGAGTCTGAGCGGTGGGAAATAGGTGGCCACGCGGAAGCTCGGCCGGGCAGTTTCCACTTCCCCTCGGAAGTCGGCTGCCCAAGAATTGACAAACGCCATTGCAGACGCCATATCAGAAATCTTGTGTGAAATACACGCGCCGATAACAAGTCCTCCACATTCAAAGAAAGTGATCTGCACCACGAGCAACGGCCGTGGGCCGTGGTTGGGTGCAGAACATTCCGACGGATGGTACTGCTTCAACTTATCATCCCTGCATACGACGTCGTCTAGACGAGCACGAGCTCGGGCAACGATGAACTCGACGCCGGCGTCGTTGCAATCCACGAAGAGATTGTTTGTGAGGCGGCCTGCTAAGGGGTAAAATGAAGATAAAATATGTAAGAGGGAGTGTTTCAATCGTTGAGAGATTTGGAGATGGTTAGAAGTGGTTAAGCCTCTTGATTCATCAGATTGGTAGAAGAAAATGAGGGGAATGTATATTGGGATTAACCATTGATCTATGTAGGATAGCTTCAACTTCTTGGGGTGAAGAGGAGTTTGAGATGAAGGCTTCAGAATTTCTCTCGACATAACTTGCACCAAGTCTTCCATTTTTAATATTTGCTTTTGCTATTTATTGAGAAACAAGCGAGATTTATATATAGGTGGGAGTCATGCATTACTCTATCAATACAAAAGATGATATAGCTAGTCAAGTACTATCACAAGTACAAATTGTAACGACCCTGATGAGAACGCACCAAGTCAAATTGTGTGTGTGTATATATATATATATATATAAGGAGCGGATCTGATGAGAACGTATATGATAACGTGAGAACATTGCATTTTTATTACATCGGAAATGCATAAAATGCAGAAACTAAATGCATAAACTACAATAACTTAATACATTAACATTTAAATGCATAAATTACAGTTACTAAATGCACTATTAAATCTGGACCGTAGATCGACAAAGATCAAGGGGTCCAAATTTACTCTTAATTCTCACCTAAAAAAATGTTCTTATTTGATCTGCACTCTATATATAATGTTCAAATGTATATTAACATAATAATAATAATAATAATAATAATAATAATAATAATAATAATAATTCGTGCATCGCATATTTTTCATGAAAGATAGTGGTGGATAGATTGGCCAAGAAGGATATTGAAGATGGATGGTGATCCTCACCCCATCCATCTATTGCTTATCTTATGCAGCAAGATATTTTTTGGCATTCACTTTTCATTAGACGAGTACTCTTTTTCTCATTTGATATTTTTTTCCTTTGAATTTTCACTAAATGAATTTTAATGAAGCTTGGGCTTAGAGGGATTGATTTGTAATCTCTCGAATTTATAAATTTTCTTTCTCTTCTTATATAGTTTCGATAATTCGTGCATTGCACAGAACTAGTTAGAGAAATCCCCTAGTTGCGACCGGTTCATCTGTCTAATCAGCGTTGTCTTATTGGGTCATTATTGAAATATTGTTTCAAAAGTCATCGTGAAATTTTAAATTTAATTTAAATATTGTGATTTAAATTATAATAATTCCTAAATAAAATATTTCAATGAGTATTGGTCCATTAAAAAGTTATCATCCTTATAAACTATTTGAAAACTGAACAAGAACCATAAATATATAGAAATTAGTTTGTATGTTTTCTGACACGGAAAATTTTGGATCTGTTTCAAACTGACGGCCAAACTGCCTACGAAATGGTACAAAAAGTCCCCTGCGAGATTTTAAACCTTTGGTTTTCTTTGCACCTCTCCACATCCATATTTAGTGCACTTTGATAAATAATCAATCTTAGGCATTCTTCATTATATTTTTCATTTATTTTCATGTCTATCTAGTTCCTTATCTTTCCCTATAAAAAAAGGCATCCCTTGTAATGCTCTAACCATCATATTTTAAAATTGAGAATATAATATATCTTTGAGCTTAAAGCTTGTTGTTGAGAAGATTTATCTTCTTGTTTATGTCTAAACTCTTGGTGGATTCCTAGAGTGGAATAGTATGTTGAGTGTGCCTCGTGTTAGCTCCTATTTCTCTTGAATTTTCCGGTGTCATTTTCAAAGTGTCTTTGGAATACAAAAGTCAATTCTTATTATTTATTGTTACTGACTATATATTCCGCATAATACAAAACGTACGTAATGAGATATTTCACTAGTAGTTTTAATTAAAGTTACTTGTGAATACCTTACGAAAGTGATTGTTACATATTTTTTTTTGCATCTTAAAGTAAGTAATAAATGAGCATATGCAATGACAATAACTCATGGGGGTAATATATTTTATTAGTTTATTGTCCAAATCATGGCCAAAACTTTAGTCGTTCCAGCACTATAATTAGAAAAACGCACATACATAATGATAAAAATCATTATATATGTACATAAAAAAACCTGTTATGTATAGTGGTGTTATCTATAGTACGGCACTATACATAACTTATATACAAACTATAATGTATGATCATTATACGTAACTGTCCTAATTAATCGTTATGAAATATTCTTAATATGTAATATATAGTTACTATAAATAACCCTTTTTCAAACAAATCATTAAGTATGTTTGTCATAATCAATAATATTTTTAGCAATCGTTATGTTTTTTGTAGACTGTTATAGTTTATGTTTTTTCTTGAAACCGTTACGTATTTTCGGGCAGAATTCAACCTATATTTTTTTTTATCGGTAAATAAATTGCATAAAAATATCAAAGAAAATACAAAGTACGCCAAACAGCGAAGAACATGCCAAAATACATACATCTTGGCATGAAAAACAAACAAAACAACAGCTATCAACTGCTACAACAAGAAAAAGCTGAAAGAGATAGGAAACTAAGTGAAATGTCTCCCATCGTGGCACCGATCTCACCACACAAACGGACACCTCAAAATGCCAGTATAGCATCTAAAGGCGGCCTCAGTAAAAACCTCACATGGGGAAATCCCCCTTGGGCAAACCATATGAGGGAAAAAGAGACGCTCAAAGCAGTAGCTAGCATACTCCATGCCGAACGACCACTGTCTCGTACCAGCTTAGTCACCACTTCATGCTCCTGAGCTAGTACCACCCTATGCAGCCCTTCAAATTTCTACCAAAAAGGCAGCCACACATCCCCGAAGAACCGCATATCACATAAACTCCAACCTCTCTACCCAACTCACCACAAGGATCGGACTTCCCACCTGTACAGTAAAATAAGATGAATCCAGTATTGGTGGCGAACCACTGAATCCTCCCTATGCCATACCTACAAAACACCACAACTCCTACCAAGAAACACTCGTTCTCCATGTTAAAAAAACATAGAGTACCAAGAGGTTAACGAGTAAGTGAACCTGACTATCCACAAGGAAGGACAACCGCAACCACATTCTCCGGAAACATGGAGTAGAGGACCGAGTAGACCGTCAGCTTGATGCAAAACACAGCACGGTCTAGGATGAAGGGTTCCTGCTAAAAGACGAGCACATTCTGATCCTTCCAAATATGGTTCATCGTAGCTACAAAGGCTAGGCGTTTTGTCTTTTGCAGCACTGCCCATCCTCTCCTTTCCCGATGTAACCATTTAATGGTACTCGAGATAGACACCATCTATCTCTTAATCCCCAGCCAGTCCCTAATTTTCTTCCAAACGTTACCTGAGACAGAACATTCAAAAAACAAATGGAGACTGGACTCCGGATGAGTAGAGCATAAGGGACAAACGGGATCAATATTAAGATGAGAAAAATTATCACGGGTAGCAAGCTTACCTCTAAAGACAGGCCATGTTATAGCTGAAAGTTTAGGAGGAAGGAAAGACTTCCAAATAAACTTATAGCTAAACCTTGGCTTACCTTTAGGACGAATCCACTCATAAGCCGTTGCAGCACCTCCCGTAGAGAACCAACTAGAGAGCCTAGCACGAGCAGCCTCGATATCTTCTCCCTCCCTCTTAAGAATCAAATTTCTAACAGAAATAATGCTCTCAACAAGGGGAGAATCACTAACCTGAATGTTCCAGTGCCAGACATCCGTAGTCCGCATGAACTCACTATAAACCCATCGAACCCAGAGTGAGTCAGCTTTTTCCTGGATGTTCCAATGGTTCTTGGAAACAAATGCACGATTCCAAGAGTAAAGGTGTCTCAACCCAAGACCCCCTTCAACCTTTGGCATACACAGCGCATCCCAACCAATTCTAGGCTGCTTTTTATTCCACGAGAATTTGCTCATTAGGCTCACAATCCGATCTAGAACAGTGGTAGGAATAGTGAATGCCTGCATCCAAAATCCTAAAACACTCTGCAAAACAGAACGAGCCAACTCCAAGCAGCCAGCCAAAGATAGAGAACTCACATTCCAACGGTTAATATGAGAGGTTAAACTATCAATGAGAGGAGCATACTCAGGTACCTTTAACTTTTGAGAAGATAAAGGCACCCCTAATTCCTGTCCGGCAGAGAACCCAAAGGAAAACCAAACAGGTCCTAGATCTCCCGGATCTGATCAGTACATAACCCTGCCACAAATAACTGCGACTTGTTCCTATTGATGGTTCTAAGACGGATACCTTGGTGTAGAGGGGGGTGAATACACCAAGGTTTAACAACTTTTCCAAATTAACTCTTTTGAGTGAGCTGGCTGTATTCGACCAAGCTGAAGGACAGCTGGGCAGACACAGCTGGCTATGTGTGCGGAATGTGGCGGGGTTTGGAAAGTCCGTCTGTTACTTCAAATATATTACAAAGCTCTGTTTCTCTTTTCTGTTAGATAGTTTATGCAACTTGAAAATATGCTTATGAAGGGTCAGCTGGATGCACAAATAAAGTAATAAAAAACAAAGCAAATTAACGTGGTTTGGAGAATGACTCCTACGTCCACGACCAGAAACCTCTGGTAATCCACTAAGGATATCACTAACTTTCTGCGCAGTCAGCAAGCGTTGCAGCTCAGTTCCTTGAGCTGGATACAAGTTTAGCGTACTGTATCAAAACATAACCAGACTGTTTACGGGCACAGCTAAAGCCTACATTCAGTTTACGGGTACTGAAGAACCTAACCTATAGTTTACGGGTACTACAGAACCTCAACCTTAAACCCACTACAAGAGAAACGACCTTTTGCGACATGAAAAATGTGTTGCAAACATATGTTTTAGCGTCGCAAAAGCTATTTTGCGACATTCTTTGTGTCGTGTCAAATTGTGTCGCAAAAAGTGATGTTGTATTTTGGCGTCACTTTTTTTCAATAGTGACGCAACGTATACGACACTATGTGCTTCACTTACATAGTTGTCGCATAAAATTCACGACACATTACGTGTCAGTAAACTTTGTGATGCGTCTCCAATTGCGACACATGAGGTGACATTAGTTAAAATGAAGCATCATAATTTGCAACACTAACTTGTGGCATTATAATTAATGTGACGCATTTTTTCGCAACACATGTGACGTCATTTTTAAAGTGTTGCATAGTATTGCGACATATAACAATTGTTGCAAAAATGCATATTAAGTCGCAAAATATGCAACATATTTTTCATCACTTATTATTATGTCGTAAATATTGCGTCAAATATACGACATTAATTGATATGACACGTTATAATTTGTGACAGTGCAATTAATGTGACACCATTTTGGCGACACATGTGACGTCATACTTAAAGTGTCACATAGTATGGTGACATATAACAATTGTTGCAAATATTCATATTAAGTCGCAAAATATACAACACGTTTTGCATCACTTTATTATTATGTCGTAAATATTGTGTCAATTGTATGACATCAATTGATATGACACGTTATAATTTGTAACAGTGCAATTAATGAGACATAATTTTGGCGACACATGTGACATCATACTTAAAGTGTCATATAGTATGGTGACATATAACAATTGTTGCAAAATTTTAAATTAAGTCGCAAAATATGCAACACTGTATGCATCACTTTATTATTGTATCATAAATCCTCGTCATTTATACGACGCTTAGTTGAGTAATCTTTTCATTGTATTCGTAAATATGACTCATTAATGAACTTGAAAAAACAACTCAATATCATACCAATTATTCATAATATGGAAATAAATATTTTCTAAATGTCAAAATAAGAATATCACAACGAAAATTCACACGTCCACCAAATTAGTCAAAACTCTAACTTCAAATATCAAATGTCCAAATTAATCTAGCTATGAAAGAATGCAAATCTCCTAAGTGAAAAAAGATGACATAGAATGTCATTTTCTCTGTCTCTTATTTTTCCGTGTAGCACTTGTTCCTACATAATTTAAACAAAATCAATTATTTCTCACACATACAAAGTATATTAATTGAAAAAGAAAAGTATAATTGATAATAGTACCTTGAGACATGAATCATCTAAATGAATGTTCGTATTGTTCTCGGTCGAGTTATTCACGTCCACTCTCATCTAATAAAATAAATCAAATACATTAAATTGTGAAAATGCTAGAATACAATACATTTTGAAAAGAGAAAGTTTGATCATACCTCAAGATCAGATTCATTTGCTTGGCTCGAGCTTCCCATGTACATAAATCCTTCATGTAAAGACCCATTATTGAAAGTTTGTATGCATCGAGAATTGAAAGAGCCGGATACCTTAAATAAAATTTAAAAATATGAGTCATAAACTACCTTATAATAAAAAAATAAGGTAAAATGTCGACTTACATGTTCATTCTGACCCTCTAATGCGAGAAGCCGAGCTTGAAGCATCTCCATTTTAGAGCAATAGTCATCTTTAAATTTTAACATTTCATCTTCAAAGCCCTTTCGAATGCTTGCCACTACATCATTAGATTTCTCTAGGACAGCCTTATCAAATTCTTCTCGAGAAGTGAAAGTCACATTCTTACTCTTTGAAGCAACAATGCTACTGCGTAAACATCCAGGTGCTTCATTTCCAATAACATCTTCAAAGATCTCGTCATTAGCACCAATATTATCTCGCAAATTCTCAGGCAACTTTTGTTTCATCTCTTTTAGAAGAGCCTAATAACATAACACAATAAAAGGAAAAAAAACCACAAAAGTCTAAATAATACCCAAATCACTTTCTAAGATCATATATGAAAAAAAAATATTTCATAATAAATTTAGTTCAATACACTTATCAATTAGAAAAATTATTTGTTCTCATAGTCGCTACTAAATAAAAGACAAAAAACTTAACCCTGAAAATCATTCTGCCAACCCTCGGTCATCATTACTTTTAACACATATAAATTATCATATATCTAACTACATAGTATGTCAGGCAATCAATTAAGGATGTCATGTTACAATAATTTCCTTGTTATTCAAATATGTTAGTAGGAATCCTAAAGAATCGGTAGAAATTCTTGAAATCTAGCTAATACCCAATTCTGGGGCAAAAGAAATAAACAGTGCAAATAGAAATCAAGATAAATCAGGAATCTAAAATCTTGAAATAAAAGCAAAAATAATATGCAACAAACATAAACATAATATTCAATTAATACCAGAATTTAAATAGAGTATGGAGATCTTGAAAAGTATAATAAATAGAAACAGAATCCTTTACCATCTCCAGCAAAATCCTGACATGCAATTGATCAAACACTTAAAAAATTTAATTAATATAGTCATACCTTATTTACAGCAAAACTTCTATGATCACTTAGAACTTCTCTACTCTTATACCCATTTTATAATAAGTTTGTGATATTAAAGTAGACAACTTCATAAAATTAATCCAATAATAATTGAGCATGAGAACCCCCACAATTTATTTATTGTAGAGTTGAATCAATAATGTTCTCATATTAATATTTTATTTTACTCTATTCATCTATCATAAATCAAAAAAAAAATTCCAGAAAATAAAATCCCTAATAAACACTGCAAAATCCATAAAAAATCAAGGGCAATCAATAAAAAAAAGAAAATATGCAATGATCTTATTTTACAAAGCATTATGCAGCCAAATCATATCACAAAGAACCTAGCATAAACCATATTATACAAAGAATCAAATTCATAGTTCAACTTACAAACAACTAATTGAATGTAACACTTTAATCAAGTAAAAAGTACTTACTATTTTATCTTCTGTGTCCTTATCAACTAGTTTTTCGCTCTTATTTTGTCTTGTATAGATAAACAAATCCAACTTCGATGGTTCATTACCATATTCTTTGCGGTACTATTATTAAAAAACATAAAGAAATCATAACACTATAATACATTCCATTAGAGACATATATCAGAAATTATTATTTGTTTAATACCTCTTCTATGGCATTGGCCATATCCTTTCGTCCCAATCTAGGTGGGAGTTTGATATGCTTCCGACTGTTTCTGTTGGTCACTAACTTTCTATAATTTAACCAAACACAAAAGGTTACATTTTTGTAGAAATATTCTCATATAAAAAAATAAAAAATCTTCATTATTTAATTATTTAAAATTGTATTACTAACCTTTGCATTTTTTGAGCTCCAATAGTTTACCAATGCAGGCCATTGATCGGCTTCCACCCTTGGGGGACATTTCGACAGTACGGCCTTGTCATGCCTATATGGGGTATAATACTTTGCTTTCAAACGGTTCTTCCAGTCCTTCCAAAGCTTTCCAAGTTTTTTCAAACAATTTTTTTTATAATTGTCTGACAAGTTTGTATTTTCCTACAACAATATTATAAAAAATACTTAAAATATGAAATATAGAAAAAAGAAAATTAAATTTTGAAGTCATTGTAATAGTACCTTCACTTCAACCCATACAAGATCCTTTTGTGTATTAGGAACTGCTCTCCAGTCTGTATAACAAAGGGGCAATTTGTTCCCATCTTTTGCCAAGATTCCTAGTTGAGATGAAAAAAAACTGCATTGTTCCCAATCACTAGATTGGCAGAATTCAGTTCCAATTGCATGACTTTTCCTGTACCCCATTCAAACCCCATTTTTGCGTGTCCTCTTCGAACTATTTCTGTTAATTATTTTCACTTAATACAATCAGAAAAAAAATAAATTATCACAATAATATGAAACAAAAAATTAGATTGAAGTTCATAAGTTACCTTGGCCATTAGTATCATCGGTACTATTTTCTGTCTGGTCATGATCACTATCATCGGATGAGGATAAAGGGGTGTCAGAGTTATCCTCATTGATGTTTGAAAATGATTCATCTGAGTCAGAATTAGCATTATTATTTTCGTTTTGAGTTTCTGGAACTTCAGTGTCAATCATTGAACCAATAGGCCGCCTGGATTTCTTTTGAACCGATGCCATAAGAACCTGAAAATCAATGAAATCTATTAATTTGCCATGTTAATTTATAAAGAAATCCATATAGTGTGAATTTAGACATTTTAACTTCATGAACTTACATATTAATCTTGGGACAATCATATGATGTTTTAATTAGAGTTGGATAAGCAATATATTTTTCTACAGAATATGTGGAGTTTGTAACAACCCATCATATCCATCTCTATATTGTAGATTTAACATTAGGTTCTAAGAACCTGGAGTTCCAGATAAATCGGATTGATTGCTGCTATCACACTCTAAATTGTTCAGACCACACTCTTTCACTTCATCTCTCTGACCACACTTTTACCTAATTTCTTGAAAACTGAGTTGCAAATATTAATTTATACTCAACAAAATAAAAAAAAATAAGGAAATTTGTCCACCATTTAAATTGACAGAATTCAGAGAAGTCCAGCATAGAACAGGACAAAATTAAGAATAATCATTTGCATTGAAGACAATCCAGCACATCAGCTCTTATTGAACCCTGTCAATTATTCCTCGATTGAGAGCAGATTAGTCTTTGTTGGTTTGGCTGGTTTAAGAGTGAGTTGTTTTCTTATTTATGTTTTGACTTTTCTTTCTTTAGCTCTACCCTGACATGTAATCTAACAGTGTGGCTTTCTTTATGTTGTTTAAGGATCCTCTGCGGAAAGAAGTCCCTGAAGCAATTGA
Source organism: Agastache rugosa (assembly GCA_031470985.1). NCBI lineage: Eukaryota > Viridiplantae > Streptophyta > Magnoliopsida > Lamiales > Lamiaceae > Agastache > Agastache rugosa. Next base: position 12,656,538 of record CM062604.1, read on the forward strand.
TGATTGCGAGCAGTGGAATCTGGGTTATAGTTATTACTGGAGATAACAAAGAAACAGCAGAAGCAATTTGTCGTGACATAGGTGTTTTTGGTCGCCATGAAAATATCGCTTCAAGGAGCTTAACAGGAAAAGAGTTTATGGAACAGTTAACCGTGACAAAGAACATACATTCAACTAGCAGACCTTTTGCAATTAGAAATAAAGCTCAACAATCAAATAGTATTAGGTATTAGGAGCACAAATATATTACTTCGATAAAAATACAAATCAATAAATACAAATTAATACAGTTATAAAGAAAAGTAAATCACAAATAATTATAAACCATCACAAATAATATAAGCCATCACACGTATAATAAATTTACACACATAGTAAATTATATTTCACAAGTAATAGATAATAAACAAATAAATAGAAAATCAAACAACCAAACAAGAATTGACCATGACAACCCCTATACTTTTACCTCTAGTAAGTCAATTAATTCATAAGGAAACAATTACACAAGTTCTGAGTTGCTGATTGTTCTTAGAGCTACAAACTGCCGGAAGAATCCAGATTCATAAAAATCGGATTTTCATTGCCTCATAATCAGATATTGTACAAGTGGATTCATACGAAAAACCTAACATAATGAAAGATTCTTCACGTTGATAGAAGATAAATAAATTTTCATACCTCTCTTCAGTTCTTCGGTCGAAACTAGGGCTTTTTTGAAATTTTGAAATTCTTTCTTTATCTCTAATGATTTTGTAGGAGGAATTGATCGCATATTGTATCGTGTGTGCGTGATCTTTTCCAGAATAATCGGGATACATTGTGTGAAAAAAAAGGCCGGGCGCGAGATGTTGAAGAGCAGGGTTTTATTTTGGGGCCTCCCTAATTTTGATATTCTGATATACTTTGAAATCTGAATATAACGCAGTGCTCCCCTCGTTTTTAGTTACTTAATTTAAAAATTTTAAAAAATTAGAGATTGGCTTCTTGGTTATGTCAACTTATATAACATACACCCGTTTTACTTTTAATGGTGTGTATTAATGATTTATTTGTAATGGTGAATATTAGTTTAACTTAAGCTAACTTTTTTATATTGTTTGTTTTTCAAATGAAAATGTAATGTTTATTTATCCAAAATTAGCACTGTTGAATTTTTTTTAATATATATTTTGAATATATTAATTTACTCAATTTGAACAATGAAAAAAATTAGAGAATGACTTCTTGGTTAAATCGACTTATATATTATGCACTCTTTTTATGTTTAACTAGTAAGTAGCCCGTCGGAATTTGACGGGAAATAACTTTATGTTTTAATTTATATGTATACATTTTAAAAATAATTTTATATCTTATTCAGAGATTGTGATATTGTTCGCGTTCATTATTAATCAAACTTAGAAAATTAATTTTATTTCACGTATCTAAATTTATAATTAGGAACGACAATGTGTTGGGAAAATTAATAGAGTTTTGAAGTGATACCAAAACCCAGCTGACCCCAACCGAGTAGATGTTTGCACAAGCCCAAGTGTTTTTCCAGCTCACCTGTTTGAGCTTATAGAGTTTCTAAGTTTACACGTGGTCGCTGAAGACAGCAGAAGACCCAGCTGAGTACACAGCAGGGTAAGCCAAGTCGAGTGATAAGTAACGTTATCCAGATTCAAGACGATCATGTTCTTCCAGACACAGCTGTAGGAAAGACCCAGCTCGTGTGACAACTCAGCTCTACGTCAAGACCCAGCAGAGTTCAAGACTCAGCTCAGCGTCAAAGATCCAGCAGAGTTCAAGATAGCTCAGAGTCACCAGCACAGCAGAGTCGAAGTCAACTTGAGATAAAGTCAGATCTGATCTGGACCATCAGGAACTCGACACCTCAGCACCTAGAAGTCAGACCTATGATTGCTTTACGAGGAAATCAAGGAAGAAGACAAGTCAATCCTGTCAGAAGTTAGGTAGAGATTCAGAACGGCTCTTTCCAACGGCTAGTTCTAAGCTCTCCCTATAAATAGAAGTCTTCTTCATCATCAGACGATGAGAAGTGACGAGAGAATATACTCAAGAGAGATCAACATACTTCATCGAAAGAAGTCTAACCAAAGATCAAGAGATCTCTCAGAAAAGCTTCAAGATCCAGCAGCCGTCATTCTTATGAGTTATTATTCATTCTCAGGCTGCTGAAGCTCTCTCCCACTAGTATCTAGGCATATAATCCTTCCCATTTTAAGCCTAGTTTGAACGAGTTCATCATACTTAAAGTTCTCTTTGTAAGAACTCGTTCATAGTTGGAAACCCCAAACTCAAACCCAGAAAAAGGTTAGGTTAAGGTTATGGTTCTGTAGTACCCGTAAACTACAGGTTAGGTTCTTCAGTACCCGTAAACTGAATGTAGGCTTCACCTGTGCCCGTAAACAGTCTGGTTACGTTTCGATACAGTACGCGTAAACTTGTATCCAGCTTGAGGAACTAAGCTGCAACGCTTGCTGACTGCGCGAAAAGTCAGTGGTATCCTTAGTGGATTACCAGAGGTTTCTGGTCGTGGACGTAGGAGTAGTTTCTCCGAACCACGTTAAGTTGCTTTGTTCTTTCATGTTTATTTATGCATCCAAATTAACTATTCATAAGCATTATTTCAAGCCGCATAAACCGATTAACCGAAAAGAGAAACTAAGCTTTGCAATATATTTGAAGCAATGTACGGACTTTCCAAAATCCCACCACATTATCTGCATTACACAACAACAAGGTTGATCAAGTCGTCTTCCAAATTGGATCGAACACAGCCAACTCACTCAAAAGAGTTTTAATTTGGAAAAGTTTTTAACCTTGGTGTATTCACCCCCCCCCTCTACACCAAGGTATCCGTCTTGGAACCATCACAATGGATCGGGTATAGTCATTCATTATGTATTTTCTCAATCTAAATATATATGTTTAGAATTTTTTTACATGTTCGTCCTAATCTCGGTTAAAATAGTGACTTTACTGTACAATATAATAAAGGAAACTTTAATGAATATACTGAAACGTATAAATTTCTATAATATTAAATATATATATATATATATATATATAATATTATATATGAATTAAGAATGTATAACATAAGGATTTATAAGAATGTATTCCGAAATTGTTATTATTTTAATATGTGTAATAGAAGAAATTAATTATATAGAGGGAAAGTTAATTATGAGATGTGATTAATAGATAAACATGTGATATTTCAAGAATGTAAAATTTAAAAAAATTAATTAATAAAAATTAGAATATATATGAATTAAAATTAGATAAATTTCCAGAATAAAGGAAAATCTGAATGGAGCACCGTGGATGGGGCAACTTTATTTTCCTATTAGTAATAAATTGTGTATATCAATGTAGCTTATATATTTCCAAACATATTCATAGTTGTAGAGTCAACTCGTTGTGCATGCGCTTTCTTATGAATAATTTTTTGTTGCTCCAACCGAAAGCATTCTCGCCGTTGGTATATTGATTTTAAGTGGATAAAGAGACCACCATAATGAATTGCTGTGACGTTTAAAATAACACAAAAATTTGCGTACGAACGGTCGCACGGTACGATCGGATCCTACCTTCGCAAGGTTTAAAATATTTTACATTCTTTTTAAATTGTTTTTTTGTTTGATTTTTCTTTTTCTTAATAGTCTTGCGTACGATCGGTCGCACGGTACGACCGGATCCTACCTGACCAGTCAAAATGGTTTAAAATATTTTACATTCTTTTTAAATTGTTTTTTTGTTTGATTTTTCTTTTTCTTAATAGTCTTGCGTACGATCGGTCGCACGGTACGACCGGATCCTACCTGACCAGTTGCAAGGTTTAAAATATTTTACATTCTTTTTAAATTGTTTTTTTGTTTGATTTTTCTTTTTCTTAATAGTCTTTTTCTCTCTCTCTCTGTTTTTGTTTTTTGAAATTTTCTATTTTTTTAATTCACTTTTTATTTTATTTTTATTTTTATTTTTACTTTTAATACATTTTAATTATGGTATTTTAATTATCAATTAATGATTTATAAATTTTATTAATATTCTTTTTTTCCTTTCTATCTTTTTTCTTAATTTGTTTTGCTTAGTTTTTTACATTCTTTTTTAATTGTTTTTTGTTTGATTTTTCTTCTTCTTAATAGTCTTTCTCTCTTCTTTTTTTTTGAAAATTTCTATATTTTTTAATTCACTATTGTTTATTTTTCTTTCCTTTTTCTTAATTATCAATTCCAATAGGATTTATTAAGGAAGAATGCATGTTTTAATACCAAAGCATAAAACATAGAAGTTATTCACACTCATTCATAAGAGTATGAGTTTTTCATACCAAAATCAGTAAAAAGACTAAAATACCCCTAACTTATCCTTTTTGTCTTTTTTTTTAGTCATCATCTTCATCAACAAATAAAAAAATAAATAATAAAAAACTAAAAACTAAAATACATTCGATCGCAACCCCTAAAACAACATTCATTCAATGTTTTGTAAGAGAGGTTGTTTACTCTCATTAATATCACAACAACAACTAAATACATTACATTTGGGACATTTGGGACAAAGAAGGAAGAGTAAAAAGATTGGACAAAAAACGTGCGATTTTTGTACAAATGGGTCTCTCAAAATCCTTGTAAAAATCACAAGATTATTCGAAAAAGAGGAGTTGAAGTGCAAATAGGACCGCCGATAAGTGTTTCTGGGTTCATAAAGAAGGTATGAAGCTATATTAAGCCCGCAAATTTTTTTTTTTGAGCGAGTTCTACACCACACGGTCATGCACACGGTGGTAGTTTTATTGCACACGATGGTAAACAATTGCATGAAATAGGCAAAATAGTTGAATTTAAGTCACAAGAAAGTATATTTTCATGCTTAGGCACATGTTTAGAAGCAAAATAAGTTAAAAATTATAGTTGATGATCGTGGGGTATAGAACTAGGGTTTTTTCCGGCATGGCAGACCACCGTGTGAATGTTTCGTGGCCACGAAATATTCACACGGTGGCATCACACGGTGGGAATGACCGTGTGCTGCGATCGTGTGGATGTTTCCACACGATTGCAGCACACGGTCGTTCCCACCGTGTGATGCCACCGTGTCCAAATCAGAACATGTCGTAGAAGCTTATTCGATCATTTTTCTGATGATTTCTTGGCTTTTTTGTGAATCTCAGATGTCGTGGATGCGTGTATTGATACATCACAGTGGTCGTTGGGAGCGATCGACGTATGTAGAAGGGGAATCATTTTTTGTCTACATCGATGCGATCAAACAAAACCGTGCTAACCTCGTAGATCTGATTGGAGAGGGTTTGGGCGGTCGGAAACGGACCGATTACAAGTTATGGTACTTGACCAGCATGTCCAACGGTAATAGGGTAAAAGTTTTATTGCGGAGTGATATCGAGTTGGTTCGATTGTTACTTGAACAGAAAGATGATCCGGAGGTTTTTGTTGAGAACGATGTCTCATCCAGCACCGAGGTTAATGTCGGTGGTAGTAGCTCCCGAGTAGAGCAGAACCGCATGTCGTCCAAACATGAGCAATATGAGGGGGATGAGGAAGACGATGAAGATGAAGAATTTAACGAAGATGAGCAAGATGAAGATGCATCTTCATCTGAAGACGAAGAGGAAGATCGTCGTATGGCATTGCCTGATTCACTTTTTACAGATTTTCTTGCTTGGGTCCGACAGCCGGCACAAATGGATAGGGTTTTGGGCAATCGGAACTTCTCATCGGACCATCATTCCGGATGCGAGCCTGCTCATATGCGTGCAATGCACAATTGGATCATTCCATTTCCCGATCGTGAGAGCGCGGGGACTCTGGGTTGGGTCGAGCATCCTCCACCTGTACGTGGGGAACTCGCATTGGGGGCCTTATTTCGATCGAAGGAAGAGTTGAAGATCACTATTGGAATGTATCACTTGGAGAACTTTTTGCAGTATACAGGTAAGCGTTCCGCAGGTAAACGGATGACGTTTCTCTGCAAGAGTGGTAGACAGAATTGCAACTTCAGAGTGTGTGCTGTTGAGGGTGCATCCATTTGGAGGATTACTAAGTTGACCATGAATCACACATGTCACGAGGACTTGAATCGTGTTGTTGCACGGTCGGTAACTTCTGAGGTTGCTGCGTTCTATTTTGCCAAAAAATTGACCGGCGAGGGGGTCACACTGAGGCCAAAGGAGATGATTGCAGAGATGCGTAGAATGTTTGGGGTTGACATTCTATACAGTTTTGCTCTCCGGGTGAGAAACATAGCCATTCAGAGGACGTACGGCGACTTTGACTCGTCGTATCAGAGGCTCCCGTCATATCTATATTTGTTGAAGCAGTACAATTCGGGGACCGTTTATGATTTGGAGATGAATAGCAAGGGTTCGCTGTGCCACATGTTTGTTGCACTCGGTCAGAGTATTCGAGCATTTGATAAGTATCTTCGACCGGTGATTGTTGTAGATGGGACCCACCTCAAGGGAAAGAACTGGGGAATTTTATTTGTTGTCGTCACGTTGGACGGCAACAACCATGTCTTCCCTCTTGCAATTGGCCTTGGTCCAAAAGAGAATGATGAGGGGTGGACATATTTTCTCTATAACCTGCGCAGATGCTACAATCCTCCAGATGATTTACTGATCGTGAGTGACCAACATAAGAGCATTCAGAATGTTGTTCGAGCTGTTTATCCGAATGCGTTCCATGGGTTGTGCTTTCACCATCTTCAGAAAAATCTTGTTCCATACGGCAAGCACGTGGCCGCAATCTTTCAAACCGCAGCATATTGCCATCGACATGAAGAGTTCGATGAGATGTTCTCGAAACTGCATGTTGAAAGCCCCAACGGGGCTCACAGGCGGCTCGCTGAACTTGGACCGGAGAGGTGGGCTAGGTCGAAGTGTCCGGTACGACGCTATGACTTCTTGACCTCCAATTATGCAGAATGCTTGAACTCTCGTATGTTGTGGGCTAGGCGTCTACCCGTATGCTCGATGATTGAGCTATATCGCTTAATTCTTGAGAATTGGTTCGATGAGAAGCGGGCAGAAGCTTTATCGAGAGATCATGAGTTGACAGAGAACACTTTCTTGAAGTTGAATTTAGCTGTTCAAGACGGTCTCCGCCTTCAAGCTCGAGGTAACACCACCGCACATATTTATAAAGTTGAAGAAAAAAATATGCGTTATTAGATTGACCTTAGGAACTGTACATGTACGTGTCGGGAGTTCGATTTGGATTTGATTCCATGTCGTCATGCTGTTGCCGCTATTAGGTATACGTTTAATTATTAGCTATTACAGATCATTGCTTATACAATTTCTGTTGGATGTTCATTTATTACACTTGCTTATTTGCTTATTCTAACAGGCACGCAGGTAACGGACTGTCTGTGTACGATTTTGTCGGTCGTTATTTCAAGCAGGCCGGCTACAGAGAAACTTATGCAGAGCACATTAGTCCAATACCACATCCGGATGAGTGGATTGTGCCCCCGGAGATCTCCTCTGTTATTTGTCTCCCTATAGAGGAGGTTCGTTAGGCCGGCCGTCCAAGGACGAGTCGTGCACGGTCCGCAGTTGAAAATGTAAACACCCGTCCTCAGTTCTGCGGTAGATATAAAGGAAGAGGGCACAACAGAAAAAAATGTACAACATCCATTCCCATTGCTGGTGTTGATTTGAATAATCCCCCCAAAGATGCAGAAGAGACGGACGGAGGTCAACAAATGAGGCAAAGACGCCGGCGGAAGAAGAAATGTAGCATTTGTCGTCTTGATGATCATGACGCGAGAAAATGTCCCTACCGCGAGACCTAAACATATTCATTGTTGTGGCTAGTTAGTTGTTTGAGGACAATGTAAACATAGTTGTATGAGTATGTTTTTGTGCATAAATGAGGTGAAACAGGGAAAACAAGTGATAGTACATGGAAAATTATGGCCTCAGATCTGCACACGGTCGTGCGGCCACCGTGTGAACCACCGTGTGGTGCGACCGTGTGAACAATTAGGTCTCTTGATTGTTCACACGGTCGCAACACACGATAGTTCACACGGTGGCCACCACCGTGTGGTCCACCGTGTGGTGCGACCGTGTGAACAATCAAGCGACCTAATTGTTCACACGGTGGTTCACACGGTGGCTACCACCGTGCACACGGTGGTATCCTGCACCGTGTGCACAAGAACACAATCAATTTTGTATTAAATGCATGACAAATCACTAATTTACGTGTTATTGAGTGCGTATGAACGATTATTATGAACAAATATGTCTATTTGTATCATTATAGGATTGCATGAACGAAATCCATTATGTATTGTGTATAATCCTTGGATTAGGAAGATATTTGTAATATACTTTGACATCTTGTTATTGAGAAAGTACCTCTTACATTAGTGAATTACACAAATGTTATATGTACGCGTTCGATTGAGGTGTTAAGTGTTTATAAATGTTTAAATAAGCTATTAGAGAATCGCTAAACATCTAAATCGATAACACGTGAAAAGATAAGAGGCCTAAATGAAATGTTCTTGTGCACACGGTGCAGGCCACCACCGTGAGCACGGTGGTAGCCACCGTGTGAACAACCGTGTGGTCCACTGTGTGGTTCGACCGTGTGAACAATTAGGCCGCTTGATTGTTCACACGGTCGCACCACACGGTGGACCATACGGTGGTGGCCACCGTGTGAACTATCGTGTGGTGCGACCGTGTGAACAGTCAAGAGACCTAATTGTTCACACGGTCGTACCACACGGTGGCAGCACGACCGTGTGCAGATCTGAGGCCACAATTTTCCATGTACTATCACATGTTTTCCCTGTTTCACCTCATTTATGCACAAAACATACTCATATCTTCATAAGAAATTGTCACTCCAAGATCAAATCCTAGTAGATGAAAAATATTAACGTACAAACAAGTCATGGAAAAGTTCACAATCGGGCTCAAAGCCAGAAACGACCCTCTACTGCTAACCAATAGATCCTAGTTGCTATATATTTTCGATAGGAAGCCACATAATCGTCACCGATTGATACATCACGATGTTGGGTTTTTGCAGTTGCATTGATGAGACGGTCGACATACATACACGAGTATGGGCCACAGTTTATTCCGTCAGTCTGGATGAACTGCTCTGACTCAGGCATCTTCACTATCCTCAACGGTGCCTTGGTTTTTTTCCTGTTTGGATTTTGGTCCCAATAACGAGCTACCTCCAAGAGTCGAGGTAAGAGGTGTGTCACACACTCAAGTTGACCTTCCCGAACATCAGTATCTCTATGCCACTGCATGGTTGAGTCGTACAACTCAATAGTCCAGTCATGCAGACGAATACGTATTGTGACCCAATGATTGCCCCCGACATTGCAAACCGTGATAACTCCGAACAGGAAAATGAATAAAGAACTCAATATATTTGTCTATTAAAATAATATTTGAATATAAAAAATTACAAATTAAATAACTTACGTGTTTAGCATTAAACCAAGAAGTAGCAGACACGTCTTCCGTCCCATTAACCATCTCCACTAGTGCGTTTGGTACACGCCAATGATGATATTGTTTCACAGGATTGCCTTTTTTCTTCTTGTTTCCTTTTTCTTTAGCCTGAGCTCTCTGCTCGTCTGAACCCTCCAACTCCACGTACGCATTATGCATCATTTTCTATTAAGAACATCAACTGTTAAATGAATTGTGCAAAAAAAAAATAGGAATACTTGTTATAATTTAAAACTTACATAGAAAAATGTCGATGCCAAGATTGTGGTTGCCTGACAAACTCCATCTGCTGTCATTCTTTCATGTTTCACCTTGTTTCGCATGTACAGCAGGTACAAGTCTATATCCTGCAATGTTTTTTAATGTATTAGTTTCGGTTTAAAAAATATAAATGAAATTAAAATATTTTACTAAACTAAAAAAGAAATGTTACCTCTGCCTAAAACATCTTCTCCGGATCCTCGACACGAACGAACTGTTCTTGTGGGATTACCAGTTTCAGATCTTTAATCTCCACGACAGCATCATTCCCTGCCCTCCTATGCTTTTTGTACAAATTTCTCAACAACTTCACGTTTGCCGGAGTCATAACCACATAAGGCGGCAAAAGAGCAGCAGCCGGCTTTATCTTCCGACGACCCAACACTTGTTCTTCGTGCTCGGCCAGTTCCTCATCAAAAATATTGTGAGAAGAGGAATTGGAGGACGACCAATTAATATCAACGAGTGAGGAAGACCGTCTCTGCTGCTGCCCCACCGTGTGCTCGTGCTGAAACTGAGCACTACTACCCTCTGCCTCGTGCTGAAACTGAGCACTACTACCCTCTGCTGCCCAATGCTGCTTGGGGGTCTGCTCGTGCTGAAACTGAGCACTACTACCCTCTGCTGCCCAATGCTGTTGGGGGGTCTGCTCATGCTGAAACTGAGCACTACTACCCTCTGCCGCCCAATGCTGCTGGGGGGTCTGCTCGGCTGGAGGCTATCTGTCCCAATACATTGGCTGAAACATGGGAGGCTGCCATACCGGAGGGTTGTACTGATGCAGCGGAGTGCTGCTATAGCCCCAAAACTGAGGGTGGTCGTACTGGTAGGGCATGGGCTCACTCTGATGGGGAATTTGATCAAACGTCTCAGGAACGAGGTCAAACGATTGTCCTAGTAGCCGTGTCTGATACTGCTGCTGCTCGGGGCGGTGAGTCTGTAGAGTTGCAGCTGCTGAGTGACGAGGCGGGTCGACGGACATCCTCCGGTGACCGCTACTAACTGAGGCAGACTGACGAGGCGGGTCGTGCGCCCTCCTGTAGCTCCCATCAGACTGCTGTGGAGGACTCCTAGACCGCCTGTGTCTGGGACCGAAGTAGTCCACGACCTGACCAAAGAGCTTCCGAGATAATCTGGCAAAGAAGCCAGTCTCGGACTCGTCAAACAAGACCGCCTTCAGTCGGCGATCGAAGTAGTCATCCCTGCCGTCCTGGACATGGTCGGGGCAAGGATGTCCGTGCACACAACACTCCCTCTCTGACCGTGTCTCCTGGTAGACCGGCTCTGCAGTCTTAGATATGTCTACTGCTGGTGGGGAATTCTGCCGGCGTCGTTTCGGGACTTTTTGTACCGATGAGGAGGGTGAAATGATATTTCCAACGGCAGCCACAATCTTCTTAAACTTCCCCTTCTTTTTCGGCTCCGGCTCAGTCTCTTCAGTCTTCTTTTCTGCTATTTTCTTCGGTGGTTCATAGTGCACATGCTCTATATTATCAAGACTGTACCAGTAAGGCTCAAGAGTATCTTCAATCATATGCGGCATCATAGCATATACCGCTCACTGCAAAACAAGTCATAGAAAAGTAATTATTAAATGTTAAACATGTAGATAACTTTATTAGATAAAATCATAAAAATAAATGTACGTACTCGTCTCTCGAAGAAGGTGCTAAAGTCTGCTTTGAAGGTCCTTGTTGTCCACATTAAACAACGCGGCACTGTAACGGCATCATCTCGGCTTCCACAGTAAGCACCCAAGTCAGGAATACACTCGTAAGACCACAACTGTAAAACCCAAACGGGACCGTAAAAGTGGTAACTTGTCTTCCGTTCCTGATTCGGCTTCTTGGCAGCGCTGTTTATGTAGTGACACAGCCCTCCGTAAGTGTAAGCACCCCAAGGAAATGAGTTCCAACGGTCGAAATCCTCAATTAATGCCCATGCCCAAGTCTCGACCTCCATGTCGTCCCGGCATAGGAGAAAGAGGTAGTAAACCAGCAGATTCGCCACCTTACAATAGTCTTCGATGTCGTTTCCTAACTCATGCTCAATGAACCTCCGACGCATTTCACTAACCAAAATTCTGCGGCCTTTGAATATTCTGTGGAAAAGACTAGTAGGCCGGAGGAGATGTTTGCCATGTGGATCAAACTCAGAATTTCCAAAATTAAGCCCAGTGATGCACGCATAATCCCGTGCAGTGAAACGGAGGGTCTGCCCATAAATTTGAAACCACGCCTCGTCCGGGGGTATGACACCATCACCTTTCAATTGGCGGGCCAAAAGATGATGGAGGGCACCGTTTGAACTTCCTCTTCTCCTGACTTTAATCAAACGGCCAACGTATCCGGCGGTAAATTCATCATAGACCTGCTTATACCGTCTCGGATTCTTGGTAAGATGCCGAAACACCGAAGTTATCTCTTTGAATACGGCCTCACGTACGTGGATATTCAATAGTTGAGTAACACCGCGCAATGTCGGCCTCATCCATTCAAGACCGGGCTACAATATAAACATACGAACCATAAGAACAATGATCGAGTGCTCAAACCAAACAAAAACTCAAAATATGATCAAATTTGACAGGGTCTGGACAGCCCACGGTGGCAACACACGGTCGTGTAGCCACCGTGTGATGCCACCACACGGCAGCCACCGAGTGCTGCCACCGAGTGCTGCCACCGAGTGCAGCCACCGAGGCCAAAATGGCTTCACACGGTGGCTTCACACGGTGGTTCATCTTCACACCACCATCGTGTGAATATGAACATCCACCGAGTGCAGCCCTTTTACCAACATTTGACTCCAAAATTCACCAACAAATCTTACAAATAATGCTACCCATACTCATACAATCATATACATTGCTCTCAACTTCAATTTAACGAGCATAAACACATAATTTGAAAGCATAATTTTTCAAAAAAAAAACATTTTTGAATGGAATTTAGGGCACTAACCGGCAGGTCGTTAGAGATTACTTCTTTTTCCACACAGCCCGACGACGAGGCCGACGCCGTCTCCTCCTCATCATGGTCGGCTTCCGATCGATTTCCGCTCATGGTGCGGTCCAGGATTGGTTCACACGGTGCTGGTATCGTGTTGAGAGAGAGAGATAAGTTTGAAGAGAGAGAAAGAGTGGGGTTGGGGTGTCGGGAGGGGGGGACCGAATTAGGGGTTTTAGTTTTTGTTTTTTAGTTGTTTTTTTTATTTGCTTTAACCTTTAATTGTTTAGTAAGGGTAGTTTAGTATTTTAACACATTTTGGTATGAAAAACTCCTACTCTTATAAATGAGTGTGAATAACTTCTCTCTTTTATTGTGTGGTATTTAAAAAGAGTTGGCCCATTTATTAATTGTATATTACGATTTCATATACTAATATGACGAGCTCGTCGAATTCGTGAATCCTGAATTTAGTTAACAAAAAATTAAAAAGGTTTAAAACGATGTACGATAATTGGGAGCAATTTCATGTCATATATATATATATATATATACAATTTTGAATACATATTATATTATATTATACACACATATATATACCCCATATCGTATACCTTTAAGAAATTATTTAGAAGAATAAAAAAAGAAAAGAAAAATATTTTTTATTAGGTTCCTCCTTCCTGCAATCCCAAATTAACTTTCTCTAATCCTTCCCCAAATCAATATCCCTTACTGAAATTTGATCAACCCTCCCACGTAGATAGTTTCTCTTTCACGGGAATCCAGCGGATAACTACAATCAGTCACACACAGCACATCGGCGAGGCAAACTCACCGGTGAACCACTCCTGGGCACGCCAAGCTTCTTGACGACATAATTAAGTATGTTCTCTTTCAGGTCCATCTTTGTTTTTACTTTCTCATGCCGATGTAAGTTAACAATTTTGTTTTTGATGTTAGTTGGTTAGTGAGTATGACAATTAGAAATTTCTTTTTCTGGACTCTCTAAGTTAATTATGTTATAATTTTTGACTTGTGATTAACAATTAATTATGATTGTGCCGGCTGCAACATTGAATATTCCATCAAAATTTTTGATTGAATCAAAACTAAATAACACCAAAATATTTCGATAATGGTGGTGATTACTTAGACAATGGAATGTAAAATTCTATAGCAGAGTACATCTATAATTTTTGAGACAAATAATTGTGACCTTTCACTTGTGATTATACTTCTCTTTATTTTTCGATGTCCTGATTATTTATATGGTGATTGGGGTGATTGGTATACATGGTGTTGAAGCCCTGTAAAAAAAAACGGAGAGTCATTTGGAGTTTTATAGGAGGAGTTATGCCTGTTTTGCTGGAAGGTAGCAGGTTAATTTGAGAACATGTCAATTTTATGCTTTTTTTGTGTTTTGAGTATTTTCAATTGCCTTTTCTTGGTTAAATTCGAGCTATGTGCATTATTGACTAGTTAATGGATGTTATACATTAATTTACCATGGTCAAGAATTTATTTTAATGTATTCATATATTTTTGAATTCCTATTATTTTTGAAGTTATTATATGATGAAGTATTATGCTCTGTATGAATATGTAGATGGATAAATCTTGGATTTCCATAGAAGATCGATTCACTAATGAAGCTTTTAAGCGTGGTTTGGAGAACTTCCTTGACTTTGCATACACCAACAAGTCAGTTGCGACTAAGATAAAGTGTCCGTGCACTAAATGTAGAAATTCTAAGACACATTCAAGAGAGGATGTCCACTATCACATTCTGGTTAATGGTTTTCTACAAGGTTACACAAATTGGGTGTATCAAGGCGAACAACCATATTACCTTCATAAAAATCCAGTTAATGCATCACATGAGAGAAACGAACATCATGATATGGAAGGATTGATACATGATGTGTTGCTGAAAAATTATGATCAGAGTGGATTTCAAGAAAATAATAATGGTTTGGGTACTGATTCTGATGAAGTTCCTATAGGAGAAACACAAGACCCTCAAAATCATTTTGATGAAAAGACTAAAAAGTTTTTTAAACTCTTGAAGCATGCTGAGCGTGAGCTATTTTCTGGATGCAAAAGCTTACTATCTTATCATTTATTGTGCGGTTGTTACACGTGAAATCGCTTTGTCGATGGAGCAACAATTCTTTCACAATGCTGATGGAAGTTTTGAAAGAGGCATTTGACCATGATGAGATGTTTCCTAACTCTTATAGAGAAGCTTGGAACATAATTAGGGAGCTCGGACTTGAATATAAAAAGATTCATGCGTGTCCTAATGATTGCATGTTGTATTGGAAAGATGCAGAGAATGATGCAGCTTGTAAACATTGCAAGACTTCTAGGTATAAACCATTTGACGTGCAAGAGGAAAGTTCAACTAAAATGGAAAAGAGAATTCCAGTAAAAGTTGTTCGTTATTTTCCTTTAAAACCCAGGCTGCAGAGGCTATTTATGTCTTCAAAAACATCTAATTTGATGAGATGGCATGCAGAAGAACGCATTAATGATGGAAAACTTAGGCATCCAGCAGACTCTCAAGTTTGGAAATCATTTAATGAAAAATATCCAGACTTTGCTGCTGACTGTCGTAATGTTCGACTAGGACTAGCTGCTGATGGTTTTAATCCATTTAAGTCTATGAGCATTGCTCATAGTATATGGCCGATTATTCTCATACCTTATAATTTACCCCCTGGCAGATGTATGAAACAAACATCGATTATTTTATCCACACTCATTGATGGTCCTCGAGGTCCTGGGAATGATATTGATGTGTATTTGCAACCGCTGATTGATGAACTTCAAGAGTTATGGTATCCTGGGGTCCCTACATATGATGCAACCAGCAAATCTATGTTTCAACTACGTGCTGCACTATTTTGGACTATAAATGACTTCCCAGCTTATGCCATTATGTCGGGTTGGAGTACAAAAGGTGCATATGCATGCCCATGTTGTAACAAAAATTGTGAATCTCGTTGGTTAAAGAATGGAAAGAAACATTGTTACATGCGGCATCGTCGATTTCTTCCAAGTGGACATAAATATCGTACAGATAAGACTCATTTTGATGGTACTATTGAGAAAGCTGCTAAACCTAAAAGATTATCAGGTTCAGAGATATTAGAGCAATTGGATGGTATGGTGAACAACTTTGGAAAGTGTGCTGCCCAAAATATGGGGAAGAAAAGAAGAAGAAATGAAGAGTTTAATGATCAAACTTCAATATGTAGATACAATTGGAAGAAGGTGAGTATATTCTTCCAATTATCGTATTGGAAAGACCATAAGGTTCCCCATAATCTTGACATTATGCAAATAGAGAAAAATGTTCTAGAGAATATCTTATGGACATTGCTCGGTGTTGCTGCAAAAACAAAAGATAATCTAAATTCTAGATTGGATCTTCAAGAAATGGGCATACGAAAGGCGCTTCCTCAGAGGGAAGGGGATAAGATTTGTTTGGATTCAGCTTGTTTCACATTGAGTAAAAAAGAAAAGGATATTTTCTTACAAGTATTAAAGAACGTGAAGGTGCCAGATGGTTATGCATCAAACATCTCAAAATGTGTTAATTTAGCACAACGAACTATATTTGGTCTTAAAAGTCATGATTGTCATATTCTAATGCAACAATTGCTACTAGTTGTTTAAAGAAGATTGGTTCCTAAACATGTCTGTAAAGCCATAATTGGCTTATGTGATATTTTCAAGCAATTGTATTCAAAAGTACACACTGTGGCTGATTTTGAAGCTTTGGAGGAACGAGTTGCACTAGTGCTTTGTGAATTAGAGAAAATTTTTCCTCCTTCTTTTTTTGATGTTATGGAGCATTTGCCGATTCACTTGCCAGAAAAGGCTAAACTTGTTGGACCGGTTCAGTTTCGTTCAATGTACCCTATTGAGAGGTAATGTGTTATATTTAATTTATATGAAATTCTTATTATATGAATTATATGTAGGTGACAAATACTTTCTTCCATAGGTATTTGTGCACATTCAAAAATTATGTCCGCACCCGAAGTCACCCAGAAGGATCTATAGCTGAGGGATATCTTGCAGAAGAATGCATGACATTTTGTTCAATGTATTTGAGCGATGTCGAGTCCAAGTTAAACAGACCAAATAGAAATAATGAAGGCAGTGGTACTTCTCTCAATCAAGGTGGTCGTCCTTTGGGAAAAGAAGAAATTTTTATGTTGGACGACATCGAATGGATTCAAGCACATAGATATGTTATTAATAATTTGTCAATTGTTGACAATTTTAAAGGGTACGTATACATATGTTTCATTTGATCACTCATTCGAAAACTTTATATTATTAAATTGATAAACTCCTAATATTGCAGGAAACATTTACGCGAGCTACATCGTACAAAGCGACGCATGTCAAGTTATAATAGAGAAAAACTTCACAGTGAAACCTTTCACGATTGGTTCAAAGTTCATGTAAGTTCGTAAATTATTCAAACTACGTTTTAGTCTATACATATATTTTAGTATATAATCTAATGCATAGTTAAATTATTTATTTTATGTTAAAACATATAGGTAAGGGAAGTGGAAAATACAAGTAGTAGTACTGGTGTACAAAAAGATATTCCATACTTAGCTGCTGGACCGAGTAAATGGGCTCGACGTTATACTGGATATGTTGTGAATGGATTACGTTTTCATACTAAGAAGCGAGAGATGAGGAGAAAAACTCAAAATAGTGGAGTGTCTTTGACTGCTACTACGAATAGTTTCTCAAGTCGTAAGGACAAAAATCCAAAATCGGGGGATGTGTCATTTTATGGTGTCTTGAAAGATATAGTAGAAGTGAGATACACCAATGATTTGAAATTTGTATTATTCAAGTGTGATTGGGTTGACTACAATGTGGGATTGAAACATGATGAATTTAATTTCACTTTGGTGAACTTTACTCACTTACTATACAGAGGAAATAGGAAAATAGATGAACCATTCATTCTAGCTTCTCAAGCACAACAAGCCTGGTATATTCAAGATCCAATCGATCCAGATTGGCACGTAGCTCTAAAGATGACCCCTCGAGCTATATTCAATGTTGACCCAGAGGTTAATGAATTTGAAAGCATTGAGGATGAACAACTTTCTAGTCAACAAGAAATGGATATGGGCAATCAAAATATATCATGGACTAGAGCAGACGTTGATAGGGTGACACTTGCAGGATTGGACATTAATCCTATTGGTGAAGCAAATGTTAATGCTTCAGATAATGATGATGGTGACCTTGAGGATGATACTGATGATAAAGCAGAAGAATCTACAAGTGATAAGCCTGACTCTGGCGATGATGATGATGATGACTTTTTTGAAGAAATAATACCATCAAACGAGGATGAAAACGCTTAGAAAATTAGGTATGTCACAAATTTATGTTTTATATGTTTTGATATCACTATAATTTGAATGTTTTAATTTTTTATATTCATTTTTCGTTTAACCACATTGAGATTAAATCTTGTACTAAAAATGTTTGTTGAATACATGATAGATATGCTGATCATTCAAGAAGTGGATGAGTGGATTTGAAGTCTTTGCTGCACACAGTTTGCTATAATGATATTTGTTAATTTGAGACTATTATGTTGATTGACTATTCAGGAAATATTGTATTATGATTTATTTTATTAAATTGTATCAGATCAATTCATAAAGTTCATGCTTTGAAAATTATTATTTTATGATTGTCTTATTGTGTTGGAACGGTTGATATATTTGCAATTCTTTTTTTATAAATTGTTATCTAGGTTGTTTTTTTGAGGAAATATTGCATTGTGACATGATATTTTGACAGGTTTTATAAAAGACGTAAATATTGCAAGACAAATAAAATCATGCCAAATTTTCTTTTGCATCTTAAAAATGTATGTACATATTTTTATTAAATCAAACTATTCATTGGTAGATTTTATGAAAATGACAAAACAAATAAACTCAATTTTTATTTATTTAATGGATCGGAGCACAAATTTTTTTTAATTATAGTTGAGATTAGAACACAAGACCTATATATTGTAGACAATAGTTCTACGAGTACTCCACTACCACCCTCAATAATAATAATAATAATAATAATAATAATAATAATAATAATAATAATAATAATAATAATAATATATGTTCAAATTAATTCTAATCTTAGCGCTTTCTCTTCGATTATCAACTATTCTTATATTATATATATGTATATATATATTATTATATATTTATTCCCAATAAATATAATGTATATTAATTTTATTAAAAAAAATCCAATAATACTATAAATGTTGCATATTTATGACCTTTTATCTTAAAACTTTTAAGTTACGGATATTTTTATATTTATTATATATTTATTTATTTATTAAATGGTTCGTCCGGTAGCACCAGTTGAACCATGACCTGGAGCCTCACAAGCTCTACCTTTGGTTCGATTTTAGAAACATTGGTTTAAGAAGTTTCATTGTAATTTTCTATAAATTCTAAACCAATTGTTAATTTGATCGATGCATAAAAATAAACTTAATTTTTATAAATATTTTTATAAATTATCATAATTGAGAGACATTAAAAATAAATGTCGCATTTATATCACAAAATTGTGACATAATATTAAGATGGCACACAATTGATGCAGATATACAATACTTTATGCAACGTTATTCCATATATGTTGTATACTAATGACATTTCAATTCAGGGACATAAAAATAAATGTCACATTTGTGTCACAAAATTGTAACACAATTATTAGATGAAGCACGATTGACACATATATACAACACTTAATGCAACATTATCCATATATGTTATATAATAATGACATTCCAATCAAGTGTCGCAAATATATCGTCACAATTCAGAGACAAAAAAATAAACGTCGCATTTGTGTCACAAAATTGTGACACAATAATTAGATGACGCACAATTGACACATACATACTACACTGCATGCAACATTATTCCAAATGTGTTGCATAATTATGACATTTTATTCTGGTGTCGCAAATATATTGTCGTAATTGAGAGGCGCAAATATAAATATCGCATCTGTGTCACAAAATCGTGAGACATTAGTTAGGTGATGCATTAATGATGCAAATATAAGGCACTAAAAGTATAAGTGTGGTAATTTTACGACATTTATATGTAATGTCGCATGCGCATGTGTCGCAATAGGTCAGTTTTCTTGTAGTGACCTAACCTTTTTCTGGGTTTGAGAGTTTGGTTTAGGGGTTTCCAACTATGAACGAGTTCTTACAATGAAGAACTTTGAGTATGATGAACTCGTTCAAACTTGGCTTAAGATAGGAAGGATTATATGCCTAGATTCTAGTGGGGGAGAGTGTAAGCAGCCTGAGAACGTATATGAACTCTGAAGAAAGTAGGCTGCCTGATCTTTTAAACTCTAGAGAGATCTTGTGGAAGTCTTCTTTCTGGGTAAGCTGATCTCTCGTCTCGTGTTCTCTCTCTTATGTATTCTCTCTTTTTTTGTTGATGGAGAAGACTCATATTTATAGGGAGAGATTAGAATTAGCCGTTGGAAAGAGCCATTCTGAATCTCTACCTAACTTCTGACAAGTTGGTCCTGTCTTTCAATCCCATATCAGCCAGGATATTTGATCCGAACTGAGTAAAGGCCGACACTGGCTGAGGGGAGAGAATCACCATAGCTTGACTTGTCTTGAGCCCGAGCTTTCTTGGTGAGACTTCTAGAGTAGCCTCTGAAGATGAGCTCGCCTCAGTTAGTGGAAGGACAACTGTTTTCCTTTTATTTTCAGCTGGGCCTCTAGCTAGTTTGATATCAGTTTTTCTTTTCTTCTGTTTCTTCTCAGCTGGAACTTCTGGCTCAATTCCTTCCAGCTACTTCTTGCATTTGCTCACAGCAGGCTGTTTCCTCAGCAGGTCATTGATTTGAGTAATTCTGAGGAAGATAATCTTCGTTTCTGGAAACAGTTCTGAATCAGCCCACTTTACTGTGTGTCATTTCACTGCTTGCTCTATCAAGAAAGAAATCTTAGAGCATAGATACAGGGGTTCTGAGCTTGAATATGTCGTCCTAGTGGAGTCATGCTTGATCTTTTCTGACTCCTTGACCAGTCGGTTGAGTAGGAAGTCAAACTAGTTAACCTTTGTGCCCTTGATCATGGCGATCATGGTTTGAGCTTTGGAATACTAATCTCTCCTTGAGATCCAGCTATCCCAAGAATACACTTCTGTGTAATATCCAGCAGTAGTATGTACTTTGGCTTGAGTAGGAGCTTTGACATGCTCGTTCTATATGGCTCTGGAGAGATGAGCATCTCTTGACTGAGAAATTCATCCACTTCCTCATGGTTGTAATCATCTGGAATGAATTCTCATTTGCTGGGCAGATTGAACACCTTTCGCAGCATTCTGTTGAGCTTGATATTGACGGTTGCTGAATCAAACTTTCTGTCTGTGCCTTTGACGATCATATCGAATGAAGATGAATAGAAACCATCTTTGTCAATGATGTTGAGGTAGAATTGGGTAGCATCTCTCTTCAGCATAAGCTTGAGCATGGAGGTTGCCCACAGCAAGAGACCGGAGTCTGCAACTACATCCACCATCTTTTTGATTTCTGAAACATGGAGGTTGGCGGTGGACAGAACACTCTCAAACGATAGCTTTGTCATTAGAGCTTCAAACTGGTTCATCCCTGCGGTTGATTTCTTGGGTGCTATCTCTGCAATCTTTAGTTTGATCGTGCGAAGAAATTGCAGAAAATAGATAGAGGTTTGAAGATTTGAAATTTGCAGAGATAACGATGAGAGATGAAAGAATATGCGTATCTTTTCTATATATATCAACTGTCATAATGGATTAACGGTTGAGATTGAAGCAGCTGATATTCAAATCTACAGTTATGAGTAAAGCGCTCATCACGTCTGCTGACGTGCATACAAAAAGTGTATTACAATCGGGCGTGAGGCAGTTCAAGCATTTGAACTTCTGCCTCAATCCTGTCGTGCTACAGTACTCTGCAGACTTTATAATTAATGCGATGCGAAAGGAAACTTATCAAGCAATTTAACTAAGGAATATATATCCGCTGAAATTAAGAATTCAAAATAATTGGACTTAAATAGCATATTCCTCAGAGTAATAAATTCATGAGACGCAAACCAGTCAGCTTGGACATAGAAGCCAGCTGATATCACGGCGGTCTTTTCCTTTGCTTGACTGAGTTTTCTCCTCAGCTGAGTAGCTGGTGATTAGCTTGATTTTCCTTCAGCCGAGTTTCCCTTGAGCTCTAAGATTGATGTCCAACTGAGCTGGATAAGCTTGATGAACTGAGCTTTGAGGTCCAGCTAAGTTTGTTCCCCCTCAGCTGGATGATCCTTCTTTATCCTGATTGAGCAGTCCAAGTAATCCACACATTTTCTCAACACGACTCGTTTCTTTGATGAGGTCTCAGTTTGTATAGCAGGTAAACAGCTGTTCCAAATCCAGCTGATTCACCTGCTGCTTCTCGATTCTTCTCTTGAGACCAATGTACTTAGCTGTTTGACTAGCTGAGTTTTCAGATTTGTATCCAGCTGTCTTTATTTCACAGCTGGTCTCAGTCAGCTAGCTGGGTACGCATTTTCTTCATCAGCTGAGTCCGTAAGATGTCATAGACATCTTAATCGAAGCGATCATCCTCATCTGAGTCGGAGAAGGAGATCTGATCATCATCCATTTTGCTCGTCTCGATCCTTTTATCCTTTTTCCGGAAGGATGACTCAGCTGGGTTTCTTCTTGGATAGAGTTGCTTGTCGTGATGAACCTTCACGATCTTCTTCTACCTTACTTTGTTGTGATCCAGTCTATTGATGTTCCGTACAAGCATGGCAACTTCTTTGTGCAATTCTTCTTTGCTCATGTTCTGTAACTCCTTTCTGACTTTTTCAGTCTGAGCTGATTAAGTTGTTCTTCTTGACTCATCATTGAGATACGTCTCATTTGCTTTGGACATCAGCTCCGTTTGATATATACGGCTGGATGATTCTCCATTTATGATCCCTAGATCAAATTCGTTAGCTTTCAAGATGGAGAACAATTTTTCCGTCTCCATGCTGCCAAGATCAGTTCTGCTTTGGTGGACCACCTTGTGTGTACACCAATCTGAGGAGAGAGCTGTAAGAACTTTCAAGTTCTTGTCTCGAACTGTATATTTCCCGGTTCGGATTGTCTCGATCTCAATGACAAGGTTGGAGAATCTGAGTTTCATTTGCTCGATGGATTCACAGGGAAGTTGCTTGAAATTGTCGAATTTCTGGCATGCAACTGAGAATTTATTTTCTTGAATTTCCTTTGAGCCTTCACACAGCTTGGCTAGAGTTTCTCACATCCCCTTAGCTGTCTCGCAGTTTATACATTGCTGAGATATGTATCCGTCACTATTGAGAAGATAATGTTGCAAGCGTAGTTATCCAATCCACCTTGTCTTCTTTTCTCTGGAGAGTATTTCTTCTTGATGGAATACTGGTTCAGCTCCAGATGTGGTTTATGCTGCTCTTTCTGATTTCATGATGATGATGGGTCCTTCAGTGATAACATCCCATATCAAGTCGTGGTGCGCGCTCAGAAAGCTTTTGAGTCGGAACTTCTAGATCTGATAATCATCGACAGAGAATGTCGGAAGACTCCTGCACAAGGAAGATTCCATGACAGTATGCAATATAATGATTTAAAAAGATTTTGAAAATTTTAAGGAACTGTTCAGGTGACCACTATCAGCAAAGAGGCTAACTTGACACAGAAACAGTGATCTTTTGAACCACTGCTCTGATACCAATTGATGGTCTCGAGACGGATACCTTGGTGTAGAGGGGGTTAATACACCAAGCTTTAAAAACTTTTCCAAATTAACTCTTTTGAGTGAGCTAGATGTGTTCGACCAAGCTGGAGTACAGCTGGTAAGACACAGCTGGCTATGTGTGCGGAATGTGGTGGGTTTTGAAAAGTCCGTCTGTTACTTCAAATATATTGCAAAGCTCTGTTTCTATTTTCTGTTAGACAGTTTATGCAACTTGAAAATATGCTTATGAGGGGTCAGCTGGATGCATGAAGAAAGCAGTAAAAAACAAAGCAAATTAACGTGGTTCGGAGAATGACTCCTACGTCCACGACCAGAAACCTCTGGTAATCCACTAAAGATATCACTGACTTTCCGCGACTCAGCAAGCGTTGTAGCACAGTTCCTTAAGTTGGATACAAGTTTACGCATACTGTATCAAAACGTAACCAGACTGTTTACGGGCACAGCTGAAGCCTACATTCAGTTTACGGGTACTGAAGAACCTAACCTGTAGTTTACGGGTACTACAGAACCTGAACCTTAACCTAACCTTTTTCTGGGTTTAAGGGTTTGGTTTTGGGGTTTCCAACTATGAACGAGTTCTTACAATGAAGAACTTTGAGTATGATGAACTCGTTCAAATTAGGCTTAAGATAGGAAGGATTATATGCCTAGATTCTAGTGGGAGAGAGTGTAAGCAGCCTGAGAACGTATATGAACTCTGAAGAAAGCAGGCTGACTGATCTTTTAAACTCAAGAGAGATATCTTGTAGATGTCTTCTTTATGGGTAAGTTGATCTCTCGTCTCGTGTTCTCTCTCACATGTATTCTCTCTCTTTCTTTTGTTGATGAAGAAGACTCATATTTATAGAGAGAGATTAGAACTAGCCGTTGGAAAGAGCCGTTCTGAATCTTTACCTAACTTCTGACAAGTTGGTCATGTCTTCTTCCTTGGTTTCCTCGTAAAGCAATCCTAGGTCTGACTTCTAGGTGCTGAGGTGTCGAGTTCGTGTTGGTCCAGGTCAGCTCTGACTTCATCTCAAGTTGACTTCGACTCAATTGTGCTGTTAACTCTGAGCTGTCTTGAACTCTGCTGGGTCTTTGACGCTGAGCAGAGTCTTGGACTCTGCTGGGTCTTTGATGTTGAGCTGAGTCTTGGACTCTGCTGGGTCTTTGACGCTGAGCTGAGTTGCCACACAAGCTGGGTCTTTCTCACAACTGTGTCTAGATAAACTTGATCGTCTTGAATCTGGATATCGTTGAATTGACCACTCGACTTGACTTGTCCTGCTGTGTACTCAGCTTGGTCAGCTGAGTCTTTTCCTTTTGTCTGTTGTAATCTTATACGGCTCTGCTGGGTATTTCTGTTGTGTTAGCTCTAATGAATTACTTAGCTGATCCTTACTCATCTGATCTTTACTTAGCTGATCCTTACTCAGTTGATCTTTACTCAGCTGAACCTTCAGTTGGGTCTTATGCTGTCTTCAGCAACTTCACCTGTAAACTTAGAAACTCTATAAGCTCAGACATGCTAGCTGGAAAAACACTTAGACTTGTGCAATCATCTACTCAGTTGGGGTCAGGTGGTTTTTGGTATCAAATCAAAACTCTTATAATTTTCCCAACACCTATTAACCTGTAAACCAGAGGTCAATGCGAACTCGTCCAATGCCCCCGAAAGAATTTCCATGGATCTCATGTCACCTTTCCCAAACAACGTAAGATTATCTGCAAAACAAAGGTGAGTAATCTGCAACGCCCCACACTTAGAATGGTAATTAAAATCACTATCTTTAGTGCGTTGCTGTAGCAGACAAGAGAGATATTCCATACAAAAATGAAAAGAGTAGGGGACATAGGATCACCTTGTCGAAGCCCACGCTTACCATAGATGTTCCCATGCAAACTACCATTAACAGAGATGGAAAAAGTAGCTGAAGAGACACACTCCATAATCCAATTTACAAAAATCGGATGGAATTGGAGACCCATCAGCACTTCCCTCAGAAACTCCCAAGAAATATAATCATACGCCTTTTTAAGATCAATCTTTATAGCACATCTAGGCGGTATTCTTTTCCGAGCATAACCTCGCAACAGCTCCTGAGCCACATGAACATTATCCATAATGTTTCGCCCCTTTATAAATGCCGACTGAGCCCCATTCACCAAGCTACCCACCAGAAGAGAAATTCTATTGGATAGAATCTTGGTGATAATTTTGTAAACAACATTACAGCAAGAGATTGGATGATAATCAACAACAGTAGGATTATGGGCAGCCTTAGGGATGAGGGCAACAATAGTCTAGTTGAACTGCTTCAGAAGTCTCCCGGATCGAAAGAGTTCACCAACCACCTCCAATATTTCACCCCCAATCCGCTCTCAATTCCTCTTAAAGAAGGTCGAGGAAAAACCATCCGGTCCCGGAGCCTTCTTATCTGCAATCCCAAAAGCCGCCACTTTTACCTCCTCCGGAGTAACAATCCGGATTAACTCCATAGAGTCAGGGGGGCTAAGTAACGGTCCACTACTCAAAACCTTAGGATCAACTGGAGTAGCCTGAACACGAACACCAAAGCTCTCCTGATAATAATCCACAAATGCTACCGCAATCTCCTCAGCGTCCATGATAACCTCATCATCATTCCTGCTCAAGAAAGAAATAACAGTACGAGAGTTAGTTTTCTTAACCATGGAATGAAAAAATTTAGTATTTCTGTCGCTATTGACAATAAAATGACACTTAACCTTCTGGGCAAAAAACTCCCTTTCACATTTATCAAGAAATCGAGCCTTATCCCGAAGAACTCGTGCTTGATCTCTTAATGAATGGTCGATTGAATTTGCATCCAGCTGATGCTGAGCATCCTCCATCTCCTGCTTTGCCAGAGGAGCCCGATTTGTAAGATTACTGAATTCTCTGAAGTTGAATTCCTTCAAAACCTGTTTAAAAGCATTCAACCTATTCGCCAGACGAAACTCAGTCGTTCCAGTCACCTCCACTCCCCAATTATCATCTAACAAATTTCGGAACCCCGAGTGGTTCATCCAGTCACCTATATATATATATATATAGGGATTGGATCATATAGAAATTAGTTCAAGTGTGAGAACTAGGAACCAATCTGAACCGTTGATCTTTGTATGATCTATGGTTGTTATTATTCGAAGCATAAATATATATAGATTTAAGCATGATTTTATATAAGCATGATTATTTATGCAAAAAAGCATGAATCTTATTAAGCATAACTATATATTGATTTAAGCATGATTATATATAGATTTAAGCATGTTCTCAAGTTTTTACGGGAGGAATTATTTTTATACTAACTCATCCCTATATATATATGGAGAGGATCATATAGGAACTGATCTTTATATGAGAAATAGGAACCAATCCAAGTCATGCATCCATCCTACAAGATCTATGGATACGATTTATTCTCATAATCAATTGGTCAATCCCGTTTTTTTAGGTCAATCCCGTTTTTTTTTACTTAAGTAAGGTTAGTATGGTAATTTTCGCTATTTTATCCAGTGCAATAATGAAATGCATAAAATAGTGTAAATCGATGCATTAATTAGTGTAAAATAATGCATCAATATCATATATATCATGCATCAATTATTTTTTATCATTGTGGAACAAATAATATTTTTTACATGGTTTATAAAGAAAAAAAAGTTTTGTATAGCGTGTATTTTTACAATTAAAATATTACGTAGATCGTATTCGTATTTGTTACTTGATGTTCTGGGCACAACTTTATGATGCATTAACACGATTTACGTGATGCATCAATATGAATTATTAAATGCACATAATAGGGAATGACTCATTACCACAATTAATGTACTACGTATATGGTATTTGTGCATTACATTGTTTCAATTTATGCATTACATTGTGTATTATTTTTTACATATAGTATCATTTATTATATCGTTACTTTATTATATAGTTTAGATTTATACATTGCATTGTGTATTTTTTGTCATGTAGTATCATTCATTTATGCAATATGTATATCGAATTTACATTCGTATATAATATCAAATTAATAATGCATTATGTATATCGTATTTGTATTTGTTACTTGATGTTTTGGGGACAATTTTATGATGCATTAACACGATTTACGTGATGCATCAATATGAAATCGTGAATGCACAAAAGACTCATTACCATAATTAATGCATTGCGTATATGATATTTGTGCATTACATTGTTTATATTTATGCATTACATTGTATATTTTTTTTATTGTAGCATACATGATGTATTAGGTGCACAAGCGGCGTCAGAGTTTCATCCTTGAAAATAAAAAGATCAAAAAAGAATATTTATTGAGAAGTTTGCATGTGTTTGAGACAAAAATTCCTTTCTTATCAAGCTCTTTTGCCAATTTCATATAGAGTATTGATTGTTGCTCAACATTGGCAATATAAGAACATGTTGCGGATCAAAATTTTAGTCATATAATCTTTGTACACACAAATTCTCATGGATTATATATGTACTACCAATTGCTATCTCCATTAATAAGAAATGAGAAGAAAATATAAAATCGTAAGTGTAAAGAAGAAAAAAAAGAAATCGACTTGAGCTCGCACTACCGCCGGCGAGAAGAGGCGGCCAATTCAAGTTTCAACTTTGTCATGTCATTGGCTAATTGCTCCATCCATTCAAAAATTGGGAACTGCAACATCATCCATGACATGTGAGATGCAGATTTTACAAAAAAAAATAATTAAAAATCAGAATTTGTGGCTACATTCGATGGTGATGATGGTGGTGGTGTCGGCGACAGCACTGTCCGGGGGCGGTGGTGGCGACAACGATAGTTGCGGTGGCACACGGTGATAGTGGTGGTGGTTGTGGTGGTGAAGAAGAGATAAGAAGAAGATCTAACGTGAGAGAGAAAAAAGGGAGAGAAATTCTTACCCAAAATAGCCCTTCACCCTTTGTGTTTGAATTCATGTTAAATTTTTGGATTTAACACACATAGTTTGCTCATGAATGGTCAAGATTAGTTCTTATTTTTCATATAAAGGGTGGTTCTCACCAGATCCAGACCATATATATATATATATATGAAGATGATCATATAAGAACTTATCTTTATATGAGCACATATGAACCATGCATTTTTATCAAACCGGTTAATGCACAAATTGCATTATCTTAATGCACAAACATATGTTTATGAAAAAATTGAACCGTTGATCTTTTTTATGTACTATCGAGATTTAATTGATGCATTAAATTATTGCAGGTTGTGCATTAAAAATGTATTAAATATTTGTGCATTAAGTTAGTGCAATTTGTCATTTGACATGTTTGTGCATTAAACTACTGCATTTTATGC
Source organism: Agastache rugosa (assembly GCA_031470985.1). Taxonomy (NCBI): domain Eukaryota; kingdom Viridiplantae; phylum Streptophyta; class Magnoliopsida; order Lamiales; family Lamiaceae; genus Agastache; species Agastache rugosa. Next base: position 12,685,499 of record CM062604.1, read on the forward strand.
ATTTCCGAAGTGATAAAAATGCATAGTTCCTACGAACTCATATAAGATGAGTTCCTACCGGATCCACACCCTATATAAATATAGGGATGTGATCTAGTGGTGATATATTGATTTGTTTTTTTTATTTAAGATAAGAATTATTTTGTATCTAAAATTCTTTAAAATTGGGACATATATATATAACTATTTTTTATAGATATATATTACTATTTTAATTCATAATTTTGGGTACGTGTATGTAGTACTATTTAGTCAATATTTTTCTTAAAGATAAATCATACACAATGAGAATTGAACCTTAAAAATATTTTCATTAGTGCAAAACTTTAATTTGGTTCCTTGCTACAATAGAAGAAGGCGCAAAAAAGTTCAAAGTTCAAATGCCATACTTTAACATGTTTTCTCACGTGGTAGCTAGTAAATGATTCAAGGTCTATCAATTTGGTCCACAAGTCAAGCAAACGAAAATGCACAGAATATTGGATTCCCAACAACCAATTAATGTTCAATTCGAACGTAAGACAGACATTTTTTCATTTTCATTTTCCTTTTCATTCACATTTTCCTCCACACACACAACACAAATGGGTCCAAATTTTCAACCATAAATAAATATGTTGCTTATGTATATATGGCGACGTAATATTCACGTTGTTATGCCTGTGTGAAATCTAATTAATAAGATAGAGAGAAAAGGCAGTAGAAGAAAAGGAAAGTATTATTGAATGTGAAAAGAGATCATGCATTTATACAAAAGAAGAGATGAGCTAAGAGAAGCTGGAAGGTTCTAGATCTACCGCTAACTACTTGTCTAATTAACCTCTTTTACAACTCAACAAACTAAGTAACTACTTTTCAAAATAGAAAACGGGATCTGAAAACTATTACTCCCTCCGTTCTTTTATAAGTGTCCCCCACCGTCAAATTACACATACCAAGAAAATAAAGAAATTTACCTATATAACCTTAGTAATTACTATCATTAATGTATACATACAACTAATTAACAAATTACTAGAAGCATTAAATAAGGATAAAATTGGAAAAATGTCATTAATTTACTCTCAAATTTTGAAATATGACACTTATAAGGAAACAAAAAATTGAGCTAAATAGGACATTTAAAAAAGAACGGAGAGAGTGTCTAATAGTCTGCAATGAGAACAGAAAAATTTTAAATTGATAGTTACTAGAAACATATCCTTACTAAGGAGAATTCATATCCTCACATACTTACACACACTATTCAGCCAAGCCGAGAGGAGATGAAATAAAAATCAAAATGACGTAGTTTCATTTTCTAACCCTAATTTATATACCACGTAGCCAGTGGCGGAGCTAGGGGGCCAGTGGGGTCACTGGACCACCCTGGGATTTTATAAAAAAAGTAGGGGTATTTTAGTAATTTAATAAATAAATTATACTCCCTCCGTTCCATTATTGTTGGCACGTTTCTGTTCGGCACGGGTATTAAGGAGAAGGGTGTTTAAAGAGTAAAAAGATAGAAAGTGGTGGAGCCCACAACATTTTGTGAGAGAAGTATATTTTCCAAAAAAGAAACAGGCCCACTTTCGTGGAACGGCCTAAAAATAAATACAGGCCAACAATAATGGGACGGAAGGAGTAATAAAATAGAAAAAGTAGGTTTTTGGTGGGTTGACTTGTTGAGAGTTAAATAGCATATGCATTCTCTGGTAAATAGAGTCAAAATTGGAGATAGCCAAAATAGATAGGAAAAAATAAAAGTTGGCCAGCAACTTTATTTGCAGAAATACTTCCACTAACTCTCGTAAATCCGACATAATTGCCCTCGCCGTCAAAACTTGTATTTACCGCATTGACTAAGATTTTCACCTCATTTTCATTTTCACGCAACAATTTCTCTCTTCAACAAATTTCTCTCTCTCGAAAACCCTCCCATTCCCTTTCTACCGCCGCGCCGCCACCCCTTCTACCGCCGCCACCATCGACCGCACGTATCCGAGTAGATCTCCACAAGCCCGACCGTATTCGTCAAACTTCATCTCCGTCAAACTTCGTCGAGTAGATCTGAAGAGATCCCGCCTTTCATGGCATCGAACTCCGGCTCCGTGTCAAATTGAACAAGCGCGAAGCTCTACCAAGAAAAGACGTAGATCCGAGGATCTAATGGCGTTTCCGAAAGACGAAACTCTTACGCAACTGATGGTATGAATTAATTTTTTTTGTAATTTAGTTTTTTTTTGAATTCGATCCATTCGTTCCATTCGTCCAAATTTCGTTCAATCAACACTATTTCATGATGAATATACCTAATTCGTTCCATTCGTCCATTGTGCAATATTCGTGGTAATATATGCTTCGAATGTTGTTTATATTTGGCGTGTACCAAATATTATCGTTCTTACTATAGCTTGGCACACCCGGCACGAATGCAACGTATTCGTACCGTATGTGCCAAGACTTGGCGGCAAGTCTTTGCACACTCGGTACGAATACAACGCATTCGTTCCGCGTTCCAAGACTGGCGGGTATACTGCACACCTGGTACGACAACGTGTATTCGTTCCAAGTACCGGGACAATAACTTAAATCGATCTTTCCGATTTTGCGAAGGTGCAATGGACCTATAAACACCACACTTAATACGTGTACCTCACAAAGTACAAGTGATGGAAAGAGCAAATAATTACGATATAAAAAGAATTTTAAGCGGTTTTATACATGCACTGAAGCAAACGAAGAAGTCTCGTGTTCAAGCACTTCATGGAGTTTCCGTATCGCATAAATGTTGTCCACTTCATGTTATCGCATCGTGTAACCGACCGCCGTAACTAGATGAGACGGTTATGGTCTCAACTTCATGAACAAATTACAAGATTTTCCGTAATAGAATTTGCGCTAGTTACCGGACCGAGGTTTGGAGGAGCACGCCCAAACATACGAGAACATGTAATTCCCGGGTGATTCGTGTATACGAGATTGCTACAAAAAACGAAAGACTACCCCCAATGAACTCGCATAAAATTTATAACTAAGGCCTTTAAGGGAGCAACATGTCGACTATGTAAAAAAGAGCGTGCTGTACCGATTGCTACTCATCTTTTGACGTGATCGTGCGAAGTGGCCGTGATTCATGAATGGGCGGGTGTTGGTCAAGACAATCAAGAATGGGATAAATTTCCATGGGGCGCATCTCTTACTCGTATACTCGCGATTCCATCAACCATGTCGTAACGACTGTCAGAAAATCGTGTAAGGATAATATATCAAATAACAGTGTCTTCTTAGCTTGGATATTTTGTATTGCGAAACAAGTTAAGGACACAGCTTGGCGGCAGGATAAAGAAACACGGTAAGCACTCCGTATAAGCCGAGGTTTACGATGAAAAATATGAAACACCAGGACTCCCGAGGTAAATTTCAAAATGATATAACAGCTTCTTATATTCTTGGCACCGGTACGAATGTTGCATTCGTACTGTGTGTTCCAACTCCATTCTTGCCAAGGCAAGCAGGGAACTGCATTAATGCATTCATATCTAATGATTTCGTATAATGATTGGTACCAAACAACCTCATTTAAAACAGCGAAGAGTGGTATCGACCACACTGACAAGGGCGGAAACCATTTCAATTCGTATACATGCATGGAGGAAGATATTCCGACACCTGAAGAAGAAAGATGCAGACCACAGATGCAGAGGCCGGGAGCCGAAGGACGGTGGATGGTGAGTCAAGTCAGCAGGAGCTGAGCCGTGTTCAAGAGAAGGATGCAGGCGTCGAAGGATACGGACGTGATCAACAAGCTCACGTACCCCCGTCCGGACCAAGACCCCGTATTCACCGAGATATTCACAAAGAGGAGCATTCCTTGAAGACATCGGGGAAGTGTCTCGTAAAACGGGCTAGATCGAGTTGAAGGAGATAATATCCAACAGAACGGGTAGAAATGATGAAGGAGACGCAAGAACTTGTATCACGAGAACGAGTGAAAATGTTGCGCGGATGAGTGTATCACCTCAAACGCGAACGCAGAGACAGTGAAGGATGTGTGACGATATAACATCGCGGATGACAGAACCAACATAACACACGGAAAGCATGCCTTGATCCGGTACGTGCGCAAACAGTTAACACTGCACGAATTGGTGAATTCGTACTGTGTGTTCCAAGCATATTAGCGTTGCACATTGGAGACACCCGTACGAATTCACCAATTCGGTACTGCGTGTTCCCAGTGATATTAGCGCAGACACTTGGCACACCCGGCACGTAATTCACCAATTCGTACTGTGTGTTCCAAGTATATTAATATAGACATTGGCACACTGTACGACTCCTCCAATTCGGCACTGCGTGTTCCAAGCATTTAAGTGCATACACTTGTTATTCAACTTCATTTATTCATTTCAAGCCTATGACTACTCCTCCAATCGCCACGCAATTAAACGAACAACGGGACGGTATAGGCATGTGGCCGTAGGCCGATTGTAGGTACTCAATGGTCGACGTACTCTCGTTAGTTAACCCCATCAAGAATACCAAGATAAGGATTCGTAAACAACACTGTATAAATGGAATCAAAAATAGCCCAGGTTAGCAGCATCTAACCAAAACATACACGGTAAGGAAGACAAGTCGACTAGCTTCGAAGAAAGATTCCATCCAATAAACATGCAAGTGAGTCCATTTCTCCCCAATGACATTCATGCTTACCACTTTTGGATGTGTTCATGAAGTCAAAAGATGATGTCAAGTAAGTTAATGATTTATTATTCTTATTAACGAGTTAGTTTTGTGAACATTGATCTTACTTCGTGTATGCACAGCGTACGTGATTACCATATGGAGACGAGAGTTCTTTGGTTACATTAAGGATGTAACCACACAACTCGAGATAAGCCATATAGATTCCTACCTAGTCAGACACTAGCCAATGTCTCCTAATACGCAGGACCGACGAAGCAGGTATGGAGCTGTCGTTACCTAACCCGCCGATGGTAATTCATTACATTTGCTATATATATTAATTACTCAATAAATTAATTTTGTATTATGTTAAACTCGCAAATCTATATATTATAGGTGGGAATTGAAGAAGTCTCGAAAAATTTGCACAAAGACGATCCAAGATACCATATATAATCCTTTAATAAGAGTATTGTTCCTGCATTTAAGATCCGGATGTGACTCCAGGCCTATTCCGTCACGGACTTCGCCGGAACGGGGCCCAACCGAAGAAATGGACCGATGTCAAAAAGGTAACTAACTAAAACTTCAAATTGTTGAAGTATGGATTAAACTCGTTGGTTCAAGACTTGGCACACTGGTACGAATGCAACGTATTGCACTGATGTGCGTGTCCTGCGTGCTTCGGCACACCGTACGTAACAGTTGTATTCAATTTCAGTGTGTCAAGTCTTGTTATGATACCAAGCATTAACGTAGTTGTTATTAATTTACTATTGCTGTAGGTGGATCATGGTGTGCCCCTTCAATGGTCATTGGCCACATGCTGTTTCTGACTTAATTACTGAATTTCGAGATATACGACTCCAACTAACACTTGTTCGAAGATCATCACAAAGAAATAAGAGCAAAGATCTTCACCCCGTTGCCCTGCGTACACCCCTACGATCCCGAAGAGAACGGGATATCAAGTTTCAATTACGCTCCATTTTCATATCTGCATTCAACGAGAATGTGTCGTCATCACTACGTGCGATTTCTGGTAAGTTCTCTTCTTCTCTTATCTCCAAAATGAGTTGTATAAAGATAAATTTATTCGAGTTAGACTGTAATTTGTTTATAGAAAATAGTCTAATTAATTTAAGTAGAATGCCTCTGTTGAAAGTTAAATTCCTTTCTTTGATAAATTCCTTCGATTCTGGTGGTAGGTTTTTGGTGGGTTGACTTGTTGAGAGTTAAATAGCATATGCATTCTCTGGTAAATATGTAGCAATACTTTTGATTTGATGTATTGGAGTTTGGAGCTTTATTAATTTAAGATAGAATGCCTATTGCAAATTATCTATTGAATAATTATCAATCTTGAAACTTTATGTGGGGACCAGAGACAGAGGGGACAAAGCAAATTGTGAGAATTTATAAATCAAAGTTGATAATAATGGCCATCAATTGGAATTAGAGGTTTCGAATTATTAAATAGAAACTTTATAGAAATGTGCTAACTTTTATTTGTTATTTATAGGTTGAAAAATATTACAGCAGCAGTAAAAAATGAAACGTTATTTCAATCCCTTAAGTGCTACAAATGTGGATGGTTCATCTTCAACGATTAATGATCCTACTACACGTGTTGAACCTGAAGCATCATCGGAGGAAGTGAATATTGAAGTTGATTCTCAACCTAAAGCATAATCAAAAGAAGTTGATTTACTAAGAGGGTGTTTGGCTGAGCTTATAAGCTCTTTAAAACAACTTATAAGCTACTTATAAGCTATAAAAATTTATTTTAGCAACAAAAGCTATTAAACATCTTTTAAGCTGTGAAAAAAAGATCCAATAGCTTTTAAGCTCCAAAAAATAAAAGTTGGTCTACCCCAACTTTTTTCTTCAGATTTTTTTAAGTTACATTCAATTTACAAAAATGCCCTTATTTTCTGTTATTATTTCCAACATTTTAAGAACATATTAGTAAAACAATTTTAAAATTAATTTCTTTTATTATTAACAGATAACTGAAATTTTTTTATGCTCTTCCCTCTCCCTCTCTTCTCTCTCTCTCATTTCTTCTTCCCCTCAGTTTCTCAGCCGCACATGGCCGCCGCCGCCCCCCACCACCGCCACATAGCTAGCCCAAGCTTCTTCCCTTACCCTGCAGCTTCCCTTACCCTGCCTTCCCACACTGTTTCTCTCTCTCTCTCTCTCTCTCTCTCTCTCTCTCTTCGCCACTCAGCTCACCTTTTAGCTGCCGTAGCAACCACCGTTTCTCAGTCTCCGGCGTCGGAGAAGGATCTCAGCCGCCGTTGTTGCTGGACTGACAGAAGCTGGTGGTGGCAGAAATATGTATGTGTGTGTGCGCTGCCGCCGTAGAAGGAGTTGCCCGAGTAGGAGTCGGGGATTCTGGAGAATGGAGAGAGAGTAGAGAGAGAGAGACGAGTGCAGAGATTAGAGAGGGGATAGAGAGAGAGGAAACGAAATGCAATTAAAAGTAGAGAGAGAAAGATTTCAACCATCTTAACAGGAGAGAGAGAGAATTTCCTCAAAAAAAAAAACAGGAGAGAGAGTGTGTGTGTTTGGATAGAGATGATACAGAGAGAGAGTACAGAGAGAAAGAGAGAGGAGGTGAGAGATTAATGATGTAATTACATAACAAAACAAGGTTATAGCATGAAACAATGCTCAACCATCTTATAAGATTTTAAGAGCTTATAAGCTCAATTATCCAAATACTTTAACAACTTATAAGTTCTTGAGACATAACATTTAAAAGCTTTTAAGAGAGCTTATAAGCTACAAGAGCTTATAAGTTTAGCCAAACACCCTCTAAATCTTCCAAGTAATCCGGGACTACGGCCTGATATAATGAGCTATCCTCCGAACTTAATTGAGTCGGTGCGTAGAGTTTACTTATTAAAAGGTCCATGTCAACCGCATAATCATGATTTTCCACAAAAGATAGAGGCAAATAGAAAGCAAAAATTTGTTCCAGCTTGGTTTGATGAATTTAAGATGTGGTTGGAATATAGTATTGCAAAATACGCAGTTTTTTGTTTATATTGTTATCTGTTTTCATCGGGAAGTAGCGAAAAAGAACACGATGCTTTTATATCTGGAGGGTTTAATACTTGGCGCAAGAAAGAATAATTGAGAGAACATGTTGGAAAGAAAAATTTTGGACCCCCCTGAAGCAAAAGTCTGGCTCCGCCACTGTGCGTAGCTGCCACACAGACATAATTATGCCACGTTAGCAAATCCCCAATTCTAATCTCACGGGCCGGAGCACTTCGCCGTATGCAAAATCAGACAAAATCAAAAGTTCAGAAATACACACGTAGAAATTTTTACCGGTATGCAAAATCAGAATTTGAAAAAAGTTTAAAAAGTTTCTATCTATGAATAACTCAAATTAATGTCCTTAATTCTAGATTATGAAGTGACAAACTTAAAAGTGTACAAGAATTCATACTACTAGATAACCTTTCACTATGACAAGACCTTAGTGCATAGAACCTTAAAACTTTGTTCTGATAGAGAAAGGAATTACACAAGAATAAAAAAAATATATTCATGCCTATACCTATTAATAAAATAGCGGATTCTTACAAAATTAAATTTACCTACTATATTTCTATTACTATGTATATTTTGAGGGTGATAGTATAAATCTATATTAAATTTATTATGAATTGAATAAATTAATAATAGTTCTACTCTTATTATAACTCAACTTATTGAATTAATTAATAATATAGTCTTACTCGTACTATAACTCAAAAGTGAAAAAGAAAAGATGACCTAAGTTTTGAGAATTGTGCTAAGATCTATTAGGATATTAATGTAGTTGTATATTAATTTTGATAAAAATTTATATTTTTATTAAGTTAACAATATAATAATTACTCCCTTCATCCCGCAATAAGTGACCACATTTTTTTTCGGCACGGGTATTAAGATGAATGGTGTTTAAAGGGTAAAAAGATAGAAAGTGGTGCAACCCACAACTTTTTGTAAGATAAGCGTATTTCCTTATAAGGAAAGTTGCCACTTATCCTGAAACAACCCAATAAGAAAATGTGACCACTTATCCCGGGACGGAGGGAGTATTAGTTTTAATAATTAACATGTCATCTTTATTATTACATTTCATACTTTATATTTTAATCTTTTCTCTTTAACATTGAAACCTCTTTTCACAAAACTTTATTTTATATTTTATTCATTTTATTTTATTTTTTTTATGTAATTTATTATACTTTGCAGTTCTTATTTGTTAATAATATTTAGTCGAGTCGAATTAAGTCGAGTATCATCAAGCTGAAGCTTGTTTATTAAAGACTTTATTTAAGAGTCATGTGTAGAATACAAATAAAGGTCACATATTTTTCGATAATTAACCTTATATTAAATGTATATTTATGTATAATAAAAAAAAATTGGTATATAGTAGCAATCAATACATACTTGATGTATTCATGGATATTGATCTAATTTAGTAATATATGCAAGTATGTTAATCATATTATTTAAAATTAATATATTAGATCATTCAAAAGATAAATACATCCCCTTTAATTTTAATGAGATTTGGCTCTACGGTAAAAGCTTATTATACTCAGAGTTTTGATTCTAGAATTCTCCACTTTTTTTTATAATATATGAAACATGTCATTCGTAATTAGATTAAGTATATTATATTAAACTATTATTACAAATACCATCTAATAAATTTGTTATACCCAGAGTTTTGGTTTCATTTTTTTTCTTACATACTCTCTATACATACTTGCTAACATTTTGTTTTAAGTTAATACTCCCTCCGTCCACAATAAGTATGGTCTTCTTTCTTTTTCATCCGTCCACAATAAGTGCGGTTTTTACTTAAATGAAAATGACTCCACTCACAATAAACATAGATTCCACTCTTCACTCACAATACATCTATCTAACCTACTCTCCACTCTTAAAACCAGTATCACTCCCTCCGAACCACATTTATCGTGGACAAAGGAAATAATCAATAATTAATACTCCCTCCGTCCCAAATTAGTATGATATAAAGAGTGCGACACGCGTTTTAAGAAAAGGTAAGTAAATGTTTATTAAATGGGAAAATGGGCCACATATTTGATTTGTTGTGAGGTATAATAAAATATTAGAATGTTAGTGGGTTCATTTCCATTTATGGAAACACCACACTTATAATAACGTCCCAAAATAGCAAATTAACTACACTTTTCGGGGACGGAAAGAGTAATATTCTAACTTTAAAAAAAATGTCATCAAATATATTTTATTTGTAATAAATTAATCATGTTAAATAAGAGGTTATACGTGCAACACGTAATCCCCTGCTAGCAATTGATATAAGGCCAGAAAAAGTAACAGAAACTACAATGCTTACATGTTGAAAATACAAGACAAAATTGTTGCAGGTAGTAACCAAATAAGTTGCTGCTCTTACTTACAGATACAGTGTATATACCTTTGTAATAAGCCGTGTTAACATCCAAAGTAAGCTGTCTTTGGTCTAACTATTCTTGATCACCCCTGCCCCTTCCTCTGCCATATCCGTAGCCCCGCCCTCTTCCTCCACCATAGTCGTAGCCCCACCCTCTTCCTCCACCATAGTCGTAGCCCCACCCTCTTCCTCTCCCACTACCTCTGCCTCTTTGGTATCCAGCCCCTATCAATTAGGGCAACATAGTATAAGAGATATCGAGTTCTTTTTTGGAGTACAGTAACAACATAAATCCGATAACGGAGGCATAAAATATAAGATGGTGTTGGTGTGAGCTTACCACGGTATCCCCAACCTCCGCCTCTGCCCCTGCCTTGACCTCGTTCCCCTCCTGCACCCCAATTATAATATCCGCTATTTTCTGCGAGCAGAATAAATTAGTATGTATGGAGAACTTCAAAACCAACCAATCGCACGAAAACCAAGCATACTACATAACTAGATAGCACCTTGAGAGTCACCATACCAACCCCTCCCTCGGCCACGACCTCTGCCTCTAACTCTACCTCTACCACGACCTCCACCTCTACCTTGCAAGCGGCCTCCAACATTATCTATGCATCATAAAATTTCAGTAAATTACTCAAGCAGGTTAAGAAGATCCTTTCTGGATCATTGAAGTGACCTACATACATAACAGAGAATGGACTGCAATGTTTCAGGCTACGAAAGAAAATGACGAAGGCCACTACTGCTTAATCTGTACGATCATTATGAGTTGAAGTACATGATCGAGTACAAAATCTGAATTTAAGAGAGGGTGACAGCCTTGTTGCAACTCATAGTTTCCAAAGGTGCGAGCTTCCTCAAATGAGCTGAATAAATATTTCACTGTAACAGGTCGGTCTAAGAACCACAACAAGGGAAGTGACCGTATCTTGAAGATCAGGATTTCCAGTTGATCGTTATCTACTCGATCTTGGAGAACTCATATCAACAACTCAAACAAAGAATCATGCTACCTTCACCAGCGTTTGTAGATGAAACGATGTATTGTTTAATCTGCTGCTCTTGCTGATTTTCACCCTCTGCCTGCTTCACTGTCGGAGCTTGGTACCTATAAACATGGAATCCTGCCTTTTTCAATTATTCTAACAATAATTTTTATTAAAATACAATTTTTATTTACCCTGGAGAAGTCTTGTTCAGCTCAAGAGTTGATAGCGCAACACTAATCAGGGAGACTTGCCGCTTCATCTCCAACCTGCAAGCATCAGGCATCAATAAAATTCCATACCGCCACTACAGAAACACGTTTTCTGGAATTTTGACCAACTGAATTCAAGAACTTAGGAATTTAAGCCCTCTTCAATGGGCTCATAGGCATCAGTTATTGTTGTGGAGCTAGTTGATATATTTTGATGTAATCCAGGTATTCTCGTCTGTATTTATACACAAATATAAATGTTAAATATGGACATGCAATCTCGTATCTTATCGAATATTAACTGAAACTCTTACTAGTGAAAAACTATTTTAGTAGTTTAAACCCAACAGACACTGGATTAGGTGGAAAAACCAACATGTAAATTAACAGAACCTTGATAATCTCTGCTATAGCCACAGCCTTACTAATAGCCTGCCCCATTGCCTTCAGTACAATCTCCTTCTCGTGCTTGTCCTAAACATAGAAGTAGGGATCGTAATCAGTCTCGATATTAATGGCTTAATGCAATAAATTACAACATGATAAATGGTTCTGTAAATTCAAAAGGCTGAGGAGATGAAAGAACATGAATGACCACAACAATTACTCAGAACAACACAAAAATGACACTTGAGTCGACACTAAACAAACGGAAAAGGTCAAATTAACAACTTCTCATGTACAATAGCTAGAAATGGAACTCCTAAAAGACTCTCTTCGTGTTTTTCAGTTTCTACCAAAGCTTTAGTTCCTCAAGCAAAACAACATCAATTTTTTCAAGAAAGAGAACATATCAAGAATTTCAATGTTCTTAATGTGCACTCATCCTTTGTTATCGATTGCCACAACGTTTACCTCTTATAAGTAAAAATGAACAACAGAGATTTTGCCCATCGGCTTTCATATTTTCCTTATTCGACAACAACTAACAACAAGATGACTGATGAAGTCATAGCCATATTGGAAGGATGTATGGATTATGTCCTACTCAATTTCCTCACACTCAACAATGCTAAGAATTGATTCGTTTGGCAGCTGTTACCAAAATCTTTAAATATAGCAGCACATCATACAGTCTCATTGACTCCACATCGCACAGGATAAGCCAGACTACATGTAACTCATGTATTCATGTCCATATAATTATAAATAAAAGTCTGTTACTAAATCTATAATTTTTTTTTTTTTGAGGGAATAAATCTATAATTAATTATGCACCAATATAAATGTTCCCTTTCAAGTTTCACCTCAACAGCTAAATTCCTAACTAAACTAAGCAACTATCTTCAAACATCAAAAACGCAGAGCCCCTCTAATCAAGACTCGACCTTTACCTCATATATATCACTATGAACAAGTTAATTTGATAAAAATCATTCACAAACAACAGAAAATCCACATAAATAAAAAATAAATTAAAAGAAAAACTTGGAACAAGGAAGTTGCATAAGTGACGTAATTACGAATGAGACCCTGAGCTGTGACTCGGATTTCATTTTCGTTGATGGTTTGCTCCGGTTTCAGCTTAACCACCCTCTGGTATCTCTCCATTCTTCTCCGCTCACTCTCACTGCGTGCTTTTGTGTGTGTTTCTGGAGTGTTCTTAGATTACTACAGAAAAATAGCGGCAAATGAAATAAATTAAGGCCACTGCTTTAAGCGGTTGTACTCTAAGGTTCAACTTGCGGATCACGTTGACAAATTTGTTGACTTGCCAGATGTACCCCTGTCCCAATTAATATTACAAACGATTTAAAAAAAAAAGATCAGAAAATCTTATTGTGTGAGTTTATGAAAAGATTTTATTAGAATTTTCATTTTAGAAGTTGTAAATTTTATCACAATTCTCTTATGTGTGGCCGTGGCCATGTAGGAAATGACATTTGGAATTGTTAGCTTACATCTTTAACAATAGATTTTTTGATTTTTTTTTTATTATTTTACAAGAAATTTTAAAGACCGTGTGACCGGGGACTTGAACTCAATATCTTTGACCTTGGACATTAACCACTCTACCATTATGCTAACATACGCACACAATTTTTTTAAATTTTAATATTATTATGTTGCTCGTACTTTTAAGTTTTAATCAGCAACGTAATATGTTTCCATATATTTATTAAGTTTCTGATTAATAATTATATTTTTTATTAAATAAACATATTACTCCCTCCGTCCACCAAAAGTATGTTGTGGGAGGGTAGCACAGGTTTTAAGAAAGCGTTGAGTAGATATATTTTGAGTGGAGTAAGGAACGCACCCATTTGATTTGTTGTGAGCTTTAAAATATTATAACGTTAGTAGAATCATGTCCTAAAATGACGAATCATATTTATGAGGACGTCCAAAAATGCAAATTAACCATGCTTTTGGGGAGAGAAAGAGTACTATGTTTCCCTTATAATTTTATTGATATTATATTTTTAGAAATAATTAAAAAAATGAGTTATAAGGAAAAACTTTCTCATCAAAAGGGTGGAATCAATTATTTGCATCTATTTGCACCATGTCTGACTTCCCTTCCCCAATTCAAAACAAAAAGTAATTTTTTCTTTCCCCAATTTGAAATTTTCTCTCTCATTTGTGTTTGTTTTTACTCATTGCTATTTCTATCATTATTTTTCATGATATATATTAGTACCGCACACACATGTACATATATGCACATCGGATAGTCATTGCAGGTTATCATCGTTATCAAACAACATATTGAAGATTAAGGGTTGGAAACCTAAATTTTAAAATTTTGTGAAACAAGTTAAAATTACATGGTTCAGTCAAATTAATACTCCCTCCGTCCCTGATAAGTGTAGTCCACTTTTCTTTTTCGTCCGTCCCCCATAAGTGTGGTCCTTCCTTAAATGGATATGACCCCACTTTAAAATTTTACCCTTTTACCCTTAAAAGTAACTAACATTATAATAAAGTGGGTCTCATTCTCCACTCACTACACATCTACCTAACATCTTCTTAAAACCCGTGCCCCTCCCTCCGGACCACACTTATCAGGGATGGAGGGAGTATTATTCTTTGAATTTAATTATTTAATGGTGATTTTGGTGTATTCTTATTGCAAATCCTATTCGAAATTAATCTTTCGAGTGAAAAACAATCAAGCCACACCTGATGACGTGAATGTTGGCGAGCTGGCCAGCCTTAATTTTTAGAGGGACAATTTATAATAGCCATTTAAGATAGTAAAAGCAAAATAATAGCCACTAACTTAAAAATATATAAATTCTAGCCATTGTTACGAAAATACCCTCACCATCGCTCCGTGGTTGTACTCATTATCATCGTCGCACCATCGCCGGTCATCGTCACGTTATAGTTGTTGAAGTTTTGATGTTTGTTCTTGATAGTGAGAATAGATCCATCTAAGGCGCGAATAGATCTATTCGCACCAATTTCGTAACATTTTGTAGAGTGGTGCGAATGGCGCGAATGGGGCCGTTCACGCCATTCTTGCCTTAAAGTCATGCTCGAGCAAGGGAGGCGCGAATGGCCCGAACGGAGCTCCGTTCGCATCATTCGCGCCTAGAAATGTGTCGTTGCGTAGTATTTTTGTTTCGGTTCGTTCTCTCTCATTTTAATTCGGATTTTCGATCCGTTTTTTCCTATGAACTTCTATTGAGATAAACTTCAAATATATCATGATTATTCCTCATTTTCTTAACAATATTTTTCTACGAGATCTAGGAAATAGGGTATAAGTATCAAATTCTTAGAATAATGATAACAAACACAAAGAATTAATTCTAAATATAAATTCCTACAAATATTGACTTTAAATGCACTTTAAAATATAATATAATTAAATAATGGTTCTATAGGAGTTCATAGAAAAAAATGGATCGAAAATCGGAGCTAAAACGAGAGAGAACGAACCGAAACAAAAATATTGCACAATGACACACTACATGGCGCGAACGGGGCTCCGTTCTCACCATTCGCACCTCAAAATCATGTTCGCACCTAAATATATCATGATTATTCCTCATTTTCTTAAAAATATTTTCCTACAAGATCTAAGAAATAGGATACAAGTATCAAATTCTTAGAATAATGATAACAAACACAAAGACTTGATTCTAAATATAAATTCCTACAAAATATTTACAATAAATGAACTTTAAAATATAATATATTTAAGATTGGTTTAATAGTAGTTCATAGAAAAAAACGGATCAAAAATCAGAGCTAAAACGAGGGAGAACAAACCGAAATAAAAATACTGCGCAATGACACACTACATGGCGCGAGTGGGGCGAACGGGGCTCCGTTCGCACCATTCGCACCTCAAAATCATGTTCGACCAAGGAGAAGCGCGAATGCTCGAGCAAGGGAGGCGCGAATGCCCCGAACGGAGCCCGTTCGCGCCATTCGCGCCTAGAAATGTCTCGTTGCGCAGTATTTTTGTTTTGGTTCGTTCTCCCTCGTTTTAACTTGGATTTTCAATCCGTTTTTTCCTATGAACTCCTATCGAGCTAAAATTCAAAAATTTCATGATCAATCCTCATTTTATTAAAAATATTTTCCTCCGAGATCTGGTAAAGAGGGTACAAGTATCAAATTCTTAAAATAATTATAATAAACACAAAGACTTGATTCTAAATATGAATTTCTAGTACATATTGACTTCAATTGTAATTAAAAATATAATATATTTGAAGATTGGTTCGATAGGAGTTCATAGAAAAAACGGATCGAAAATCGGAGCTACAACGAGAGAGAACGAACAGAAACAAAAACACTGCGCAACGACACACTACAAGGCGCGAATGGCGCGAATGGAGCTCCGTTCGCACCATTAGCAGCTCCCTTGCGCGAACATGATTTTGAGGCGCGACAATAGCTTCCGTTAGCACCATTTTTGCTTTGGTAACAAACAAGGAAAGAATGGCGCGAATGGTGCGAACAAGATCCATTCGCGCCAATATGCGCGGTTCGGGACATAACGTTCTTTGTTCATGTTTCGTATTCAATAAGGGTACATTAGACAAATTACAAGAAAAGTGGCTAGTATTTATATATTTTTAAGTTTGTGGCTAGAATTTTGTTTTTATTAAGTTAAGTGGCTATTTTACATAGTTCTCTAATTTTTATGTGCCCATATATATTTTATTTTTATTTTTTTCAAAAGCACCTAGTTTTCAATTCCAACTAATATATTTATTCCATTATATATCTCCGATGATCATTGTGTTATATTAACAACAATAATGCATCACGATTTAAATATTTTTGAAAGTTATTTTTTGGTACCTTATATTTAGGCTCTTATCTATTTTGGTGCTTTGTGTATAGCGTCCGCCAAGATTTGAGGATTTTTCCACAGTTCTTTAAAATTGAAGAAACGCAATAACTTGTATGCTAGCCGCCGCATGGGATACGATCAAACCCACGGGCGCGTGCAAACCACGCGCTACGTTTAAGCCTTAAAGTCAAGCGCGTGCATCACACGTGCGCCCCTCAAGGTGCGTTAACGCGCCTCCAAATTTTTTTTTAATGCCAGCGCGTATAACACACGCGGCCCACATAATATTATTTTAATCCGTTACTTTTTAGGACACTTTGAAGTGTCCTAATAGATATCTAATAGGACACGAAACTTACTAAAAAGTATTTTTAAATAGTTTTCAGTTTTTTTGATTTTTTGATTTTTTTTGTTTTTTTATCTAGTTTTTTTCGATTGTTTTAATTATTATTATTACTTTTTTGGTTTTTAATTTTAAATAAATTTTAATTGTTGTATATTAATCTTCAATGAGGGATTTATTAAATATAATTAATATTTCTTAATTTGAATAAAAGTATAATTCTATTTTTTTCATTTTTTTACGGAATATATAACATATACAATATTATTTCAAAAGTGACAGTCTTTATGAATAAAAGTGATAGTTATATACAATATTTCTGCAAAAGTGATAGTCTTAATAAAAAGTGAGTCTTTAGGAATGAAAGTGATAGTCTTGATCAATAAAAGTGATAGTCTTAATAGATGAAAGTGACACTTATTTTCCTTTTTATTTCGATATTTTTTACTTTTATTTATTGATGTAATATATAACATATATTCAATATTATTGCGAAAGTGATAGTCTGAATAAGTAAAAGTAATAGTCTTGACGAATAAAAGTAATAGTTTTAATGAATGAAAGTGACACTTATTTTCCTTTATTTTGACATTTTTTACTTTTATTTCTTGACGTAATAGATAACATATATACAATATTATTGGAAAAGTGAGCATTAATAAATAAAAGTGATAGTCTTCGCAAATGAAAGTGATAGTCTTGACAAATAAAAGTGATAGTCTTAATGGATGAAAGTGACACTTTTTTTTTTATATTTTTTACATTTTATTATTACAAAAGTGATGGTCTTAATAAAAGTGATAGTTTTTATGGAAATAAGTGATAGTCTTTAATGGATGAATTATATTTTAATAAAAGAAAATTAAAAAAAACTGGAAATTAAAAAAAAAAAACCAAAGTCAACTGTTTGACACGGATTGACCTAATTAATCGGATCGGGTCAATCCGGATCCGATCGCATCATATATGGTTGGTTGCATGAGAGTGCTTCTCCTTGAAGGAATCATTTGGTAGACACGATATTTAGGATACCAGAATTGCTATGAGTAGGAACATAGAGTACCAAAAATAGGATTTTTCTCTTAGATATTCTTCTCTTCCTTCTAATCATAAATCCAAATTATAAGCATTGTTTAACCTAAGAAATTTGGCGATGTTAAAAAAGAAACATATTAAAAGGTTATGTTTTAAGGTTCATGTCATGTTATGACTTAATTTTATTAAAGTATGTGAACTTTTAACACAATTAATCCTATAAAAAAACATCATTTAATTAAGACAACTAAATTTGATTTTCAGAAAAAATCCTAACACCTTGACATAACATTAAGAAGAAGAAAAACTCAACTACCTTTATATCCAAAATATAAAGCATAAAATCTATCATATAAACTATGTTTTTATAAAAACAAATCGAAAATGGACAAAAAAAAAAAGAGAGGAATATTTAGGTATATCCAGTATGGTGATAGTGTATACCACCCATAACCATTTTTGAGGGCATGTATAACACATAACCACTAAGACTTTTTTACTTTCCTAATTATATCTATTGTGACATTTTCTAAAAATGTGTCATATTTGTGTGGAAATGGGGAAAAAATTGACTAGTTAATCAAAATCATATAAAATCATGAATTTACCCTCCTATTTTAGCTATTTAAATGATAGCTATGTATTACTTTATTACATATTTTGCTAATCGATCCAACGTTTTCAAAATGGTATCAGAGCCATGGGTTTATCTGGGAATTATATTTTATTTATTACTATAAGTAGTATCCTAACGGAGGAGACATCAAGAAAAATATGGATTCAGACAATTGTCCGAGATGCGAGTGTTACATGAATTATCTCCATGATTTGGAGGTACAGAAAACAAGAACCCAGACTGCTCTTGCAATCTGGAAGAGAGAATTCCACTCTGCAGCAACAAGAGTGGATTGTGAATCCATTATATCTTGCCACTAAGAGATAAGAATGAGAGAAAACTTCATCAAAGAATTGAAGTATCTCCATCTAAGGACGGAGAACGTGATGAAAGAAAACCATCAGAACCATACGAACTGATGGATCTAGAAGGATGTCCAAGGTGTGGACATTTCCAGGAACGCCTCCAAATCCTGGAGAAAAGAAGGATAAGATACCAGAGTGTTCTGACATACTGGAGAAATATGTTGAATCTCTTAGTTCAACATAACCAGGAGAAAGAATTAATTGATTCCTACCTCCAAGGAATCAAAAGAAAAGAAGACCTTCTCCATAGTTGCATCTGCCTTGAGTGGGAGATAGAACATGCCATGAGAAGAGACCATTGGATCCATTTGGGAATAGATTGGAATCACCCTTGATGGAACCAAAGAAAGATAAAGGAGTATCATCAACTGTTTTATATCAAGAGATTACTCTAGATTCATCCAAGATTTCGGAGGATCTGAGAGAAATACAAAAAATGGTACAACATTATGGTGATAGCCTGTATGGTGTACCACGCGATCTTTACAAGATTGCTATGAAACAGGATGAAATTTACAATATCCTAAAGAATATCCAGTCACGGATCGAAAAACTGGAGCAACAACCTCGTTCCAGTCAAAGGAGGAATCCTTTTGGTAATGAACCCACTTATCCATTTCCAGTGGGAGAAACCAAGAAGGATCCAAATGTAGAGGCCTTGAAAAGAATGATTCGAGAAAAGAAAAGATGAATAATCTCGAAAGAATCAATCTTGACGACCTCCAGGAGTTAGCAGAATCTTTTGCTAACATGGCGATGGTTGATTTAAAAATGAATCAGAATGTGGTCCAAAACCCACAGCCGGTAAATCAACTTCCACAAGGAGCTATCATTGGAAATCCACAAGATTTTCAAAATGCACCCGGAGCCATTAATGTTGTCCAGGATTTTCAGACTGGAGCAAGGTATGATCAACATACCCCAAATGATGCATATATGGCAGCAAGAAGGACAAAGGCAAGAAGGCCACAACCAAAGGTGCAGGATACACCTTATGGTAAGACGATCCTGGATCCAATCCATCCCTACGGAGTAATGCTCAATCTTGATGAAGTTAATTTCAAAGATCGAGAATCTATAATTGATGAGTGGACGTCAGCTTTGAGAATTACGGCAGCAACTCTCGATTTAAACAAGGAAGGATTCGTGAGAATCCTCGAAATGAGCCTTGCAGGAATTGCCAAGATAGCATGGGAACTCTTTCCTCTGGATATCAAGAATGCATGTTTTGAGAGTGAAAACTTCACTGAACATGTTCAGAATATAGCAACAATATTTAAAAGCCATTTTCTGGGAGAAGGATATTTCGAAGGATTTGATCAAGAAAAGAGAAAGAAATACTTGATGGCATTGTATAATCTAAGACTTGCAGTCTTAGATCAACAATCGCTTAACAAATTTCTACAGCTCTTTACTCTTTATCAACATCAATCTAAAGTTGATGATAGAGTTGCGCTGGAAATTTTATTTCTAAAATTCTCAAGCCCATGGAAAGAGATGCTGATTCGGGATTATGAACTAGGAGATCCTGAAAATATCGCAAGGAGGATGTCTTATGTGCATCGAAAGCTCTCAGAATGGTGTCAACAAGCAACAGCTCTGAGGAACATGAAGAAACTGAGGAGGATTAACAAATACGCTCCTCTAAACTGTGATGATAATGATCTGCCAACGATCATTGGATGAGAACCACCAAGGCTGAAAAGAAGCAAGAAAAATAGGTTTCAGCACTATCATAAAGGTGGAGATCCAAAAAGAAATTCTTGGAAACCAAGAACCAGATGGTCAAGACAGAAGGCCAGATCTTACAAATCAGGCCAAAGAAGTGGACCATCAAGGAATAGGTATCCATTCCAAGGAGGTAATAAATCCCAAGGAAGGACACCTGCCAAGAAAACTTTCAGGAGAACTCACACTAGAGTTAATAAAAGTTTCAAGGAATTCAACTGCTGGACGTGCGGTGCGAAAGGGCATATTTCCACAAATTGCCCTGACAACGAGAAAAGAGGTATCAATAAATTCGAATCCACTCTGGATATCGAAGATGCCATCTACTACCAAGAGCTGATACAAGTATATCAGTTCGAAGATATACCCTCGGATGAGAGTATATATGAACAAGAAAAAGTCTTCAGCGAAGAAGATTCAGAATGGTCTGATGGAACTAGATCGGAGTCAGACTGATCCAGAGATCGTTCATCAGGAGAAAGAGGACAGGACGGGATTCTACAGTCACACAACTCTCTCTCAAAATCTGATTGACAAGATTATGAAGAACAGCCTGAATATACAAAAGTATCAAGGCTTTTCAGCAAGTAACATAGATCAAGTTCTGAGGAACTTTAATCTACGGAGCAGGAAACAACAAATCATCTATGGAATTACTAGACGAGAAATGTCGCTTCCTATAGAGCTTACGGGGAATCAAGTGGAGATGCAGTTGATTCCAGCAAGTGACATCAGGGAAGATCTATCAATGATGAAGCTTGAGGTCGCTGAAAAGATAAACTCGATCCATATTGGAGCAATCCAGTTGATGTTAAAATCGGCTCTCTTTACCGGAGTTCACACGCCGATCGATATCGCTATATGCGATAAAAGGGTTAGAAATCTGAAAGATTCTGTATTGGGAACAATTGCGGGAGATCTTTGTGCAGGACAAGTAGTGGGAATCATTTTATCCAAAGATTGCATACAATCTTAATGATACTCATTTCAGCAAAGCTCTGACGCTGTATCAGGACTTTAAACGCAAAGATTTATTGGAGGAAGGAAATAGGCCTTACTCCATTACTTATCAGGTATCATATGCTCTTTCCAACTCACATCACACTGAGTTATTTCTGGGAAAGAAGTTCATTGAGATACCAGATATCTTCAACAATGTGACAACAGCTGTTTGTCCCGATAGAGTGGAAATTGCTCGGTTAAGAAACGTTCATATTCAAATCCGAGATAGAGAAGTCATGAGACACGATCAAAGTCTCAGGATAACTTCAGGGAGATTATCCTTCCAAGGAGACAGAATTATGTCTTTGCCATATGGGAGGAGTCGGAGTCTCATTCGAGAAGCTCAACCTCAAACATCTCAGAGTAACAAAATTCCAGTAAATCTGAAATGTCCCGAGGGATGGAGAGAAGTGATAGTGAAATTTGACACTACAAGGTGGGAAACCAACTTTCCTTGTAATGTTCTTTACTATCTACAGCAGTCAGAGATTAATCATTACAAAGGTACCCTGGAGATTGGGGAAAAAGTGATGGAGATCAAAGGCAGAGCTGGAAGAGAAGCAATCTTGCTTTTGGGTTTGAATTTTCTTGAGGATCACAAACCTTGGGCAAATAAAGGAGATGGAATGGAAATCACGATTAATGGAAGAAAACTATTAATCGAATGACAAGTCCATTCTCCATATACATCTCTATATGGATGTTATATGAAAAATATAAGGCAGAATATTTTGCTGCTTATATCGATTCAGGTGCAGGAATTTGTACTGCAAAACAAGGAGCCTTTCCAGCAGAGGTAGAAGAAGATCTACCCCGAATTGCAGGAAGAGATTTTTCAAAGAAAATTTTGCTCTTAGCTAAAGGAGTAAAAGAGACGGAAATTCTAATTGGCGGAGCCAGAGGTACACCTTGGTATAAGATTAAAACTCCACCAATTTATTTCCATGATACAGGAGCAGATATTCTGTTAGGAAACAATTTTCTACAGATGTTCAAAAGATACATGCAGGATAATGAAAGAAGGCAATTGGTGTTCACAACCATTTGCGATCACAAAATTATTGTCCAGAGGCTCAAAGGGGCTTTTAATCGCCAGATACCATTGAGTTTTCGCAGCAAGCGTGGTGATGAAGGAAAACTTCGACACCCAAAAATGAAGGATCAAAGGAGATTCAGCGAAGCAGTGCTAAGCTGTATTAGGGGAGAGGATCTCAAAGATGAAGAGGTCCAGATCATCAAAGCATCTTTAATATCTCATCAAGATATTAAGGAAGAGATGCAGATGTCCCTAGAAGATGTCAAAAAGGAAGATTAAAAGGAATTACAATGAGAATCCTTTGGCATGGTGGGATAGAAACAAGCTCAAAGCTACCTTGAAGGTGAAGCCAGATAAGGAGTATGAGTTTGTTAGATACAGACCAATCCTGATGAATCTCAAAGATCAACAGGATATGAAGGAGATAATCAAGGAACACCTTGACTTAAAGTTGATCGAACCAGGGAACTCGCCTTACAGCAGTCCCGGATTTCTGGTAAGGAATCATGGTGAGATCAAACGAGGTAAACCCAGATTAGTTATTAATTACAAAGGAATTAATGATATTCTGGAGTTTGATGGATATTTTATCCCTAGTAGGGAACACCTTATTAACTGCATTAGAAATGCTAAGGTATTCTCTAAGTTTGATTGCAAGTCAGGTTTCTACCAGATTCGCATGGAGGAATGTAGTAAGAAGTTTACAGCCTTCTCTACTCCACAAGGGCATTATGTTTAGAAAGTAATGCCAATGAGGTTGGCTAATGCGCCCCAAATATTTCAGAGGAAGATGGATAATCTGTTCAAAGATTATTTCTCTTTTATGTTTGTCTATATTGATGATATTTTAATTGCATCAAAAAATATAGAGGAACATATAAAATATCTTGAAATCTTTGCAGATGTTTGTTATAAAGAAGGTTTAGTACTGTATGAAAAGAAGGCAGTCGTTGGAACTCGGAAAATGGAATTTCTGGGTATCAAGATCGATGAAGCAGGAATTATTCTACATGACCATATTGTTCAGAAGGTCCAGAATTTTCCTGAAGATCTGAAAGAAAAGAAACAATTTCAGAGCTTTTTGGGAGTTGTTAATTTTGCGGGACCATTCATTAAGAATCTCGCAAAACACAGAAAAGTTTTAAGTACATTACTGAAAAAAGGATGTTCCGTTTATCTGGACGGAAGAACATCGACAGGGAATGAAAGAGTTAAAATAGGTTTGCAGAAATCTCCCAAAACTCTCGATACCTCAGGACGAAGACGACTTGGTCCTGTATACAGATGCAAGTGATTATTGGTGGGCAGCAGTCTTAACCAAAATCACTCCTAATGGAGAAGAATCCTGTAGATACTGTAGTGGTTTATTCTCAGAAGATGAGGCCGTGCGATGGCACATCAACGAGAAAGAATTCTTTGCAGTCCGAAAGACGTTTAAAAAATGGCCTTTATTTTTATTAGCAAAGAAATTTACTTTGAAAGTCGATAATACATAGGTTAAGGCTTTCTTAAGAAACAAGATGGAATCTAAACCTGAAAAAGGCTAGATTAATTAGATGACAGGCTGAATGTCAATATTATATTTTTGATATTGTCATTGTGAAATCTCACGAAAATGTTCTTGCAGATTTCTTAACAAGAGATGGAGCAAACTGATGTGAACTCCATTCTACTGGCCCATAGGCATCTCAGAGAAAATATGGAGATGTTAACGGGAGAGTGGGACGAGTGCGTTCTGAATGCTGAACAAGCATGAAGATTGCAGACTCTCGACAAGACGAAAGTCACCGAGAGAGTACGAGCTTGCATACGGTCTCAGGGTCAACTCTGGGCTGCATGTCAAACACCAATCCTTTGGGTGGCCAAAGATCCTTTTGTAAAAGAAGAGTTTCGAGTACAGGGCTCTAAACCTGTAGCAGAGGATTCCAATACCTCTTGCCCGAGTTCTAAGGTGGTGGTATCTTCGGAACCATTGCCCTAAGAAAAAGATGATATTCAGGGGTCACACTCTGAACCATCATGTCAACCCAACACCTCTGGGGAAAAAGAGGAAGAGATTAATCTTATGCCTGTGACTGACACTTCTAAGATTAATACTAATAAGATTGAAGTTTCTTCTACTTGGCAGATTTATCAAGCTAACTGGGAGAAGCTCAATACAAGGACGGAAATCAACCCAGAAAAAATAAGGGTTGATGTTTTGGGGAAATATCCTCAGGTGTGGATGATGCCAAATTCAGATCCACACGAAGTCAAAAGATGGTATGAATTTGGAGCACTTGCTTCGGTTTATACCACATCTCCATCATTCGCCGAAATCAAGAATCTACCTAAATGGATTCAAGAAGCGGTGTATGATACCTGGGCTAACAATCCGCAGCTTAGCCGAGGTGACATTTTGGAGCTATATTTTATTAGTGCAGCCCCAGAACCAGCGGGAAAAGAAAACCATGAAGCCTTCCACTATATTAGGCTTCGAAGACCAGATGCACGCGCCCTCGAAAAAATCAAGGCCCCTACAGAGAAAGAGACTACTCTAGTCTCTACATTACCAGAAGACCTCATCTCCACCAGAAGAGCATGGGGATTATGGGTCTGTCTCACAGAGATGGACAAAGTCAAGTTTCCGTTTAAATTCTTCCAGAATTCAGTAAACGGATCATTCCTGTTAAATACTATGACAGGAAAATCAACAAGATTTGCAGAGGAAGCTTTCGAAAGAAAGAGGACTTTGCTTTGGGAAAACAAGATTGCGACGAGCAAAGAAACTCATCGCAAATACTGCAACATGGCTCATTTTGGAAACTGGTCTGAGCGTGTTTGTTCAGATTGCCAGAACCAGAAGGAACCAGAGTTCTGGAAAGGATTCTTGCCCAGAAGGGGAAAAGAGAAGGCTCGGTCCAACGAGCATCTAGAGCACAAGGTGCTGCCAAAAGCAAGGACGCCCAGGGCCCCGGGAAAAAAGTAGATTCCCGACACAAGTTGGTGGAGTCATATGACTCTGAGCTGGAGAACCACCCACTAAAAAGATTACGACAATAGTGGGTGGATGAATAGAGATTACCCACTAAACAACAGATGGGTAAAGCAACAGGAGAACCACTACCAATAGAAAAGTGGTCCATTAGTCACAAGAAAGGGACCTCACACCGAAAGATAGTTGTCTTCATTCAATAATGGAAGACAAGGGAGGACCCCATTCACGTGGAAGCAAGCTGGCCAAGGATAAGAGCATCCAAGGCAATAATGCGGGGAATGAGGCCTTTCACTGAAGACCTCTATATAAATAAGGATTGAAGAGAGCATTGGACATCAGAAATCCTCCACACCATCTTCTCTGCTCTCTCCAAAATAAAAATTTATTATAGTTCATATTCTAGTATAGTTTAGTTTATGTATTTCAATTCCACTACCATAGGTAGCTAAACAAGTTTGTCTCCTCCCTAAAGGAGATACACTTATGTTGTAATAAATATTATATAATTCCTAAATAAAAGTTTGGGCTTTTGTTCATCCCTTCCAGTATATTATTTTCTTTGTGTACCGACCAAAAATTCTACGCCCCGGGTAAGAAACGAACGAGGGCTATGTTGTGTGTTGCTGAAGGAGTCTGCGTCTGGAAACCATCGGTTGCGATCGTGTGGTTGGACGGGGTCCCTAAAACTTCCGGTAGAAATACCCGGCAACATTACGGTCAAAAAGGTATGAAGTTGGTATACGTTGATTTTATTTATACGGAAGTGTGATGGGCCTGATTGTTTTGCATGATTTATCTCCAAATTGAAAACGGGATAAATAAAGCAGAGTATGTAATGAAGAAATTCAGTAGAAGGGTAAAAGATCAAAAATTTTGACGCATATTGTATGATTATAAGGTTGACCAGTATATATCAATATTTTCCCTTATTTTATACAATATTTTATACACGAAAATGAATATAATAATCTTATGGTGGGTCAGTGGGTACTACTTATACATGCCACCAAAAGTGGTCGTGGGAGGTATACACTATCTCTATACTGGTTAGAATGAATTTCCTATCAAAAAAATTTGGAAGCCAGGAAAAGGCAGAACCAGACAATTTTACCACGCAAAAAACAAACACAAAATTAAATGAAAAATAAAGAAATAAATAATGAACGGCAACCATATTTGCTCAGAATCGCGCCAATAATCATATAACTGAAATCTAATTAATTAAATAAATAAATTCCACGGCTTACCATTCCTCCACGTATTTCCCTTTCCCCACCCAAATGTGTTATGTGCTGCTCATTTAACTACTCACACTTTCTGCAATTCACCCAAAAAAACGCACAACACACAGTGAAAATTGCTCTTCCTCTGCTCTCGCATATCTCAATTTCTCACAATTCTTTGCTCCGGCGTTTGAATTTTTGTTGTGAAGGTTGCCGCCATGGACGCGGCTGCACAGCTCGTCCACTGCGGAATAGATCATCTCCACCGCGCTTCGCGGTACTCCTCCGCCGCCGGCTGGAACTGCAGGTCCGGAAACCACCGGTTTTTTCCACGAATTAGGCGAAATGCCGTCGTGAGGGCCATTGCCACCGAGCCTAAGCCGTCTGATACAAAGCCGCCGAAAGCCGTTAATGGCACCTCTAAGCCGGCGACGTACAAGATGGTCAACGGCGGATCAACTGTAGGTTTTGATCATTTTTTCTCTATCTTGCTGAGTGGTTGAGAATCTCTGAGTGTTTTCTTAGTTTTAAATTTTCTATTTCTATTTTTAATTTTAAGCGGTTTTATGAAATGATGTTGACTAATTGTTCTAGACTAATGGAAAGGGCAGCAGCAGAATTGTGCTCTTCTAACTAAATTCAAGAATGTAACTATTAACTTTTTGTCAGAAAAAAAAATTTAGAAACTTGTTAGTAAAGAATTAGCAAAAGATTTCTCAATATTCAAATAAATAATTGCTGGGAGAAATTGATCGAGGTTGAACTCATCTGTGACTTAAGCCAAAAAGGCTAAAATGGGTGTAATACATGCAACTTCTGCAACCTTTTAGAGAACTTATACGCTATTTTGATGCATTGAGGTGGTGATTGATGCCGTCGTTTAATATGGAAATGGCAGAGAATGCAAGATGTTTCGCAGGAGATCAAAAGGGTGAGGGCGCAGATGGAAGAAAATGAGCAGTTGGCCAGTCTCATGAGAGGGCTTCGAGGCCAGAATTTGAAGGACTCTTTGTTTGCCGAAGATAATGTCAATCTCCGTTTAGTTGAGGTTTGTTGCATGAATTTACAGTTTATTTTGATTGCCACACTATGTTTGCTCTCTCTCTCTCTCTCCCCCTCCCTCCTTCAAATTGTTTACAGTAACAGGTTGCTGTAAGTGATATTCATTTCCTACATGTATACATGTTGCATATGTCGTGTTTTGAGGAGGTTGATGGTAATGATAGTGACTCTAATATCACCAAATAATCAACTATGTAACTTTGCATGATTATTAGCAGTTACCTTCATGTGTGAATCTCATTATTGGTCATCATTTTTTATGATTGGAACCATAAATTCTATTGCCCCAATCATATACTCTTTTATAGACCTTAGTTTTGGCAGATGACTGCTGTAACTTATATTTGACTGTTTGACTATATAGTTTTAAGTATAAATAACTTATTACTTTGCACAGTCAATTTTATGCATTTTTATACAAGATGATAAAGCTACATGCTTTCTTACTAATAATACTCATTATTCTAAATTGTTACTGATTGTTAAAATAAATAGATCAAAATATGAGAAACTTTAATTTTCATATGCTACTTGTTACTGAAAATACACAAACATTTCTAAATTTCAACTATTTAAAAATATGATCAACAATTTCATTTTGACCATGTTGCTGAAACTTTCGTTTGTTGACACTACTCTGTTGTGAGGCTTCATTTAGCATTCAGCTTGTGGCAGACAATTTTTTTAATCTAGTTATTGAGCCTTTCAACTCCTTCAGGTTGATGAGAGCAGTGAATTTTTACCAACAGTGTATGATCCCGCTACCATTTCTGCATATTGGGGAAAAAGACCAGGTTCTGTTGCGACTCGTATTATTCAGTTAACGTCTGTTGCTGGAGGCTTTCTCTCCCGTCTCCTCTGGGATCTAATAAATAATAAAATAAAGGAGGTAACAAGACTTGTTCCGTTTCTCTCTTTCAAATTGCTGAATATTTAATTTTCTTCTTCTTCTTCAAGAATATAATGTAGTGACTTATTATATGATTGATTCGTTTCTTTGAGCTACATGGCCCAAGCTCAGTTTTTTGTTTTTATGGATTAGGAGTAGATTCTTGCGTACTGTTTGTACGCCTGGTTGGGCTTCTTCTAAACCGCATGTGTTGCATGAGAAGAGATGTCATTTCTAAATCACTTTTACAAATCGATGAAAGCCAGGCATAAGCTGGGTATATCCAAGGGTAGCATAGTCTAAATAAGGGAAAACAAGGATGATAGCTTAATGTGAAGGCTATTCCAGTTAGGAAAATTCTTTTCCTCATAACTATGATCTTTTATGGTATCCTGCCAAAGCGGCCAAAATGCAAAGCTTTTCCCGGAATCAAAGGAGAACAAGCCTCATTGGTTTTATACAAACATGAATACCCTTCCAAAGAGGAGAAGCTCTTCATTCCTAGTGTATACATGCTGAAGTTCAAGCAATAATGCAGTGAAAGAAAATTGATAGACTTTCAATCAAGGCAACACCATCTTCATTTGTCTAAAGAAGAAAGTTGGATTGGATAATAGGGGATTGTGCATGGAGCATGAATTACATGTTCAATCATGGACAAAATAGGTAATTTTTCCTAGATAGAGACATACAACGCATAAGGATTTGAGTCAGAGTACATGTCCTACAACGGCAGTAAAAACCATTTCAACTTAGAAAATACAAAAACTAGAACTTAATGAAGATTACAGTATTGGTTTTGACGATATGCAACTTTTTCTCATGCTTTTGTAACAATCTGAATCGCTTTCTGTTTCCACACAGAATGAAGTCGCTCGAGCTATTGAATTGAGGGAGATTGTTACCTCTTTGGGTCCAGCATACATAAAACTTGGGCAAGCATTGAGCATACGACCTGATATATTGTCGCCTTCTGCAATGACTGAATTACAGAAGCTTTGTGATAAGGTGACAAGTTAAACTTGAGTTTTACTGACATTCCTAGTTATCCTGTGAGAACTTTCAGCTCCTTCTGGTCCCGTCATGATACATCTAGTTTATTTGGAAATTTGTGTAAAGGATTAAGATTCTTGGCCTTTCATTTCACTGAATTAGCAGCTTCATTCTGTGTTCTTTGATCATTTATAAAATAATATAGGTATAAGTTCATTTATATTCTGGTTCGCCAGGGTTCTGGTATTCTTAGCTGTGAGCTGTGATCGAGATTTACTTCACTTCTGTATCAATCATTTTAGGGAAGCATGGTCCTCAACTTAGTCTCAGGGGATATAAAGTGTATTTCAAATTTCTGCTTCTATTTCTCTCTTACATGGAAAAAATGAAGATCATAAACCTTTTCCAGTGCTAAAACTCTACCTTAGTTTGCTTTAATGGAAGTGACTCTGATATTCAAGAGGAAATATTTCAACTATATTGTTTTTTTTTCCCACTCTTCAGTGATTAAGTAATTAATCCATTATGTTTATAGGTCCCATCCTTTCCAGATGACGTGGCAATGGCTCTTATTGAACAAGAGCTCGGACAGCCGTGGTACAATATCTACTCTGAGCTTTCTCCTTCGCCTATTGCTGCTGGTAATTTCAAAGGATTTGAGCCTTTTTACTGACTTTGGTCTTAGAAATCAGCTTGGATGTGCTAAGAATCTCTCACTTCAGAAAGTAAATTTAATGTGCAATTTTTGTCTTACTTTGTTTACGTAGCTGATAGTTTATGATTTCTTCTTCTTTTGGAAATCGTTTGCAGCCTCTCTTGGCCAGGTCTACAAGGGCCGGCTAAAAGAAAATGGGGATCTTGTAGCAGTTAAGGTGCAGAGGCCATTTGTTCTGGAGACTGTCACAATCGATCTGTTCATTATAAGAAACTTGGGTCTTGCTCTTCGAAAGTTCCCTCAGGTCCTGAATTACTGATTATACTTTGCCACGTTCTTATATTACCTTGAAATGGATGTTTGAATCATGCCACAATATTTTCCAGGTCTCGATAGATGTTGTGGGGTTAGTTGACGAGTGGGCTGCTCGTTTCTTTGAAGAGCTGGATTACATTAATGAGGGGGAGAATGGAACAATATTTGCTGAAATGATGAGGAAAGACCTTCCTCAGGTAATTTTTCTGCCAAAGTGAACTTCTTTATCTAGCAATTCCCATAACTATCCAACAATAGACTGATTGAGAAATCTGCTTTTCGATTTTCATTTCTCTAACAGCATTCTGCTTTATAGGTAGTTGTGCCAAGAACATACAGTAAATACACTGCAAGGAAGGTTCTTACGACATCGTGGATAGACGGAGAGAAGCTGTCACAAAGTACTGAAAGTGATGTCGGAGAGCTGGTAAATGTTGGAGTTATATGCTACCTCAAGCAGGTAATTATTGTTGTAATTGTTCATAAATTTATTATCTGTTGATGCTTTTTCAATGCTTCTTAAGTTTGTCGTATTGTCTACCTTTAAATGTCACCATATGAATAAATATTTATGTCAGGATCTGTCATGTTATATTTGAATTAGTGATCATTCAATGAAGGCAGAACTCTAAACTCATCCAGACGTATATTACTAGCTCTGAATGTTAATATCTATCGATGAAGACGTGGTCAATTTAATTAATGGTTATAGGACCCTCTTAAGATACCATCACACTGTACATGAAGTTGCTGCTTGATCAACTGCATTATGAGGATTTAACAGAAAAGCATAAAATATTCTCTAAAAAAAAGATGCATCAAATTGTTATTTAGCTATTTAACCTTTCTCCTTTTAATTGGGATCCACAGCTGCTTGACACGGGTTTCTTCCATGCTGATCCACATCCGGGAAATCTAATCCGAACTCCTGATGGGAAGCTGGCGATACTAGATTTTGGTAAGCAATTACTATCTACTAGGCATATGTGCTTCATGTAGGAAAATATATTTTTAATAGGACAGCTTGCAATAATGTGCATATACCTAGACAATTTGAATTCTAAATCGTGGATAAATTGATATATTCTACATCCTTTCAACTGCATAGGATATCCACCAGGATTTTCTCCCATGTCTTATGTGTAGGCTTAGTTTTTTTATGCTCTTTATTGACTGGCTTAAAAAATGGCAGGCTTGGTCACTAAATTGACAGATGATCAGAAATTTGGGATGATTGAAGCGATTGCTCACCTTATTCATCGAGATTATGCTGCTATTGTAAAAGATTTTGTCAAACTTGGCTTTATTCCAGATGGAGTTAATTTAGAGCCCATTCTGCCTGTGCTGGCCAAAGTTTTTGATCAGGCACTTGAGGGTGGGGGAGCCAAAAATATCAACTTTCAAGAACTGGCATCAGATTTAGCACAAATAACATTTGATTACCCATTTAGAATACCACCTTACTTTGCACTTATAATTAGAGCAATTGGGGTGCTGGAGGGTATAGCTTTGGTCGGCAATCCTGAGTTTGCTATAGTGGATGAAGCTTATCCATATATTGCACAGGTACATATTTACGACAACCTGAATTTTCTATCACTATGATATATTTTAAAGCCTAATAACTTGAATCATCGTTTCTTGAAGTATAGATATGTGGAACTTCCCCTTGATCTGGATTACCATATACTAAATTACTATATATATACCTCAAGACCTTTTACATATATGTATTGCACATGTGAAATCTTATTCTACCTATATTGTTATAACCTAAACTTATACTATACAGCTCTTTTCCTTTGATTTTACACAAATAATTTTCTCAAGTTGGTGCTAGAATAGATTAACAGCTTTTTACTTCTTTCTGTGGATCTCAGAGGCTACTGACTGACGAATCCCCACGATTGAGGTCCGCTTTACGCTACACAATATATGGAAAATCTGGAGTCTTTGATGCTGAAAGATTTATAGATGTCATGCAAGCTTTTGAGAATTTCATAGATGCTGCTAAGAGCGGAGGTGGCGAAGATCTGAATGGAGGAATGGCAGAACTTGGATTTCTACAACCTCAAACAAATAATCTGCTTCCTGCTTTTATGGGCAGTGCTTCTCAAACACAGCCAATCCAAACAAGAGCAGCCTTGGGATTTTTACTATCTGATAAAGGGAATTTTTTCCGAGAGTTTCTGCTAGACGAGGTAATTTTTAGTTTAAGGCACAAGATATCTTTGTAGTTCTTTGCATATCAAAATTAAATTTTTTTTTCCTACTTGGCATTGTCTATTTGATCAATTTAATCTAGCTATTGAGCCTATTTTCTCTCTTAATTTTGTTCTTGATGGTTTGTTGCAGCAAATGTCAATGCATTTCTATATCAATTAACTAAAGGCTCGTTTTCTGACCATCTAGCTGTTCTATAGGACTGGAAATATAGATCTAGTTAACTATATGATATGGCCTATTAAGGGTGGTCAAGGGGAAATCTATAATTCATAATACTGTAAGATGTGATGATAAGATTTTTTTTTTTTTTTACACACAATTTGCTACAAGTATCGTTGCAGCACATTCCTTGTTAAAACAAATTGCTGCAATTTAGTTCTGCAAAAATTCCTCAGTTAATTTCTATTAATAAATTTATGCTATTCCAATAATGTTATTTCTATTCTCATGAACAGATTGTAAAGGGTATTGATGCTATCTCAAGGGAACAGCTGGTGCAGATAATGGCTTTTGTTGGTATTAGAAATGTAACCCCAGTTTTCACCTTGGTTCCTACTCTGGGGCCTTTCAGGACAGCTGCACTTCTTCCCACAATAACTGAGGAAGACAAAGTCATACTGAACAATGTTCAGAAAGTTGTCGAGTTCTTAGCTGCCGGAACTACACCTTCATCGACTCAGGTAATGCCAAATTCAGGGTTACATGGAAAACATACTCGGTGAACTTTCATTAAAACTCAAACAGAACCTTTAGCTACTGCTAATATTTAATAACATATTCGAGCTAGTGAATAACTAATGTTTATTTCATAGATGGCAAATTATTTAAGGACTCAAACTTTAACTACAGATATGCCCATAATATATTTAAATTTTCATGATTTATGGCAAATTAACCTATTGAGCCTAACATGGTGACAGAGGAACTACTTACACAGCTTAACTCTGTGCTTCTACAGGGTATAAATGTTCCTCAAGTGGTCCAAGAGCTACTTCCCGTGTTGCCAGGTCTCTCCGTCAAGGTGCTGCCAGAGGTGCTCAGTAGGTTGTCATCACGTATACTAGCTCGTATACTCCGTGATACACTCCTGTAATCAGAAACAGTGGCTCGTTGCCTAAAATTTAGCCATGTATTCAATTGCAGACAGATATAATACACACAGTAGTATCCCTTTCCAACGGCTGATCATAGATTACTCAAATTTTTAAGGAATGTAGATCCTGTATGTATAGTCAAGAAAAGTGTAAATTTACTCACCAGAATATAATACAAAAGCTCAAATTATTTCCCCAGTTCTACACTGTTGATTCTTGAATTAGACGCTGATCTTTCTCTGTACACGAGTTCATCTAACTCGATTTTGAAGCCATGATCTTGCTCGTCTTGCGTAGTAAACGATTTTGATATGTAACAGTAACGCAGGCATATGTTACCCGAAGCTGCTGCTGCTGCTTCTACTCGTTTCTGCTTGCAGCTTGCTTTAAACCTCTAGACAACGACGAATATACAGCCAACCAGAACACGATCCCAGGTATTTTCCTCAACCTCGTATGCTCCAAATAGTAGCCATTCCTCGTATAAATAGTCTGACGTGCTCGCGCATGTCTGTCCGAGTCACGAAGTAGGATAACTCTGATGACTCTAGATCAAGCAACTTCGACTGCAACTCAAAGAGGCAAACATAATGCTCAAAGGTAGGCTCAATACCGTAGCGTTCGACCATGTGATATAAATATCTACGACCCTTGTCGATACTGCCTGTCTGCACGCAGGCGCTTAAAACAGCAGCAAAAGTTAATGCATCAGGCTTTATATTGTTTCTCTCCATTTCTTCGAAAAGGGCAATGGCTTCTTCGCCCTGCCCGTAAACGCCTAGGCTCGTGATCATCGTGTTCCACGTTGCCACGTCCTTACTTTCCATCTCTTCAAACACTCGTTTAGCATGCTCCAAACTGCCACATTTGCTATACATGTCGATGAGAGACGTTCCGAGAAATACCCCGATCTTGAACCCGTTCTCGATCGCGTAATCGTGCACCCAACGACCCAATTTGAGGCTCTCCAATTTGGCAGAAGCCATCAAAAGAGCGACCAAAGTGTACTCGTTCGGCTTCACATTATCACGCTGCATCTCTGTGTAGAGTTCAAACGCCATCTTCGGTTTCTCACTCTTGGCGTAGCCATGGATCATCGCTGTCCATGAAACCACGTTTCTCATCGGCGCTCTGTCGAACACCTTCTGCGCAGTATCTATTCTCCCGTTGAGAACAAGCCCCGCGATTATAGTTGTCCAAGAAACAACACTTCTATGCCGCATTTTGTCGAACACCTTCAGCGCATCATTCAAAGCCCCACATTTCATGTACATATCTATTAAAACATTATCCAAATATATATCTCCATGAAACCCAGATTTAACAGCAAAGCCATACACCTCCTTGGCCTTCTTGACGCAAGAAATCGCCAGACACGCTTTCATAACAAATGGGAACGTGAATTTATCCACACCAACACCTCGAAAAATCATCAAATTGTACAGAAGAATGGCGCGATGTGGGCAGTCATTCACGGTGTACGTTCTGATGAGCAAATTCCAAACGAACGTCGATGGATTCTCGACGTGTTGGAACACTAAAGCGGCGTAATCCAGCTCCCGGTAGGAAGAGCAGAGCCGAATCAATCTCGCGACAATCACTTGGTCGTGGTGGAGGCTGCTTTGGATGATTTTGGCGTGAATTTGCTTCATCTGTTTGAAATTGGCGCATTTTTGGAGAAATATGAGGGCTTCTTGAGGAGAGAAACTTGATCTGACCGTTGGCTGAAAGTTTCTTGCCGGTAAAACATCGAGAGTGCTCAGTGAATTGCATGTCATTATTGAGCGGAAGCTTTCTGAATCAATGTGTTGTTAGAGAGAGAGTGTCAAAAATGACCGGATGAGCCGTGGGAAAATGGGTGGGAAATGGAAGTTCCATAAAAATTGGGACAAATTGCAATTTTGAACATAAAATATTAAAAAATATTTACACAAAATATTAGGGTGATTTCAAATCTTAAAACTTTAGGTATTTTATAAAAAATACTACTCCCTCCCTTGGCAATAATTGTTCCCTGCTTTCCTTTTTATTCATCCACGAAAATTGTTCCATTTTTATTTATGTATATTACATCACCAAAAAATATTCTTTTTCCTATATTCATAACACTACACTACACAAAATATTCATTTCCTCTACTCGCAACCCACTACACCTAACTTTTATTAATCTCTATGCCCACCATTCAAAAAATAATTATCGTGGACGGAAGGAATACTTGATAAATAAAATTCAGTTGCGGCTATTACTACATGTACATGAATGGAATTTCTCAAGAAATATATAAAATATTAGACATTTGCAAACAAATATAGTTATACATGAATGGAATTTCTCAAGAAATATATAAAATATTAGACATTTGCAAACAAATATAGTTATCTACTTCATATAGACAATAGTATATATCTATATTTATATATATATATATATAAATTATATATATATAGGGAGTGGTTCTAGTGAAAAGAGCCCTTAAATTAAGAAATAGGAATAAATCCCAACTCTTCATCCACAATAGATGGATGGCTAGATTTGAAGCGGGTCGGATCCGGGTCAAACCAGGGTCAACGGGTCGGACCCGGGTCAACCCGTTGACTTTTCATTTTTTTATGGTTCGAAAAAAAAAATTCGAAATTTTTTTTTGCCGTTTTTTTTTAATAAAGTGTGGTACATCTCAATACACTATGTGGTGCATCTCAATACACTATGTGGTGCATCTCATTTTCATGTTGTGATGCATCTCATTACACAGTGTGTTGCATCTACACATTGTGATGCATCTCATTATAAATGGTGGTGCATCTCATTACACATAGTGTTGCATCTCAAAATGCATTGTGATGCATCTCATAATACATGGAGATTTATCTCATACACTATGGGCTCGTTTGGTAGGGGTGATTAGGGTGTATAATATGTCTATGACACCCTAATATCTTGTTTGGTATGAAGTATACGACCCTTTATAAAATTCGGGCCCATATGAATAATAATTATTTTTGTTGTTATGTATACTACCTATGAGGTGGTATAAATAATACTGCAACTAATTATAGCAATAAATTACAATAATTACTATGTGTTGCAGAGAATTTAATACATCATACCAAACGGAATATTAATTCTTTATATTTATAAGACATCTCAGTCAAACATATCAGGCCTTATCCCATACTTTGTACCAAACGAGCCCTATGTGTGTGTGTATAACTATATCAAAACGAATGAAAATCTTGGGGTGATTTAGTATGATGAAATCAAACTACTTTTCAAATCATTGTATTCATACCATATCAATAAGCAAGTGTTTGGGATTTTTTTTTTTTTTTTGTCTCCGCCTTCGGCTCTGATTTTAATTTATAGATAATGATTGTGGCAACATTATATGTTTTTTAGCTCGCTCCGAGGCCTTCGGCTCCCCTCGCTCGACTCTTGAAAAAAAATAAAAAATAAAAAATAAAAAATAAAAATAGTGAAAAAGAATATTAAAAATAAAAAATGGTGCATACCAATACACTTAGTGGTGCATCTCATTGCACAGTGTGGTGTATGTCATCTGACTCTAAAAAAATTCCGAAAATTAAAAAAAAATCGAAAAAAAAAACCGAAAGTCAACTGGTTGACCGGATCCGACCCGTTGACTCGGATCCGACCCGATTTGACCCGGATCCGACCCGGTTTGACCTGGGTCAGATCTGACCCTCCATCCCTTGTACATGTATGGTGGAGATCTATTCCTATTTCTTAGGTTAAGATCCATTCTTATATGATCCTTTTCCTATATATTATATAAAGCATTGTTCCTGTAAGAAATGAGTAGTGATATGGACCATTGATTAATGTAGATCTGCGGTTGTCATTGACCGATGCTTATAATTGAACAATGCATTATAATAACCCAAAAATGCATTATTATGACAATACATTGTGATGGTCCCTGAACGGAGTCTTTGGTGTAGAGGGGGGGTGAATACACCAAAGATAAAATTTTAAATTTTTTATCAAGTTAAAAACTAAGAGTAAGAGTTCAGTCATAAATCTTGCTGACTTCTTGACGAAGACGGTCAACTGGACTGATAACTC
The DNA here is from genome assembly GCA_031470985.1 of Agastache rugosa. Taxonomy (NCBI): domain Eukaryota; kingdom Viridiplantae; phylum Streptophyta; class Magnoliopsida; order Lamiales; family Lamiaceae; genus Agastache; species Agastache rugosa. The sequence goes on from CM062604.1 coordinate 12,723,734, forward strand.
AGCGGAATGAGGTGGTTTTAAAACTTAGCTCGTGTACTTAGAAAAACTCAGCTTGAAAAAATATTATCTTTAAGTTTTCAGCTTAGTCAAGTTGTGCTTTTTTTTTTTGAAAAAACACAGCTGTCCTGAGTGAGCAGCTGAGTATGCAGTTTGAAAAATATGTTGTGCTGGAGGGAGTTAGTTCTTTAACTGCAAATTCTGGAAATAAAGAATAAAAAAATACAGTATTTAACGTGGTTCGGAGAAACTCCTCCTACGTCCATGACCAGATAAACTGGTAATTCACTACCACTTGGTTTACGAGTACCAAGCAACTTCGCAGCTCTAACCTGAGCTGTGTTCTAACAGTTTTCGGGCACTGTAGAAGCCTAAACTTTTCAGTTTCTGGGTACTGAAAAAAAAACCTTACAAATACTTGAATTACGCGCTTCAAGCTGGCGTAACCTTAACCTAACCTTTTTGGGTAAAGAAGGGGTTTGGTTTTGGAGTTCCAACTATGAACGGGTTCTTACAATGAAGAACTTTGAGTTTAGGTGAACTCGTTCGAAATCTAGGCTTTGGATATAGAATGAATTCTGCCTAGGGATCAGACGAAAAACTGGACAGTTTCTGAACTAGAAACACTTTAAGATACAGTGTTCTTTTGAAAGAGTAAGAACTGCTAGAGAGCTTTTGAATGCTTGAGAATAGGGGTGAGCAAAATAACCGAAATCCTAAAATCCGAACCGAACCAAACCGAAATATAAAATTTGGTTCGAATTTTTTCGGATTTCGGATCGGATCGGATTTCATTATCTCAAAATTTCGGATTTTCGGATCGGACCTTTAAAAACCGAACAAATTCGAAATCCAAATTTTTTATATAATATATATATATTATTTTATTATTAATAATTGAAAACATCTATCTAAATTCTAAAACCCTAAAAATACTTGATATTTACTAGATGATATCTATTGGTTTAATTTTTTAAATTATTTATGTAATTTCATTTGCTTTGAGAATGAAAAGTTTCCCGATTATCTTGCTTTTTTATTGAAGGAATAATGATGTTGAGGAAGTAATTATATTTTATTAGAAGTAGATATTTATAACCATTGATATAGATCACTGTTAGTCTGTTAGTGTTAGTCCATTATTTTCGAATTTTTTCTACCAATTACCGAATGGAATGAAAATAAATCAATAATTATATTAATTTCGAATTTCTGGATTTTTTGGAATTTTTTTGGAGAATTTCGGATTTTTCGGATCAGATCGGATTTAGGGTTAAAATTTCGGTTTTTTCGGTTCGGATTTTCAGATCATTCGGATCGGATCGAATTTATTTTTTTAAGAAATTCGGATTTTCGGATCGGATCGGATTGAGTGAAAATCCGATCCGTAATCCGAATGCTCACCCCTACTTGAGAATTCCAGAAGATGAAAGCTTGCAGAGAGTTTTTCGTTGTTGATCATGTGGTTTAAGACTGGTATTTATAGGTAGAGATTCAAAACTAGCCGTTTGAATCTCACCTACTCTCTGATCAAAACGATCTGCCGTTGGGCGTACCTTCACCTATCTTCATCAGTGTCAGATCCTAGGTTCTGCACTCTAGGATTCTGATTTGGCAATCCCTCATTGGTAGATGTAGATTGTCTTCTTCTGACACCGGGATGTTTGACTTCAAGCTGGTTTTTAAATTTGGAGCTGGATCTGAAACATTGACTTGAACTGATGTTTTCATAATTGACATTCCTTTGGTCTGTACAGCTGGATTGATTTAGCTGTGTTTTCTTGGCTTTGACTCAGCTCGGTCATTCTTCAGCTTGATTCTGCTCAGTCTTGAACTCTGCACAGCTGGAAAACTCCTCAGCTGAAAATTTGACTCCGGCTGATAACACAGCTGGATCTTCTGCTGTCTTTAGCTTCCTTAACCTGTAAACTTAAGAAAAATATATCGCTCAAACAGGCGAGCTGGAACATACTAATTAGGTTGAAGCGATCATCTACTCGGTTGGAGTTTGTTGGGTTTTGGTATTAAATCAAAACTTAGAATTTTTCTAACACATTGTAATATTACATAAAATGTATTATTTTAATATATAAAATGCACTCTCATTTTTACGAAAAAAATATTTTGTATGTGAATCAAACCCTATATGTATGTATGTATGTATATATATGTGGAGAGGATCATATATAAACTAATCTTTATATCAATCCGTGAGAACCATGCATTTTTATCACTTCATGTAATGTACAAAATATATTACTTTAATGCAAAAATATATGTTAATGAAAAAATTAAACCGTTGATATTTTTTATGTACTATCCTCAATTAATCGGTGGATTAAATTATTTCAGGTTGTGCATTAAAAGCGTATTAAATATTTGTGCATTAAGTTACTGAAATTTGTCATTTACCATGTTTGTACATTATAGTAATGTATTTTGTGCATTTCCGAAATAATAAAATGCATAGTTTGTACGGACTCCTATAATCTTTATACGAGTCTGTAGGAACGATGCATTTTTACCATACCGGTTAATGCACAAATATATGTTAATGAAAAAATTGAGGTGTTGGTTTTTTTTATGTATTGACGAGATTTAATTGGTGCATTAAATTATTGCAGGTTGTGCATTAAAAATGTATTATAAAATATTTGTGCATTAATTTAGTGCAATTTGTCTTGTGCCATATTTGTGCATTAAAGTACTTTATTTTGTGCATTTTAGAAGTGATAAAAATGCATGGTTGCTGTGGACTCATATAAAGATGAGTTCCTACCAAATTCACACCATATATATATATATATATCACTATAGTTTCTCTTGTAACTATAGTATTAGTCCTAAAATAGTGTATAAATATCTTTTGTGTTATGTAAAATGTAACTCACTCAAGAGATGGAATACAAAATCACACATATTTGAAAAATACTTCTTCTTTATCAAGGAAAAAACTACAAGGAGTTAAAATAGGATATGCCAATTGTGCTAGAGCTATAAAAGTGGTCCAACCCAATCTCTAGTTTTTCGACTTCAAATTTTTTCAGGCTAGACTAGTTTGGTTCGGCCTCAATTACTGCCTTACGACAACTTTAGATTTTGTTATAGGGAAGATGAATAATACTCACTAATATAAGAATATATCAAAAAATACTCACACTTACCTTTTTGTGTCCTTGAGGTTTAGGATGATTGTAATTTGTCCTTGGTATAAAAGAATTGAGTATTTCTCATAATAGTCTCAAACTACATGGCTATGGTTATGGCAGGATAAATTGCATAAAATGTCCATATACTTAAAAAATGTGTACAAAATATCCAATTATTTTTTTTAAATTGTATAAAACACCCATGTATTTTGACAAATTCTTCACACTCGCCCCCTCTATGACTCAGTCTACTCTCGTGAATAAACATTAGCGATGTTGAAAAATGCATGAGTGTTTAGTGCATATTTTTTAAACAAATGAATATTGTATAAATATCTTTTGTTTTATGTAAGATGTAACTCATTTAGGAGATGAAATACAAAATCACACATATTTGAAAATACTATGGAAAAACTACATGGAGTTAAAATGGGATATGCCAATTGCTATAAAAGTGGTCCAACCCGATCTCTAGATTTTTTGGTTTGAAATTTTTTCGGGCTAGACTAGTTTGGTCCGGCCTTAACCCCTGCTTTACGATAGCTTTAAATTTTGCTATAGGAAAGAAGAATAATACCCACAACTATAAGAATATATCAAAACATACTCACACTTACCTTTTTGTGTCCTTGAGGTTTAGGATAAATGTAATTTGTCTTTGATACAAAAGAATTGAGTATTTTTCATAATAGTCTCAAACTACATGGCTATGATTATGACAGGATGAATTGCATAAAATGTCCATGTACTTAAAAAATGTATACAAAATATCTAATTTTTTAAAATTGTAATATAAAACACCCATGTATTTTGACAAATTCTGCACACTCGCCCCTCTGTTTACTCTCCTTAAGTAAACATTAACGATGTTGAAAAATACATGAGTGTTTAGTGCATATTTTTGAAATAAATAGATATTTTGTACAGTTTTTAGAAAATATATGATTATTTAATGAAATTCATCTTATATACACGAGTGTTTATGCAACAACACACACGTAAAAGTCAGAGTAGTTAACTTTCACAAAATGAATTTTTTGTTCAGAATTTATTAAAACATGTAGTATAGTTTTATGTAATTTAAAAATACAATATATGGATGTTTTATGCAATTAATCGGTTATGGCATCCACATTGTCCATATGAATAAGATATACATACATACATACATATGCATGTACACCACCAGAACATTCACACGCGCACTCTTCCTACAATTCTTTCCTTTCTGCTCAATAAATGAAAGAAAATCACACAAAATCTCGCAGGATTGTCAGCTATCTTATATTTTAGCAAGAAATTTCTTTAGAAGATTAATTGCCCCACGTCATAAATCTAATTTTCTCCCCCAATTTCTTTGCAAACCCCTCATTTCTCATCTACTGTAGTGGTCCGATCTGACCAAAATTTGGTAGTTCTTTACAAGTACAACGCGTCTACTCGAAACCTGATTTCGTGAGCTTTCTGCAGCCACTTGAATGAAGGTAATGCGATTTTTCAGTTTCTTTGGATTTTTCAAGTTTGGTACTGAAAATTGTTCTGATCCGTGCTTGATTTCCTAATATTAATGGGGTGCCTATTAATTCCTGCTACTAATATGATTATATACTATTTTTCGGCTTGTGAATGGCTCCTAATTTTGTTGATTAAGTTTTTGAATTACTGTGGAATAATTGAATTTTGGTGATATGTAAGAAATTGGGGATTTCTGGGAATACCGTATTGTATTGAAGCGTTGAACTTGGATTATGCGCGGACACGTATTCAATTTCTGTTGTATGGTGCCAATTCCATATGGACGGATTTGGGCTACTTTAGAAGAAATAGCAGATGCTGTTAGTAGTAGGGAGAATTAGAGAATTATTAAAAGCTTTTTGAATATCAGGTGATGAAGTTGTATGGTTTTTGAAGTTGAATAGCTCATAGTTGATGCTGTATTAAAGTCATTCATTAATATAGAAACTAGATATTTTCTTGTTTATATAATCTGAAGGGAAGCTACATGGATGATTCATGACTTCTATGGGTTTTTCTTTGGTGAAGTGTTGAGTTTATACATGCCTCTTCAACTCAATATTGTGTGGTGTTAGGTTTATAAAACAATTTAAATGAACACTGAAAAGGCAACTCCAAAATTTCTTGGCTCAAGTTGCTCCCACCACCTTCCTTTACCAAAATTTCTTTATTTTTCCTTGACAATTCCATGAAACAAATGAGTGTTAAATTAGGAGAGTAATTTGATGCATGCGAATACTTGAGTCGGGAAGAAGGTTCTTCAGCACCCTCTGCCAAGAATCAATCTAAAACACATTGCTTGGTTCAGGGGATTTGGTTTTGGTACCTTTCTTTCAGCTTACTAGAAATGATTCCTTTCATGGTGATCTTGTGTCTGAACCCCAACATTCTTAAGATTTTTAAATTCTCCTATTAAGGTTTCACTGCCTGTTTGTTCCTTTCTTTCATGGATGCCCTAGATTTGTTCTAATCTTCTTCTTCTTCTTCTTCTTCTTCTTCTTCTTCTGCTCCTCCTCCTATTATGTCTGTTTATATGATAACAATCAAAGACCAGGAAACCACCTGACTTCATAGTGGGTCACAATAGCCGAGACACAAGGTGTTAGCTCTTAGGACCTTTTTGAAGTCTTCAAGTTGGGAGCCGAAAATATCTAGAGTTGAATTTTGTGCGTAAATTATGATAGCATATTTCCAGCTGTTCCTCTATCATCTAGTTGTATTTGAGATTTTGTCTTTGGTTCTTGCAGGAATCAATAAATTTTTACTAATAAAACGTGCGCTGTTTCCGTTTGTTGTGATCAGTGGTTCCAGAGTTATTTGGCTTCGTCATTCTTCAACAGGCAGAGGTGCATTTGCCTTTATTAGAAAGTGGTACTTTTGATGATTGAATTGGCTTTGTTAGTCGCATAGCATAATTTGCTCCACTACATCCTCCGGCATGTCGGCTGTTGATATATCCAAATATGAACATAGTCCTGTCCATAAGGCCATACTTTTGAAGGACTATGCTGGTCTCAGAAGAATTATTGCGGACCTTCCCCAACTTTCTGACCCATCTGAGATCCATACAGAATCAGTTTCACTTGCAGAAGAAGCTAAGGCTGAGGCCATAGCTGCTGTGATTGATCGGCGTGATGTCCCTAGCCGAGAAACTCCACTTCATTTAGCTGTTAAATATCGTGATGAGACTGCGACGGAGATGCTTATGCTTGCTGGGGCTGATTGGAGCTTGCAGAATGATCAGGGTTGGAGTGCATTACAGGAAGCAATCTGCAATAGAGAAGAAGGGATTGCAAAAATCATAGTTAGGCATTACCAGCCTCTGGCCTGGGCAAAATGGTGCAGAAGGCTGCCTCGGTTAATCGGGACAATGAGAAGGATGAGAGATTTTTATATGGAAATCACATTTCATTTTGAGAGCTCGGTTATACCTTTCATATCAAGAATTGCCCCTTCTGATACTTACAAGATTTGGAAGAGGGGTGCAAATTTGAGGGCTGATATGACTTTGGCTGGTTTTGATGGTTTCAGAATACAACGTTCTGATCAGAGTATTCTTTTTCTTGGTGATGGCTCGGAGGATGGTCAAGTTCCTCCAGGTTCATTATGCATGATTTCACACAAAGACAAGGAGGTAATGAATGCTTTGGATGGTGCTGGTGCTCCAGCAACTGAGGCAGAAGTGCAGCAAGAAGTTACTGCAATGTCTCAGACCAATATATTCAGGCCTGGAATAGATGTGACTCAAGCAGTTCTCTTACCTCAAACAACATGGAGGAGGGTGGAGAAAACAGAAATGGTGGGTCCCTGGAAAGCAAAAGTTTATGATATGCACAATGTGGTTGTTAGTATTAAATCAAGGAAAGTGCCGGGGGCCATGACTGATGATGAATTATTTAATTCTTCGAATGAGAATGAAACAGAGAATGAGCTTGATGATATCTTGACAGAGGAAGAAAGAAAGCAACTTGAGGTTGCTCTAAAGATGGACTCATCAGATTTGAGCAATGAAAATGCTGATGGCATCATTCCACACCGTCATAGTTGTTATGACCATAGGGATATTCCCGTTGAGGATATTGATGGTTATAGGAATGGAGAAGTTAAGCAAGAAAAGAAAGGATGGTTCAATGGATGGAGGAGACGGGAAAATAAGCTAGACAATGAGAGAAAGGTTGCTCCACCAAGAAGCTCTTTGTGTGTTGAAGAAAAAGGTAGTGATTTTCTAGAGGACTCTCCTAGAAGTCAAAATAAGCCAGGTAGGCACTCTGTCGAAGTGGTTGTGAAACGGGATGAGCACCGAAGAGGAAAAGACACTAAAGCTTCTTCATCAACAAGTATTGACAGTGGAAATCGAAGAAAGGATGTAAATCGCGAGAATGAGTATAAAAAAGGTTTAAGACCGGTGCTTTGGCTTTCTCCAGATTTTCCTTTACAAACTGAGGAACTCCTGCCACTGCTTGACATTTTGGCTAACAAAGTCAAAGCTATACGACGGTTAAGAGAGTTATTCACTACAAAACTACCAAAGGGGACCTTCCCTGTAAAGGTATGCTTCTTCTGCAAGCACTTTCCTGAACTGATAGATATGCTCTATTGTATTCTCATACCAGTTTCTGCTTTTGTGTGGAATCTCTGATCATATTCTGCACTGAGACACTGTATAATGGATCAGTGAAGATGACAGGTTTAGAAGAGTTCTGTTAGTATAATTGGCCTTGTGTCTGGTTATATCTTTGTTGTACCATCAATATCATTTTAATACGATGCCTTAGTCAAGAGGTTATAGATTACTGGGTATATGCTATTCATTATGAATATGTGATCGATATCAATATGCTATTCATTATGAATATGTGATCGATATCTCCCCTATGACTATATTGGCTCAACTGGACAAAATCTAATGGTCATAACATAACAATTATGAATGTGTATAACATATGCAGATTTAGATACCTTTTCTTCTCAGGCTTCACAACCACAATGTTCTGAAGAATATGTGACCATCATCATAGCTTCAGTATTTTCCTTTGGTGATTTTGATATTTGCAAATATTGGATAGAACTCTCTAAATAGGTGCCTATAAGCCCTTATTATTGGGTAGACCTAGTTAAAGAGATTAGGGTGGAATTTTGTAAATATACCAGATAACCAAACAGCTTGCCTCTTGGCATCTTTTTTTTTGGCTTGGGATTTCAGCCTTGAGATTTACCAAAAGCATGGATGAAGATACGATAACATCAAGACAATGTTGATTTTTGATATAATTGAAACCATAGCCTGCCGTCAAAATGCTGACAACTTCTGCCCCAATTTTTTTTATCGAAAAATGAGAATTATCTTGAAAAATCTAACTTTGCTTTGAGACCTTTTCTTTTGAGGACTTCTGTGAAGCTCTTATATTATCTTTTACTGTCGCACTTATGTCTTGAGAACTTGAATCCTTTCCTTTAAAGATGGGGATGAGTTAGGCATGCCGGTGAAGCTTTCTACATTTTTGTGAAACATTTTCTAAACTAGCCTTGCATGAAATATGAACGCAGTCCATACGTGCTTGCATGAATATCTTGAGTATGTTGGAATATCATGAGATTGTTTCTAAATTAATGTCCTTGCTGAAACATTTTCTAAACTAGCCTTGCATCCAAGACCATTCCACGGTATTGCTATGTCTAGTTGTCTACACATAAAATATGGTATAAACTGCCCCTTTTAGATCAATGTAGTTTTAGTGGAGCGGTTGATCCCTACCAGAAACAGTTCTGATCAAGTTTGTCTTTAATTCCTTTATTCAGCTCTACAGGCCAGCTTGATGAGCATTTGGTAACATTAGATTTGTATCATGTCCTTTTTACTCTTGTTTATAATGTCTGCTTATTTTCAGGTTGCCATTCCAGTGGTTCCCACTATAAGAGTGATAGTTACATTTACGAAGTTCGAGGAGTTGCAGCCATTAGATGAGTTCTCAACCCCCCCTTCAAGTCCAACTGGCGTTGGCAAAGAGAGCCCTGCTATGGTTCAACCTTCAAATTCATCTTGGTTCCAGTGGATAAAATCTCCTTATCAACGACCCGGTTCTTCTACAGGTGGCTCTAGCAGCAGGATTGAAAATATTCCAGATTCATTTGCAATTCCTTCGGACTATTCATGGATTACCGCTGAAGCAAAGAAGAAAAAGATGCAGGAAAAGAGCAAATCTAAGAAATCAAAAGGTCAAAAGTAGTCTTCACATTGTTGCTCTGGGATAGATCCTGCTGAATATGTCCAGTACAGTTACCAGACTGTTCATGTGGTTTGGTTGATCTTCTAGTTTCCTACTTAGACGAACAACAGATTGCATTGAGGTAATACATGGTAGGAATATCATTGTGGGTTATTTAATAGTTTGACTCTGGTATATCATTGTGGGGGGTTTATAGAAGTTTGAATCTGTGATTCTTGTAACCATAATGACCTTTGTTTCATGTTTGGGTGGGCAGTCTTACCATTCTCGTTGGCACGACTTCTTCTCCATGAAAACTTCAGTTTCTTTACTAACAGATTGAAGGATATTGTATATTCGTTGATTCTATTACCATTATTTCTTAATTGTTTCCATGCAGTGTGAGCAATCAGTACTGTAATTCCTATGTTTTTAGTAAAAGAAAGTGACAGCAGGTATCTTTATTTGTTCAATGGAGTTTGAGTTTGCTTCATTTTTCTCTCTCTGTTTGCAGCCATAGAAATTATGTCGTTAGGTCGGTCTATTTTCTCGAATATGGCATTATGGTGAATTCTTTGTAAATCCTTTATTTGATCAATGTGGAATTTGGAGCAGGTTTTTACCTTTTTGGATTCATTACTAACAATTCCTTCTCTTTTGAACTCAATTTTTAAGGTTGTAGATGTGGTGATGTTTGCTGTGCGTTGAATTGCTATAATTTTTTTTTATACATTTTTTTTTTACTAATTGCATCTTTGAGATTGTTTCGTGCTATGGTTTGTGGTCTGATTTTTAGCGAGATCTTTAGAAATGGCTGGACTTTCATTTTGCTCTTAAAAAAAACCCCGACCCTTGATTTTTTTTTTAATAATTTTAAATAAAAATGATCTGCGTCCGTATTTCCGGCCTTGTGATATTTGTCTTCTCGTAACCTTTTATCTCATTTTTTTTATTGCTATATTCCTTCCATCAGAATTAATTTAAAAAAAATGTCCCCTTTGCTCTGAAAATAGTATCGAGTTAGAAAAATATAATTTGGACTCGTCCAATACATATTACATTCCTCGAATTCTTGCAATGCTGTAAACTACACTCCTTTAAACAAAATAAATAAATAAATAAAATAAAATAAAATAAAATATGTTTCCATGTTAGAATTTGAATTTTCAATCGATATACAATTTTACAACTGAGTGAGATTTAGAAATTGAGGACTTAAAATTTATACCTTCATCACTGAATGACACATTTACATGAGTTCCCTACTCCTGCTAGCTCTCCTTCTTCGCTGTAAATTAAATATTATAAGATGATTATTTTTCTATTTTAATCTGTAAAATTGAGCCAAGAAAGAAAATATCAGATCAAAACTTTAATTTGCCGCCTAAATTTTGCAATCATGCATGTTAATAATGAAATCTTACACTGCGACAGATAAATAAGATAAATAATAATTAGAAGAAAAAAAGATATCAATAGTTAGAAAACATCAAGTACTGATAAGCTTATCTCATGAATGATGAGTACAAAGTGTTGATAATTTTTTATTCATCAAGCACAACAAATTAATTTTATTTTTACAGAAAAATAATTTATCAATTACAAGCTTTTGACTTTTGAGTTGTCAATCATTAATGTTGAAATTATTGACAAATGTGCGATAATTAATAATAATAATAATAATAATAATAATAATAATAATAATAATAATAATTAACATTATTATGATTTATTGGTGATTTCAATTGTCGCTATTACGTGTAGGATTAATTGCTAATAATTACGATTTACTGTTTGATTTGTAAAAATCATTTTTGTGATAACGTTAAATATTACTGTATATTCATACTTAATGATAAAATGGTAGACATGTATGCATGTATACCTTTTTTTTTTCTCTCGCTATTGTAGACAAAAGTGTACATGAATATTAATAAAAATCAAATATCTAAAAGAATTCGAAAAGAAATTGACGAACATATACTAGTATATGGAATAGCAATTATCATAGGCTCATAGCACATGAGATCTTCTATTTTGCACAATGTTCCATCTTATATTCCCCTATTTAAATAAGGGTACAAAATGATCTAATATCATTATACTTGTAATATATACTGATAGATCCATTGAAATCGACACAACTTCCAATAGAGGAATCCGATTGTCTAGTTAAAAAGAAAAAGAAAAAAAAAAAGCAAAAATTTGTTACCTTGGTTCAAATTCTTGAATATGAGCAATGTCTTTGCCATGTGCATCAGACCAACTAACTTTCCTCATCTCCACCATTGATGCAGATTTCTTGAGATTACTCTTGAGAGGAGCCGAAGGTCCTTCAAATTCAACCTCATTTGAGATCTCAATCTTTCTAACAACCCCTTTTGATGACTCCATGAATCTTCTCTCTCTACTTCTCTCTCCTCCAACATCAGAAAGCCGTTTTCGACTATTGAAGTGGGTTCGATCCCTACCGCTCTCCTCTTCCTTGCAATCGGAATTTCTTGATGCCACATAACATGAGCACACTAGAGAGGTGCACCTGTTATGCGCCGGCGCCGCCAGGATCCAAGATTCTTGATTTTTATTTTTAGAGAATGAAATTATATAGATCTCTTTGTTTAATTTTTTGTCATTAATTTTGCAGGTTATTTATGAGTGCATGGTCGTTTGATGAAGTGGGATTGATGCGATATATATGGGAAGTGAAAAAGGCTTTTGATGAATCTTTTTGTATATAAAAATCTTGAACATGCATGCCCCGTATGATTTGGAGTTTTAATTTGCTTCATAATTAAGATATATAATAAATATAGTGGGCCATGATTAATTTATTTTCTTATTCTTTTCTTTTGTCTATATGGGAAAATTTTAATGACCTAGACTTGGTGGTGGATCTAAAGTAATTGATATGCATGTTTATATAAATATTATGGGAGATAGGATGACTGAAATGGAGAGATTAAGAATTTGTATTAAGGCATAATTATAGTTTATGGGTTGAATTTTGGTGCATATTTCAAAAATGACCTTAACTTTCATTTATTTTTAAAAACTCTCAAACTTTGCAAAAAAATTCAATTTTAGTATGTGTTCATGATTCCCGATCTCGGAAAGTTGAATCAACTCACCGAATTCGATCTTGCGAATTTGGGTTAAGGGTTAATAACAGTGAAACCACGTCGCAAAGATAGTAAATGTAACAAATTTAAATGAATTAGTTTGATTAGATAGGGTGGATTTGAAGTGATTGATATGTATGTTTATAGTTTATAGAAATATTATGGGAGATCGGGGATGACTGAAATTGAGAGGTTAGGTATTTGTATTAACGATTAAGAATATTTTATGGATTGAATTTTGGTGCATATTTAAAAAATGACCCAAACTTTCGTTTAATTTTAAAAATGCTCAAACTTTACAAAAAGTTTCAATTTTAATTTGCGTTCGAGATTCCGACCTCAGAAAGTTGAATCAGCTCACCCGATTCTCGTATGAATTTCTATTAAGGGTTAATGCAGTGAAAGCACATTGAAATGATAGTAAATGTAACCAATTCGAATGAATTAGTTTACTCCTATAAGTTTATTGGGTAGTGCCTTTGCATTAAAGTTTAGGGTTTAGAGGAAGTTTGAACGAGTTTATTTACACGATGGATTTGAATTTCTTCATCTTCTTTCTATTTTTTTTAGTAATTTTGGTGGATAGTCCACTTAATGAGCTTATTTTGGAGTTAATTTAAAATCATGTCCTCAAGTTCTCATTATAAATCCAAAGATCAAAACCTTTTGTTTTGAGAATTTTGTATTATAATGAATTAAACCGTAAATACTTTCCCATTCAACAATATCTAAAGTGAGATTTAATTTAATTTTATTTGAAAACCACTTAATTAAATGAGTTGTTTGATATATATTCTTCTTTAATATTATCTTCTCAAATCGGAACCTTTTCAGTTTAAATGCAACGTAAGAGCACTTGTAGACATTGTTTGATTCTATTTTTCCAATAAATTAAAGTGACATCTTATTTTAGCAATGTTCTTAAGTGTACGCATCGTGTACTATTGCAATATAATTATATATAATACAAAATATAAACCGCATATATACATATACATACATATATATATATATATATATATATACATAAAATATAATAATCAAATTTTCAATAAGATGGGGCTTTTAATGAGGTTAAAGTGAAAAGGATAGTTGAATTTAGATTCAGTTATAACACACTCATGAAGCTAAGTACTCATGCCTTGCGTGTCCACTACCACTTGTTTTCTCTTCCTTTCTGCTATGCACTCATTAGCAAGCTCAATTTTGGTAAAAGCAACCGAATATATATAAAAAAACATACTCCCTACGTCCCATCCAATTTGTCTAGTTTACTGTTTGCACGGATATTAAGAATAAGGATAAAAAGATAGAAAGTAGGTAGGTCTCACCACTTTTGAAGGATTATGAAGGGTTAAACCTTTCCTTATTTCGGGTAGACAAAATGGATAGGACGTCCATTTATAGAAATGTAGACAAAATGGATGAGACGGAGGGAGTATATCAAAGGAAAAATTAGAGCATGCAATAAAGGTCACATTATTATTATGAAAAATCTGCAAATAACCCCCACGGTTTTGAACGTTTTGCAAAAAAAACCCTTAACTTTGTTTTTTGCAAAGCACTTAAAATCGGAGGTATTTGAACTTTTTCCATTATTATTATTATTGTTATTATTATTATTATTGATTTCCATTTTTCTAATATTCGAGTTCTTTTTATTTATTTTTTGTTTTTCCTAAATTAACTAATCAATCTAAGATGGTATACCCACGGAGCGCATTGAGTAACTCAACTACAATACAATAGTCGGTAAATGATCACAAATGAGAAGCAAAATTCAGCAAATATCGTGCCAACAGACTCAGACCTAGAAAGTATATATTGATAGAGTTGGAATTCTATGACTTCTGAGTCACAAGTTCACATACTCTATCAACTAAATTACAAAATGGAGTAACCAATTATAAGTGTCCTTTTTTTTATGTACCTCATGCTAAGTTATGAGTTTCCCAAAGTATAGTATTTGTTTGGATAATATTTTGTTTCGCAAAAAAATAAGTATTGGGGAAAGATAAAGGACCAAATACCCCAAAATATAGCAATGTAGGAGGACTCAAACAATTAAATGCAAATAAAATGCATATATATATATATATTTCAAAATCATAGGTTGAAAATGTTAATATATAGTCTCACGGTGGGGGACAGTAATGACCTTGATTATTTGCTTATATTCGTTCTAGAACTTTCCATAATCGTTATTCATGAGTGTAGGTAGCTCGACCAATATAATAAGTGAGCATTGACTAAATAGCTGAACAATTTGAGTTACTCTGCAAACTCAGCTCGATGAGTGTTGGATTCGAGCTAGTAGCTCAATTGGTGTTGGCAAGTTTATGTAGAAGTAAAATTAATTGAAGATTTTGAGTTGTGCGAAAATAAAGATGGGCATCTGAGCTTCAGTCTGAGCTAGTATATTGTGGAACATAATGGATCAGAATAAAGGATTTTTTCCTTATTTACTTCCAGATTTTGCGGAGATCTTTTCCTTATCCTTTTTTGATGCGGAAAAGATATTATATTTGCAGATATACTTAATTGTTCCACAAGACATATCTTCAAAGGAAGTTTCTATGCATAACGAAACTAAGACAAAGGAGGTGGAGAGCATATCTAGGATTTCTCAAGACCTATATATATATATATATCTACACTAAGATACGTTGAAGTGGCCGCCGCTGCTATTGTTATTGTTCATAGCTTATACTATTTCGTGAGAGTATTTTTCTTATTGTTCTTGAGAGAGTTTATTTCATATCTAAACACTTTTGTAAGGGAGTTGGATGTCGA
Organism: Agastache rugosa; assembly: GCA_031470985.1. NCBI lineage: Eukaryota > Viridiplantae > Streptophyta > Magnoliopsida > Lamiales > Lamiaceae > Agastache > Agastache rugosa. The sequence goes on from CM062604.1 coordinate 12,739,013, forward strand.
GTTGCGATTCGAGTTTAGATTGTAGGTGGTTCACTTGCAATCATCAATTCACGTAGATCGGAAAGGGTGTGAGCGAACGGGTAGCATAAAATGGAAGACTTGTATGCGTAAGATCCTGTGTAACTACAACTTCTGATAGTGGATTGATTCTCTCTTGGGCATGCCCCCCTAGACGTAGGTTGATTAACCGAACTGGATTATCATTTTGTATGTCATTTACTTAGCTCTTTTGTGTTATATTCCGTGCTAAGTTTTGCTATGACATATTCATACTTTATATGCATAAAGTGTTTGGTTTAGAAATTTCAGACAGGTAAAAATTTATATCTTACTGAGCATGTAGTAGTTGTTGCGAGTATTTTAATTAATTTTATCATAAATTCCTTTTAGGCAATTAAATATCAATTTTGGACTCAATTAATTTTAACATAAATTCTTTTTAGGCAACTAAATATCAATTTTGGAAAGTCTTAACGAAAATTTAAATCTTGAACACACACACTTTAGGTGTTATAAAAAACGGATCCAATAAAATAATTCGGTTTCAAATCTATATCCTAATTCAATTGTTCTGTGTCGGATTATAAAGTTAGCAGCGAAAGAGCTGATTGGATACCAAAACGACATTCTTTCAAATGTGAGTATTTAGGAACATTTATTTTTGTTCGTAATTTCTATTTGGATGAAGAATTAAAAGAAATTATTAAATATGTACAAGTGGAAACATTTATTTTGGACACGTAAATGCCTAAAACGATGTCGTTTTGGTATCCAATCAACTTCCCAACTATCAACTCGATAATTTGGCACAAGACAACTGTGAATTCTAGATTTGATATGATCGAGTTAAATTTATTAAGTGTGTTCTTAAATTGAAACTTTGCTAATACCTTGGATCCAAAATTGATATTTTCTTTAGTTTGGCCAAGGCCCTCAATTTCTTTCTTCTGCATATTGGATTGGGGATTCTATTTTTTCTTGTGACAAGAGTATCCTAGAAGCGGTATCCGAGATGTGCACTGAATAAACCTCGGTCATGTGTAATAATCTGCAAATCACACATATGAGATAAACCACATGAGTTGGAAAACTAAGTGTGACACACTCAAACTATAAGAGATTGATAGGATTCAATTCAACACTTGACTTCAAGAATATCCACTCCACCACTAGATCATCCTCAAGGAGACATAGATTTTACTTCTTTTGGTTGCATTCAAGGGGGTAGGGAGGGTAAAGTTGATATTTTATTTCCTTCTCTTTTCTGATATATTTTCATATTGCCTCTGTCCACGGTGAGTGCGTCCATCTTTCTTTTTTCGTCTGTCTACAAAGAGTGTGTCCTTTCCACTTTAGGACATAATCCCACTTATTATATTACTCCCTCCGTCCCGTCATAAGTGGCCACATTTCCTTATTGGACTGTCCCATCATAAGTGGCCACTTTCCTAATATGGAAATACCATCTCTCACACAAAAGATGTGGGCTCCACCATTTTTTATCTTTTTACCCTTTAAACACTCTTCTCCTAAATACCCGTGCCCAAAAGAAAGTAGCCACTTATCATGGGACGGAGGTAGTACTTTTTTATTCATTTCTCAACTCACAAAGGTAGATCATTTTATCCACTTACTTAACATCTACAAAACTTTTATTAATACCCGTGCCACAACCTAATAGGCACACTCTTTGTAAATGGAGGTTATTTCTCTTACCTTTGTAAATGATTGTGCTTTTATAAAGAGAAATATAAAGTAAAAAAAAAGTACCATGCGCGTGTGCAATATTGATATAAAGTGTTATATTTGTATCATAATATGTGGCATAATAATGTTGTCTCTATATAATCTCCACACTGATATTTGCATGATGAGTAGGATCTCATTGACAAGTTATGTCATTTATCAAATTTACGGGCCATTTAAATTGTTCTCACACATGCTACTAAGCCTAATGTCATAATTGCAAGCTATATATTTTATATTCGGGGTTCTGTTACTATAATTTAATTTGGTATTTTGATTCGGATTCTATTTTTCAAAGACATTGTTTTTTAACTTGGAGAAGGGGAAGTGGTACTACTCAAGATATTATTAATTAATTAATTAAAAGCCGTCAGAAGCATTTAATTAATTAATGGATAGTTGACATCTTAAGCACAATGATTTATTAAGTCTAATACTAGCTCGTGACTCAAAATTGGATAAGGCGGTAATTCAGTATTAATTTTCTAATAAAATAAATTAGTACTGTGAGCTGATTTGTATTTTGGGCAGAATATATGAAATCAAACACAGAGAGGCCCAAATCTTATCTGCTAGTAGATCATTAGACTAGCCCAATTGACCTAGTAAGCCTATGTGAATTGTCCATCTCCAAGTAAGCACATGTTGGCTTAATTTGTTTTAATCTGATGGGCTTTAGTAATTAAATAGTTATTTTCTAAATATCAAACATATTTAAATACTGAAGATATCAAATTAGTAAATAATTCAACGTAAAATTAGGAACAAAAGCAAACTCAATCCAATTTACTTTCTTTTTTGCAGATGATAACAGCCTGAGCGTTTGTATAGATGAAGTAAGAGTGTGAGGAGGTCATTCGGTTCGATCTGATGACTTTCGATGACCTCTAATGACAGTCAGAAGGTGGCGGATATAGGTTAATATAGATGAATATAGGTGGACATAGGCAGATGTAAGAGGATGTATGCAATAGGCGGACGCAACCGAATGTAAATGGATGTAGGCTATAGTTGGTAGGCTAACGTAGTTGGATATAAGCGAATGTTGGCAGTAGGCGGATGTAGCCAGATGTATGCCGATGTAGGTGGAGTTGGATAGAAAATGGATAGTAGAGAGTTGAGTATGTGAGAGTTGGAATGAGGTCCAATGACCTAGTCGTTTGGTATAAATACGATGGCTAGTAGCCCCTTAGGATTTTTGGCTTCCGTCTTGATGGTTCCGAGACAGATACCTTGGTGTAGAGAGGGGTGAATACACCAAGGTTTAAAAACTTTCCCAATTAAAAACTCTTTTGAGTGAGCTGGCTGTGTTTGACCAAGCTGGAGGACAGCTGGGTAGACACAGCTGGCTGTGTGTGCGGAATGTGGTGGTTTTGGAAAGTTCGTCTGTTAATTCAAATATATTGCAAAGCTCTGTTTCTCTTTTCTGTTAGTTAGTTTATGCAACTTGAAAATATGCTTATAAGGAGGTCAGCTGGATGCATAAATAAAGTAGTAAAGAACAAAACAGTTTAACATGGTTCGGAGAATGACTCCTACGTCCACGACAAGAAATCTCTGGTAATCCACTAAAGATACCATTGACTTTCCGCGTAGTTAGCAAGTGTTGCAGCTCAGTTCCTCGAGCTGGATACAAGTTTACGCGTACTGTATCGAAACACAACCAGTCTGTTTACGGACACAACTGAATCCTACATTCAGTTTACGGGTACTGAAGAACCTAACCTGAACCTTAACCTAACTTTTTTCTGAGTTTGAGGGTTTGGTTTTGGGTTTTCCAACTATGAACGAGTTCTTACAATGAAGAACTTTGAATATGATGAACTCGTTCAAACTAGGCTTAAGATATGAAGGATTATATGCCTATATTCTAGTGGGAGAGAGCTTCAGCAGTCTGAGAATAAAAAAGAACTCAGAAGTATACAGGCTGCTGGATCTAGAAGCTTTTATGAGAGATATCTTGATCTTGACTTGGTTAGTCTTCTTTCTATGTAGTCTGTTGATCTCTCGTTTGGTAAATTTTCTCTCTCATATATTTTCTGTTGATGAAGAAGACTCTACTTCACCTGTAAACATAGAAACTTTATAAGCTCAAACAGGCGAGCTGGAAAAACACTTAGGCTTGTGCAATCATCTACTCGGTTGGGGTCAGCTGGGATTTGGTATCAAATCAAAACTCTTATAATTTTCCCAACAATTTCCCCCTTTTTGATGATGCCAAAACCCCAAGTTGGAAAAACAAATTACTTCCCCCTTAACGAGAAATGGGGTTTTTAAAACATAAACATTCATAGCAGATAATCATATTCAGAGCCTGAACAAAGAGAGATTGTCATCAAGTTGATTTAGAGGAAACGAACTTTTCATTTATATAGAGAAAGTTTACAATTTTTCTAATTACAAAAGTTCAAAAGAGATTCCCAGTTGGCTGGGTCTTCAGCTTTGCTTCTTCCTCTGTTCTTCAATCTGATGGTCAGTCTTGAGACCATACTTGTTGAAGATGAATTCTTCCAACTTCCTCCATTCAGGTTGGTTTTTCTTCTTGGAGATTCCTCTTTCTCCAGCCCAATAATAAACTTCTTTGATAATTTGGGCCTTGTCAGGGAGATTCGTTCCAGCTATAGTGGGAGGCTTCAATTGCTTGATTTTTGGAGCCTTGATCTGAATTTCGTTTCTCTTGGCAGCTATAGAGAATGATCTTGCCATCATTGGATCCGTCTCATGGAGTTCCAGCAGGTATTCCTTGGACGCAGTTTCAGGATCCATGCCCTTGTAATGATCCAAGTAGTAGAACATTTAGATGAATTATGTTTTGCATTGTTCCCAGTTGTCATTGATATCATCTGGGATCGATTTGTCAGCTTTTGGAATGCTTGAAGCTGCTTTCTTCCTGGCTTGTCTGAAGTTCTGTCTTTTCTTTTTCTCTTTCTTCTCAGCAGGCTTGAGCGATTCAGCTTTCTTCTTAACGATCTTGTCCAGCTCCTCCATTTCTCTTCTCTGCTCATTGTGAAATTTACACAGCCAATAGTAGTCATTGTATTCTTCGGGCTTATGTCCACAAGCTTTGGCGAGAGAAATTGTTTTCTCTCTCCATGTTTCTTTGACTGCTGTAGCTGGTTCTTGCTTATCCAGTTCCTTGGCAAAATCGTCGATTTCAGACTGATTTCATGAGCTGCAGCTTCCCTCTCAATTATTTTTCCAGCTTCATTCTTTTCTTCTCCCTTTTTGGTATTATCAATAAGGGAGGCAGAGAGATTGACGACTGTTGCGTTCAGCTTGGTGAGGGCAGATTCAACATCAGCAATCTTGGTTGTGTTGTCAGCTATAGCAATGTTCAGCTGAGCATTGCTGCTTCCAGCTCTGAACTGAGCATCCATATCCTTGAACAGGTTGAAAAGTTGGCGGATGTTAGAGCTGTTGGAGAGGATTGACGACTGTTGTCATATCTGTGACGCTCTTTTCCAGTGGAGCTTGGTGCTTTGAGATGATCTCAGGAATTCTCTTCTCTAGATGATTTGACTGATCAAGGCTTTGGGAGACGAGAGATTGCTTGAGATCTAGACTGGTGCTTTCTTGTAGATTTTGGGCGAATTTATGAATGCATTTATTGACCGCTGTTGTTCTCGGACTTGACAGTTTTTAGAGCTATAAATCGCATGATGACATCCACTTGAGACTTCAGTCTGTCCTGAAACAAAATTTCCTCAACTTCTTTAGAAATCGCCTCTTTCATGGCGGCAGTGAGCTCTTCAGAAGAGTCCGTTTGGGTTCCAAACTCGGCATGATTGGGTTTTGATGCCTCGAACTTGACCAGCATGCGAGCGTCATCGGCAATTGGACTTGGTAGGGATGCTGCCTCTGGTTCAGCTGTTGTATCAGCTAGTTCTTCAATGATCATTACCTCAGTTGTGTTGTCAGGTACAACTTCCTTAGTAATCTCAGCTAGAACTTCTTTGGAGTCGTCTGCTCTAGATGGTGTCTCTCATCTCACTGCTGTAAGAAGCTTGTTGGCTGACTCCCAGACATCTGCTGGGTGCGGCTTGAGGTATTACTCAGATACCTCAATGATTCCTCTAATGAGCTCATCCTGATGCAAGTAAACATCTTCCAGGCTTCCAAAGCCAAATGTGTGCTGGAGACATGCTTCATCTGTCTTCAACTTCTCGTAGGAGAAGGTTTCTATCAGCTGCTCATTTTGGTACCAAGTTGCCATCTTGGTGGCAAGGTAGAACTTGAGATCTCCAACTTTGATGAGGGTGATGGGCAGATGCGCCAGAATTAGATACTGAGTAAGAACACTCTTGATCTCTGCAATACGCAAGTCCTCGTACATGGCTTCCATGAAGGCTGAGCCACTGAAGTTGAGTGATAGGGAGGCAGTTGTATCACTCCCCTCTGATTCGGTTGAGCTTTGAGGAATTGGTTCAACTGGGTTCACAGCAGGCTGGGAAGGAGCTCAGCCAACTGTGTGGGAGTTTGAGCTTTGGGTGAGATCTGTTTTGGGGGTGAGCTGGGATGAGTGAAAGTGGGTTTAGCTTGGTTATCAGCTGGCTGTGAATGAGCTTCAGCCAGTTGAGTATCTGCCTATTTTTTTTACAGGTGATGGCTCTTTTGTTAGAGAGCTGGATGGAGAAGAATGCTGTTTGGGTGGAGAGCTGTGAGGTGGTGAGGGCTGGGGTATGATGGGATTAACAGAAATATCGCATAGAACTTGGGCGATAACCTGGGTCGGGGAAGGTGAAAGAGATTGATGGTCCCTGAGCTAGGTATTTGGTGTAGATGGGGGGTGAATATACCAAATAGATTTCTGAAAACTTTTTCAAGTTAAATAACAGAGTTGGTGAGCTCAGTTATTGATCCAGCTGAGGAGGGTCAGCTGGGTAAATAACTCAGCTGGCGGTGCGGAATGTGGTGGTTTGAAACTTAGCTCGGTTACTTAGAAAAACTCAGCTTGAAAAGATTAACTTTATGTTTTTAGCTTAGTCAAGTTGTGCAACTTTCAGAAAGACACAGCTGTCTTTGGAGAGCAGCTGCGTATGCAGTTTTGATCAAATATGTAATGTTATGAAAGAGTTAGTACAAAACTGAATTTAAAGAGACAGTAAAGAGCACACGATTTTTACGTGGTTCGGAGTAACACCTCCTACGTCCACGACCAGGTTTACTGGTAATCCACTACCACTTGTTTTCCAAGTACCAAGCAACTTCACAACTCTAACCCGAGCTGTGTTCCAACAGTTTGCGGGCACTGTCAAGCCTAACCTTTCAGTTTACGGGTACTGAAAAAACCTTACACACTTGAATTTCCCGCTTCAAGCAAGCGTTACCTTGACCTAACCTTTCTGGGTAAAGAGGGGTTTGGTTTGGGGTTCCAACTGTGAACGAGTTCTTACAATTAAGAACTTTAGAGTATGATGAACTCGTTCGAAATCTAGGCTTTAAGATATACAAAGATTTTGGCCTAGGGATCAGACGAAAAACTAAGCAGTTTCTGAACTAGAAACACTTTAAGATAAAGTGTTCTTTGATCTATGTAGAACTACTTGAGAGCTTTTGAAAGATTGATGATTTCAGAGAATGAAAGCTTGTAGAGAGTTTTTCGTGTTTGATCCTGAGGTTGAAGACGGGTTTATATAGGTAGAGATTCAAGACTAGCCGTTGGAGGAGCCGTTTGAATCTTACCTACTCTTCTTAAATTCGAGATCTGCCGTTGGGCGAATCTGCACCTGTCTTCATTTGTGTCACATCCTAGGTCCTGAAGTCTAGGATGCTGATTCGGCAATCCCTCATTGGTCGAGGCATGTTGACTTCTTCTGACGCCGGGATCTTCTGCCTTTGGAGCTGGCTTTTGAATTCAGAGCTGGATTTGGCAAACTGACTTGAAGTGATGTCTTCATAGTTAGTTCCCTTTGATCTGTACAGCTGGAACGGCTGTGTTTTGAACTCAGCTCGAATTCTCTTCAGCTTGATCATGCTCTGCTGGAGGACTCAGCTGAAGGTTAACTCCTGCTGTCTTCCGCTAGCTGACTCCTGCTGTAGACACAGCTGGGTCGACTGCTGTCTTCTGCTTTCTTAATCTGTAAACCTAGAAAATCTATAGCTCAAACCGGTGAGCTGGAGAACACTATTTAGGTTGACGCGATCATCTATTCGGTTGGAGAATCAGTTGGGTTTTGGTATCAAATCAAAACCTTATAATTTTCCCAACAATTTCCCCCTTTTTGATGATGCCAAAACTTAACTGAGACAACTTATGACGCAGAAAAACTTGTGTTTTATTAATGTAAGCAAATACATTATAACACAGGAAAAAGAAAGAAAGAAAAAAATCTTCAATTCTTCAGTTCTTCAGTTCTTCAATCCCAGTTGGCTGGGTCTTCTCTTCTGCATCCAGTCTTCTTTGTTTTGACTCGTCTCTTCTCCAGCTGATTCTGATTCAGCTGGTTCCTCTAGCTCAACAGTTTGCCTCTTCTTTGTCTCATTCTCTTCCCCCTTACTTTTCCCTTTTTGGCATGATCAAACAAGGTGGGAGAGATACATCATCGGCTGTTACGATGTTTTAGTTTGACGAAACTGTAGTTTTCAGCTCTGAGCAGCGAGGTCTGGAGTCTAGGTGGCTTAACTGTTGTATTAGTTGGCTCTTCTTCAGTAGCATTAGCCTCAGCTGTAATTGCAGACACAGCGTCTTTGGCCTGATTCAGCTGGGGCGGTCCAGCTGAGTGCTTGGAGGGATGAGTTGGCACTGGTGATAACATCTTCTGAGTCGGGCACAACTTCATTCCTTGCAATTTTGCTTCTTCAGACTTCATTAGATTGAATGAGAAAGTCTGATTCAGCACTTGAGGGACTTGAGTATTTCCCTTCCACTTCGAAGTGGTGGGTAATGGGTTCAGCTCATGTCATCATCATTCAGCTGCATGTGATCATTGGCTGGGTGATGTTTTCCACTTGAGCATGGTGCAGGGGCTTGAGCAACTTTCATCGGAAGATCTCGAAGCTGGTGTCCCTGTTGAGCTGAAGGAAATTGAGGAGAGGCCGGTTGAAGTATTCCATGTCGTGGGGTTTAAGCTTAGTTGACCAGCTGGAATACTTCGTTGCGGCGTTGATGATGACGATGTTCACGCAGGCGCATGAACTTCTTCTCCATCGTGAGAAACCACCGCTTGTGGGCCTTCTGCTCCTCGGAGAGTAATTACGAATTCTCTCATAATGTCAGCTGACTTCTCGGCTGACTGACTGAGCACCTTTGACTTGAGTCTTCTGTTTGAAGACGGTGCTTCAGCATGTTTTGTCTCCTCAAGTTGTTTCCGATTCCCAGCTGGGACGGAAATAGATGCATGCTGCTTTGTCTCCTGCATCTTTTTCTGTGCCTCCTGTGACGGAGCAAGAGCTTTGACATGACTGCTCTTGAAGACTCCGGCTTTATCAACATCTGGTCCAGTTCTGTTGACGTTGATTTTTGCATCCCAGGGAGTTGTATGTCCCGTGCTCTCTTTTATTTTGAGAGAAACAGTGGGGCGGAGGAGGTCTTTTTCCTTTGACATTCCCAGGAAGATTTCTGCACCTTCCTGGTGAATGACGTTCTTGAGCTTTGTAGTCTTCCACTGCGTTGGACCAGATCTGTCAATGGGCTTCACATTCTCCTGGAACTCTATCTTCTTGAGGTTCCTGAGAGTTAAGCAACTCTTATCTTGAAGCTTTGACAGATTCTTCAAGTTTGATCGGCTTCGGGAGATATCTTTCTAGATTCCATGTTCTACTTCTGGAACTTTGGTTAGTAGAAACAGATAATACTAATTGATGGAAATAAGAAAGAATGCCGAAAAACTTTTTAGGGTTGATGCAATGTTTTACGTATCTCTTCTAACATCTTTATATAGCTGATTTGATGAATGGTCGATCAAGATTTATCGATTGATAAGAAGATCTACGACTGGGAGTGATTCTCGCGTCATGTCAATTTCTTGTTCAGACATTGCGAGTTAATGAGTGAGAGAGGATGGTTGGGGCACTTTGACTTTTGCCTCGAAACTCCCATGATTCAGTTCTTTGCAGACTTTTAATTTAATTTGATTAGATATGATAAGATATGATTTGACTGAAAACAGATTGAGTTGGTGTAGTTAATGTTGTTGCAAACCTCTCAACTGATCATTGTAGTCAGCTGATACCTTGGTTGAGTGGGTGTGCTGGGTGATCGTTGTTCCAGCTGGTTCCCCCTCAGCTGAATAATCCTTCAATTTCAGCATCTGGTTTAGCTGGATTTTTTCTCGGATACCGATGACGTCGATTCCCAATTCCAGTTCTGCTTCCATTCTGGTCTGCTTCCATCCAGCCGGGTCTGCTTCCATCCAGCTGGGTCTGCTTCCATTCAGCTGGGTGAAGCATCGTCTGGGTTGAGTAATCCAAGTAATCTGCACAGCATTTTGAATCTTGCTTCTATCAGCGGCTTTGTGAGTATATCAGCCCGCTGTATGTCTGTGTGAATTTTCTCAACAATCACATCCTTCTTCTCCACGTGATCTCTGATGAAATGATGGCGTACGTCCACATGCTTGCATCTTGTGTGAAGTACTGGATCCTCTGAAATAGCAATCGCACTTGAGCTATCACAGAAAATTGGAACTTGTCCAGTTTTCACTTCATAGTCATCCAGCTGATGTTTCAGCCAGAGAATTTGTGAGCAGCAGCTTCCAGCGGCCATATATTCTGCTTCTGTTGTGGAAGTTGCGACACACGCTTGCTTCTTTGAAAACCATGAAATCAACTTACTTCCTAAGAACTGACATGACCAGGTTTACTGGTAATCCACTACCACTTGGTTTCCAAGTACCAAGCAACTTCACAACTCTAACCCGAGCTGTGATACAACAGTTTGCGGGCACTGTCAAGCCTAACCTTTCAATTTACGGGTACTGAAAAAACCTTACACACTTGAATTTCCCGCTTCAAGCAAGCGTTACCTTGACCTAACCTTTCTGGGTAAAGAGGGGTTTGGTTTGGGGTTCCAACTGTGAATGAGTTCTTACAATTAAGAACTTTAGAGTATGATGAACTCGTTCGAAATCTAGGCTTTAAGATATACAAAGATTTTGGCCTAGGGATCAGACGAAAAACTAAGCAGTTTCTGAACTAGAAACACTTTAAGATAAAGTGTTCTTTGATCTATGTAGAACTGCTTGAGAGCTTTTGAAAGATTGTTGGGAAAATTAATAGAGTTTTGATTGGATACCAAAACCCAGCTGACCCCAACCGAGTAGATGATCGCACAAGCCTAAGCGTTTTTCAGCTCACCTGTTTGAGCTTATAGAGTTTCTTAGTTTACTGGTAGAATCGCTGAAAATAGCAGAAGACATAGCAGAAGACACAGCTAAGCAGACAGCTTAAGAACTCAGCTGAGCAAGGCCAAGCAGAGTCAAAGATCCTGCAGTATCAAGACCCAGCTCAGTGACGGAAACCCAGCTCAATGTCAAAGACACAGCTCAGTGTAAAAGACCCAGCTTAGTGTCAAAGAATACTTACTCGAACTTCATGAAGAAGATCCAATGATGGCAAGATCATTAGCCCTAGCTGCCAAGAGAAACAACATCCAGCTCAAAGCTCCAAAAGTCAAGCAATTAAAGCCTCCCACTATAGCTGGAACGAATCTTCCTGACAAGGCCCAGATTATCAAAGAAGTTCATCACTGGGCTGGCGAAAGAGGAATCTCCAAATCTAAAAATCAAGATGAATGGAGAAACTTGGAAGAATTCATATTCAACAGATATAGTCTAAAGACTGACCATCAAATGGACGAGCAGAGGAAGCAGAGCTGAAGACCCAGCCATCTGGGAATTTTTGTCTTTTGAATTTTTGTAAAATTGTAAAATTATAATATTTTCTTTTATTAATGAAAAACTCGTTTTTGCTCTCAAGCTCACCCTGATGACAATAACTCTTTGTCCAGGCACTGAACTCTGAATTTGATATGCCTGCTGTGTATGTTTAAACTTTTGAAAACCCGTTTTCTTGTTAAGGGGGAAGTAAATTGTTTTTCTCAGTTAGGTTTTGGCATCATCAAAAAGGGGGAAATTGTTGGGAAAATTAATAGAGTTTTGATTGGATACCAAAACCCAGCTGACCCCAACCGAGTAGATGATCGCACAAGCCTAAGCGTTTTTCAGCTCACCTGTTTGAGCTTATAGAGTTTCTTAGTTTACAGGTAGAATCGCTGAAGACAGCAGAAGACATAGCAGAAGACACAGCTAAGCAGACAGCTTACGAACTTAGCTGAGCAAGACCAAGCAGAGTCAAAGATCCTGCAGTATCAAGACCCAGCTCAGTGACGGAAACCCAGCTCAGTGTCAAAGACCCAGCTCAGTGTAAAAGACCCAGCTTAGTGTCGATGACACAGCTCAGGTCTAAAACACAGCTCAGGTCAGTGACACAGCTCAGGTTGAAGACACAGCTCAGGTTGATGATACAGCACAGGTCTAAGACACAGCTCAGAATCAAGACACAGCAGAGTCCAAGCCGCTGAAGATACAGCAGAAACGCTTAGCAGCTCGAAGACGAAGACCTTCTCAAAGACAAGATCCCGATGATAGAAGATATTATCTGACGCAGTCGGATCAGAGAAGAACTAGCCTCTGCAGATGCAGACCTACTTCGTAGGTAAAGGCCAGAAGTCAACAAGAGTAGGTAAGATTCAAACGGCTCTCTTCCAACGGCTAGTTTGAATCTCCACCTATATATATCTCCTCCAACAATAGAAATAGGAGGCTGGCGAGACGACTGAAGAAATAGAAGAAAACAGAAAAATGAACAACGATCTTCAAAGCTAAATCTTTCAAGAACACCCAGCCAGTCAGCTGTGTTCTTAGTTGTTCACATATTCAGTCTTAGGCAGAATAGATCAGAATATAAATATCTTAAGCCTAGATTGAACGAGTTCATCATACTCCTTGTTCTTCATTGTAAGAACTCGTTCATAGTTGGAAAACCCATACCCAAAACCAAACCCAGAAAGGTTAGGTAAAGGTACGCTTGCTCGAAGCGTGTAATTCGAGTGGTTAGGTTCTTCAGTACCCGTAAACTAAAGGTGTAGGCTTGACAGTGCCCGCAAACTGTTAGAACACAGCTCGGGTTAGAGTTGTGAAGTTGATTGGTACTTGGAAACCAAGTGGTAGTGAATTACCAGTGAACCTGGTCGTGGACGTAGGAGGTGTTACTCCGAACCACGTTAAAAATGCTTTGTTATTTATCGCTTTGTTTTATGCATGTTACTAACCCTCATGAGCATACATTTCAAGCTGCATAAACTGATTAACCGAAAAGTGAAACAGAGTTTTGCAATATATTTTGAAGCAACAGACGGACTTTCCAAATCCACCACATTCCGCACACACACACAGCCAGCTGTGTCGATCAAGCTGCCATCCAGCTGGATCGAACACAGCCAGCTCTCTGAAAAGAGTTTTAACTTGGAAAAGTTTTGAAACCTTGGTGTATTCACCCCCCCTCTACACCAAGGTATCCGTCTTGGGACCAACAATTGGTATCTGAGCAGTGGTTCAAAAGATCACTGTATCTGTCAAGTCAGCATTTCGTTGCTGATAGTGGTCACCTGAACAAATCATTCAAAGCTTCAATTTTTTTTTAAATCATTTTATTGCATACTGTCGTGGAATCTTCCTTGTGCAGGAAACATCCGACATTCTCTGTCGATGATTATCAGATCTGGAAGTTCCAACTCAACAGCTTTCTGAGTGCGCATCACGACATGATGAGAGATGTTATCTTTAAATGAACCCATCATCATAAACTCAGAAAGTCAAGCAGAAGACTGAATTGTCAGGAGCTTGTAGATGGCCAAACCTGTATCAGATCAAAGAATGGCACCAGCCAATGCAAACACAGCTGGAACCAAGCCATCAATGTACCAAACAGGTTGTACATAATCAAGCCAGGTCTCCAAGCTCAGTCCGATCAGAAAAGAAAGCTGATCGACAACTCAAAGACCAAGAGAAGCAGCGGATCTCAGCTGGACACAAAGCTCAAAGGCGGCAGATTAATCCAGCTAACTGGAATCAATTAAAGACAGCAATGTCATCCAGCACAGACATCAAGGTCAACTTAAAAGACCACTGGGAAGGATCTCAGCTGGTTAGAAAGATGGAAATCAACCGAGCTTCAACTCAAGATTCCAGCAGATGGGATATCAAGCTGACAGACTCCAGCTATGAAATGAACCTCTTCGAAGAAAATAGAGTCAACACGGTCCAAAGAAGAAGTGGACTCTTTCAAAGCAGCAGTGAACTCAGCTAATCATGGAACAGCTGACTTTAACAGAGAAATGAGTCAGTAATGAAAATTCAATCAACTCAAGTAGGAAGCAGCTGAGAAAAGGCAGTCTCCTACCATCAAATTCAGGGGGAACTCCACCAAGCTGGAAGACGACACAGCAGTGACGTCAGCCAAAGGCAAACTCAAACCAGCAGAGTATTCAAGTGGAGAATCAAACAGAGCTGAATCAAGCTTAATTTGCAGAACTCAGAAGAGGAATCAAGAATAAAGGAATTCAGTGGAGCAGATTCACCAACAATTGGTATCAGCTCAATCCGGATGAAGAAATTTCATCCAGCTGAAGGGGAACAAACCCAGCTGGATCCCAAAGCAGAAGACTTACTCAGCTGAAGGGAGAAACTCAGTCAAGCAACGGAAAAGACTACAGCGACATCAGCTGACTTATTGGACCAAGCTGACATGAATGTCTCATGCATTTATTTCTCTAAGGAACATACTATTTAAGTCCAATTATTTTGAATTCCTATTTTAAGCGGACATAAATTGCTTGATAAGTTTCCTTTCCCATCGCATTAATTATAAAGACTGCTCAGTACTGAAGCACGGTAGGATCGAGGCAGAATATCAAGCGTTTGAACTGCCTCACACGCGGCCGTAAACACGTCAGAACGTGATGAGTGAATCTCTCCCAGCCGTTGATCAGAATATCAACTGTCTCAATCTCAACTGTGTTCTTAGTTGTTCACATATTCAGTCTTAGGCAGAATAGATCAGAATATAAATATCATAAGCCTAGTTTGAACGAGTTCATCATACTCCTTGTTCTTCATTGTAAGAACTCGTTCATAGTTGGAAAACCCATACCCAAACCCAAACCCAGAAAGGTTAGGTAAAGGTACGCTTGCTCGAAGCGTGTAATTCGAGTGGTTAGGTTCTTCAGTACCCGTAAACTGAAGGTGTAGGCTTGACAGTGCCCGCAAACTGTTGGAACACAGCTCGGGTTAGAGTTGTAAAGTTGCTTGGTACTTGAAAACCAAGTGGTAGTGAATTACCAGTAAACCTGGTTGTGGACGTAGGAGGTGTAACTCCGAACGACGTTAAAAATGCTTTGTTATTTATCGCTTTGTTTTATGCATGTTACTAATCCTCATGACCATACATTTTAAGCTGCATAAACTGATTAACCGAAAAGTGAAACAGAGTTTTGCAATATATTTGAAGCAACAGATGGACTTTCCAAATCCACCACATTCCGCACACACACACAGCCAGCTGTGTCGATCAAGCTGCCATCCAGCTGGATCGAACACAGCCAGCTCTCTGAAAAGAGTTTTAACTTGGAAAAGTTTTGAAACCTTGGTGTATTCACCCCCCCTCTACACCAAGGTATCCGTCTTGGGACCAACAATTGGTATCTGAGCAGTGGTTCAAAAGATCACTGTATCTGTCAAGTCAGCATTTCGTTGCTGATAGTGGTCACCTGAACAGATCCTTCAAAGCTTCAAATTTTTGTTAAATCATTTTATTGCATACTGTCGTGGAATCTTCCTTGTGCAGGAAACATCCGACATACTCTGTCGATGATTATCAGATCTGGAAGTTCCAACTCAACAGCTTTCTGAGTGCACATCACGACATGATGAGGGATTTATCTTTAAACGAACCCATCATTATAAACTCAGAAAGTCAAGCAGAAGATTGAATGGTCAGGAGCTTGAAGATGGCCAAAGCTCTATCAGATCAAAGAATGGCTCCAGCCAATGCAAACACAGCTGGAACCAAGCCATTAATGTACCAAAGAGGTTGTACATAATCAAGCCAGGTCTCCAAGCTCAGTCTAATCAGAAAAGAAAGCTGATCGGCAACTCAAAGACCAAGAGAAGCAGCGGATCTCAGCTGGACACAAACCTCAAAGGCGGCAGATAAATCCAGCTAACTGGAATCAATTAAAGACAGCAATGTCATTCAGCATAGACATCAAGGTCAACTTAAAAGACCGCTGGGAAGGATCTCAGCTGGTTAGAAAGGTGGAAATCAACCGAGCTTCAACTCAAGATTCCAGCAGATGGGATATCAAGCTGACAGACTCCAGCTATGAAATGAACCTCATCGAAGAAAATGGAGTCAACACGTTCCAAAGAAGAAGTGGACTCTTTCAAAGCAGCAGTGAACTCAGCTAATCATGGAACAGCTGACTTTAACAGAGAAATGAGTCAGTAATGAAAATTTAATCAACTCAAGTAGGAAGCAGCTGAGAAAAGGCAGTCTCCTACCATCAAATTCAGGGGGAACTCCACTAAGCTGGAAGACGACACAATAGTGACGTCAGCCGAAGGCAAACTCAAACCAGTAGAGTATTAAAGTGGAGAATCAAACAGAGCTGAATCAAGCTTAATTTGCAGAACTCAGAAGAGGAATCAAGAAGAAAGGAATTCAGTGGAGCAGACTCACCAACAATTGGTATCAGCTCAATCCGGATGAAGAAAGTTCATCCAGCTGAGGGGGAACAAACCCAGCTGGATCCCAAAGCAGAAGACTTACTCAGCTGAAGGGAGAAACTCAGTCAAGCAAAGGAAAAGACTACAGCGACATCAGCTGACTTATTGGACCAAGCTGACAGGAATGTCTCATGCATTTATTTCTCTAAGGAATATACTATTTCAGTCCAATTATTTTGAATTCCTATTTTAAGCGGACATAAATTGCTTGATAAGTTTCCTTTCCCATCGCATTAATTATAAAGACTGCTCAGTACTGAAGCACGGTAGGATCGAGGCAGAATATCAAGCGTTTGAACTGCCTCACACGCGGCCGTAAACACGTCAGAACGTGATGAGTGAATCTCTCCCAGCCGTTGATCAGAATATCAACTGTCTCAATCTCAACTGTGTTCTTAGTTGTTCACATATTCAGTCTTAGGCAGAATAGATCAGAATATAAATATCTTAAGCCTAGTTTGAACGAGTTCATCATACTCCTTGTTCTTCATTGTAAGAACTCGTTCATAGTTGGAAAACCCATACCCAAACCCAAACCCAGAAAGGTTAGGTAAAGGTACGCTTGCTCGAAGCGTGTAATTCGAGTGGTTAGGTTCTTCGGTGCCGTGGCGAAGGTGTAGGCTTGACGGTGCCCGCAAACCATTTGGAACACAGCTCGGGTTAGAGTTGTAAAGTTGCTTGGTACTTGAAAACCAAGTGGTAGTGAATTACCAGTAAACCTGGTTGTGGACGTAGGAGGTGTTACTCCGAACGACGTTAAAAATGCTTTGTTATTTATCGCTTTGTTTTATGCATGTTACTAATCCTCATGACCATACATTTTAAGCTGCATAAACTGATTAACCGAAAAGTGAAACAGAGTTTTGCAATATATTTGAAGCAACAGATGGACTTTCCAAATCCACCACATTCCGCACACACACACCCAATTTGTGTCGATCAAGCCGCCATCCAATTTGGATCGAACACGACCAACTCTACGAAAAGAGTTTTAACTTGGAAAAGTTTTGAAACCTTGGTGTATTCACCCCCCCTCTACACCAAGGTATCCGTCTTGGGACCAACAATTGGTATCTGAGCAGTGGTTCAAAAGATCACTGTATCTGTCAAGTCAGCATTTCGTTGCTGATAGTGGTCACCTGAACAGATCCTTCAAAGCTTCAAATTTTTGTTAAATCATTTTATTGCATACTGTCGTGGAATCTTCCTTGTGCAGGAAACATCCGACATTCTCTGTCGATGATTATCAGATCTGGAAGTTCCAACTCAACAGCTTTCTGAGTGCACATCACGACATGATGAGGGATTTATCTTTAAACGAACCCATCATTATAAACTCAGAAAGTCAAGCAGAAGATTGAATGGTCAGGAGCTTGAAGATGGCCAAAGCTCTATCAGATCAAAGAATGGCTCCAGCCAATGCAAACACAGCTGGAACCAAGCCATCAATGTACCAAAGAGGTTGTACATAATCAAGCCAGGTCTCCAAGCTCAGTCTAATCAGAAAAGAAAGCAGATCGGCAACTCAAAGACCAAGAGAAGCAGTGGATCTCAGCTGGACACAAAGCTCAAAGGCGGCAGATAAATCCAGCTAACTGGAATCAATTAAAGACAGCAATGTCATCCAGCATAGACATCAAGGTCAACTTAAAAGACCGCTGGGAAGGATCTCAGCTGGTTAGAAAGGTGGAAATCAACCGAGCTTCAACTCAAGATTCCAGCAGATGGGATATCAAGCTGACAGACTCCAGCTATGAAATGAACCTCATCGAAGAAAATGGAGTCAACACGGTCCAAAGAAGAAGTGGACTCTTTCAAAGCAGCAGTGAACTCAGCTAATCATGGAACAACTGACTTTAACAGAGAAATGAGTCAGTAATGAAAATTCAATCAACTCAAGTTGGAAGCAGCTGAGAAAAGGCAGTCTCCTACCATCAAATTCAGGGGGAACTCCACCAAGCTGGAAGACGACACAACAGTGACGTCAGCCGAAGGCAAACTCAAACCAGTAGAGTATTCAAGTGGAGAATCAAACAGAGCTGAATCAAGCTTAATTTGCAGAACTCAGAAGAGGAATCAAGAAGAAAGGAATTCAGTGGAGCAGACTCACCAACAATTGGTATCAGCTCAATCCGGATGAAGAAAGTTCATCCAGCTGAGGGGGAACAAACCCAGCTGGATACCAAAGCAGAAGACTTACTCAGCTGAAGGGAGAAACTCAGTCAAGCAAAGGAAAAGACTACAACGACATCAGCTGACTTATTGGACCAAGCTGACAGGAATGTCTCATGCATTTATTTCTCTAAGGAATATACTATTTAAGTCCAATTATTTTGAATTCCTATTTTAAGCGGACATAAATTGCTTGATAAGTTTCCTTTCCCATCGTATTAATTATAAAGACTGCTGAGTACTGAAGCACGGTAGGATCGAGGCAAAATGTCAAGCGTTTGAACTGCCTCACGCGCGGCCGTAAACACGTCAGAACGTGATGAGTGAATCTCTCCCAGCCGTTGATCAGAATATCAACTGTCTCAATCTCAACTGTGTTCTTAGTTGTTCACATATTCAGTCTTAGGCAGAATAGATCAGAATATAAATATCTTAAGCCTAGTTTGAACGAGTTCATCATACTCTTTGTTCTTTATTGTAAGAACTCGTTCATAGTTGGAAAACCCATACCCAAACCCAAACCCAAACCCATAAAGGTTAGGTAAAGGTACGCTTGCTCGAAGCGTGTAATTCGAGTGGTTAGGTTCTTCAGTACCCGTAAACTGAAGGTGTAGGCTTGACAGTGCCCGCAAACTGTTGGAACACAGCTCGGCTTAGAGTTTCTTGGTACTTGAAAACCAAGTGGTAGTGAATTACCAGTAAACCTGGTCGTGGACGTAGGAGGTGTTACTCCGAACGACGTTAAAAATGCTTTGTTATTTATCGCTTTGTTTTATGCATGTTACTTATCCTCATGAGCATACATTTCAAGCTGCATAAACTGATTAACCGAAAAGTGAAACAGAGTTTTGCAATATATTTGAAGCAACAGACGGACTTTCCAAATCCACCACATTCCGCACACACACACAGCCAGCTGTGTCGATCAAGCTGCCATCCAGCTGGATCGAACACAGCCAGCTCTCTGAAAAGAGTTTTAACTTGGAAAAGTTTTGAAACCTTGGTGTATTCACCCCCCTCTACACCAAGGTATCCGTCTTGGGACCAAGAATTGGTATCTGAGCAGTGGTTCAAAAGATCACTGTATCTGTCAAGTCAGCATTTCGTTGCTGATAGTGGTCACCTGAACAGATCCTTCAAAGCTTCAAATTTTTGTTAAATCATTTTATTGCATACTGTCGTGGAATCTTCCTTGTGCAGGAAACATCCGACATTCTCTGTCGATGATTATCAGATCTGGAAGTTCCAACTCAACAGCTTTCTGAGTGCACATCACGACATGATGAGGGATGTTATCTTTAAATGAACCCATCATCGTAAACTCAAAAAGTCAAGCAGAAGACTGAATTGTCAGGAGCTTGTAGATGGCCAAACCTGTATCAGATCAAAGAATGGCACCAGCCAATGCAAACACAGCTGGAACCAAGCCATCAATGTACCAAAGAGGTTGTACATAATCAAGCCAGGTCTCCAAGCTCAGTCCGATCAGAAAAGAAAGCTGATCGGCAACTCAAAGACCAAGAGAAGCAGCGGATCTCAGCTGGACACAAAGCTCAAAGGTGGCAGATAAATCCAGCTAACTGGAATCAATTAAAGACAGCAATGTCATCCAGCACAGACATCAAGGTCAACTTAAAAGACCGCTGGGAAGGATCTCAGCTGGTTAGAAAGATGGAAATCAACCGAGCTTCAACTCAAGATTCCAGCAGATGGGATATCAAGCTGACAGACTCCAGCTATGAAATGAACCTCATCGAAGAAAATGGAGTCAACACGGTCCAAAGAAGAAGTGGACTCTTTCAAAGCAGCAGTGAACTCAGCTAATCATGGAACAGCTGACTTTAACAGAGAAATGAGTCAGTAATGAAAATTCAATCAACTCAAGTAGGAAGCAGCTGAGAAAAGGCAGTCTCCTACCATCAAATTCAGGGGGAACTCCACCAAGCCGAAAGACGAC
Source organism: Agastache rugosa (assembly GCA_031470985.1). Classification (NCBI taxonomy): domain Eukaryota; kingdom Viridiplantae; phylum Streptophyta; class Magnoliopsida; order Lamiales; family Lamiaceae; genus Agastache; species Agastache rugosa. Next base: position 12,759,671 of record CM062604.1, read on the forward strand.
ACAGCAGTGACGTCAGCCGAAGGCAAACTCAAACCAGCAGAGTATTCAAGTGGAGAATCAAACAGAGCTGAATCAAGCTTAATTCGCAGAACTCAGAAGAGGAATCAAGAAGAAAGAAATTCAGTGGAGCAGACTCACCAACAATTGGTATCAGCTCAATCCGGATGAAGAATGTTCATCCAGCTGAGGGGGAACAAACCCAGCTGGATCCCAAAGCAGAAGACTTACTCAGCTGAAGGGAGAAACTCAGTCAAGCAAAGGAAAAGACTACAGCGACATCAGCTGACTTATTGGACCAAGCTGACAGGAATGTCTCATGCATTTATATTTCTAAGGAATATACTATTTAAGTCCAATTATTTTGAATTCCTATTTTAAGCGGACATAAATTGCTTGATAAGTTTCCTTTCCCATCGCATTAATTATAAAGACTGCTGAGTACTGAAGCACGGTAGGATCGAGGCAGAATGTCAAGCATTTGAACTGCCTCACGCGCGGCCGTAAACACGTCAGAACGTGATGAGTGAATCTCTCCCAGCCGTTGATCAGAATATCAATTGTCTCAATCTCAACTGTGTTCTTAGTTGTTCACATATTCAGTCTTAGGCAGAATAGATTAGAATATAAATATCTTAAGCCTAGTTTGAACGAGTTCATCATACTCCTTGTTCTTCATTGTAAGAACTCGTTCATAGTTGGAAAACCCATACCCAATCCCAAACCCAGAAAGGTTAGGTAAAGGTACGCTTGCTCGAAGCGTGTAATTTGAGTGGTTAGGTTCTTCAGTACTCGTAAACTGAAGGTGTAGGCTTGACAGTGCCCGCAAACTGTTGGAACACAGCTCGGGTTAGAGTTGTAAAGTTGCTTGGTACTTGAAAACCAAGTGGTAGTGAATTACCAGTAAACCTGGTCGTGGACGTAGGAGGTGTTACTCCGAACGACGTTAAAAATGCTTTGTTATTTATCGCTTTGTTTTATGCATGTTACTAATCCTCATGAGCATACATTTCAAGCTGCATAAACTGATTAACCGAAAAGTGAAACAGAGTTTTGCAATATATTTGAAGCAAAAGACGAACTTTCCAAATCCACTACATTCCGCACATACACACAGCCAGCTGTGTCGATCAAGCTGCCATCCAGCTGGATCGAACACAGCCTGCTCTCTGAAAAGAGTTTTAACTTGGAAAAGTTTTGAAACCTTGGTGTATTCACCCCCCCACTACACCAAGGTATCCGTCTTGGGACCAACAATTGGTATCTGAGCAGTGGTTCAAAAGATCACTGTATCTGTCAAGTCAGCATTTCGTTGCTGATAGTGGTCACCTGAACAGATCCTTCAAAGCTTCAAATTTTTGTTAAATCATTTTATTGCATACTGTCGTGGAATCTTCCTTGTGCAGGAAACATCCGACATTCTCTGTCGATGATTATCAGATCTGGAAGTTCCAACTCAACAGCTTTTTGAGTGCACATCACGACATGATGAGGCATGTTATCTTTAAACGAACCCATCATCATAAACTCAGAAAGTCAAGCAGAAGATTGAATGGTCAGGAGCTTGAAGATGGCCAAAGCTGTATCAGATCAAAGAATGGCTCTAGCCATGCAAACACAGCTGGAACCAAGCCATCAATGTACCAAAGAGGTCGTACATAATCAAGCCAGGTCTCCAAGCTCAGTCCGATCAGAAAAGAAAGCTGATCGGCAACTCAAAGACCAAGAGAAGCAGCGGATCTCAGCTGGACACAAAGCTCAAAGGCGGCAGATAAATCCAGCTAACTGGAATCAATTAAAGACAGCAATGTCATCCAGCACAGACATCAAGGTCAACTTAAAAGACCGCTGGGAAGGATCTCAGCTGGTTAGAAAGCTGGAAATCAACCGAGCTTCAACTCAAGATTCCAGCAGATGGGATATCAAGCTGACAGACTCCAGCTATGAAATGAACCTCATCGAAGAAAATGGAGTCAACACGGTCCAAAGAAGAAGTGGACTCTTTCAAAGCAGCAGTGAACTCAGCTAATCATGGAACAACTGACTTTAACAGAGAAATGAGTCAGTAATGAAAATTCAATCAACTCAAGTAGGAAGCAGCTGAGAAAAGGCAGTCTCCTACCATCAAATTCAGGGGGAACTCCACCAAGCTGGAAGACGACACAGCAGTGACGTCAGCCGAAGGCAAACTCAAACCAGCAGAGTATTCAAGTGGAGAATCAAACAGAGCTGAATCAAGCTTAATTTGCAGAACTCAGAAGAGGAATCAAGAAGAAAGAAATTCAGTGGAGCAGACTCACCAACAATTGGTATCAGCTCAATCTGGATGAAGAAAGTTCATCCAGTTGAGGGGGAACAAACCCAGCTGGATCTCAAAGCAGAAGACTTACTCAGCTGAAGGGAGAAACTCAGTCAAGCAAAGGAAAAGACTACCGCGACATCAGCTGACTTATTGGACCAAGCTGACAGGAATGTCTCATGCATTTATTTCTCTAAGGAATATACTATTTAAGTCAAATTATTTTGAATTCCTATTTTAAGCGGACATAAATTGCTTGATAAGTTTCTTTTCTCATCGCATTAATTATAAAGACTGCTGAGTACTGAAGCACGGTAGGATCGAGGCAGAATGTCAAGCGTTTTAACTGCCTCACGCGCGGCCGTAAACACGTCTGAACGTGATGAGTGAATCTCTCCCAGCCGTTGATCAGAATATCAACTGTCTCAATCTCAACTGTGTTCTTAGTTGTTCACATATTCAGTCTTAGGCAGAATAGATCAGAATATAAATATCTTAAGCCTAGTTTGAACGAGTTCATCATACTCCTTGTTCTTCATTGTAAGAACTCGTTCATAGTTGGAAAACCCATACCTAAACGCAAACCCAGAAAGGTTAGGTAAAGGTACGCTTGCTCGAAGCGTGTAATTCGAGTGGTTAGGTTCTTCAGTACCCGTAATCTGAAGGTGTAGACTTGACAGTGCCCGCAAATTGTTGGAACACAGCTCGGGTTAGAGTTGTAAAGTTGCTTGGTACTTGGAAACCAAGTGGTAGTGAATTACCAGTGAACCTGGTCGTGGACGTAGGAGGTGTTACTCCGAACGACGTTAAAAATGCTTTGTTATTTATCGCTTTGTGTTATGCATGTTACTAATCCTCATGAGCATACATTTCAAGCTGCATAAACTGATTAATCGAAAAGTAAAACAGAGTTTTGCAATATATTTGAAGCAACAGACGGACTTTCCAAATCCACCACATTCCGCACACACACACAGCCAGCTGTGTCGATCAAGCTGCCATCCAGCTGGATCGAACACAGCCAGCTCTCTGAAAAGAGTTTTAACTTGGAAAAGTTTTGAAACCTTGGTGTATTCACCCCCCTCTACACCAAGGTATCCGTCTTGGGACCAACAAAGATTGATGATTTCAGAGAATGAAAGCTTGTAGAGAGTTTTTCGTGTTTGATCCTGAGGTTGAAGACGGGTTTATATAGGTAGAGATTCAACACTAGCCGTTGGAGGTGCCGTTTAAATCTTACCTACTCTTCTCAAATTCGAGATCTGCCGTTGGGCGAATCTGCACCTGTCTTCATTTGTGTCATATCCTAGATCCTGAAGTCTAGGATGTTGATTCGGCAATCCCTCATTGGTCGAGGCATGTTGACTTCCTCTGACGCCGGGATCTTCTGCCTTTGGAGCTGGCTTTTGAATTCAGAGCTGGATTTGGCAAACTGACTTGAAGTGATGTCTTCAGAGTTAGTTCCCTTTGATCTGTACAGCTGGACCGGCTGTGTTTTGAACTCAGCTCGAATTTTCTTCAGCTTGATCATGCTCTGCTGGAGGACTCAGCTGAAGGTTAACTCATAACGTCTTCCGCTAGCCGACTTCGCCGTAGATACGAGTGGGTCGACTGTCTTCCGCTTGCTGACTCCTGCTGTAGACACAGCTGGGTCGATTGCTATCTTTCGCTTCCTTAATCTGTAAACCTAGAAAATCTAAAGCTCAAACAGGCGAGTTGGAAAACACTATTTAGGTTGACGCAATCATCTATTCGGTTGGAGAATCAGTTGGGTTTTGGTATAAAATCAAAACCTTATAATTTTCCCAACAGAGATACCTTATCATTTGAAGTGTCCAGCTCATCCTCTGAGCTGGATGACGAAATGTCATTCAATCCCATGTCAGTCAGGATGTTAGATCCGAACTGATTAAAGGCAGACACTGGCTGAGGGGAGAGAATAACCATTGCTTGACTTGACTTGAGCGCAAGCTTGCTTGGTGAGACTTCTGGAGTAGCCTCTGAAGATGAGCTCGCCTCAGTTGGTGGAGCGACAACTGTTTTCTTTTTCTTTTGAGTGTGTTCATGAACTGTTTTGGGGTCAGTTGGCTTCCTTTTCCTCTGTTTCTTTTCAGCTGGAATTTCTGGCTCAATTCCTTCCAGCTGCTTCTTGCCTTTGCTCACAGCAGGCTGTTTCCTCAGCAGGTCATTAATTTGACTAATTCTCAGGAAGTGAATCTTTGATTCTGGAAACGGTTCTGAGTCAGCTCACTTCACTGTGTGCCATTTCACAACTTGCTCTATCAAGAAAGATATCTTAGAGCATAGATAAAGAGGCTATGAGCTTAAATATGTCGTCCTGGTGGAGTCGTGCTTGATCTTTTCGGACTCCTTGACCAGTCGGTTGAGTAGGAAGTCAAACCAGTTAACCTTTGCGCCCTTGATCATGTCGATCATTGGTTTGAGCTTTGGAATACTGATCTCTCCTTGAGATCCAGCTATTCCAAGAATACACTTCTGTGTAATATGCAGCAGCAGTCTGTACTTTGGCTTGAGTAGAAGCTTTGACATGCTTGCTCTGTAAGGCTCCGGAGTGATGAGCATCTCTTGACTGAGGAATTAATCCACTTCCTCAAAGTTGTAATCTTCTGAAATGAAATCTCCATCACTGGGTAGCTTGAACACCATTCGTAGCATTCTGTTCATCTTGATGTTGATGGTTGCAGAATCAAACTTTCCGTCTGCGCCTTTGATGATCATATCAAAAGAAGATGAATAGAAGCCATCTTCGTCAATGATGTTAAGGTAAAATAGGGCAGCATCTCTCTTCAGCATAAGCTTGGGCATGGAGGTTGCCCACAGCAAGAGACCAGAGTCTGCAATAAGATCCACCATCTTTTTGAGTTCTGATATATGAAGGTTGGTGGTGGACAGAACACTCTCAAACGACAACTTTGTCATTAGAGCTTCAAATTGGTTCATCCATACGGTTGATTTCTTGGGTGCCATCTCTGCAATCTGTTAGTTTTGATCGTGCGAAGAAATTGCAAAAAATAGTTAGAGGTTTTGAAGATTTGAAATTCGCAGAGATAAAGATGAAAGATGAAAGAATCTGCGTATCTTTTCCATATATATCAACTGCCATAATGGATTAACGGTTGAGATTAAAACAGCTGATATTCAAATCAACGGCTAGGAGTAAAGCGCTCATCACGTTTGCTGACGTGCATACAGCGAGTGCATTACAATCACGTGTGAGGCAATTTAAACTTTTGAACTTCTGCATCGATCCTACCGTGCTACAGTATTCTACAGACTTTATAATTAATGCGATGGGAAATGAAACTTATCAAGCAATTTAACTAAGGAATATATGTCCGCTGAAATTAAGAATTCAAAATAATTGGACTTAAATAGCATATTCCTCATGAGTAATAAATATATGAGACGCAAACCGGTCAGCTTGGACATAAAAGTCAGCTGATACTACGGTGGTCTTTTCTTTTGCTTGACTGAGTATTCTCCTCAGCTGAGTATCTGGTGATTAGCTTGGTTTTTCTTCAGCTGAGTTCCCTTAAGCTCTGCGACTGATGTCCAGCTGAGCCTGATTCCCCTTCAGCTGGGTAATCTTTCTTCATCCGGATTGAGCAGTCCAAGTGATCCACACATCTTCTTGATTTAGATTTCAGCATGCTGTGCTGTTGTGTGAATTTTCTCAACAATGGTGTCCTTCAGATATTGAGAAGTCTCTTGAGTGCTTTCATGTCGTCAGCTGAGTTAGAGAATTAGCTTGATTGCTCTGCTGGATCAAGTTTCTCATTAGCTGGAGAATCCAGCTGAGTCTTATCTTGTTAAGTATATCCTGCTGGGTACTCTACTTGATTCTGCTGACTTTTCAGCTATGTGGAGTTCCCCCTTGATTTGTTAGTAGATGACTTTTTCTTCAGCTGCATCCTACTTCCTTTAACGAATGGTTTTTCTCAACATTGGCTCATTTCTTTGATGATGTCTCGATTTTTATAGCAAATAGACAGCTGTCCCAAATCCAGCTGATTCATCTGCTGCTTCTCGTTTCTTCTCTTGAGACCAATGTACTCAGCTGTATGACTGGCTGAGTTTTCAGTTTTGTATCTAGCTGTCTTTATTTCACAGTTGGTCTCAGTCAGCTAGCTAGGTAGGTATTTTCTTCATCAGCTGAGTCCGTAAGATGTCCCAGTCATCTTAATCGAAACAATCTTCCTCATCTGAGTAGCAGAATGAGATTTGATCATCATCCATTTTGCTTGTCTCGAACCTTTTATCCTTTCTCCGGGAGGATGATTCAGCTGGGTTTTTCTTTGGGTAGAGTTACTTGTCGTGATGAGCCTTCACGATCTTGTTGTACTTTTTCTTGTTGTGATCAAGCCTATTGATGTTCCGTACAAGCATGGCAACTTCTTCGTGCAATTCTTCTTTGCTCATGTTTTTGTACTCCTTTCTAATTTTTTTCAGTCTGAGCTGATTGAGCTGCTCTTCTTGACTCATCTTTGAGAGATGTCTCCTTTGCTTTGGACGTCAACTCCGTTTGATAAATCCGGCTAGATGATTCTCCGTTTGTAATCCTCAGATCAAATTCGTTGGCTTTCAGGATGAAGAACAGTTTTTCCATCTCCTTGCTGCCAAGATCAGTTCTGCTTTGGTAGACTACCTTGTGTGTACACCAATCTGAGGAGAGAGCTGAAAGAACTTTCAAGTTCTTGTCTCGAATCGTATATTTCCCGGTTCGGATTGTCTCGATCTCAATAACAAGGTTGGAGAATCTGAGTTCCATTTGCTCGATGGATTCATAGGGGAGTTGCTTGAAATTGTCGAATTTCTGGCATGCAACTGAGAATTTGTTTTCTTAAATTTCCTCTAAGCCTTCACACAGCTTGGCTAGAGTTTCCCACATCCCCTTAGCTGTTTCGTAGTTTATGATCTTGCTGAGATATGCATCCGTCACCGTTGAGGAGATTACGTTGCGAGCGTAGCTATCCAATCCAGCTTGACTTATTTCCTCTGGAGAGTATTCCTTCCTCGGCTTTACAACTTGGTGGAATACTGGTTCAGCTCCAATTGTGGTTTCTGCTGCTCTTTCTAATTTCATGATGATGATGGGTCCGTCAGTAATGACATCCCACATCATGTCGTGGTGCGCGCTCAGAAAGCTTTTAAATCGGAACTTCCATATCTAATAATCATCGACAGAGAATGTCGGAAGACCCCTGCACAGGGAAGATTTCATGACAGTGTGCAATATAATGATTTAAAAAGATTTTGAAAATTTTTAAGGATCTGTTCATGTGACCACTATCAGCAAAGAGGCTGACTTGACACAAAAATAGTGATCTTTTGAATCACTGCTCTGATACCAATTGATGATCCCGATACGGATACCTTGGTGTAGAGGGGGTGAATACATCAAGGTTTAAAAACTTTTCCAATTAAAAACTCTTTTGAGTGAGCTGGCTGTGTTCGACCAAGCTGGAGGACAGCTGGGTAGACACAGCTAGCTGTGTGTGCGGAATGTGATGGGTTTTGGAAAGTCCGTCTGTTACTTCAAATATATTGCAAAGCTCTGTTTCTCTTTTCTGTTAGTTAGTTTATGCAACTTGAAAATATGCTTATAAGGGGGTCAGCTGGATGCATAAATAAAGCAGTAAAGAACAAAACAGTTTAACGTGGTTCGGAGAATGACTCCTACGTCCACGACCAGAAACCTCTGGTAATCCACTAAGGATATCACTGACTTTCCGCGCAGTCAGCAAGCGTTGCAGCTCAGTTCCTCGAGCTGGATACAAGTTTACGCGTACTGTATCGAAACGCAACCAGTCTATTTACAGGCATAGCTGAAGCCTACATTCAGTTTACGGGTACTAAAGAACCTAACCTGTAGTTTACGGGTACTATAGAACCTGAACCTTAACCTAACCTTTTTCTGGGTTTGAGGGTTTGGTTTTGGGGTTTCCAACTATGAACGAGTTCTTACAATGAAGAACTTTGAGTATAATGAACTAGTAGGAGAGAGCTTCAGCAGTCTAAGAATAAAAAAGAACTTAGAAGTATGCAGGCTGCTGCATCTAGAAGCTTTTTTGAGAGATATCTTGATCTTGACTTGGTTAGTCTTCTTTCTATGTAGTCTGTTGATCTCTCGTCTGGTAAATTTTCTCTCTCATATTTTTTCTGTTAATGGAGAAGACTCATATTTATAGGGAGAGATTAGAACTAGCCGTCAGCTCATACCATTCCTCAACTTCAACATCGGTGGGAAAGAGCTATTCTGAATCTCTACCAAACTTCTGACAAGTTGGTCATGTCTTCATCCTTGATTTCCTCGTAAAGCAATCCTAGGTCTGATTTCTAGGTGCTGAGGTATCGAGTTCTTGTTAGTCCAGATCAGTTCTGACTTTATCTCAAGTTGACTTCGACTTTGCTGTGATGTTGACTCTGAGCTGTATCTTGAAGTTTGCTGGGTCTTGATGCTGAGCTGAGTCTTGAACTCTGCTGGGTCTTGACATTGAGCTGAGTTGCCACAAGAGCTAGATCTTTCCTACAGCTGTGTGAGGATGAACTTGATCGTCTTAGATCCGGATATCGTTGTATAGATCACTCGACTTGACTTGCCCTGCTGTGTACTGAGCTTGGTCAGCTGAGTCTTTTCCTTTTGTCTGCAGTAATCTTATACAACTCTGCTGGGCTTCTCTGCTGTGTTAACTCTGATTAATTACTCAACTGATTCTCACACAGCTGATCTTTACTTAGCTGATCCTTCAGATGGGTCTTCTGCTGTCTTCAGCGACTTCACCTGTAAACTTAAAAACTTTATAAGCTCAAACAGGTGAGCTGAAAAAATACTTAGGCTTGTGCAATCATCTACTCGGTTGGGGTCAGCTGGGTTTTGGTATCAAATCAAAACTCTTATAATTTTTCCAACACGTCTCAATCTATCTTAGCTGATTACTCAGCACGTCACATGGAAAAGTGGCGGCTGATTCGATCCCTCTGGATAAGTCAGTTTGACTTAGTCAAAGCATCTAGCTAAAGAAGCCCTTAGGCTTGAACGTGAAATTACCCGGTCTAGTAGTCAGTTAAGGCGGTCTATAACTTATTGGGCCAGATGGCCAATTTCGTCTAGCTAATTGGGCTAACTAGAGATGCTGGTCGGGTTTGGAATTAACATATAGATTTTGCCCACTAAACTTTATAAATATATACTATTTTTCCTATTACACTTCATAAATATATACTAGATGATTTTTCTGATGCCTAATAATAATTAAGTCTATATATACAATAATTTATTTTTTAGTAAAATTGACTCTAGAACATACATGTGAAAATTTTGATAGTTTGAACTTTTAATTGCAATTCTGTTTAGATTGAAACACAATTGTATAAAATCGAATAGTTTGCTAATTAAAATGAAATTTTCCCTAAAAAATGATTTTAGTATATAACACTTTTGGAAACGAACCATAACGTGAGGTGTATCGAAATACTAATCAATAGTTTGTACTTCCTCCGTCCCTGAAAACTTTATCATTAAGTTCATTTTCATCCGTCCAACTGCATCACGTTCATTTTTGGTTATGATCCACTTTCTTATATTTTATATTCTCCCCGTCCCCGAATAAGTATCATATTTTGAAAAAAATAAATTATCCCTAAATAAGTGACTTATCGTATATTTCTATACAAAAGTTATGCCAAATTTTTATATTTACCCTTTGACTTAAGACAAAATGATTACTTTTTCAGTTTCCCATGCAATTATTTGGAGTATAAAGAGTCATTTTAACCACTATTTTGGTATTCATATTTTGGCAAATACAACACTTATTTGGGAACGGAGGTTGTACCTCACAACAATTGAAATTGATAATCCTTTTCTCCACTCAACAAACTATCTATGAAATACTCCCTCCATCCCACTAAGCATGTCCCATATTTTTCTGGGCACCAAGATTGAGAATAAGAATAAAAGGATGGAAAGTGAATATCTCTCATCATTTTTGAAGAGTTAAATATTTTTATTGGGTATGAGACATTACTAATGAGACATTCAAAAAGAGAAAATGAGATATGCTTAATGGGATGGAGGGAGTATTTATTAAGACCCGTGCCACATATACACTTTTGAGGGACTATTACTCTTTGTAGACATTTTGATCATACTAGTAGAGTGATACGTGCTGTCAAATATAAAATAATAATCTCATAATGGATATTAATAATAAAATACTATAATGAGGGTATAATGTAGAAATCAAATCTATACTTATATATAAAGAGCCTTGTTTTACAAAATTTGGATTGCGTATTATATCATTGCTATATAATTTAATTTAAGGGTAATAGTGGAGTATTATATTATAAAAAATATAATAATTCATTAGTAATTAAATTTACCTTATATATAGATTTTATATATGGTAAATATTAATCAATATCAATATATATAGACACTATGCATTTCATTAATTTGTTGTTTATAAAGGATTTTTTTTTATAAAGGAACACTTATAATATGTTGTTTAAACGATCGCATTGACTTTTTCTCTTTGCTCTTTGTAATTGAAAATAGAAAATCATTCAACATAATAATTTATTTTTGTCGCTAATCTATTATCAATATGTAATTTATCTATGTAATTTTTATACTTTTAAATTCTCATTCTTTAATAATATTTTCAACTATCTTACAAAAATTTTACTTAAAATCTTTTAATGAATTAATTTATTTTACGGGAGTATATTACTCTTATACTGATTAGTATAATTTTTTTAATCAAATCGAATTAAGACATATACTATCAACTTCAAATTTAATTCAAGTATTAGCAATCCTATTCAAGTTTAACCCGCATAAACGAGCTTTCTAAATATGTATTTCAATTTAAATATTCATTTTTTTTAAAACAAATTATATTGTTCTAAATATATAATACTTCCTTTCGTCCACCTAACATTTGCTACGTTTTGATCGGTATGAATTTTAATAAGTTTGAGTTGAATGTATTGTGAGTAGAATAGCGGTTCCACTTTTAATGCATTAGACTGAGTAAATGTGTTATTAGTGGAATAAGGGTGTAATACCCCGCTTTTTCGTAACTAATTTTAGTAAATAATTAAGATAATTAATTAGAATAATTAAAATGCGAGAACTTAGAAAGAATATAAGTTCCGTCAATTAAAATTTTCCGGCAGCTCTAATTTGCCGAATTTTGATAATTTAAGATTTATTTTCGTTTCAGTTAATCCGAAATGAAATAGCGAAGATGTTTTGATTATGTGCTATTATATGTGCATTATTTGAGAAATATGCGCCATTTTGAATTATTAGATTTGTTCCGGAAATTATAAAATTCTCCGACAATGTTATTTAATTTTTGGATTTTATTTTCAGAAATTTTTAAAGAAAGCTTATATTAGGGTTCGAGAACCCAAACCCAGAAAGGTTAGGTCAAGGTTACGCCTGCTTGAAGCGTGTAATTCGAGTGGTTAGGTTTTACAGTACCCGAAAACTGTAAGTCATGTTTTTTCAGTACCCGCAAACTGAAAGGTTAGGCTTGACAGTGCCCGTAAACTGTTGGAACACAACTCAGATTCGAGTTGTGAAGTTGCTTGGTACTTGAAAACCAAGTGGTAGTAAATTACCAGTGAATCTGGTCGTGGACGTAGGAGGTGTTACTCCGAACCACGTTAAAATTGCTTTGTTCTTTACTGCTTTGTTTATGCATTCAGCTAACTCATCATGACCATATTTCAAGTTGCATCAACTGAGTAACTGAAAAGTGAAACAGAGCTTTGTAATATATTTGAAGTAACAGACGGACTTTCCAAACCCACCAACTTCCGCACACACACACAGCCAGCTGTGTTGATCAAGCTGTCTTTCAGCTGGATCGAACACATCCAGCTCACTCAAAAGAGTTTTAATTGGAAAAGTTTTTAAACCTTGGTGTATTCACCCCCCTCTACACCAAGGAATCTGTCTTGGGACCAACACATGTGCCCACTGAGTACGAAAGTATTCAGCCCTGCATATTATTTCTAAAATGTGCAGGTTAGCTCGGATGAAGATAGAGTGTGCTGGGCGGACCTTTTGTTGTTGACCTCTTGAGTTTTTGTTGATAATGAGCAAGGTTATATGTCTACATACATACAATCTAAGATGTGTCATGTTATTCCGCTGCAACACTCTGAATTTATTCAGTATCTGTTTTCTTATTATGATGTTGAAGCTATGACTTCATAAACTTTATTTTCAGTTGTTTAACTCTGATACGAGATGGTGTTGTCTTTTGACCATTCTCGTTTATTTTCACTTGGACTTGAAATTTGAATTGTTATTTCTAAGTATTGATGCCGTTGTTTGATAATTGATTCGACTTGGTTTGCCTTGAAAGCATGATTTATTGTATGAATGGTTTTTATTGGATAACTGGGACCCACCGGCTTGGTCATCTTCATTCTAAGTCGGGCTACGACTAGTGGTGGTCGCGGTTCGATTCAGTTCCGGAACCAGAACCGAACCGGCGGTTCTCGGTTCTACCCCAAGGGAACCGGAACCGGAACCGAACCGCCGAATACTTCGGTTTCGGTTCCAAACCAGAACCGCAAGTTTCGGTTCGGTTCTGCGGTTCCGACGCTTCCAAACCGGAACCGCATGTTTTGGGGTTCAAAAATTATTATTATTTTTTTATTTTTTGCTATGTTTTCTTGTTTAATTATAATTTTATGCATTTTAATGTAACATTTAAGTGAAATAAATATGAATTGTAACATAAATATAGATAAAAACATAAAATTTAAAAAAAAGAAGAGGAACCGGCAGTTCGGAACTGAAACCGGCAGTTCTCGGTTCCACAACTTTGGAACCAGAACCAAACCACCGTCGATGCAGTTCTTGGTTCCGAACCGGAACCGGTAGTTCAGTTTCGGTTTCGGAACCGCTGGTTTCGGTTCGGTTCCGGCGGTTCCGGTTTTTGTGGCCACCTCTAGCTGCGACAGAATGGTATCAGAGCAGCTTGCCTGCTCTAAGTCTAAGAAATTTTTTCTCTTGAGTCTAGTCTAGACTTGAATACCTAGACTAGTTAAGTCTTAAACAATAAAAGTCCAGCACCTCATCTCATCCGGCAAAGCCGGGTACGAATTTAAAAGTTTTCTAACGTATAAAAGTTTAAATTTTGAATTAAGTTTGAATTTAATTTGAGATATATTTTATGTATATGATATATGTGGTTTTGATGTTGTTGTTGTGAGATTGTGTTTTAATAAGGTTGTTTTGTGACGGCGTTAGTAAGCGAGACGATGGAACAATTGTGCAAGCGAGTTGGTTGTTTATCTTTGGAAAGTAATGTGAGCTTGGTACCACCTATGGGAAACGATATTGAGTATGTGGAGACTGTGGATTCGTGGAGACGTTTTTAGTCTCAGTGTGATTAATTTTTAAAATTTTTCTTATATATTGGATGGCAGCGTTGCCAGGAGAAGATGCGATGGAAGAATTTCGACATATCATAATGAGTTATCAACAGACTTTAGCTGAGTTCCTAACTCGATATCATCGTGTTTGGACGGAGATATGCGAGACAGGTATCTCGGGTGTGCATGGTATCATGCGACTGGTTTCTCTTCTTCCAGAGGAATGGCAGGAGTGGGCAGCTTCGCTGGTGTCACGGTTTGTGACAAAGCAGTACTGGGACGACAACCTTTATGGTGATTACCGAGGTTTCGTTGCAGAGATCAGCTCTCGTTTTATGTGTTATGCAGCGCTACCTCCAAGACCATACTGTCCACCTCCCAGTTATCCCGAGGAGGGTTTCTTAGCTGAGTTCTTGCCACAGGATGATCATGTCCCGTTCATGGTTCCTCCTGTTGATCTTAAGCCGATTTATGACCCTTTGACTTCCTACTTTGGTGTTGACCAAAGTACTTTTGTTGCACAGCCTACCTCCCCGCCAGTTGGTATTACTTCACCCACACCACTGATAGATGCTTTAGCATTAGTTCCTGTTCCTCCTATTTCGGATTACTACCCAGCACTTCCGCTAGAAGTAGCTCCTTTTTTATCAGTTCATGGATGTTCCTCGTACTTTTGAGCCCTCTGATCTTCAGCCTTTCTACTACCTTGAGCCTCAGCGCTTAGACGAGGCCAGCTCATCGAAGCCAAGCCGTGACGACTCTGACGAGGATGACGGAGACGACCCAGCTGCAGAGGTTACTGTTTGTTGGTCTGACCTTCGTCGTATCCCATTTAGCGAGTTAGGCTTCGAGGCTAGTTTCCAACCGTCGGTGGGTGCCGATGTTACTAGGGAGATTCCGCTCACGTTGGAGGGAGACGTGAGAGTTGAGAGCGAGGGTGAGAGTTCGAGTTTTGAGAGTGTGACCTCAGAGGAGGATCCAGAGGAGGACCCGTCCGAGTAGAGATTCGGTCTTTTGATTACGTTTATGTTTATATGTATGAACTATGATGATGATGATGATGTAAATATGTGTGTGTGTAAATATCTAATGCATAATATGGTTAGCTAGATCGGTAACGGAGTAGTAGTCCTTACCGCTAATGATATATTTTGTGTGATGTTAGGACATCACAGATGACATAGGGATAATTTTTGTTGTAAATAAATCCCTTATTTTGAAAAGACCTCTAAGAGGCAATTTTCCATCTATAAAGAAAATTGGCCAAAGCGGTCATTTAAATTAAGTTGTTGCCTCCCTAAAATGTTTAAGAAAGATGTGAGGTTATGATGCTCTATGAGAAAAGAAAAGAATGAGTAAAGTTAAGTAATGGAATGAAATTAGAAAGTAAATAAGTTAAAGAATGAAAGAAGTTATGATTGAGTTATCAAATGTTTAAAGTTAAACTATGTTAAGAAAGAAAATTTAACAATTCTGACAATTGTTAAATTGCTAAGTTTATATGCTAAGTTATTTTTACTGCTATTTGAATAATTAAGAAAAGTTTGTTTAGTTAAGTATTTTGATATTAATTGTCAAGTTGAGGAAAGTGTATGAATTTTCTTGAACGATAAGTTCTATGATTTAAGTAATTGCTTTGTCAAGTGTTTGCTTATGCAATAAAGAATAAGATGAAAAAGTGCTTAGATGCAAAGTTCGATAAGAATAAAGTTATTTCTTGATGATTTTATATTTTCTTAAAATCAGAATGTCTCGTAGAAGAAGAAATAAGGTAGAAGAAGAAGCAGAGTAGTGAGATCCTACCCCACCTCCTCAGCCTGAGAGGAGAGTTGAAGAACTTTTTCTTCGACAAAATCCCCCAACTTTTGACGGAAGAGGAAATCTGTCAGAAGCAGAAGACAGTGTCTGAGTATGACCGTGAATTTTGTGATTTAGTTCGTTTTGCCCCTGATAAAGTTGATTCAGATGAGAAGATGTCCGAGCTTTTTCCACTACTAAAAAAATGCTCATAGATAACGGAGATTCTCCGTTATCTATGTGCCTAAAACTCCGTTATATATAGTGGTGTTATGTATGATGCGCTCATACATAACGGAGAAAAACCATTATCTATAATGTTATACATAACGGTTTTATCTTAATACATAACACTTTTATCTCCGTTATCTATAGTTGTTATACATAACGTTACATACCGTTATGAAATATACTTTATACCGTTATGAAATATCCTTTATATGTATTATACTTCACTATAGATAACGTTGATTTATATTTTTGATAACGGTATTTTCCGTTATCTTTTTTCTAATACATAATATTTCTTTAATGTTATATTTTTTTAATTTACCTATTTTTAAATTCTTAAAAATTGATAAATAATATTTTTAAAATCATAAAATGATACATTTATTATCATCAAAACATAGTCTTACATATATTATCATCCAAATATAATCAAAATTTTCAATAATGTTTCATAAAAAATAAACTAAACTTTGCTAGTTCCAAACTCATAATCATCCCCTTCTTCGCTGACTCCACTTGCACATTTTCACTGGAAGTGCGCTCGATTCCTTGCAGTCATTGCTAGCCACTTAATTAGCTTCTTCACTCGGATCATTCCCCCCTCCTACAACCCAACGGTTCCAATACAATGAGAAAAAATTCAAAGTGAACACCAAAAAGTAAACATATCATAACAAAGTAAACACATACGAATATGTAGATGGGCTAGTTGAATCTTGTGCACATCCACAGCTGCCTTTTTCCTTTTCCTGATGTTTAAATTACAAATATATAATATAGTTAAACAAGAAAGTTCCCTATATAAGTTGATCAAAGTGACCAAGTGTTGGAAATATTATAAGAGTTTTGATTTGATACCAAAATCCAACTGATCCTAACTGGATAGATGATTGTGCAAGCCTAAGTGTTTTTCCAGCTCACCTGTTTGAGCTTATAGAGTTTCTAAGTTTACAGGTGGTCTTGCAGAAGACGCAGCTGAGCGGAGCAAAGCTGGACACAGCTAAGCAGTCACAGCTGAGGAATTCAGCAGAGCAGACTCAGCAGAGTCAAAGACCCAGCAGTATCAAGACCCAGCTCAGTGAGGGAAACCCAGACCCAGCTCAGTGTAAAAGACCCAGCTTTGTGTCGATGACACAGCTCAGATCTAAAACACAGCTCAGGTTAATGACACAGCTCAGGTTGAAGACACAACTCAGGTTGATGATACAGCTCAGGTCTAAGACACAGCTCAGAGTCGAGACGCAGCAGAGTCGAAGACGCTGAAGACACAGCAGAGATGCTTAGCAGCTCGAAGACGAAGACCAACTCCAAGACAAGATCCCGGTGTCAGAAGATCTCATCTAAAGTGGTCCAATCAGATGAGAAATAGCTTCTGCAGACGTACATCATAGGCAAAAAGCTAGAAGTCAAAGAGAGTAGGTGAGATTCAAACGACTCTCTTTCAACGGCTACTTTGAATCTCCACCTATATATATATCTCCTTCTCCATTGAAGAAAAGAGACTGGAGAAATGACTGAAGAAATAAAAGAGCTAACAGATAAATGAACAACGATCTTCAAAGCCAAATCTTTCAAGAATACCCAGCCTGTCAGCTGTGTTCTTAGTTGTTCATATATTCAGTCATAGTCAGAAAAGATTAGAATAGAAATATCTTAAGCCTAGTTTGAACGAGTTCATCATACTCCTTGTTCTTCATTGTATGAACTTGTTCATAGTTAGAAAACCCAAACCCAAACCCTTCTACCCAGAAAAGGTTAGGTTAAGGTACGCCTGCTCGAAGCATGTAATTCGAGTGCCTAGGTTTTTACAGTTTCCGTGAACTGTAAGGTTAAGGTTGTTTTCAGTACCTGTAAACTGAAAAGGTTCAGGCTTCTACAGTGCCCGTAAACTGTTAGAACACAGCTCAGGTTAGAGTTGTGAAGTTGCTTGGTACATGTAAACCAAGTGGTAGTGAATTACCAGTTAAATCTGGTCGTGGACGTAGGAGTAGTTTCTCCGAACCACGTTAAATAGGTTTGTTCTTTACTGCTTTATTTATGCATTCAGCTAACCTTTCATAAGCATATTTCCAAGTTGCATAAACTGACTAACAGAAAATACAAACAAAGCTTTGCAATATATTTGAAGTAACAGACGGAATTTCCAAACCCACCAACTTCTGCACACACACAACCAGATGTGTCGATCAAGCTGCCTTCTAGCAGGATCGAACACAACCAGCTCACTCAAAGAATTTTAATTGGAAAAGTTTTTTTAAACCTTGGTGTATTCACCCCCATCTACACCAAGGTATCCGTCTCGGGACCAACAATTGGTATCAGAGCAGCGGTTCAAAAAACTACTGTATTTGTGTCAAGTCAGCCTCTTTGCTGATAGTGGTCACCTGAACAGATCCATAAATTTTCAAAATCTTTTTAAATCATTATATTGCATACTGTCATGGAATCTTCTTTGTGCAGGAATCTCCCGACATTCTTTGTCGATGATTATCAGATCTGAAAGTTCCGACTCAAAAGCTTTCTGTGCGCACGACACGACATGATGTGGGATGTTATCACTAATAGACCCATCATCTTTATGAAGTCAGAAAGAGAAGCAGAAACCTTACCTGGAGCTGAACTAGTACTCCGTCAAGTTGTGAAGCCCAAACGGGAGTACTCACTACTAGAAAAACGCACATACATAACGCAGTTTATCCGTTATTTATGTGCTAAAAAAACCGTTACGTATAATGGTGTTATCTATAATGCGCACATACATAACGGACAAATGTCCGTTTGTATAATATTATACATAACGGTAGATATTTTATAGATAACGTGTTTTTCACCGTTATCGTTATAATTTTACATAATATTTCTTACCATTATTAAAAAATAATTTTTTCCGTACGGTTTTTTTTCAATTTTTTAACGTTGTTTTTGCATTATGTGTATTCATTTTTTATAACATTGATTTTTTCTTTTAGATGACGGTACATGTACTGTTATAGATAACGGGTTTTTCAATTTTTTATAACGTTGTTTTTGCGTTATGTTTTGTCATTTTTTATAACGCTGGTTTTTGCTTTTAGATGAACAGTACATATATAATTTTTTTCCCAATTTCCCTGTATATATCATAGCATAACAAAATTTCATTAACATCCACAAACATCTATACATTGTCATCCCAAACATCCATACATTGTCATCCGAATATCACACATGTTCTATCTAGCTATATGTCATAAAAGAAGATAACATATAAGTTCCATCACAAAACACAAAATGATCAATAGGATTTCTGGTGAATATTTCTTGCAATCACAGGCTCCTTCACCTCAACACTATCAATACCTTGTGTTTTAATCGAAGACACGAGATATCACACAACTTGCCCATTCTGCACAAACCTTATCAATCTCCGCTTTAGAATATGTACGAGCATCCTTAAACTACGAATACAAACAAATTGATAAATGAATTAATAACTAATTAATAACTAATAATATGATACTAGAAAATAATCGAATGAAGTATATGAAAATACCAATGATGGCAGAGGAGTGTCATTTTTTAACCGTGCGATGATAGTCCTCATAAATCGCATCACGAAATATCCACATTGCTTGTCATCAGATTGCATAGGACCCTACAATATTGTAGAAATAAAATAAGCACAATGTGTAATAGAATTAATATATTACGTAGTAATAAGAATGCCAACCTTTATAACTTCCCAATTCGTTTTTTTCATTTTCTTTCCCTTTTGTGCATTGACAATACTCAAAGCACTTCAAAACAAAGTTATTTAGGAGTTAACATTAACATAAAAAACAACGAAATAGATGTTTAGTTGAACAGTATAATACTTACGTGTCGACGACAGATTTTCATGAGCTATCACGAAGCCGATGACTAAGAGGATCCATCAAATAGACACGATCTTTCTCAATATCAATGATTGTTAGAATCCAATGCATACTATTTCATACAAGGTATTCAATTAGAATTCGATAGAGAGCGGGAAATGTAATGAACTTACAGTTATGTTGTGTGGATATGTGCCAGTAAGCTCCCGAAAACGACACACACTAAAGAGAAGATTCTCGAAGCTATCTCTAGCATGTTGCTCAACTTTTCACACTGTCTTGGTTGCCTTCAGAATTTTCAACGTGGAAATAGATAATCAGAGCTTAACCATAAGATGCATAACCAGAAAAAATTTGCAATCTAACATCAAAATACATTTCTTTGGTACTAATCTAACCATCGGATCAAGCACCTGAAACGTGTCAACCTCAAAAAGCCATAACAAATTATAAAATTAATGTAAATGCAAAAGATTACTATAGAGCAACAAACCGAGGGCAAAATCAAAGTTAATATCCATTTCCATATATATATATATATATTGTATATATATCAATTTTTTAGATGTTCATTGCTCTCCAACAGTTAGAATTGCTGTTAGCAGGCCAAAACTCTGTTTCATGATAAATCTGCATTTTGCATACAAGCACTATATCTTACTTCAAGTGACTGAACACAGATAAACGAAACGACAAATCTTTTAAGTTTACATAACATTTTTTTTTTTCGAGTTCTCTCACTTACCTTGCACAGTCTTCTAACGAATATATGATCTTATAACTTCATCAGTTGGGTATATCATATAATTGAGATCAAGCGAGCAGAATTATAGACAAATAAAATTTGTAGCACATGATGATTTTCCAATTTATGGATCATTCAGCCCTTCTCAAGTCAATTTAGTTTATTTTTATAAAATGTCATATTTCATTTAGGTTTGTCAGGCTCCATACGAGATCAATGGTATCAAATCGAGACAACTTTTGGTGGCCGTTGCTCCACATATAAATCAGAACTGGTTCTGATAGATGAGTGTGAGGAAGATGCAAACACAAGACAACCAGATATGAGAAACTCACAAAGGAATAAAAGGGATATGCACCTTTTCTTCTTACTATGTACCCCCAAATTGAAGCAAGCATCGAAAAAATAAATATGCAGTCACCAAAAATCAGTATACAGTAATACAAAGAAAACTTTTGTCAGTTGACATATCCCAAGCTCGATTCAAATAAATTTATCTCAATGAATGCTTATTTCTATATGTAAATAGCTATAAGCTTTTTTTAGATATACTGAAAATATATACTTATCATAAATATCTACACAAGATTCCAGCAATCAAAATTACCAACTAAATCATAAAACAAGTGCAATTCTTGGTGATAAAGAATCCAGAAATAATTTCAAATTATTATGAGATGAAGTTAAATATTAGTTGATAATCATATCATTCAGCAATTTAACAAATTTACTGCACAAATTAAATCAGCATTTCTAACAATCATACTCACAGCTTTAACACGCATTAGTTACTATAGCTGAATAAGAAATTTGATTAAATATCAAGAACTTGTCATCCTTTTCATAAATAATAGAACTCTCACCTCACCTCAGATACACTCCAAGCAATGAATGTAATGAAGACAGATGACACCTGCATCCAAAAGAAGTCCATTATCATCTATAGATCAGCATGGCGGTAAAATCACGATCATAAATAAGGTACTAAGTTGGCATATATATAGTAGCAAGCATTTATTCCCATGTTTATTCTCAAATGTTTGAATCTGCAGAAGCTAAATTATTGACAACCCAAAAGTAAAAAGGAAAGAAAAACAAAAAAACATGATCTCAACTAATAGTGTTGGTAAAATTCATATTTGGCTTAGGCCAAAACAGTACTTTACCCTACCATATACATATATCCACATCAGCAAACAACCATTTCCTTACCCTGTAATAATATCTAGCTCTGATTTAATTGACTTCTTTCTCTGCACTGTTAGTTGTAACGTTCTTTCTACACCACACAAAAATCATGGAATAGGGTTAGCTGTAACCTCCAAGGACAATTAAGAACGCATCAAAGCCCAGCAAAACGTACCACTTTAAAGCCAAAAACACATAAATGCAACTAACTGCAGGGACACAGTTTTATATTTCATTTCTTCATGATAGAAGATCAACCTTTGAGTAAAAATTAGGGAATATTAATATTATAATTATATAACCCAACGTTTATACTTATTCACAATAGTACCCCAATGTACAGCACATCATACCCAAATGTACAAATGAAATAAAGTATGAAGATATTCATAATAATAAAAAAAAATTAAATTATAGCTAATGACTAAGTACTTGATATATATATAATGCCTTAATGCAAATAGATCTAATTATATATACTCCCTCCATCCCACTATGGCAAGTAGAAAATTCACGAATTATATATATTAAAAAAAAACATGTTAAATGTGGCTGAGATTGGAGACATTTGTTTATTCTTCCTTTCTAACCTTGCATAAAACACCAAAAAGTTAATTAAATTACCATTAAAACTAGCACTTGTTGATAAGATTATCTGAGTAGTGAATCGTAATTAAGAGCAATAACACTCAAGGCCCACCATCTCATCAGGTAATCACAGAACAAACCCACACATAACAACATAACAGTGCAGACCAAAGCATACTCAGAATCTGTCTCAGAAAATTCTATGTGATGTTACCACAAACAGTAGAAGTGCACAATTTAACTTAAGCCCAATTCTTATGAATAGTTGCTACAAGCAAAGGCCGGCAACCCAAACCAAATCTGACAATTCATCTACCCATAATTATCAATAATTCCAACACATTCAGTGGTCAACGATTAACCAACTCTCTGAATCAAACGACATCAAAATAAAAGAAATAGGAAGAAGAAAGAAGAAGAGAAACATAGACTAACGGTGCTGGAGGCAAGGCAGAAGGTGGCGACAATGGCGGCCTTTCCTTTGGTTGCTATCGTTGCCAACGAGAAGAGGAGTGAGCGAAGGAGGCTGCCGTTCGTTGCTTCCGCAAAGGCGAGGCGGCGGTGACGTCTAGTCAAGAGGGCGGCAAGGTCGCCGGAAATGAAGAAACCTAGGATTTTTTATTGGGGAACAAAATTCAGAGAGAAGAGAGGGTTTTCGATTGGGAATCTAGGGATTTCGATTGAGGCGGGGGCAGGGGATTCAAAAGTTAGGGCACCAGTCGATAGGAGGGCTGAGACTGAAATAGTGAAGGAGAACGCGGTGGGGATGGCGATTGGGGAGTTTTTGCGACGACAGTAACCGACCAGGCGACGGCGACGACTGTAATGGTGGGGTGAACAGAGAGTAATGGGGCGGCAGAGAAGTAAGGTTCGACAGCAGACCGGCCGGTGGTGAAGAAGGAGAAAGAAGCGTTTTAGTCAATAGGAACGAGAGGAAAGATTGATATATGGTAGGAAATATTACAAATTAACTCTAAAAAAATAATTTTAAAAAAATTGATTTTTTATAACGATATCGTTAACGGTTTAACAAACCGTTATTATAAATTATCTCATACATAACGTACTTCGTAACGGTTCACTAATACTGTTACATATATTAATATAGATAACACTAAAACATAACATACGAAATGATACTGTTACATAGAACATAGACAACATCGCATTTGTAATGGATATTTGTAGTTCCGTTATCTTTAAAAAAAGTGCGCACATACATAACGCATTTTTGATAAATCCGTTATAAATGCTGTGTTATCTATGTGCATTTTTCTAGTAGTGACTCTCCAGAAGAAAGAAGACAAGCTGGATTGGACAACTA
Organism: Agastache rugosa; assembly: GCA_031470985.1. Lineage (NCBI taxonomy): Eukaryota > Viridiplantae > Streptophyta > Magnoliopsida > Lamiales > Lamiaceae > Agastache > Agastache rugosa. Next base: position 12,783,118 of record CM062604.1, read on the forward strand.
CGCTCGCAACGTCATCTCCTCAACGGTGACGGACGCGTATCTCAGCAATATCATCAACTGCAAGATAGCTAAGGGGATATAGAGCACTCTAGCCAAGCTGTGTAAAGGCTCAGAGGAAATTCAAGAGAACAAATTCTCAGTTGCATGCTTGAAGTTCGACAACTTCAAGCAACTCCTCTACGAGTCCATTGATCAAATGAAGCTCAGATTCTCCAACCTCATCGTCGAGATCGAGACGATCCGAACTGGAAAATATACGGTTCGAGACAAGAACTTAAAAGTTCTTTCAGCTCTCTCCTCAGAATGGTGTACACACAAGGTGGTTCATCAAAGCAGAACTGATCTTGACAGCATGGAGATGGAAAAATTGTTCTCCATCTTGAAAGCCAACGAATTTGATCTGGGGATCACAAGCAGAGATTCATCCAGCCGAATGAATGAAGCAGAGCTGAGGATCAAGCCAATGAGAGAAGCTCAATCAGCTAAGCTTGGAAAAGCCAACAATGAGCACAGAAATATAAGCAATACAGAATTGCGCGAAGAAGTTGCAATGCTTGTACGGAATATTAATAGGCTGGAACACAGCAAGAAAAGGTACAAGAATATTGTGAATGTTCATCACGATAAGCAACTCTACCCAAAGAGAAACCCAACTGAGTCGACCTCCCGAAGAAAAGATAAAGAGCTCAAGTCAAGCAAGATAGAAGATCAAGTATTTTCTTCCGACTCAGAAGATGAAGCATTTCATTGAAGATGCATGCTTCATGGGACTCTTAAACACAGTTGATCAAGAAGCTGGAGATGGCCAGAGCTGAATCAGAACAAAGACTGGCTCCAGCCAAAGCAAACACAGCTGGAATCAAGCCAAGGATGTACTAAAGAAATCGACCATCATCAAGCCAGCTCTCCAAGCTCAGAACCAAAGAAGACTGCTCGGCAACTCCAAGCCCAAGAAACGCAGCAACTCTCAGCTAAACACAGAGCTCAAAAGGAGCAGAAAATCCAGCTGACTAGAATCAAAATCACAGAATGAATGTCATCCAGCTTAGACATCAAGGTCAACTAAAAAGACAGCTGAGAAGGATCTCAGCTGGACATAATGCTGGAACTCAACCGAGCTTCACATCAAGATTCCAGCAGACAGGATATCAAGATAGATATCAAGCTGATAGACTCCAGCCGGGAAATGGACCTCATCAAAGAAATGAGCCAATGTTGAGAAAATCCGCTCAAAGGAAGTAGGATGCAGCTGAAGAAAAAGCCACTTATCAAATCAAGGGGGAACTCTACATAGCTAGAAAGAGTTAGCAAAATCAAGAAGAATACCCAGCTGGATGCAATCACAAAGACAGACTCAGCTGGAATCACCAGCTGAAGAAAACCTGATCCAGCGGAGCAATCAAGCTGATTCTCTAACCCAGCTGACGACTTGAAAGAACCCAAGAGATTTCTCAACATTTGGACAGCATTGTTAGGAAAATTCACACAGAAGCACAACATGCTGAAACCTAAATCAAGATGATGTGGATTACTTGGACCGGATGAAGAAAGATCATCCAGCTGAGGGGGAACAAACTCAGCTGGATCCCAAAGCTCAGTTCAGAAGGGCTACCCAGCTGAAGAGGAATCAAACTCAGCTAGACATCAGTCGCAGAGCTCAAGGGAACTCAGTTGGAGGAAAATCAAGTTAATCTCCAGATACTCAGCTGAGGAGAAAACCCAGTCAAGCAAAGGAAAAGACCGTCGTGGTATCAGCTGACTTCTATGTCTAAGTTGACCGGTTTGCGTCTCATGCATTTATTACTCTGAGGAATATACTATTTAAGTCCAATTATTTTGAATTCTTATTTCAAGCGGATATATTCCTTAGTTAAATTGCTTGATAAGTTTCCTTTCCCATAGTATTAATTATAAAGTCTGCAGAGTACTGTAGCACGGAAGGATCGAGGCAGAACGTCAAACGTTGAACTGCCTTACGTGCGGTTGTAATACACTCGCCGTAAGCACGTCAGCAAAATGTGATGAGTGAATCTCTCCCAGTCGTTGATCAGAATATCAGCTGTTTCAATCTCAACTGTTGATCCATTATGGCAGTTGATATATATGGAAAGGATACGCGGATTCTTTCGTCTTTCATCTTTATCTCTGCGAATTTCAAATCTTCATAACCTCTAACTATTTTCTGCAAGTTCTTCGCACGATCAAAATCAACAGATTGCAGAAATGGCACCCAAGAAATCAACCGCAGGAATGAACCAATTTGAAGCTCTAATGACAAAGCTATCATTTGAGAGTGTTCTGTCCACCTCCAATCTTCATGTTTCAGAACTCAAAGAGATGGTGGATCTAGTTGCAGACTCCTGTCTCTTGCTATGGGCAACCTCTATGCCCAAGCTTATGCTGAAGAAATATGTTGCCCTTTTCTACCTAAACATCATTGACGAAGCCGGCTTCTACTCATCTTCATTTGACATGGTCGTCAAAGGCGCAGACGGAAAATTTGATTCAGCAACCGGTAACATCAAGCTCAACAGAATGCTGCGAAAGGTGTTCAATCTGCCCAGCAAAGGAGAATTTATTCCAGATGATTACAGTCGTGAGGAAGTGGATGAATTCCTCAGTCAAGAGATGCTTATTACTCCAGAGCCGTATAGAGCGAGCATGTCAAAGCTCATACTCAAGCCGAAGTACAGGCTGCTGCTGGATATTACACAGAAGTGTATTCTTGAGATAGCTGGATCTCAAGGAGAGATCAGTATTCCAAAGCTCAAGCCAATGATTGCCATGATCAAATGCGTAAATGTCAACTGGTTTGATTTCTTACTCAACCGACTGGTCAAGGAGTCAGAGAAGATCAAGTACGACTCCACCAGGATGACATATTCAAGCTCAGAGCCCCTGTATCTATGCTCTAAGATTTCATTCTTGATAGAGCAAGCTGTGAAAGGGCACACAGTAAAATGGGCTAATTCAGAACCGTTTCCAGAAATAAAGATTCTCTTCCAGAGAATTAGTCAAATCAATGATCTCCTAAAGAAACAGCCTGCTGTGAGCAAAGGAAAGAAGCAGCTGGAAAGAACAGAGCCAGAAGTTCCAGCTGAGAAGAAACAGAGGAAAATGAAGACAGCTGACCCCAAACCAGCTGGAGGCCCAGCTGAAAAGAAAAAGAAAACAACTGTCGTTCCACCAACCGAGGCGAGCTCTTCTTCAGAAGCAACTCCAAGTCAAGAAATGGTGATTCTCTCCCCACAACCAGTGTCGGCCTTCAATCAATTCGGATCAAACATCCTGGCTGAGATGAGATTGAATGATGGATCGTCATCCAGCTCAGAGGACGAGCTGGATAATCCAAGGAGTCAGACTTCTCTTCCACCTTCCCCGACCCAGGTTATCGCCCAAGTACTTGGCGATATTCATGTACATCCCAGCTCACCCCAGCCCTCACCGCCTCACAGCTCTCCGCCCAAACAACCTCCCCCTCCACCCAGCTCTCCAACCAAAGAGCCATCTCCTGTAAAAGAGCAGGCAGATATTCAATTGGCTGAAGCTCCTCCACAGCCAGCTGACACCCAAGCTGAACCCTCTTCCACTAATCTCAACTCACCCCCAAAACAGCCATCACCCAAAGCTCAAACTCCCACGCAGTTAGCTGATGCTTCTTCACAGCATACTGTGAACCCATTTGAACCTGTTCCTCAAATCTCCACAGAATCAGAGGAGATTGATTCTACTGCCTCTCCATCACTCAACTCCTTGGGCTCAGCCTTCATGGAAGCCATGTACGAGGACTTGCGCATTGCAGGGATCAAGAGTATTCTAACTCAGTATTCAATCTTGGCGCACCTACTTATCGCCCTGACCAAAGTCGGAGATCTTAAGTTCTACATTGCCACCAAAATGGCAACTTGGTACCAGAATGAGCAGCTGATAGAAACCTTCTCTTATAAGAAGTTGAAGGCAGATGAAGCATACCTCTAGCACACTTTTGGCTTTGGAAGCCTTGAGGATGCATACTTGCATCAGAATGAACTCATTAGAGGTATCATCAAAGTCTCTCAGCAGTACCCCAAACCGTACCCAGCAGATGTCTGGGAGTCAGCGAACAAGCTTCTTACAGCAGCGGGATGAGAGACACATTCTGGAGCTAACAATTCCAAAGAAGTCTCAGCTGAGATTACCAAGAAAGCTGTACCAGAAAACACAGCTGAGGTAATAATCGTTGAAGAACCAGCTGATGCAGCAGCTGAACCAGAGGCAGTAGCCCCTTTCTCACTGACTTCTCCGAATGAGGCAGAGAAGGAAGTCCAATTGCCGATGACACTCGTGCACTGGTCGAGTTCGAGGCAGACAAACCCAGTCATGACGAATCTAAAACCCAAACGGACTCAGCTGTCGAGCTCTCAACCGCCATGAAGGAAGCAATATCTAAAGAGGTTGAGGAAATTCTTTTTCAGGACAGATTGAAGTCTCAAGTCGATGTCATCATGCGATTCATAGCTCTAGACTGTCAAGTTCGAGAACAACAGCGGACAATTGATGAAGTTCATAAATTTGCCCAAAATTTACAAGAGCGTACAAGTCTAGATCTCAAGCAATCTCTCGTCTCTCAAAGCATTGATCAGTCAAACTATTTAGAGAAGAGAGTTCCTGAGATAGTAACAAGACTTCAAGCTCCACTGGTCGACGACATAGCAAATCTTTCAAGCCAGGTGGAAGCCATCAAAAAGTCTACTCTCTCCAACAGCTCTGACATCCGCCAGCTTTTCAACCTTTTCAAAGATCTGGATGCTCAGTTCAGAGCTGGAAGCAGCAGCACTGCTCAACTGAACCTCTCCACAGCTGACAACACAACCAAGATCGCTGATGTTGAAGTTACTCTCACCAAGCTCAATGCAATAGTTGCTGACCTCTCAGCCTCTCTTATTGATAATGCCAAAAAGGGGGAAGATAAAAATAAAGCTGAAAAAACAATTGAGAGGAAAGTTGCAGCTCAGGGGGAACCGGTGCAGCCCAATCAGTCAGAAATCGATGAATTTGCTAAAGAGCTGGATGAGGAAGAGCCAACTGCAGCAGTTAAAGAGACATGGAGAGAGAAAATGGTCGTTCTTGCCAAAGCTTATAGATATAAGCCAGAAGAATACAAGGACTACCACTGGCTATGTAACTTTCACAATGAGCAAAGAAGAGAAATAGAGGAGCTAGACAAAATCATCAAAAAGAAAGCTGAATCGCTCAAGCCTGCTGAGAAAAAACAGAAGAAGAAAAGGCAGAGCTACATGCAAGCTAAGAAGAAACAAGTCCAAATAGCCTCAGCCGACAAGAAGAACCCAGATGATTTCAATGAAAACTGGGAACGATGCAAAACAAAATTCATCAAAGAATTCTACTACTTGAATCAATACAAAGGCATGGATCCAGAAACTGCTTTCCAGGATTATCTTCTTGAACTCCATGAGACGGATCCAATGATGGCAAGATCAATTGCTCTATATGCCAAGAGAAATAACATCCAGCTAAAGGCTCCAAAAGTCAAGCAATTAAAGCCTCCCACTTTAGCTAGAATGAATCTTCCTGACAAGGCCCAAATTATCAAAGAAGTTCATCACTGGGCTGGAGAGAAAGGAATCTCCAAGTCAAAAAATCAAGACGAATGGAAGGAGTTGGAAGAATTCATCTTTAACAGATATGGTCTCAAGACTGACCATCAGATTGACGAACAGAGAAAGTAGCAAAGCTGAAGACCCAACCAACTGGGAATTTTTTTTGTTGATCATTTTATAATTAGAAAATTGTAAAATTTCCTCTTATGAATGAAAAGTTCATTTTATCAAAATCAATCTGAAGACAATCTCTCTTTGTCCAGGCTCTGAATATGATTATCTACTGTGAATGTTTAATCTTTTGAAATCCCGTTTCCTGTGAAGGGGAAAGCAAATTATTTTTCCAACTTGGGGTTTTGGCATCATCAAAAAGGGGGAAATTGTTGGGAAAATTATAAGAGTTTTGATTTGATACCAAAACCCAGCTGACCTCAACTGAATAGATGATTGCACAAGCATAAGTGTTTTTCCAGCTCATCTGTTTGAGCTTATAGAGTTTCTAAGTTTACAGGTGATCTCGCTGAAGACAGCAAAAAACGCAGCTGAACGGAGCAAAGCTGGACACAACTGAGGAATTCAGCAGAGCAGACCAAGCAGAGTCAAAGACCCAGCAGTATCAAGACCCACCTCAGTGACGGAAACCCAGCTCAGTGTCGAAGACCCAGCTTTGTGTCGATGACACAACTCAGATCTAAAACACAGCTCTGGTTAATGACACAGCTCAGGTTAAAGACACAGCTCAGGTTGATGATACAGCTCAGGTCTAAGACACAGCTCAGAGTCTAGATGCAGCAGAGTCGAAGACGCTGAAGATACAGCAGAGATGCTTAGCAGCTCGAAGACGAAGACCAACTCCAAGACAAGATCCCTGTGTTAAAAGATCTCATCTAACGTGGTCCAATCAGATGAGGAATAACTTCTGCAGATACAGACCTACATCGTAGGAGAAAGGCTAGAAGTCAAAGAGAGTAGGTGAGATTCAAAGGACTCTCTTTCAACGGCTAGTATGAATCTCCACCTATATATATATATCTCCTCCATTGAAGAAAAGAGACTGGAGAAATGACTGAAGAAATAAAAGAGCCAACAGATAAATGAACAACGATCTTCAAAGCCAAATATCTCAAGAACACCCAGCCAGTCAGCTGTATTCTTAGTTGTTCACATATTTAGTCATAGGCAGAAAAGATTAGAATAGAAATATCTTAAGCTGATGGTCCCTGAGCTGGGTATTTGGTGTAGAGGGGGGGTGAATACACCAAATAGATTTTTCGAAACTTTTTCAAGTTAAATCACAGAGTTGGTGAGCTCAGTTATCGATCCGGTTTGGGAAGGTCACCGGGTAAATAACTCAGCTGGTGGTGCGGAAAGTGGTGGTTTGAAAACTTAGCTCGGTTACTTAGAAAAACTCAGTTTGAAAATATTAACTTAACGTTTTCAGCTTAGTCAGGTTGTACAACTTTTAGAGAGACACAGCTGTCTTTGGAGAGCAGCTGTGTGTGCAGTTTTGAACAAATATGCAATGATATGAAGGAGTTAGTACACAGCTGAATATAAAGCGAAAGTAAAGAGAGAGAGTAAGAAACACGCGAGTTTTTACGTGGTTCGGAGTAACACCTCCTACGTCCACGACCAGGTTCACTGGTAATCCACTACCACTTGGTTTCCAAGTACCAAGCAACTTCACAACTCTAACCCGAGCTGTGTTCCAATAGATGATAGTTCTCATCATCTATTCAATTGGAGAATCAGTTGGGTTTTGGTATCAAATCGAAACCTTATAATTTTCCCAACATAAGCCTAATTTGAACGAGTTCATCATACTTCTTGTTCTTCATTGTAAGAACTCGTTCATAGTTAGAAAACCCAAACCCAAACCCTTCTACCCAGTAAAGGTTACATTAAGGTACGCCTGCTCGAAGCGTGTAATTCGAGTGGCTAGGTTTTTACAGTACCCGTAAACTGTAAGGTTAAGGTTGTTTTCAGTACCTGTAAACTGAAAAGCTTCAGTCTTCTACAGTGCCCGGAAACTGTTAGAACACAGCTCAGGTTAGAGTTGTGAAGTTGCTTGGTACTTGTAAACCAAGTGGTAGTGAATTACCAGTTAAATCTGGTCGTGGACATAGGAGTAGTTTCTCCGAACCACGTTAAATAGCTTTGTTCTTTACTGCTTTATTTATGCATTCAGCTAACCTTTCATAAGCATATTTCCAAGTTGCATAAACTGACTAACAGAAAAGAGAAACAGAGCTTTGCAATATATTTGAAGTAACAGACGGACTTTCCAAACCCACCAACATCCACACACACACAGCCAGCTGTGTCGATCAAGCTGTCTTCCAGCTGGATCGAACACAGCCAGCTCACTCAAAGAGTTTTAATTGGAAATTTTTTTTAAACCTTAGTGTATTTACCCCTCTCTACACCAAGGTATCCGTCTCGGGACCAACAATTGTTATCAGAGCAGTGGTTCAAAAGACCACTGTATCTGTATCAAGTCAGCCTCTTTGCTGATAGTGATCACCTATACAGATCCATAAATTTTCAAAATCTTTTTAAATCATTATATTGCATACTGTCATGGAATCTTTCTTATTATTATATTAAATCTTAAATTATCCAAATTCGGCAAATTAAATTAAATCATTATATTTAATTTAATTTTTAAATTGAAGGATCGAGCGGGATTGAAAAGTAGGGAGATGCCGAGTAGAATAAAAGTAAATAAAGTAGCGACAGTCCAGGTGGGCTTTCTGAACCAACGAAATGATAAATGTGAAATTATGATTATATATATGATGATTTCAAAGTGATTGACTTGCCACTTGTTGGTTCCAAGACGGATAGCTTGGTGTAGAGGGGGGTGAATACACCAAGGTTTAAAAACTTTTCCAATTAAAACTTTTTTGAGTGAGCTGGCTGTGTTCGATCCAGCTAGAAGGCAGCTTGATCAACACAGCTGGCTGTGTGTGTACGGAAGTTGGTGGGTTTGGAAAGTCCGTCTGTTGCTTCAATTATATTGCAATGCTTTGTTTCTCTTTTCAGTTAGTCATGCAACTTGAAATATGCTTATGAGGAGTTAGCTGGATGCATAAACAAAGCCGTAAATAACAAAGTTTTTTAAAGTGGTTCGGAGAAACTACTCCTACGTCCACGACCAGAAAACCATATGGTAATCCACTAAGAATACCACTGGCTTTACGTGCAGTCAGCAAGCGTTGCAGCTCAGTTCCTCGAGCTGGATACAAGTATACGCGTACTATATCAAAACGTAACCAATTGTTTCCGGGCACAGCTGAGGCCTACCTTCAGTTTCCGGGTACTGAAGAACTTAACTTACAGTTTACGGGTACTGTAAAAACCTAGCCATTCGAATTACACGCTTCGAGCAGGCGTACCTTAACCTTTTCTGGGTAGAAGGGTTTGGGTTTGAGTTTTCTAACTATGAACGAGTTCTTACAATGAAGAACAAGGAGTATGATGAACTCGTTCAAACTAGGCTTAAGATAGTTCTGATCTAATCTTTTTTGCCTATGACTGAATATGTAAACAACTAAGAACACAGCTGACTGGCTGAGTGTTCTTGAGAGATTTGACTTTGAAGATCGTTGTTCATTTATCTGTTGGCTATTTTTTTCTTCAGTCTTCTTTTCCAGTCTCTGGTGGAGGAGATATATATAGGTGGAGATTCAAACTAGCCGTTGGAAGAGAGCCGATTGAATCTCACCTACTCTCTTTGACTTCTAGCCTTTCACTTACGAAGTAGGTCTGCATCTGCAGAAGCTATTTCTTCTCTGATTTGACCGCGTTAGATGAGATCTTCTGAAATCGGGATCTTGTCTTGGAGTTGGTCTTAGTCTTCGAGCTGCTAAGCGTCTCTGCTGTGTCTTCAGCGTCTTCGACTCTGCTGCGTCTCGACTCTGAGCTGTCTTAGACCTGAGCTGTATCATCAACCTGAGCTGTGTCATTAACCTGAGCTGTGTCTTAGACCTGAGCTGTGTCATCGATACTAAGCTGGGTCTTTTTACGCTGAGTTGGGTCTTCGATACTGAGCTGGGTTTTCGTCACTGAGTTGGGTCTTGATATACTGCTGGGTCTTTGATTCTGCTTGGTCTGCTCTGCTGAATTCCTCAGCTGTGACTACTTAGCTGTGTCTTCTGTTGTGCTGAACCTGTACTTAGAAAACCTAATAGCTCTAAACACGTGAGTTGGAAACAACACAAAGTTTGTACATTCATCTACTTGGTTGGGGTCAGCTGGGTTTTGGTATCACTTCAAAATATGTTTATTATTTTCCCAACAATTTCGCCCTTTTTGATGATGTCAAAACCTTTACAAACTTTTACAGAAAAACACAAAACAAAATTCTAACTAAACTCTTCCTGGCTGCTTCACATGCCTTGACGAGAGTTTGCGCCATTTCTCCAGTTGCCTTTCCAGCTCGCCATTAGCCTCTCTTCTATCTTTCCCTTTTTCTTTCCAGTTAGATGATCTAACCTTTTCCCTTTTTCCTTTCCCTTTTTCTGTCCTTTTCTTTCCTACTCTTTCCCTCTTTTTGGTTAATCAAAAATATATTAGGAGGGAGGGGTGTAGAGGTCTGGTGGCGGCGTTCTGGAAAAAATTTCTTCCCGTTTGAGGTAACTCCAGTCAGCTTGGAGTTAAATCCAATCGATGTACTTTGGCTCTTCTTTTTCAGCTAATACCAATGGATGGCCATTCTCAGCTGTGTGACTCAGTTTGGAGTGAGTCATCTTGACCTTCTTCCTCTGAGGGAAGGCTCTGTTTGCAAGGTTCTCCCTCAATTGGATATTCTAATTATTTTATCAGCTGGGTTTAATTCCCCCTGACCTGATAAATTCATTTTGAAATCCTTGGGGTTCCTGCTGAGTAAGTCCAGCTCTGTCTAATTTCTTCTTGATGACACACGGTGATCCAGCTGAGTATTTCCTGCTGGATGCCCTTCTTGATGATTCTGCTGGACTGGGATGGGACCAATTGTTGGTCCCAATTATTGGTGAATCTGCTGAACTGAGTTCCCCCTCAGCTAGATTCCTCTTCTGGATTCTGCGATCCACTTTTGATCCAACTTTGTTTGATATCCAAAGGATGACATTTGATTGTTCAGCTGGATTTCTTTCTTGATTCTCCACTTGAAAATTCTACTGGATTGACTTTGCCTTCAGCTGTTATCACTGTTGTGTCGATTTCCAGCTAGGTGGAGTTCCCTCTGATTTTGATAGTAGGTGGCTGTCTTTTCTCAGCTGTTTTCTACTTCACTTGAGCCAGTGATTTGCTCAACAATTACGTTCATCTATCAACTTGATCTCTGATCTTGAGAAGACAGTCAGTTGTTCTATGATCAACTGAGTTCACTGCTGCTTTACGGGGTAGAATCTTCGATTTCCTGTTCTTTGCATTGCATTCCTGCGCATAGAACTTACCAGGAAAACCGTTATCACAACAATTGGCTGATGGACAGCAGATTATGCTAAAGTCCATCAACATAAGAGACATTTGATATTATTATTATTTATCTCAAATAAGCCAAATCCTTTGATGTATCTTTTCGAGATATCACCAAAGGTTACCTGGGACCAGTAAGCTTGATATATTCTTTGAAAAGCTTTGAGGTGAGTCATAAGCTTTGATCACCAGCTGTCTTTCTTTCATAGCACGCTTGATGACTCCTCAAAAGCGCATGTCCCTCCTTGACCTGTTATCACTCATTCGGCACCCAGTTGTGATTGGGTCCGGCTTTGTTATTGAGGGTTCCATTAATAACCCAGATTTGTCCTTATCTTTTGTGAGTGATACTTCTGGTTGGTCCTTGAAAGGGTCCTTTCTTCTTTGGACCATGTTGACTGCTTGAACTCCATTTTCTTTGATACAACCCATTTCCAAGCTGGAGTCTGCCAGCTTGATATCCAACTTGATCACCCGTCTGATGGAATCTTGATGTGAAGCTCGGTTGATTTCCAGCTTTATAATCAGCTGAGATCCTTCTCAGCTGTCTTTTTAGTTGACCTTGATGTCTGTGCTGGATGGCATTCTATCTTTAATTTTGATTCCAGTCAGCTGGATTTATCCGCTGCCTTTGAGCTCTGTAGTTGCTGCTTTTCTTGGGCTTGGAATTGCCGAGCAGCTTGCTTCTTTGGTAGGACTGAGCTTGGAGAGCTGGCTTGATGATGTTCGATCTCTTTGGAACATCCTTGGCCTTGGTTTCAGCTGTGTTTACTTTGACTGGAGCCAGTCTTTGTTCTGATTCAGCTCTAGCCATCTCCAGCTTCCTGATCAGCTGTGTTTAAGAGTCCCATGAAGCATGCATCTTCAATGAAATGCTTCATCTTCTGAGTCGGAAGAAAATACTTGATCTTCTATCTTGCTCGACTTGAGCTCTTTATCTTTTCTTCGGGAGGTCGACTCAGCTAGGTTTCTCTTTGGGTAGAGTTGTTTGTCGTGATGATCCTTCACGATCTTCTTGTACCTCCTGTCTCATTTGCTTTAGAAGTCAACTCAGTTTGATTCATCCGGCTGGATGATTCTCCGTTTGTAATCCTCAGATCAAATTCATTGGCTTTTAAGATGGAGAACAATTTTTCCATCTCCATGCTACCAAGGTTAGTTCTGCTTTGGTGAACCACCTTGTGTGTACACCATTCTGAGGATAGAGCTGCAAGAACTTTCAAGTTCTTATCTCGAACTGTATATTTCCCAGTTCAGATCGTCTCGATCTCAATAACGAGGTTGGAGAATCTGAGCTCCATTTGATCAATGGACTCGTAGGGGAGTTGCTTGAAGTTGTCGAACTTCTGGCATGCAACTGAGAATTTTCTCTTGAATTTCCTCTAAGCCTTCACACAGCTTGGCTAGAGTATCCCACATCCCCTTAGCTGTCTCGCAGTTGATGATCTTGCTGAGATAAGCGTCCGTCACTGTTGAGGAGATGACGTTGCGAGCATAGCTGTCCAATCCAGCTTGTCTCATTTCTTCTGGAGAGTACTCTCTTTTGTGCTTCAAAACTTGACGGAGTACTAGTTCAAGTCCAGGTATGGTTTCTGCTTCTCTTTCTGACTTCATGATGATGATGGGTCCGTCAGTAATGACATCCCACATTATGTCGTGACACGCACTCAGAAAGCTTTTGAGTCGGAACTTCAAGATCTGATAATCATCGATAGAAAATGTCGGAAGATTCCTGCATAGGGAAGATTCCATAACAGTATGAAATATAATGATTTAAAAAGATTTTGAAACTTTGAAGGATCTGTTCAGGTGACCACTATTACCAAAGAGTGACTTTGACACAGATACAGTGATCTTTTGAACCACTGCTCTGATACCAATTGTTGGTCCCAAGACGGATACCTTGGTGTAGAGGGGGGTGAATACACCAAGGTTTAAAAACTTTTCCAATTAAAACTCGTTTTAAGTGAGCTAGTTGTGTTGAAATATAATTGAAGCAACAGACGGACTTTCCAAACCCACCAACTTCCGTACACACACAGCCAGCTGTGTTCGATCCAGCTAGAAGGCAGCTTGATCAACACAACTGGCTGTGTGTGTACGGAAGTTGGTGGGTTTGGAAAGTCCGTCTGTTGCTTCAATTATATTGCAAAGATTTGTTTCTCTTTACAGTTAGTCGGTTTATGCAACTTGAAATATGCTTATGATGAGTTAGCTGGATGCATAAACAAAGCAGTAAATAACAAAGCTATTTAACGTGAATCGGAAAAACTACTCCTACGTCCACGACCAGAAAACCATCTGGTAATCCACTAAGGATACCACTGACTTACGCGCAGTCATCAAGTGTTGCAGCCCAGTTCCACGAGTTGGATACAAGTTTACGCGTACTGTATCAAAATGTAACCAACTGTTTCCGGGCACAGCTGAGGCCTACCTTCAGTTTTCGGGTACAGAAGAACCTGACTTACAGTTTATGGGTACTGTAAAAACCTAGCAACTCGAATTACACGCTTCTAGCAGGCGTACCTTAACCTTTTCTGGGTTGAAGGGTTTGGGTTTGGGTTTTCCAACTATGAACGAGTTCTTACAATGAAGAACAAGGAGTATGATGAACTCGTTCAAACTAGGCTTAAGATAGTTCTAATCTAATCTTTTCTGCCTATGACTGAATATGTGAACAACTAAGAACACAGCTGACTGACTGAGTGTTCTTGAGAGATTTGGCTTCGCAGATCGTTGTTCATTTATCTGTTGGCTCTTTTTTTTTCTTCAATCTTCTTTTCCAGTCTCTGGTGGAGGAGATATATATAAGTGGAGATTCAAACTAGCCATTGGAAGAGAGCCGTTTGAATCTCACCTACTCTCTTTGACTTCTAACCTTTCACCTACGAAGTAGGTCTGCATCTGCAGAAGCTATTTCTTCTCTGATTTGACCGCGTTAGATGAGATCTTCTGACATCGAGATCTTGTCTTGGAGTTGGTCTTAGTCTTCGAGCTGCTAAGCGTCTCTACTGTGTCTTCAGCATCTTCGACTCTGCTGCGTCTTGACTCTGAGCTGTCTTAGACCTGAGTTGTATCATCAACATGAGCTGTTTCTTCAACCTGAGATGTGTCATTAACCTTGATGGTCCCTGAGCTAGGTATTTGGTGTAGAGGGGAGGGTGAATACACCAAATAGATTTCTAAAAACTTTTTCAAGTTAAATCACAGAGTTGGTGAGCTCAGTTATTGATCCAGCTGGGGAGGGTCAGCTGGGTAAATAACTCAGCTGGCGGTGCGGAATGTGGTGGTTTGAAAACTTAGCTCGGTTACTTAGAAAAACTCAGTTTGAAAAGATTAACTTTATGTTTTCAGCTTAGTCAAGTTGTGCAACTTTCAGAGAGACACAGCTGTCTTTGGAGAGCAGTTGCGTATGCAGTTTTGATCAAATATGCAATGATATGAAAGAGTTAGTACAAAACTGAATTTAAGAGAAAAGAAAAAAGTACACGAGTTTTTACGTGGTTCAGAGTAACACTTCCTACGTCCACGACCAGGTTTACTGGTAATCCACTACCACTTGGTTTACAAGTACCAAGCAACTTCACAACTCTAACCCAAGCTGTGTCAAGCCTAACCTTTCAGTTTACGGGTACTGAAAAAACCTTACACACTTGAATTTTCCACTTCAAGCAAGCGTAACCTTGACCTAACCTTTCTGGGTAAAGAGGGGTTTGGTTTAGGTTTCCAACTGTGAACGAGTTCTTACAATGAAGAACTTTATAGTATGATGAACTCGTTTGAAATCTAGGCTTAAGATATACAAAGATTTTGGCCTAGGGATCAGACGAAAAACTAAGCAGTTTCTGAACTAGAAACACTTTAAGATAAAGTGTTCTTTGAACTATGTAGAACTGCTTGGGAGCTTTTGAAAGATTGATGATTTCAGAGAATGAAAGCTTGTAGAGAGTTTTTCGTATTTGATCCTGAGGTTGAAGACAGGTTTATATACGTAGAGATTCAAGACTAGCCGTTGGAGGAGCCGTTTGAATCTTACCTACTCTTCTTAAATTCGAGATCTGCCGTTGGGCGAATCTGCACCTGTCTTCATTTGTGTCACATCCTAGGGCCTGAAGTCTAGGATGCTGATTCGGCAATCCCTCATTGGTTGAGGCATGTTGACTTCCTCTGACACCGGGATCTTCTGCCTGGAGCTAGCTTTTGAATTCAGAGCTGGACTGACTTGAAGTGATGTCTTCAGAGTTAGTTCCCTTTGTTCTGTACAGCTGGACCGGCTGTGTTTTGAACTCAGCTCGAATTCTCTTCAGCTTGATCATGCTCTGCTGGAGGACTCAGCTGAAGGTTGGCTCCTGTTATCTTCTGCTAGCTGACTCCTGTTGTAGACACGGTGGAACCTCGTCGTCTTCCGCTAGCCGACTCCGCCGTAGACACGGTAGGTCGGCCATCTTCTTCCGCTTCCTTAACCTGTAAACCTAGAAAATCTAAAGCTCAAACAGGCGAGCTGGAAAACACTACTTAGGTTGAAGCGATCATCTATTCGGTTGGAGAATCAGTTGGGTTATGGTATCAAATCAAAACCTTATAATTTTCCCAACAATTTCCCCCTTTTTGATGATGCCAAAACCTAACTAAGACAACTTATGACGCAGAAAAACTTGTGTTTTAATTAATGTAAGAAAATACATTATAGCACAGGAAAAAGAAAGAGAAAAAAAATCTTCAATTCTTCAGTCTTCAATCCCAGTTGGCTGGGTCTTCTCTTCTGCATCCGTTGCTTCTTTCTTTTGACTCGTCTCTTCTTCAGCTGATTCTGATTCAGCTGGTTCCTCTAGCTCAACAGTTTGCCTCTTCTTTGACTTGTCTCTTCTCCCTTACTTCCCCCTTTTTGGCATGATCAAACAGGGTGGGAGAGATACACCATCGGTTGTTGTGATGTTTTAGTTTGGCAAAACTGTGGTTTTCAGCTCTGAGCAGCGAGGTCTGGAGTCTAGGTGGCTCAGCTGTTGTATTAGCTGGCTCTTCTACAGTAGCATTAGCCTCAGTTGTGATTGCAGACACAGCGTCCTTGGCCTGATTCAGCTGGGACGGTCCAGCTGAGTGCTTGGAGGGATGAGTTGGCACTGGAGATAGCATCTTCTGAGTCGTGCACAACTTCATTCCTTGCAATTTTGCTTCTTCAGACTTCTTAGATTGAATGAGAAAGTTTTATTCAGCACTTGAGGGACTTGAGTATTCCCATTCCACTTCGAAGTGGTGGGTATTGGGTTCAGCTCATATCATCATCATCCAGCTGCAAGTGATCATTGGCTGGGTGATGTTTCTCATTTGAGCTTGGTGCAGGGGCTTGAGCATCTTTCATCGGAAGATCTCGAAGCTGGTGTTCCTGTTGAGCTGAAGGAAATTGAGGAGAAGACGGTTGAAGTATTCCATCTGTCTTGGGGTTTAAGCTTGGTTGATCAGCTGGAATACGTCGTTGCGGCATTGATGACGATGATGTTCACGCAGGCACATGAACTTCTTCTCCATCATAAGAACCGACCACTTGTGGGCCTTCTGCTCCTCAGAGAGTAATTACGAATTCTCTCATAATGTCAGCTGGCTTCTCGGCTGACTGACTGAGCACCTTTGACTTGAGTCTTCTGTTTGAAGACGGTGCTTCAGCATGTTTTGTCTCCTCAAGTTGTTTCCGATTCCCAGCTGGGACGGAAATAGATGCATGCTGCTTTGTCTCCTGCATCTTTTTCTGTACCTCCTGTAGTGGAGCAAGAGCTTTGATACGACTGCTCTTGAAGACTCCGGCTTTATCAACATCTGGTCCAGGTCTGTTGACGTTGATTTTTGCATCCCAGGGAGTTGTATGTCCCGTTCTCTCTTTAATGTTGAGAGAAACAGTGGGGCGGAGGAGGTCTTTTTTCTTTCACATTCCCAGGAAGATTTCTGCACCTTCCTGATGAACGACGTTCTTGAGCTTTACAGTCTCCCACTGTGTTGGACCGGATCTGTCGATGGGCTTCATCTTCTCCTGGAACTCCGTCTTCTTGAGGTTCTTGAGAGTTAAGCAACTTTTATCTTGAAGCTTTGACAAATTCTTCAAGTTTGATTGACTTCGGGAGATATCTTTCTGGATTCCATGTTCTTCTTCTGCAACTTTTGTTAGTAGAAACAAATAATACCAATTGATGGAAATAATAAAGAATGCCAAAAAAAAACTTTTTAGGGTTGATGCAATGCTTTACGTATATCTTCTAGCATATTTATATAGCTTTCTTGATGAATGGACGATCAAGATTTGTCGATTGATAAGAAGATCTACGACTGAGAGTCATTCTCGCGTCATGTCAGTTTCTTGATTAGAAGATGCGAGTTAATGCGCGTGAGAGGACGGTTGAGGCGTTTTGACTTTTGTCTCGAAACTCCCATGATTCAATTCTTTGCAGACTTTTAATTAAATTTGATTAGATATGACAAGATATGAGTTGACTGAAAACAGATTGAGTAGGTGTAGTTAATGTTGTTGCAAACCTCTCAGCTGATCATTGTAGTCAGCTGATACCTCGGTTGAGTGGGTGTGCTGGGTGATCGTGGTTCCAGCTGGTTCCCCCTTAGCTGAATAATCCTTCAATTTCAGCATTCTGGTTTAGCTGGATTCTTTCTCAGCTGATACCAGTGACGTTGATTCTGAATTCCAGCTATTTGCTTCCATTCAGCTGGGTCTGCTTCCATTCAGCTGGGTCTGCTTCCATTCAGCTGGGTGAAGCATCGTCTGGGTTGAGTAGTCCAAGTAATCCGCACAGCATTTTGAATCTTGCTTCTATCAGCGGCTTTGTGAGTATATCAGCCCGTTGTATGTCTGTGTGAATTTTCTCAACAATCACATCCCTCTTTTCCACGTGATCTCTGATGAAATGATGGCGTACGTCTACATGCTTGCATCTTGTGTGAAGTACTGGATTCTCTGAAATAGCAATCGCACTTGAGCTATCATAGAAAATTGGAACCTGTCCAGTTTTCACTTCATAGTCATCCAGCTGATGTTTCAGCCAGAGAATTTGTGAGCAGCAGCTTCCAGCGGCCATATATTCTGCTTCTGTTGTGGAAGTTGCGACTCACGTTTGCTTATTTGAAAACCATGAAATCAACTTACTTCCTAAGAACTGACAAGTTCCTGAAGTTGATTTTCTGTCCAATCGATCTCCGTGAAGTACCGAATGCGAGTATCCGATCATTTGTAGATTGTCTTCGGTTGGGTACCACGGCCCAACATTCGAGTTCCTTAGAGATATTTGAGAATGTTCTTGGCTGCTTGCATGTGTGCTTCCTTTGGATCAACTTGAAATCCGGCACACACTCATTGCGAAAGAGATGTACGGACGACTTCTTTGTTGATACGGCGGGGATCCTATTATCCCTCTGTATTTGCTTTGGAATCAACGAACTTCCTTCAGTTCCTGGTTCAATCTTCCAGTTGGTGTTCATTGAAATCTTTACAGTTCTGCTGGATTGAACTCCATACTTGGCGATCAAGTCTTTCACGTATTTGGATGGATTTATGAAAATTCCTTTTGATGATTGCTTGACTTGAAGTCCTAGGAAGAAACTCATTTCTCCCATCATGGATATTTGGAACTTCTCTGACATCATCTCTCCAAATCTTTGGCATAAGAAGCTTGATCTTGATCCAAAGATGATGTCGTCTACATAGATTTGAACAACCAGGATGTCTTCTCCTGACTTGATGGTGAATAGAGTTCTGTCTACTGAGCCCTTCTTGAATCCTTTGGATACAAGGAAATTTGACAGAGTGTCATACCAAGCTCGAGGTGCTTGCTTCAATCTATAAAGCGCATTCTTTAGCTTGTAGACTTTATTTCCTTCTACTTCAAATCCTGGAGGTTGTTCAACGTAGACATCTCCTTTGATTTCTCCATTTAAGAATGTACACTTCACATCCATTTGATAGACCTTGAATTTGTGATATGCTGCATAGGCGAGAAAGAGTCTGATTGCTTCCAATCGCGCTACTGGAGCAAATGATTCTTCGAAGTCAATTCCTTCCTGCTGAGTGTAGCCCTTGGCAACCAGTCGAGCTTTGTTTCTGATGACGACTCCCAGGGTATCCAATTTGTTCTTGAATATCCATTTTAGTCCTATGACTTTGACTTCTTGAGGTCTGTCGACCAATTCCCAGACACAATTTCTGAGGAATTCGTTCAGCTCTTCTTGCATGGCGTTAGTCCAAGGCACGCTCTTCAAAGCTTCGAGAACTAATTGAGGCTCTGACACTTGAGCTACGTAACACGCCATTAGAGCTGTATCTTCATCATAGACCGTCAGTTCTAGCTCTACTGAAAGTTGAGCTGTGTCAGCTGCTTCTTGATGATCCGAAGAAGCTTGAGCAGCTGAGCTTCTGGTTTTGACTTGGTCAGATGGTTCTCCAATGATTGCTGATGATGGATGATCTTCAATCCATCTTCTCCTTTTACGAATTTCTTCTTCCAATTGATTGATGCTTGAAGTGGCTAAATTTCGTCTGTCTTGGAGTTGCTCAGGAGGTAAGTCTTGAGAGATTGGTTCTCTTTGATTTAGATTTTGAGGAGACTTCTGTAGAGGTTCAGCTGGAGATGGAGCTTGGGATTCAGCTGGATTTCCAGCTGATGACGTTCCCCCTTGATTTGGCGTTGAAGTTTCTTCTCGATTTCTAACTGGTGGAGCTTCCCGGTTGATTTGAAGTTCCTCCTCTGGCTCATCGTCCCAAATTAATGGTTCGGCCAGATTCCTGATTCGATTTTCTTGAGCTCTAGTCTGAATCAGTCTTGAAGATTCTCCTTCGTTTCTTCGTTTGATAGAATCTCTATATTCGAAGGAGGATTCATCAAAGATAACATGTGGAGTTACTTCGACTGTTTGAGTTCTTCTGTTAAAGACTCTGTATGCTTTACTCACAGTAGAATAACCAAGGAATACTCCTCGGTCTGTCTTCTCGTCGAACTTCTTGAGCTGTGTCTTTCCATTGTTTAGGATATGACATTTGGATCCGAATACCTTGAAATATCCAATGTATGGTATTCTGTTGTTCCATAGCTCATATGGTGTCTTTCCTTGCCTTGATGTGAGTAGGGAGCGATTCTGAGTGAAGCATGTTGTGTTGATTGCTTCGGCCCAGAACTTCTTTGGAATGGCAGAGCTGGCTAGCATTGAGGTAGCTGCTTCTTTGAGTGTTCTATTTCTTCTCTCTGCTACACCATTCTGCTGAGGTGTGCGTGCTGCAGTTGTTTGATGATGAACTCCGTACTTCTCACAGTAATCATAAATAGTTTCATTCAGAAACTCCGTTCCTCGATCTGATCTTATTGACAATATCTTGCACTCCTTCTGTGTTGATAATCTTTCCAGCAGGATAGGCAGCTTAGTCCTGGTTTCGCTCTTCTGGTACAAGAATGATACCCATGTGAATCTTGAGAAATCATCCACTACGACCAGAGTATATTTTCTGCCATTGAAGCTTGCTGGAGTAACTGGACCAAAAAGATCCATGTGAAGGAGTTGAAGTACTCGATCAGTTGACTGAACTGGCTTGAGAGAGAATGAAATTCTTGTCTGCTTTCCTTGTTGACACGCGCTGCACATATGACTTTTGTCATATACTTGATCTGGAATTCCATTAGCAAGCTGGTTCCTAGCCAGTTTGTTGATTGTCTTGAAGTTGAGATGATTCAGCCGTCTGTGCCACAGCCAGCTGACTTCATTGCTGCTTTTCGATACAAGACAAGTCTCCGGAGGGCTGCTGTTCCAGTCAGCAAAATACATATTTCCTTCTCTTTTCCCTCTTAGGAGTATCTGCTTGGTTTCCCTGTTCTTCACTGTGCATCCCTGTGCATCAAACTTGACAGAAAAACCGTTGTCACAGAATTGGCTAATGGAAAGCAAGTTGTGTTGCAATCCTTGTACATAGGAAACATTTGGGATTATGACATTCTTAGTTTTAAATGTACCATAACCTTTGGTTAAGGCTTTGGAGTTGTCACCAAATGTTACTTGTGGGCCTAGACGCTCGATATACTCCTGGAGTAGATGCTTTCGGTGCGTCAAGTGCTTGGAGCATCCACTGTCCAAGTACCATAGCGTTCTTATCGACTCCTCAGTGATGCGTCGATTCCTTGCAACCTATATAAAAGATCAAAATTTAGGTATCCAGTTTTAATTGGGTCTTTGTGGGTTAGACAGAGATCCTTTGACGACCCAGATCTGTTTGATGACTCGAATTGGGTCATTTGATCTGATAATTCTCCCAGCTGAGTCGATGTACACATTCTTTGTGTTCTTCGGTTGTTGCTGGCGGGGTCTTGATTTCAGTGTCTTCTTGTCTTGATGTCTTGATTTCTTTCGGTTTCCAGCTGTGTACCTAGCTGAGACGTTCCTTTGTCTCTGCTGTCTTGTGTAATGCTGTGGCTGGAAATGATTATCCAGCTGGTACTCATGTGAGTGATATCCAACTGGGTATCTCTGATATCTTGGTTGATATCGTTCAACGTGCTGTTACTATTGCTGATATCTGTAAAATCCAGCCTGCTGTCTTTGTTGAGGTTGAGCACGTTGCTGTCTGAGTTGGGCTTGAGATTGTCGCACAGCTGGCCTTCTTGATGCCTGATGTGTCTTTGACGGAGCTTGAGGATGTTTCACAGCTGGTCTTCCTGACGCCTGATGTGTCCTCAACTGTTGATGCTGAGTTACTGGGATTGGATGTTCTTTTGCTCGTACAAACATTACCTTAGTTCCACTTGTGGAGGCAATGTTTGAGGCATCCTTTGATTCATTGTATCCCAGTCCCGCTTTGAGTGCTGCTGGACGTTGAGCACTAATAATCTCGTCCATTGTTGACGTGGCTTTGATAAGAGCTACTATCTTCTTAGATAGTACCTCTTCGATGCTTTTCAGCTCAATGATCTCAGCTGACTTCTTTTCCGATTCAGCTATGACCTTTTCCACATCTTCCATCAGCTGTTTCTTCTCATAGTAGAATTTCTTCATCAGCTCATCTTGTTTCACTATTTTGTCTTTTAGTGAAACAACTTCCTGTTGGAGCTGTGTTGTATCAGCTGTGTCTGATACCTTTGTCTTTTCCAATTCCGCTTTCAGCTCGGCATTCTCACACATAATGACGTCAAGGATCTCTTGAAGCTCCTTGGAATCGTTCATTACTTTCTCTACTAGACTCCAATCAGGTAGCCCTGATTCTGAAACCTGTGTAGAGTGTTCGTGTGATGGTGAGAGGTTAGATAGATTTTGAGTTCGAGACATTACCTCATCTTTATCGATGCCGTCTGTTTGTCCCATGAAGCATGTATCCCAATCAGGTTCATCATGGGCCATCAGGGCTTCTTCTTCCGAGTCTGAAAATGGCATGTTGTCATCCATTTTGTTGCACTTTGATTCCTCATCGGCGATGTAAGCTCTCCTTCTATCAGCTGCCTTAGCTTTCAGTTGGTCTTTGTCTTTCTTGGACAGCTTTGGACAATCTAGCCGGTAGTGTCCTGGTTCCTTGCAGTTGAAGCAACCTTCTTCTGTTCGTTTGTCAGCTGACTTCTCATCACCGTCGCGTACTTGTCTCTGTAAGTTCTTGCGAACTTCTTGTATTTGCCCTTGCTGGTGTTGAGTCTGTTGTAGCTTTTGACCAGCATGGCTATTTCTTCAAGTAGCTCTTCCTTGCTCATGTCCTTCTTATCCTTCTTCGATGACTCAGCTGACTGTATGTATGCGGATTTTTCAGAGTTGGCTCTGAATGCAATCTCCTTTGTTGTAGGTGTCAGCTCTCCATCATTCTGATTGCTTGAAGATTCTTTCATTGTAATCTTCAAGTTGTATTCGTTGGCTTTGAGCAGGGAGTATAATCTTTCAGTTGAAAGATCACCTAAGTCACTTTGACTTTGGTGTACCACCTTATAGGTGTTCCATTCAGCTATGAGCGCTGAAAGAACTTTTAGATTCTTTTCTCGCTGGGTGCATTTCCCAGTTCTGATGGTTTCTATTTCCACCACTATATTGGAGAATCTGAGTTACATCCTTTCGATGGACTCGTTGACCAGCTGCTTGAAGTTATCAAACTTCTGGCATGCAATCGTGAATTTATTCTCCTTTATCTCCTCCGACCCTTCACATAGCTTTGCTAGGGTTTCCCACATCTCCTTTGTTGTTTCGCAGTTGATGATTTTGCTGAGGTAGACATTGGAGACCGTTGAGGATATGGTGTTCCTCGCGAAGCTGTCTAGTCCAGCCTGTTTCCTTTCTTCTGAGGTGTGCTCACTCTTGGGCTTGGGAATGAGCTGATATCTTGGTTGTTCGCCATCTTGAGTTGGAACAAGCTCGTTCCCTTGTTTGTAGATGATGATGGGTCCGTCTATGATGATGTCCCACATCATATCGTGATGCGCACAGAGAAAGCTCTTCAGCCTGAACTTCCATATTGCATAATCGTCTACCGAGAAGATGGGAAGATTCCTGTTAAGAAAAGAATCCATGGAAAATATGCAGTATGTAATATTATGAGTTTTTCACAAAGAGAATTTGTTCAGATGACCACTGACAGATTGTCAAGAGAGATCTCTTGATACAGAAATGGTGGTCTGTTGAACCACTACTCTGATACCAATTTATGGTCCCTGAGCTAGGTATTTGGTGTAGAGGGGGGTGAATACACCAAATAGATTTCTAAAAACTTTTTCAAGTTAAATCACAGAGTTGGTGAGCTCAGTAATTGATCCAGCTGGGGAGGGTCAGCTGGGTAAATAACTCAGCTGGCGGTGCGGAATGTGGTGGTTTGAAAACTTAGCTCGGTAACTTAGAAAAACTCAGTTTGAAAAGATTAACTTTATGTTTTCAGCTTAGTCAAGTTGTGCAACTTTCAGAGAGACACAGCTGTCTTTGGAGAGCAGCTGCGTATGCAGTTTTGATCAAATATGCAATGATATGAAAGAGTTAGTACAAAACTAAATTTAAGAGGAAAGAAAAGAGCACACGAGTTTTTACGTGGTTCGGAGTAACACCTCCTATGTCCACGACCAGTTCACTGGTAATCCACTACCACTTGGTTTACAAGTACCAAACAACTTCACAACTCTAACTCGAGCTGTGTTCCAACAGTTTGCGGGCACTGTCAAGCCTAACCTTTCAGTTTACGGGTACTGAAAAAACCTTACACACTTGAATTTCCCGCTTCAAGCAAGCGTAACCTTGACCTAACCTTTCTGGGTAAAGAGGGGTTTGGTTTAGGGTTCCAACTGTGAACGAGTTCTTACAATGAAGAACTTTAGAGTATGATGAACTCGTTCGAAATCTAGGCTTAAGATATACAAAGATTTTGGCCTAGGGATCAGACGAAAAACTAAGCAGTTTCTGAACTAGAAACACTTTAAGATAAAGTGTTCTTTGAACTATGTAGAACTGCTTGGGAGCTTTTGAAAGATTGATGATTTCAGAGAATGAAAGCTTGTAGAGAGTTTTTCGTATTTGATCCTGAGGTTGAAGACGGGTTTATATAGGTAGAGATTCAAGACTAGCCGTTGGAGGAGCCGTTTGAATCTTACCTACTCTTCTTAAATTCGAGATCTGTCGTTGGGAGAATCTGCACCTGTCTTCATTTGTGTCACATCCTAAGGCCTGAAGTCTAGGATGCTGATTCGGCAATCCCTCATTGGTTGAGGCATGTTGACTTCCTCTGACGCCGGGATCTTCTGCCTTTGGAGCTAGCTTTTGAATTCAGAGCTGGACTGACTTGAAGTGATGTCTTCAGAGTTAGTTCCCTTTGTTCTGTTACAGCTGGACCGGCTGAGTTTTGAACTCAGCTCGAATTCTCTTCAGCTTGATCATGCTCTGCTGGAGGACTCAGCTGAAGGTTGGCTCCTATTATCTTCTGCTAGCTGACTCCTGCTGTAGACACAGCTGGAACTTCTGCTGTCTTCCGCTAGCTGACTCCTGCTGTAGACACAGCTGGGTCGACTGCTGTCTTCCGCTTCCTTAACATGTAAACCTAGAAAATCTAAAGCTCAAACAGGCGAGCTGGAAAACACTACTTAGGTTGAAGCGATCATCTATTCGGTTGGAGAATCAGTTGGGTTATGGTATCAAATCAAAACCTTATAATTTTCCCAACAAACCTGAGCTGTGTCTTAGACCTGAGCTGTGTCTTCAACACTAAGCTGGGTCTTTTTACACTGATCTGGGTCTTCGACACTGAGCTGGGTTTTCGTCACTGAGCTGGGTCTTGATACTGCTGGGTCTTTGACTCTGCTTGGTCTGCTCTGCTGAATTCCTCAGCTGTGACTGCTTAGCTGTGTCTTCTGCTATGTCTTCTGTTGTGCTGAACCTGTAATTAGAAAACCTAATAGCTCTAAACACGTGAGCTGGAAACAATACAAAGTTTGTACATTCATCTACTTGGTTGGGGTCAGCGAGGTTTTGGTATCACTTCAAAACATGTTTATTATTTTCCCAACACCACTGTTTAAAGTTTTTGTATGATACCATCTACCAAGAAAAGATGAATTCGGTCCTACGCAAGGTAGAATTATGTGTACACAGTTTTGTAATCGTGTGCCTTCCTTTAGGTGGGCCGGTTACAAGTGTTTAAGAAGGAGGCCTACTTCTCAACACTCATAATTTATAGTAGATGTGGTACATACAATAAAAGTAATTTGACTGTAGTCACTTATATCAAAAGAAAAAGGTTTTGGCAAGCACATGTTTGTTTTTAATATGTAAATATACTTGTGCTATGCTTCATGGCAAGTTATCAATCTATAGCTTTAAGCAGCAGTTTTAAATTATTTTGGCATGTGCCCACTGAGTGCGAAAGTACTCGGTCCTGCATATTATTTCTAAAATGTGCAGGTTAGCTTGGATGAAGATGGAGTGTGCTGGGCGGACCTTTTGTTGTTGACCTCTTGAGTTTTTGTTGATATTGAGCAAGGTTATATGTCTACATACATATAATCTAAGATGTGTCATGTTATTCTGCTGCAACACTCTGAATTTATTCAGTATCTGTTATCTTATTATGATGGTGAAGCTATGACTTGATAAACTTTATTTTCAGTTGTTTAACTCTGATACGAGATGGTGTTGTCTTTTGATCATTCTCATTTATTTTCACTTGGACTTGAAATTTGAATTGTTATTTCTAAGTATAGATGTCGTTGTTTGATAATTGATTCGACTTGGTTTGCCTTGGAAGCATGATTTATTGTATGAATGGTTTTTATTGGATAACTGGGTCGTTATCTTGTTCTTTGGTTAATCATAAATTGTGTACGTCGTGGAACCCACCGGCTTGGTCATCTTCATTCTAAGTCGGACTGCGACAAAGGGTCCCACTTTTAATGATTTTAAATTAATATGGTGGGTTCAACAATGACAATTTTTGTAAATAATAAGGTATGAGATATTAATAAGTAAGTAAATTGTGTGTGGTCTATTACTATAAATGGACGTGACAATTCTTTTGTGGACGGACCGAAAAGGAAATTGTGACAATTCTTTCGTGGACGTAGCAAATAATATATACTCTAAATACTAAAATCCCACAACAAATAAGGTTAAGTAGATAATTAATATATCATAAATTATTTAAAGTATATAAATTATAATTTAGAAGAATTACTTTTACATATTTCAATAACGAAATAATGAGTTAAATAGTACTTCATCTGTCTATGAAAATTGTGATGTAATTTATGTGGCACGGATTTTAAGAAATGTTTGATAGATGTTTGCTGAGTGAAGAAAGGATTCATCACTTTTGATTTGTTGTGAGGTTTAAAATATAAGGAAGTAGGTGGGGTCATGTACAAAAAAGAAAATATCATAATTTTGAGGGACATAGGGAGTATCAAATTAAAGTTTGAGCTAAACTAAATGAGTATGTGTTTAATAATTTGATTAATAATACTCCCTCTGTCCCCCCAAAAATGTAGTGCATATTTGATTTATTATGAGGTACAAAATATTGGTTGAACCACACTAATCTGGGACGGAGGGGGTATCTTTTTGTGTACTTATATTTATTTAAAAATTTGTAATAAAAATAAAAATAATAGTTAATACATTAAGATATCCATATTATTTGCAATAAAATTAATTTTGATTTTATACGTAATTAATAATAGATTTAATATTTTTGAGAAAGCTATCCTCTAATTAATTCAAAGTGTGTTGATAATAAAAAAGATACTATAATAACAATAAAATGTAACATAAAATACATATAATAAAATTCATTTATTAATAATCATACTTATTTACGTGTAATTTGTATATAGTGTCTTTGAATAGACAAAAATAAGTTAGATAAAATAAAACTTTAGTATAATTATAAGCAAACTCTACAATTAGATTTTTACAAGGAAAAAATGAGAAATAATATGCCTCTTAGCAAGTTAACAATCACAATCTACCTTCTATTTTGATAACTTATATTCATATTACTACTGACAATTGTGCAAAATAATACTGATATAATTAAAAAAATATTATGCGATACTACAAAATTACAAAACTAGTCTTCATTCATCAAGATCAAGAAAACAAAAAATTAATCAATTATAACGTGAAGCTACTAAAATTTTTATCCAGACTGGTTTCTAAGTATCAAACAATAATTAAGCATTACATGCAATATCTAAACTTAAGAAAAATATAGAATTTGACATTAAATATGTATTACATATAACAATAAAGATATTCATTCGGCCATACTGTGGCCAGCCACACAGTGGCATTCTCGTAATTACAAATAATAAAAATATAATTAATTAATAGTTCTAAATTAATTCTGAATTATTTTTACTAATTGCTCTTTCCCATTTTTTCTAAAGAAAATATACTTTATTACTTTCAAATTTGAATTTGTAAATATTCCCTCTCCACAATAATTTCATACTACTCCATCCGTCCCGTTCAATATGGCCTAGTTCTTTTCGGCACGGAGACTAAGAAAAAAGAAATTAGGTATAATAAAGTGTTAATAAAGTAACTTTTTAGTCAATAAATTATTTTTAGTCAATAAAGTATAAAGTGTTTTTTTAGCTTAAAGTAAGCTCTAATTCTTTCCATAAAAGAAAACAGACCATATTGAATGGGACGGCCCAAAAAGGAAAACATGACATATTGAACAGGACGGAGGGAGTATTTGTTTTCCAACAAAGTGAACATCAAATTCTTTAAATAATACAAAAATCCTCAAATAATAAAAACATGTTTATAATTTCATCTACAAACAAATAGTAATTGATCATGGTCGAATGAAAGTTGCAATGTTATAATCGAATCAAAGTTCTTTTTAAAAAAAATCATTTATATGATTATAATGCATCCGATGATGAATATAAGATATCTATGTTTTAAAGGAATATAATTATCTCTTTTTAAGACGAACAACATTGAATAAAATATTAATTGTAAGATATTTATCAAAACAAAAAAAATTATATTTGTTTTGAATGATTTAGAGGCAAAGAGGGAATAATTGTTTTATTGATTTTTTTATTATTGGCTAGGATATTTTTGATCTAGATCTTGAAATTTTCATAAATAAATATTAGAAGAGTAATGAAAATGAGGAAGGAAATCTTACAGCATAATCTCACTAAATTTTGGAGTCAAAATAACATTGGGGTACTATAGTCACAGTAATTTTAAGTCTTTTTAGTAAATGATGAGCCCATATTTTGTGCTCATTTTATGTCTTGTTTGTAAGTTTAGATCGAGTCTTTTTCGTAACTTTTTGGTCGTAGTCGTGTCTGGGAGAACACATTTCGGAGGCAGGTGTTCAGAGCAAAGCAGGTGGACTTTTGGGCAAAACAAGGTTGTATTCTGCAAAAGAGGCACGAGAACTACAAATACGAGGTAAAATGGGGCACACGTCGAAGCTCTAAAGCTAAGGCATTGTAGCCCAACTGAGTACCGTGTGGGATCCAAACCTATGTGGAGTACTATGGGCAGAACATAGGCAGAGCAATGCAAGATTTGGATAAATGAAGGCGTGTTATGGGCAGAGGACAATGCGCGGATCTTATCCAAAGTAAGAGATAAGGATGGATTGATTTCTTTCCTTACTTAGAAGATAATCATCAGATTTGTTTCTTTGAGAATAAGGAAGAAAATCCACACCAATTTCAAACTCTACATGAATAAGGAAGGAGGTCAACCCTAATTCGTTCCATTTTCCATAGGCCGAGTCGTCCATAAAGCCCAAGCTACTCTTCTATATAAGGAGGAGGGATGCACAAAATTTGCATCCATAATTTCTCTGTCTTTATTTTCATTTTTGAGTGGTGTGAGGAAGAATAAGGCCTATGGACATACTCTTTTACGTTTCTGCACATATTTTGCTTGGCCGCTTTGGCCATAGCTTTCTATTGGATATTTTAAGTATTCTATTTCAATTCCAAGTAATGTTTTCTTTCATCTCTTTTATTGTTATTGTTATTTTAATTATGTCTAGCTAAATCATCTAGGCCTGGATAGGGTGAGATGATTTGAACATGAATGCTTAAATACTCGTGAGGTCTGCTATGAGCGTATCAATCTGCATGCATGTGTTCCCGAAGCACTAAGTTTGATTTCAAAATGGTCTTGACAAATTTGAGTAGTTAATAGGCCGTTAACAATTCGGATAAAATAAGATCTTTAATAATTTCAGAATAAATGTTTAGATGCCCTCTTGCATCCGAAAGTAACTGGTGCGGGCTAGTGACCATATGTCTTTGAGCATGCTTTTGGCCATATTGGATCTGTCTAATTCGAAATGTTATCTGGGCAAAGATCATGTCGAAACACCATCGTAGGGCAATTGGTCAGATTAGATAACGGGTAATCGTCATAGACTTTACTTGTTTTACACGAAAGGATAGGCTAGTTTTGGGCAAAAGAGCGAGACACCGTGACAATGGGAGCGATTTTGCTTCGGGCTATAACCGATTGATATGTGTATGTGGGGGAATTATTTAGACATATGATCGAACTTATATTCATGTTTGATGATTTGAATCTTATTCGGGCTTTGCCTTTTTATTTAACCAGATCTACTTTTTGTTTTCAGTATTCTTTTATATAGCGTGTGACCAAATCGAAGATTGCTCCGATCAAAACCTTTTTAGTGACACCAGTGACGAAGAGAAGGCTACGATCAACTCCCTTAGGTTCGACCCTATACTTGCCGCTTACTGTGGGCATAGGAAATTACAAATTCATTTTGCGTGGCTGAACGACGGCTACGTCAGTAAACCGATTATTAATTGAACCAGTCTGGTTTAATAATTAAAAAAAACGTTGTGTGGCTAGCCTCAGTGTGGCCGAATAGCAACACCCAACAATATGAACACTTCAAGTATTAATTTTTAAGATATATTTAATATGTAATATGATATGTTATAGGTCATATAAAGATCAACGACCCACATTTATTCATATTTCTTATTATATATATATATATATAAAATATATATATATATAATCCTTATCCTAAGAATACAAAATTAAGCACAGAGATTTGATACATATACTAATACTATCCAGTGCATCAACTTTGTGCATGTAATGCATCCATTTTTGGGCACGTGATGCATCTCATTTTTTTGTTTATTTCAAATACTAAAATCAAATCTTTTTCGTCTTTTCTCTTGTTATCACCACCCACCACCACCACCACTCATTATCACTCGACGCCGCGACCATTGCCATTGCACACCACTATCAAGCACGAAAGTCAGAAAAAAGTAAAAACTATCAATATAAATATTTTGGAGCATTTCAGTGCATTGTCTGGTGCAACCCGTTATACTGTCTGGTGAATTTAATTTTTGACTAAGAAAAACGGATTTGACTAAGAAAAAGTGGGTTTGACTATAAGATTATGTCATATACATTAGATCTTGTAGAATGGATGGTTTAGAAATATTCTTATTTCTCACTTTAAGATCTATTTTTATATGATCCATCTCATATATATATATTATTTAAAGTCATAACTTGTATGCGATACACATATCATCCATGTAGTTTGTAATTTTTTTTTTTTTTTTTTTTAAAGGATCAAAGGATTTCACTCCTAACCCCAAGGTGACTCGAACCCAGGACCTTGATCCTAGATAATTTATAATAGGTATAGATTCTGATGTTGTATTTCAATTTTTAGGACGAAAATAGAATCAATCTCTTGAGACTAAGCGGCCAAGCGGAAGCCATCGTCCTCTACGCCGTGGCGCCACCGCCGACTGCCACGCATTCCTGACCCCAACCCTCTTCCACTCTGCCGCCGACGAATGTCGTTCCGCCCGCAGCCTCCGCTTAGCTCATTATCACCACCCACCTCTCCTTCATTCTTCACAAAATTTATTCGAAATCTCTCCGCGTCAAACACTTCAAAACCTGATTCTGCTGCTTCTTCAGAATTTAATTTTAAGCGGCCAGAAGCTCTCACAAACTCCCAGTAATCGTCCTAGATTTGTAATTTCAATTTCGCCCCTCACTCACACACACACACACATATCATCATCCTCTCCGATTCAGCGGCTCCAACAAAAATGATCAGGTATGGAGTTTTTCTATCCTTTTCAGCAAATATTGCAAATTTTCGTTAAATACTCATTTTCTGAATTATGATTTTGATATCGTTGTTTCCGGTTGTGTGAGTTGATCTATAATTAGATGAAAATAAATTGTGGTAGGGGATATCTTTGCATCAATTAATGCATTATTACTTTATGCGTGAAAGGAATTTTGCTAAACTCTTATGTTTTCAGTTTTAATTGTAAAATGGAAGATTAAAATGTGGTGCGAGTTTGCCTTTTGGTGAAGGAATTTATCAGTTGGTTACTAGTTACTAGGTTTGCAGTTTTCAGGAAGGAGCTTCTTCGTATTGTTCTTTGATGCTTGTATACATATCTATTTAGTAAATATATTTAAATGCTTCAAATAGGATGAATCGAAATGCTTTGCTGCAAGAGAAAGTCGAACTTCTTGCTTCCTTTTGAATTTTTACTTTTGTTTTTGTTGTGGGGGAGGGTTTTCTTTGATTTTGTTAGGATTCCATCTGAAATTGTAAACTTCATGGCTGATTGCCAAACTTAAACTGTGATATTGATAACTACTTTGTGAAAATATGAAGAAAAGAGGGAATTATGTGACGGGATTTCAGAATTTATAGAGAGAAGCATGGAATTCGAGAAGGATTAGAGAGAGAACATATAATAGGGAATAAGAGACCAGAGATGCCATCATTCATATGCTAACTGAATACAGTTGTGGAATTGTGAAGTTGCCCTGTTATCTATTGCTTAACAGCCTTAACTAACCAACTAACTGGCTAACTCAGGTAACATTTGCACCTGATTGCTGTTAAGTTGACTGAAATCAAATGGTCCTTTCCTCAGAGTTATTTTAAAACCATTGTTTACATTCCTGTCTTTGCCATTCATAAAATTAATTGGTTTGAGAGGTGTAATTAATTTAGATCATAAAGGTGGATAGTGTGCATATTTTGTTAATGGAATATTGCCTGACAGAAGTATCTCAAAATTCTTTCTTTCTGTTTGCTTGTGCTCATGACATTACACGTTGATGCATATATGATGATTGAGGTTATTGTTGTCGGTCTTCTTGACTCTCATCACTACATGGTATGTGTATAAAAATGAAGTATTTTTTTGTTAATTTTGGACCAGGACAAGTACAAGACGAGTGGCTTTCCACATGCATGCCTGGAAATCGACGAAGAGAACATTATGTACTGGTGCAGAATCCAAGTTACCTTGTGCATCTATTGGTCAGGTTAGTAGTCTAATGAATTTAGTATATAAGTTCTCTGTCTGTCTTTTTGGTCTCTCGGACAGTTATGGATCTTCTTTTGTAGGGGAAATTTTTTTTATAAAAATGAAGTATTTTCTTGCTGATTTAGTGTTTGCTTACATTTTCGCGATAATGAAACCTTTCCCTACTATTATATCTGCCTTTACTTTACAGGAGTATTGGGATAGATGTTCTATATTTTACACTTACACTTCCTTTTATACCCTTTGAGAGTAATCTATTGGTCGTGAAGTAGAAAGATTCTCTGTTAGTTTGTTCCACATATAAAGAAAAAGAATGCGGTCCTAGATATATTACATACAGATTTTCTTCATTTTAGGCAAAAATATAAGAGAGTTGGTTCTTATATGTAAGGTACTTAATTAAGGGGAGAAGGATTTGCAACATTCAGCTCTTGAGGACAGTAGTAAAGTCTCAAATTATAACCAGTGAAAATGAATCAGAAAAGTGTATCCCCATAGCAGAGTGATTAATGCAGGTTAATTCTGATATTCTTCTGGCACTGGCATCTTAGGTTGATCAGGTCCTGAGTCGGGTGCCAGACTTAATTCTTTCTTATGTTCTGCATGATAATTTGGCTTCTAACTTTTTTATTATTATATTTAGGGACTTTCAGACAAGGAAAGATCTGAAAGTAATCTTCCCGTGCATGATGTTGCTATTGTTGGAGGCGGCATGGTTGGCATGGCTCTGGCTTGCTCTTTGGGTAACTGTTATTTCTTATTACCCTGTGAAACAAAATTCTTATGTTTCTCAATCCTACTGATTTTAGGAACCTTATAGAATAATTTGTTTGATGATGATATATTTATATTCTAAGTTAAAATTGTTGAATATCTTCTGCTGATATTGTACTGTGAACTTTTTCTGTACTTGTAAAAATCATTAGCTTTCGTCAATTGTCACCTTTTGTCAAAGACTGACCTACACGTGCATGAAGAGAAATAAATTAGAAACCTCTGTATATGTAAAACACTTAAATTACTGAAAAGTCTTTCTTGCATATTTTTTACATGAAAAAATTAACCTTTATACTTATCTGAATTGGGTTATACTAAGATTGATGTAATATGCTTGCAGCAAAAATACCATTGACAAACCAACTAAATGTTGCCATCATTGATAGCAATCCAGCACTACAAAGTGGTCATTGCATCAAGAAAGAGGATCCCCCAGATCCGAGAGTCAGTACTGTCACCCCAGCAACTATAGCTCACTTTAAAGGTATTACTTCATACATTGTGAATTTTTGAAAATTCTGTCTCAACATTTAAAGGAGTTTTAAATCTACACTGCTGTCTGAAGCATTTGTTTAAATCCTGGTTCAAGCTTTATAATGCTACTTTAAAGTATTAAACCATCTGACCATATGGCTCAAAAACATAGTTTGTCAATGTATTTATAGCAGTCGTCCTAATATTTTTTCCTTCCTTGTCTACTTTCTAACATGGAGGTCAATGAACCTTTTTTTTGCTGACTATATCTGTGCTTATAGTTGAAATAGTTGGTACAATGTCTGTTAAAAGCCACTAACCAAATGGACTGCATTATTGGTTGAAATGAGTGGATAAGCTTAACGTATATGGACTATATTAAATGATAACCATTCATCTGTTCCTTTCAGACTTGGGTGCGTGGAAATATGTGGAAGAGCATAGGCATGCTTACTTTGATAAGATGCAGGTAACAATACTTGAAACCATGTGATTTGGGGCATTATTTTTCTTTGTACCCATTAGCATGAATATCTTCTGCTTTATAACTTGTTGCAGCTGCTTTTCTTAATTTATTTAGCTCGCAACCGCCAACCAAATTCAACTTCACCCAGAAGGGCAAATATGAAGAAAACGCTGACTGATTGAATTTGTTTAGCTGGCATTTATCTCACGATAGCAATGTTGAATGCTATTTACTTCAGTAAAGACACTATAACCATGTTCTTATTGAAAACAAACCATTTTTTATTGTTTGAATATCACTTTTCTTTTCCTCAAGTTCATTAGTCAATTGATTTGGTAGTGAGTTTTTCTTCTAAAAATCCTCTCCCATTAGTAGTGCACTAAAGATACCAACTTGACTTTGCAAAATATACTCTAAATATTTTATTTTGTATATATACAAGCGCATATATAATTATTCTTAAAATAAAGAGCTCCTAAAGAAATACACATCTTGAATAATTTACCTCTGTGAAAGTACAGTTGGAAATGACAAGCAGAAAGCATATAATTATTTTACACTTTTGCTTTTCCTTTTTTGAGTAGCTTAAGATAGTGACGAGACTCTCTAACATAAGAAATTAACCGGACTTGGATTTGCTGCTGCAATTAAACACACAAATTTGGAAAAACTGTAATATGTGGGTATCGAGCCTCTTTGGAAAAAAAATTGGCCCCTGTGTGCCCCTTATGCTGTACCAAGCCAAGTGTGAATGGAACACAATTTTGGGGCTGCAAAAACTGTAGTATGAACTGAGTCGGTTAATTAATGATTCTAAGGGTTCAGTAGGATATATCGATCCCAAAAAAAAGAAACAAAAAATGAAACCCTATATAGACCCAATTATTTTTTGAGGCCCTGTGTGGTCACCCACCCCGAACAGGGTCCAGAACCGCCCCTAGATATAAATATTCCACAATTAATCTTAGAACAAATTAATCTGAATTTTTTGTGTCCTTGCTGCAGGTTTGGGATTATACTGGTCTGGGCTATACAAGGTACCATGCAAGAGACGTGAACAAAGAAGTACTAGGGTAAGCCTGAATCCTGCATTGTGATTCCTTTCATAATCCTACACTTTTGTCTTGCAGATAATATTTGTAGGAATTTAATGTAGGTGCGTGGTGGAGAATAAAGTGCTTCATAAATCTCTATTATCATGTTTGCAGGTACTTTGATTCTTGAATATTTGCATTTTTGTTTCTAGAGGGAAGTTAGGTGAACAAATCTTCTACCTAATTGTTTTATTCCCACTGGAGGACACATGATTAAGTTTCTTTTTGATATTTGTGAGAACAAAATAGGTTGATAAATAAAGAAAAAAGAAAACATGATTTGTTGCTTTCTCCCTATACTGGATTTAATTGATTGACTAATAGGTTTTTGTTGTTTTACATGT
The DNA here is from genome assembly GCA_031470985.1 of Agastache rugosa. Taxonomy (NCBI): domain Eukaryota; kingdom Viridiplantae; phylum Streptophyta; class Magnoliopsida; order Lamiales; family Lamiaceae; genus Agastache; species Agastache rugosa. Next base: position 12,819,160 of record CM062604.1, read on the forward strand.
TTATCTTGTTTTTAATTAAGGTTTTAATCACTTTCTGATTACATGCATCCTTTTACCTGATTGAACGTGCTGATAATTTACCACTCAAGCGTGAGTTGAATCCGAACTTGAAATTTTGTTTTCTAAGATTGTTTACTGTTTTGAGGAAGCCTTGTCAATTTTGTCACATATTCCGAAGTTTAATTATTTTTATAAATTTAATGTGGAGATTGTATTGAATGCTGTCATCATTTTTGGTTGACATTATGCTTGTGACAGGATGCAGCTTCCCATCATAAAATATATCCTCTCAGATTAAGCTCAATGACCTTGGAACCAGCCTCTGCATCAAACCCTCATGGATCTTCAGCAAAACTGGAACTGAGTGACGGGAATAGCTTGTATGCAAAATTAGTGGTAAATTTGCTGTATTGTCGAAGTATTAAAAGTTTAAAACTGCTTGGCTTGCATCAAAGAAATGATGACTATTCTTGTTATGCTCAAGATTTATGCTGGACTGCTTTTCATAGCTTTTCTACATGGTGCTTACCTCAGGTTGGAGCAGATGGGTCGAAATCACATGTCAAGGACTTAGCTGGAATAAATTCAACTGGATGGAAGTATTCTCAGAATGCAATCATATGTACTGTGGAACATATGGAGGAAAATCTATGTGCTTGGCAAAGATTTCTCCCTAATGGTCCAGTTGCCCTTCTGCCGGTAGGTGACAAGTTCAGCAACATCGTTTGGACAATGGACCCCGAAGAGTCATTGAATCGCAAATCAATGTCTGAGGTTGATTTTGTGAAAGAAGTAAACCGTGCTCTGGATAATGGGTACGGTCCACACCCAAAATCTCAGTCGTTTAGGGGTGCTTCTGCATTCTCTTGGCTAACTGCAGAAAAACCATTATCAGCCTATGATTGCTTTGAAGTTCCACCCAAAGTCACCAAATTTGCCTCTGAAAGAATGGTGTTCCCCTTGTCTCTCAATCATGCAAACTCTTATGTAACAAAACGTATTGCTCTTATTGGTGATGCTGCACATACTGTTCATCCTTTGGCTGGTCAAGGAGTTAATATGGGATTTGGAGACGCGTTTTCTCTCTCAAACGTTATTGCAGAAGGCATTGCAGTTGGATCTGATATTGGTGAGGTAATCCCATGTTCTTTCTCACTTCCAACTCCTGAGCTACACCTTTTTCCTTTGGTGCTGTTTATGGTTTTCCTATTTTCCTTCGTTTTACTTTGCCTGTTTGACACGAAAGTAATTAAAATGATTTCATTCATTTCTCGTTGCATTCATGAGTTATTTTGTGCTTCTGCTTGGTTTTCTAATGCTGTTTATGTTTCACTTAGGTATCGTTGCTGAGAAGATACGAATCAGATAGGAAACCTGCGAATTTAACAATGATGGCGATCCTTGACGGGTTTCAGAAGGCGTATTCTGTTGATTTCGGACCATTCAACGTCTTGCGTGCTGCTGCATTGCAAGGAGCTCAGCATCTTTCACCGCTGAAGAGAAACATCATATCTTACGCCTCAGGTGATCAGAGATTTCCACTTTTTTCATGATATTTCAAGTGTTAAATCTTGGTATTTTTCTTATTTATGTGTAGTGAATAAAGAACTCTGTGAATGAAATTTTAATAAGAACCTCTATTTTCAATGTGTTGGGAATTATAGATTCAAGGAAATGTTGAAACATTGGTTACTTATATCACATTCTAGATTTAGGGAGAGACATTAAAAATACTATTGATTAAAATTTAAATAGAAGATGGCTTAATTTTTTATGTTGGATTCTCCATTTATAAGATTTCAATGTACATATTCTTTCAATTTATCAGTTTTTAAGCTGATTGTTAGTCTACCAAATGCTATATCAAAAGACAAAAACTTGGGTGTGGTCCACCACGGTAGGATACTCTGCATTTGTTTAAAATTTAATTAATTAATGTTAAACTAATTTATATTCAGAATTTTTTTTTCACCAGTTAGATATAATTTCACCTTAATTAAAAATTTATGTATACAGATAATTAATTTAATTTTCAGATTCGAAAGAATTAGGCGATGGTGGATAAATAATACTTCCTTTGTCCCACCTATAACTGTTTAATACTGTTCGACACGAGAATGAAGGAGAAATGTAATTAAAGAATAAAAGAAGAATTTTTTTATTTGGATTGAGCTATTTATCAATGGGACAATCCAAAAAGAAAAGAGAGCCATTATCGGTGGGACGGAGAGAGTATATAAAGTTGGGTGAAATTAATGATGGTTTCACAATTAATAAAAGTCAGGAATCAAATTAGGTGAAATTAATGATGGTTTCACAATTAATAAAAGTCAGGAATCAAATTAAATAAATAAATAAACCTAGCATAGGGTAGAATCTCAAAATAAAATTCTATTTCCACTATTTTTATGCTTCCTTGACAAGTTGTAACATTTTACTAATATTTTCGATATTTTAGTATCATTATTATATATAATACACAGTAGTTGAGTGAAGTTGAAATTACTAATTCTTTCTTCTTGTTTTTCTTAGACTATGACTTGGAAAAATCGCGAGGAATATTTAAACATACTAGTCAAGTTTAGTACGAATTCTTCTGAAAATTGGATTTGTAAAGTATAGTAATATATTCCTACTAGTATTACTTAAGTGCCGCTAGAAAATGAAAGATACAGAGAAGTTAGTCACATATATATATCTATGTTTCTATATCTATATTTTAACACTAGCGTGACAAATATTATTTTGCATGCATACTTCGTACCTTTTTGACCCCAAAAATAAATTAAAAAATTAAAAAATGGAACTTGATTTACTTTGATTATCCAAGTAAGTTGAATGACTTTTGGCACGGCGTCTAAAATTTCAATAACGACGGTATTTTAAGCATGTTAAAATTGAATTAAGATAAAAATAATATATTCAGGTCATGTATACCTTGATACTAAATACTAAAAATTAGTCACGTTCGATGAACTAATTAGCAAAATGACAACCTCACCAAATTTTCATGTTCAAATTTATTATCTATTCTTGTTCATTTTTTTTGTTATTTCTTTTTCCCCTAAGTGTGAATATATGATGGATTTTAGTAAGATAAGAATCAAGATTTGATTTGTTTTATTATGTGAATCATTATGATTTGTATATACAGTAACTCATAATTTGATTAAGCACTTAGTTTTATAGAAAAATGCTTCTTAAGCTACTCATTGTTCAAAAATCTAATCTACTTTTTATTCTTCGATGGATATTGCATTTGTCTTACTTAAGAACAATGACCGTCTTAATTGTAGTGTATTTGCTACTCATTATTTTTATTGTATTTACAAATAAGGGATGCGCCAACCGCCCGAACGGGTTCATTCGTGCCTTTGGGTCTGGGTGTTGTGTAGTTTTTTTATTTCGGTCCGTTATATCTTGTTTTAGCTCCGATTTTTCATTCGCTTTTTTCATATGAACTTCTATCGAGCCAAACTTTAAGTATATCATGATCATTATGTGTTAGGAATTCATATTCAGAAACAAGTTTTTGAGTTTATTATCATTATTTTATGAATTTAATATTTGTTCTCTCTTTGTTGGATTTCGTAGGAAAATATTGTTAAAATAATGAGGAATGATCATGATATATTTGAAGTTTGGATCGATAGGAGTTCATATGAAAAAACGGATCGAAAATATGAGCTAATTGAAGCAAAAACAATGTACGATGCCCAAACCCAACGGCGAGAATTGAACCTGTTCGTGCCATTCATGCTTGCCTTGCGAACATGATTTTGAGGCGTAAATAGTGTGAAGAGAGCCCGTTTGGCCATTCACGTCTGCCTTCGAACTGTTACGAAAGGGGTGCGGGGTGCGAATACGTCTAGGACGTGCCCTAAATGGATTTATTCACACCATCAAGAATAAACACCACAAATTCAGCAACTATTATACCGAAAAGCGTACCTCTGTATTCTCCTCATGGACGGAATCAGAGTCGTATGAATTGTGGCTATTTGTTTCATCTTCTATAGCGGCTATTGTTGTGACGGTGATGCGAAGGCGACAGTGGGTCTACCACAGCGCATTGGTGATGGCGAAAACGGGTCTACCACGGCGTGTTGTTGACGGCATGCACAGTGGCGGTGCGAGCGAAGGTGGGTGCAAAGGGTTGAATGGATCTGTCGTCTCTCTATTTCTCTCTTGGTTTTGTTGTTGGAATTATGAAGTTGAAAAGTCAAAGAAGGGTATTTTCGTAAAGTGACTAGTTTTTATATGTTTTTAAGGTAGTGACTATTGTTTTGTTTTCACTATTTAAGTGATTATTGTAAATTGTCACCCAAAATAATATCTATAAATAAAAATAGAAATATATTTTAAAAAATATATCACTTTTTCTAATAATATCTAAATCATTACATATGTAGTTCTAATTATAAAAGCAACTTATTTCTAAAACTAGATTAGCACTCATGCGTTACACGGAAATAATGTATTATAAAATATTTTAATAAAGAAATTATTAAATAATATAATTAAGTGAAAAAACAAATTAATGCATTACCTTAATATATTTCTTTTACAAAATAACATTAAGATACATAAAACATTATATTTATACATTACGAAATACTTCTTTATACACAATATTTTCATTAATTGTCAAAGACTCCTCTTCATTACCGCACACCAATATCTTCAATTATTTACTACTTGTAACTCTTGAAACAACAATATAATGTTGTCCATGACTAAACACATATTTTTTAAAGAACAATCCGACATGAGAAAGATACTATCCTTTAACTCTCATTAATAGTAATTGCATACATACAATAAATGGAAATTGTCTGCGAACGAACTTGAAAGATAACCTTGAATCTGATGGAGTCAACAACAATCAGGGAAACAAAACCATTTGTTCAACATTACAAAATATTCATTGATACATCATACTCCATTCTTATCCAAATTAGCGACTTCTCTTTATGAAACTCGTATACAAAAAAATTGGAAAATCTACACTTTTTACCTCTTATCATTACATGGAAGTTCGAAAAATTAAAAAATTTACAAGAAGGATAAGAGTAAAATGAGAAATTTGACATCATTTTTATATAAAATTTTAATATGACATTTATTCAGGAACAAGTTTTGTTTAGAAATAGGACAATTATTCGGGAATGGAGGGAGTATAATTATGCTTGTTTTGAGGATGCAACTGTAGATCGTTTTTTCTCGACGTGTTCTGATGGCGGGAAATTCTACTTGAATATTAATAAAATTTTATTATATTAGAAGTGAGTGTACTACACTTACACCCCTTCTTATGACAATAATATCCACACCACAAAGTCATAAAAAAGATATTAACGTTCAAATTTCGTACAAAAAAAGGATATATTTTCATTTAAAAGTCCTATTTCTATCACATGAAAGTCATTTAGGTAAGTGATAAAATTTGAATGAAAACCGAATTTTCAAAGCAAAATTTCTTGAAATTTCAACTGTGCCCAAAGATGATCTAATTAAGGAAGAATTTATCATCGTCATCGCATTGATGTACTATTGATCAACATAGATACCCCTTCCTTCGCACTGAACTTGTCACTCTTTCTTTTTTTGTACTGTCTCATTTAACTTGTAATGTTCTAAAAAAGAAAATAATTAACTCTTCAAAAGTGATGAGACCTACTCACTTTCTATCTTTTTTATCTTTTTCTTTAATAATCGCGACGAAAACAGTAACATGACAAGTTTAATGGAACGGAGGGAATATTTTAGAAAGTTAAAAAAAAAAAAACCGTATAAACGTTATATCAATATTGTTTTCATGAATTGAATGCAGTAACTATAACAAAGAAATTTTATTATATTTAACTTACACTTTATATTTTACCCTTCACTTTGTAAAAATAAAAATGTAATCTCAGCCGTTTAAAATTGTTTTTAAATATATAAATGTGATCTCGTTCGTCCATTCTTAAAATTTTAATTCCATCCATTTGTTTAATGATTTGATGGTCGAAATCCCCTTATTGGCTCCTAAACATCGTACATAAGAATTTGTAAGATTATGGAGTAGCTTTTTTATACGTGGATGTGCACTGACTGTGCAAACTATTCAATTTCAGACAGCGTCGCATCACTCAAGCATGTGCATCTAGGATTTGGGTGTTCTTTTTTGTTTTTTTTGGTTAAATTAAAACTTCATCATTTCATAATAAGTGTTTCACAATATGAATTAAAAGATCTAAAATAAAGATCTACTGTATAAACTTCTTTTTTTGAATTATTTTTTAGGATAATCCTCCAACCATTAATACTCTTAAAGGAATGAAATGAGAATGGAATAGAACATTTTTTTACTAAGAAATCACCATTTGTTAAGGAACCATTAATCCCGTGAATGGGATTAGCCATTCCTCCACTCTCCCACAGTATTGACTATTCCCTATTATGAGGAATACATTTTTTCTCTTTATTTTTGACAAAAATAAGTCCCCATATTTTTATTTTGACTAATAAAATATCATTAGAAAAACCTAATTATTCCACATCAACTACCGTCGTTCTCACTTCTTCCGTCGCCGCTTGGACATCAAGTGACGTGTGACATTTCATGTGGCTGTTTTGGCACCGACATGGCTTAGGCCCATTATTTTTACAAAAATCTATACTTAATTATATAAAAAGAGCTTTATTTTACAAAATTTGGATTGCCTATTATATCCTTACTATATATCTAATTTAATTTAAAGGTAATAGTGTAAAATAATATATTTTATTATAAAAAATATAATAATTCATTAGTAATTAAATTTACCTCATATATAAATTTTATATATGGTAAATATTAATCAATATCAATATATATAGAAACTATGTGTTTCATTAATTTGTTGTTTATAAAGGATTTATTTTTTATAAATATGTTGTCAATGGAATAAGGATCCCACTTTTAATAATTTTAAATTAATATGGTGGGTCCAACAATGATAATTTTTGTAAATAATGAGGTAAATAAGTAAGTGAATTGTGTGTGGTCTATTACTATAAATGGACGTGGCAATTCTTTTGTGGACGGACCGAAAAGAAAACTGTGACAATTCTTTTGTGGACGGAGGAAATAATATATATCCTAAAATCCCACAACAAATAAGGTTAAGTAGATAATTAATATCTTTAATTATTTAAAGTATATAATTTAGAAAGAATTACTTTTACATATTTCAATTAGCTCGAGAAGCCATTAACGAAATAATAAATTAAATAGTACTTCATCCGTCCATGAAAATTGTGATGCAATTTGTGCGACATGAGTTTTATGAAATATTTGATAGATGTTTGTTGAGTGGAGAAAGAGACCCACCACTTTTCATTTGTTGTGAGGTTTAAAATATAAAAAAGTGGGTGGGGTCATGTACAAAAAAGAAAAGATCATAATTTTGAGGGACAGATAAATAAGTCAATAAGATCACAATTTTCAAGGATGGAGGGGGAGTATCAAATTAAAGTTTGAGCTAAACTAAATGAACATTTGTTTAATGATTTTGATAATATCTTTCTGTGTACTTATTATTTAATTGCGGAAATTAAGATATCCGTAAAGAGTATTATATACAATAAAATATTTTATTTAATTTTGATTATATACGTAATTAATAATAGATTTTAATATGTTAGAGAAAGCTATCCTCTAATTAATTCAAAATGTGTTGATAATAAAAAGCATACTATAGTAAGAATGAATGTAATATAAAATACACATAATAAAATTCACTTATTATCAATCATACGTATTTATGTATAATTTGTCTTGAGTGTCTTAGAATAGGCAAAAATAAGTTAGATAAAGCAAAATTTTAGTATAATTCTAAAGCAAACTCTACAATTAGATTTTTACAAGAAAAAATGAGAAATATACTGCCGCTTAGCAAGTTAACAATCACATTCTACCTTCTATTTTGATAACTTATATTCATATTACTACTGACAATTGTTCAAAATAATAATGATATAATTATAAAAATATTATATGATACTACAAAATTACAAAACTAATCTTCATCCATCAAGATCAAGAAAATAAAAAATTAATCAATCATAACGTCAATCTACTAAAGTTTTGGTCCAGACTGATTTCTAGATATCAAACAATAATTAAGCATTACATGTAATATCTAAAATTAAGAAAAATATAGAATTTGACATTAAATATGTATTACATATAACAATAAAGCTATTCATTCGGCCACACTGTGGCCAGCCACACAGTGACATTCTCTTAATTACGAACAATAAAAATATAATTAATTATTAATAGTTCTAATTTAATTCTAGATTATTTTTACATAATTACCCTTTATTACTTTATTACGTTCAAATTTGAATTTGTAATATTTCCTCTCCACAATAATTTCAGATTTGTTTTTCAGTAAAGTGAATATCAAATTCTTTAAATAATTCACAACTCCTCAAATAATAAAACTTGTTTATTATTTCATCTACAAATAAATAATTGATCAATGGTCGAATCAAAGTTACAAAGTTATAATCGAATCAAAGTTCTTCTTTAAAAAAATATCATTTATGTTGGGAAAATTATAAGGTTTCGATTTGATACCAAAACCCAACTGATTCTCCAACCGAATAGATGATCGCGTCAACCTAAATAGTGTTTTCCAGCTCGCCTGTTTGAGCTTTAGATTTTCTAGGTTTACAGGTTAAGGAAGCGGAAGACAGCAGTCGACCCAGCTGTGTCTACAGCAGGAGTCAGCTAGCGGAAGATAGCAGTCGACCGACCGTGTTCATACCGGAGTCGGCTAGCGAAAGACAAGAAAGGCGTCAACCTTCAGCTGAGTCCTCCAGCAGAGCATGATCAAGCTGAAGAGAATTCGAGCTGAGTTCAAAACACAAATTCCAACAGTACAGAACAAATAGAACTAACGAAGACATCACTTCAAGTCGACCCACTACGAATTCAAAAGCCAGCTCCAAAGGCAGAAGATCCCAGCGTCAGAGGAAGTCAACATGCCTCGACCAATGAGGGATTGCCAAATCAGTATCCTAGACTTCAGGACCTAGGATGTGACACAAATGAAGACAGGTGCAGATTCGCCCAACGACAGATCTTGAATTTAAGAAGAGTAGGTAAGATTCAAACGGCTCCTCTAACGGCTAGTCTTGAATCTCTACCTATATAAACCCATCTTCAACCTCAGGATTAAACACGAAAAACTCTCTACAAGCTTTCATTCTCTGAAATCATCATTCTTTCAGAAGCTCTCTCAAGCAGTTCTACATAGTTCAAAGAACACTTTATCTTAAAGTGTTTCTAGTTCAGAAACTGCTTAGTTTTTCGTCTGATCCCTAGGCCAAAATCTTTGTATATCTTAAGCCTAGATTTCGAACGAGTTCATCATACTCTAAAGTTCTTAATTGTAAGAACTCGTTCACAGTTGGAACCCCAAACCAAACCCCTCTTACCCAGAAAGGTTAGGTCAAGGTTACGCTTGCTTGAAGCGGGAAATTCAAGTGTGTAAGGTTTTTTCAGTACCCGTAAACTGAATGGTTAGGCTTGACAGTGCCCGCAAACTGTTGGAACACAGCTCGGGTTAGAGTTGTGAAGTTGCTTGGTACTTGGAAACCAAGTGGTAGTGGATTACCAGTGAACCTGGTCGTGGACGTAGGAGGTGTTACTCCGAACCACGTAAAAACTCGCGTGCACTTTTCTTTCTCTTTATATTCAGTTTTGTACTAACTCTTTCATAACATTGCATATTTGATCAAAACTGCATACGCAGCTGCTCTCCAAAGACAGCTGTGTCTCTCTAAAAGTTGCACAACTTGACTAAGCTGAAAACCTAAAGTTAATCTTTTCAAACTGAGTTTTTCTAAGTAACCGAGCTAAGTTTTCAAACCACCATTTTCCGCACCGCCAGCTGAGTTATTTACCCAGTTGACCCTCCCCAGCTGGATCGATAACTGAGCTCACACCAACTCTGTGATTTAACTAGAAAAAGTTTTCTAAAAATCTATTTGGTGTATTCACCCCCCCTCTACACCAAATACCTAGCTCAGGGACCATCAATTGGTATCAGAACAGTGGTTCAACAGACCACCATTTCTGTATCAAGAGATCTCTCTTGACAATCTGTCAGTGGTTATCTGAACAGATCCTCTTTGTGAAAAACTCATTTTATTACATACTGCATATTTCTATGGATTCTTATCTTAACAGGAATCTTCCCACCTTCTCGGTAGACGATTATGCAATTTGGAAGTTCAGACTGAAGAGCTTTCTCTGTGCGCATCACGATATGATGTGGGACGTCATCACAGACGGACCCATCATCATCTACAAATTAGGGAACGAGCTTGTCCCAACTCAAGATGGCGAACAACCAAGATATCAGCTCATTCCCAAGCCCAAGAGTGAGCACACCTCAGAAGAAAGGAAGCAGGTTGGACTAGACAGCTTCGCGAGGAACAACATATCTTCAACGGTCTAATGCCTACCTCAGCAAAATCATCAACTGCGAAACCGCAAATGAGATGTGGGAAACCCTAGCAAAGCTATGCGAAGGGTCGGAGGAGATAAAGGAGAATAAATTCACGATTGCATGCCAGAAGTTTGATAACTTCAAGCAGCTGGTCAACGAGTCCATCGAAGGAATGGAACTCAGATTCTCTAATATTGTGGTGGAAATAGAAACCATCAGAACTGGGAAATACACCCAGCGAGAAAAGAATCTAAAAGTTCTTTCAGCGCTCACAGCTGAATGGAACACCTATAAGGTGGTACACCAAAGTCGAAGTGACTTACGTGATCTTTCAACTGAAAGATTATATTCCCTGCTCAAAGCCAACGAGTACAACTTGAAGATTACAATGAAAGAATCTTCAAACAATCAAAATGATGGAGAGCTGACACCTGCAACAAAGGAGATTGCGTTCAGAGCCAACTCTGACATATCTGCATACAGGCAGTCAGCTGAGTCATCGAAGAAGGATAAGAAGGACATGAGCAAGGAAGAGCTACTTGAAGAAATAGCCATGCTGGTCAAAAATTACAACAGACTCAACACCAGCAATGGCAAATACAAGAAGTTCGCAAGAACTTACAGAGACAAGTACGCAGCAGCTGATGAGAAGTCAGCTGACAAACGAACAGAAGAAGGTTGCTTCAACTGCAAGGAACAAGGACACTATCGGCTAGATTGTCCAAAGCTGTCCAAGAAAGACAAAGACCAACTGAAAGCTAAGGCAGCTGACAGAAGGAGAGCTTATATCGCCGATGAAGAATCAGAGTGCAACAAAATGGATGACATGCCATTTTCAGACTCGGAAGAAGAAGCCCTGATGGCCCATGATGAACCTGATTGGGATACATGCTTTATGGGACAAACAGACGGCATCGATGAAGATGAGGTAATGTCTCGAACTCAAAATCTATCAGACATCTCACCATCACACGAACACTCTACACAGGTCTCAGAATCTGGACTACCTGATTGGAGTCTAGTAGAGAAAGTAATGAACAATTCCAAGGAGCTTCAAGAGATTCTTGACGTCATTATGTGTGAGAATGCCGAGCTGAAGGCAGAACTGGAAAAGACAAAGGTATCAGACGCAGCTGATACAACACAGCTTCAACAGGAAGTTGTTTCACTAAAAGACAAAATAGTGAAACATGATCAACTGATGAAGGAATTCTACTATGAGAAGAAACAGCTGATGAAAGATGTGGAAAAGGTCATAGCTGAATCGGAAAAGAAGTCAGCTGAGATCATTGAGCTGAAAAGCACCGAAGAGGTACTATCTAAGAAGATAGTAGCTCTCATCAAAGCCACGTCAACAATGGACAAGATCATTAGTGCTCAACGTCCAGCAGCACTCAAAGCGGGACTGGGATACAACGAATCAAAGGATGCCTCAAATATTGCCTCCACAAGTGAAACTAAGGTAATGTTTGTACGAGCAAAAGAACATCCAATCCCAGCAACTCAACATCAACAGTTGAGGACACAGCAGGCGTCAGGAAGACCAGCTGTGAAACATCCTCAAGCTCCGTCGAGAACACAACAGGCATCAAGAAGGTCAGCTGTGTGACAACCCCAAGCCCAACTCAGACAGCAACGTGCTCAACCTCAACGAAGACAACAGGCTGGACTTTACAGATACCAGCAACAGCAACAGCACGTTGAACGATATCAACCGAGATATCAGAGATACCCAGTTGGATATCACTCATATGAGTACCAGCTGGATAATCATTTCCAGCCACAGCATCACATGAGACAGCAGAGACAAAGGAACGTCTCAGCTAGACACACAGCTGGATACCAAAAGAAATCAAGACATCAAAACGGGAAGACACTGAGATCAAGACCCCGCCAGCAACAACCGAAGAACACAAAGAATGTGTATACCGACTCAGCTGGGAGAATTATCAGATCAAATGACCCAATTCGAGTCATCAAGCAGATTTGGGTCGTCAAAGGATCCCTGTCTAACCCACAAGGACCCAATTAAAACTGGGTACCTGAATTTTAATTTTTTGTTTAGGTTGCAAGGAATCGACGCATCTCTGAGGAGTCGATGAGAACGCTATGGTACTTGGACAGTAGATGTTCCAAGCACATGACGCACCTAAAACATTTACTCCGGGAATATATCGAGCGTACAGGTCCACAAGTAACATTTGGTGACAACTCCAAAGGCCTAACCAAAGGTTATGGTACATTTAAAACTAGAAATGTTATAATCCCAAATGTTTCTTATGTACAAGGATTGCAACACAACTTGCTTTCCATTAGCCAATTCTGCGACAACGGTTTTTCTGTCAAGTTTGATGCACAAGGATGCACAGTGAAGCACAGGGAAACCAAGCAGATACTCCTAAGAGGGAAAAGAGAAGGAAATATGTATTTTGCTGACTGGAACAGCAGCCCTCCGGAGACTTGTCTTGTATCGAAAAGCAGCAATGAAGTCACCGGCCGTGGGTACGTACGGCTGAATCATCTCAACTTCAAGACAATCAACAAACTGGCTAGGAACCAGCTTGCTAATGGAATTCCAGATCAAGTATATGACAAAAGTCATATGTGCAGCGCGTGTCAACAAGGAAAGCAGACAAGAATTTCATTCTCTCTCAAGCCAGTTCAGTCAACTGATCGAGTACTTCAACTCATTCACATGGATCTTTTTGGTCCAGTTACTCCAGCAAGCTTCAATGGCAGAAAATATACTCTGGTCGTAGTGGATGATTTCTCAAGATTCACATGGGTATCATTCTTGTACCAGAAGAGCGAAACTAGGACTAAGCTGCCTATCTTGCTGGAAAGATTATCAACACAAAAGGAGTGCAAGATAATGTCAATAAGATCAGATCGTGGAACGGAGTTTCTGAATGAAACTATTTATGATTACTGCGAGAAGAATGGAGTTCTACATCAAACATCTGCAGCACGCACACCTCAGCAGAATGGTGTAGCAGAAAGAAGAAACAGAACTCTCAAGGAAGCAGCTACCTCAATGCTAGCTAGCTCTGCCATTCCAAAGAAGTTCTGGGCTGAAGCAATCAACACAGCTTGCTTCACTCAGAATCGCTCCCTACTCACATCAAGGCAAGGAAGGACACCGTATGAGCTATGGAACAACAGAAAACCATACATAGGATATTTCAAGATATTCGGATCCAAATGTCACATCCTTAACAATGGGAAAACACAGCTCAAGACGTTCGACGAGAAGACAGACCGAGGAGTATTTCTTGGTTACTCCGCTGTGAGTAAAACATATAGAGTCTTCAACAGAAGAACTCAAATAGTCGAAGTAACTCCACATGTTACCTTTGACAAATCTTCCTTCGAATATAGAGATTCTATCAAACGAAGAAACGAAGGAGAATCTTCAAGACTGATTCAGATAAGAGCTCAAGAAAATAGAATCAGGAATCTGGCCGAACCATTAATTTGGGACGATGAGCCAGAGGAGGAACTTCAAATCAACCAAGAAGCTCTACCAGCTGGAAATCGAGAAGAACCTTCAACGCCAAATCAAGGGGGAACATCATCAGCTGGAAATCCAAACACAGCTGAATCCCCAGCTCCATCTCCAGCTGAGCCTCTACAGAAGTCTCCTCAAAATCTAAATCAAAGAGAACCAATCTCTCAAGACTTAACTCCTGAGCAACTCCAAGTCAGACGAAATTTAGCCACGTCAAGCATCAATCAATTGGAAGAAGAAATTCGTAAGAGGAGAAGATGGATTGAAGATCATCCATCATCAGCAATCATTGGAGAACCATCTGACCAAGTCAAAACCAGAAGCTCAGCTGCTCAAGCTTCATCGGATCATCAAGAAGCAGCTGACACAGCTCAACTCTCAGTAGAGCTAGAACTGACGGTCTATGATGAAGACACAGCTCTAATGGCGTGTTACGTAGCTGAAGTGCCAGAGCCTCAATCAATTCTTGAAGCCTTGAAGAGCGTACCTTGGACTAACGCCATACAAGAAGAGCTGAACGAATTCCTCAGAAATTGTGTCTGGGAATTGGTCGACAGACCTCAAGAAGTCAAAGTCATAGGACTAAAATGGATATTCAAGAACAAATTGGATACCCTGGGAGTCGTCATCAGAAACAAAGCTCGACTGGTTGCCAAGGGCTACACTCAGCAGGAAGGAATTGACTTCGAAGAATCATTTGCTTCAGTAGCACTATTGAAAGCAATCAGACTCTTTCTCGCCTATGCAGCACATCACAAATTCAAGGTCTATCAAATGGATGTGAAGTGTGCATTCTTAAATGGAGAAATCAAAGAAGATGTCTACGTTAAACAACCTCCAGGATTTGAAGTAGAAGGAAATAAAGTCTACAAGCTAAAGAAAGCTCTTTATGGATTGAAGCAAGCACCTCGAGCTTGGTATGACACTCTGTCAAATTTTCTTGTATCCAAAGGATTCAAAAAGGGCTCAGTAGATAGAACTCTCTTCACCATCAAGTCAGGAGAAGATATCCTGGTTGTTCAAATCTATGTAGACGACATCATCTTTGGATCAAGATCAAGCTTCTTATGCCAAAGATTTGGAGAGATGATGTCAGAGAAGTTCTGATGGTCCCAAGACGGATACCTTGGTGTAGAGGGGGGGGGTGAATACACCAAGGTTTAAAAAACTTTTCCAATTTAAACTCTTTTGAGTGAGTTGGCTGTGTTCGATCCAGCTGGAAGGCAGCTTGATCGACACAGCTGGCTGTGTGCGGAATGTGGTGGGATTTTGGAAAGTCCGTCTGTTGCTTCAAATATATTGCAAATCTTAATTTCTCTTTTCAGTTAATCAGTTTATGCAGTTTGAAATAATGCTTATGAGGGGTTAGCTGGATGCATAAATAAACAGGAAAGAACAAAGCAACTTAACGTGGTTCGGAGAAACTACTCCTACGTCCACGACCAGAAACCTCTGGTAATCCACTAAGGATACCACTGACTTTTCGCGCAGTCAGCAAGCGTTGCAGCTTAGTTCCTCAAGCTGGATACAAGTTTACGCGTACTATATCGAAACGTAACCAGACTGTTTACGGGCACAGCTGAAGCCTACATTCAGTTTACGGGTACTGAAGAACCTAACCTGTAGTTTACGGGCACTACAGAACCACAATCTTAACTTAACCTTTTTCTGGGTTTGAGTTTGGGGTTTCCAACTATGAACGAGTTCTTACAATGAAGAACTTTGAGTATGATGAACTCGTTCAAGCTAGGCTTAAGATGGGAAGGATTATATACCTAGATACTAGTGGGAGAGAGCTTCAGCAGCCTGAGAATGAATAATAACTCATAAGAATGACGGCTGCTGGATCTTGAAGCTTTTCTGAGAGATCTCTTATTCTTTGGTTAGACTTCTTTCAATGAAGTATGTTGATCTCTCTTGAGTATATTCTCTCGTCACTCCTCCTCGTCTGATGATGAAGAAGACTTCTATTTATAGGGAGAGCTTAGAACTAGCCGTTGGAAAGAGCGGTTCTGAATCTCTACCTAACTTCTGACAGGATTGACTTGTCTTCTTCCTTGATTTCCTCGTAAAGCAATCCTAGGTCTGACTTCTAGGTGCTGAGGTGTCGAGTTCCTGATGGTCCAGATCAGATCTGACTTTATCTCAAGTTGACTTTGACTCTGCTGTGCTGGTGACTCTGAGCTGTCTTTAAACTCTGTTGGATCTTTGACGCTGAGCTGAGTCTTGAACTCTGCTGGGTCTTGACGTAGAGCTGAGTTGTCACACGAGCTGGGTCTTTTCTACAGCTGTGTCTGGAAGAACTTGATCGTCTTGAATCTGGATAACGTTGCTTATCACTCGACTTGGCTTACCCTGCTGTGTACTCAGCTGGGTCTTCTGCTGTCTTCAGCGACCACCTGTAAAGTTAGAAACTCTATAAGCTCAAACAGGTGAGCTGAAAAAACACTTGGGCTTGTGCAAACATCTACTCGGTTGGGGTCAGCTGGGTTTTGGTATCACTTCAAAACTCTATTAATTTTTCCAACAATTTCTCCCTTTTTGATGATGCCAAAACCCCAAGTTGGAAAAACAAAATTGCTTCCCCCTTAACAGGAAACGGGGATTCAAAGGATTAAACATTCACAGCAGGTAAACATATTCAGTGCCTGGACAAAGGGAGATTGTCTTCAGGTTGATTTTGATAAAACGAACTTTTTCATTAATACGAAGAAATTTTACAGCTTTCTAATTACAAAAAGTTCAAAGGAAAAATTCCCAGTTGGCTGGGTCTTCAGCTTTGCTGCTTCCTTTGTTCATCAATCTGATGGTCAGTCTTGAGACCATATCTATTGATGATGAACTCTTCCAGCTCCTTCCATTCAGCTTGATTCTTCGATTTTGAAATTCCTCTTTCTCCAGCCTAGTGATTAATTTCTTTGATGATTTGGGCCTTGTCAGGAAGGTTCGTTCCAGTTAGAGATGGAGGCTTTAACTGTTTGACTTTTGGAGCCTTCAGCTGAATGTTGTTACTCTTGGCATATAGGGCAATTGATCTTGCCATCATTGGATCTGTCTCGTGAAGTTTGAGGAAATAATCCTGGAAAGCAGTTTCTGGATCCATGCCTTTGAATTGATTCAAGTAGTAGAATTCTTTGATGAATTCTGATTTGCAACTTTCCCAGTTTTCATTGAAATCGTCTGGGTTCTTCTTGTCGGCTGAGGCTGGTTGGATTTGTTTCTTCTTAGCTTGCCTGTAGCTCTGCCTTTTCTTCTTCTGCTTTTTCTCAGCAGGCTTGAGCGATTCAGCTTTCTTCTTAATAATCTTATCCAGCTCTTGCATTTCTTTTCTTTGCTCGTTGTGGAAGTTACACAGCCAGTGATAGTCTCTGTATTCTTCAGGCTTGTGTCCACATGCTTTGGCAAGAGCAACCATCTTTTCTCTCCATGTCTCTTTGACTGCTTTGGCTGGTGCAGTTGGCTCTGTCTCTTCTTCATCCAGCTCTTTGGCAAAATCGTCGATTTCCCTCTGAATTTGCTGCACAGGTTCCCCCTTAGCTGCAGCTTCCCTCTCACTTGTTTTTCCAGCTTCATTATGATCTTCCCCCTTTTTGGCATTATCAACAAGGGAGGCAGAGAGGTTGGCAACTGTTGCGCTGAGCTTGGAAAGAATACCTTCAACATCAGCGATCTTGACTGAGTTGTCAGCTGTGACGAGATTCAGCTGGGCATTGCTGCTGCTTCCAGCTCTGAACTGAGCATCCAGATCTTTATATAGGTTGAAGAGTTGGCGGATGTCAGCGCTGTTGGAGAGAGTGGTCTTTTTGAGAGCTTCCAGCTGGCTTGAAAGATTTGAAATGTCGTCAACCGAGTGGAGCTTGAAGGTTTGAGATGATCTCGGGGACTCTCTTCTCTAGATGAATTGACTGATCAATTTGTTGAGAAACGAGAGATTGCCTGAGATCTTGACTGGTGCTTTCTTGAAGATTTTGAGCAAAATTATGGACTTCATCGATTGTCCACTGTTGTTCTCGAACTTGACAGTCGAGAGCTGAGAATCGCATGACGACGTCGACTTGAGACTTCAGTCTGTCCTGAAAGAGAATTTCTTCAACCTCTTTGGATATTGCTTCTTTCATTGCGGTTGAGAGCTTGACAGCTGAGTCAGTTTGAGTTCCAGATTCAACATGACTGGGTTTGTCTGCCTCGATCTCGACCAGTGAGCGAGTGTCATCGGCAATTGGACACTGTGGGGCAGCTTCGGTTGGCTTAACTGTTGCATTAGTTGGCCCTTCTTCAATCATCATTGCCTCAGCTGTGTCGGCAGGGACAGCTTCCTTGGCAGGTTCAGCTACAACTTCTTTGGATTTGACAGCTCCAGAAGATGTCTCCCATTCTGCTGCTGTAAGAAGCTTGTTGGCAGATTCCCAGATTTCAGCTGGGTGTGGCTTGGGATATTGCTGAGACACTTCTATAATTCCTCTGATGAGATCATTCTGGTGTAAGTATGCATCCTCCAGGCTTCCAAAGCCAAATGTGTGCTGGAGGCGTGCTTCATCAATCATCAGCTTCTCATATGAGAAGGTCTCTATCAGCTGCTCATTCTGGTACCAAGTTGCCATCTTGGTAGCCAGATAAAACTTGAGTTCTCCAACTTTGACGAGGGCGATGGGCAGGTGCGCTAGAATCGGATACTGAGTTAGAACACTCTTGATTCCTGCAATGCACAAGTCCTCGTACATGGCTTCCATAAAGGCTGAGCCAGTGGAGTTGAGTGATGGAGAGGCAGTAGAATCACTCTCTTCTGATTCTGTGGTGTTTTGAGGAATAGGTTCAAATGGGTTCACAGTAGGCTGTGAAAAAGTATCAGCCAACTGCGAGGGCGATTGAATTTCGGGTGAAAGTTGTATTGGGGGTGAGCTGGGATTAGTGGAAGAGGGTTCAGCTTGGGTGTCAGCTGACTGTGAAGGAGCTTCAGCCAGTTGAATATCTTCCTGCTCTCTTACAGGAGATGGCTCTTTGGTTGGAAAGCTGGGTGGAGGGGAAGGCTGTTTCGGCGGAGAGCTGTGAGGTGGTGAGGGCTGGGGTGAGCTCCTTGGATTATCCAGCTCGTCCTCTGAGCTGGATGACAATCCATCATTCAATCCCATCTCGGCCAGGATGTTTGATCCGTATTGATCGAAGGCCGACACTGGCTGTGGGGAGAGAATCACCATTGCTTGACTTGGAATGACAGCTGTTTTCTTTTTCTTCTCAGCTGGACCTCCAGCTGGTTTGGGGTCAGCTGCCTTCCTCTTTCTTTGTTTCTTCTCAGCTGGAACTTCTGCCTCTGATCCTTCCAGCTGCTTCTTGCTTTTACTCACAGCAGGCTGCTTCTTCAGAAGATCATTGACTTGACTTATTCTTTGGAAAAGAATCTTCGTTTCTGGAAACGGTTCTGAATCAGCCCACTTTACTGTGTGCCCTTTCACAGCTTGCTCTATCAAGAAAGAGATTTTGGAGCAGAGATACAGTGGCTCTGATGTTGAAAACGTCGTCCTGGTAGAGTTGAACTTGATCTTCTCAGACTCCTTGACCAGACGGTTGAGTAAGAAGTCAAACCAGTTGATGTTTACGCCTTTGATCATGGCAATCATCGGCTTGAGCTTTGGAATGCTGATCTCTCCTTGAGATCCAGCTATCCCTAAGATGCATTTCTGCGTGATATCCAACAGCAGCCTGTACTTTGGCTTGAGCAGGAGCTTGGACATGCTCGCTCTGTACGGCTCTGGGGAGATAAGCATCTCTCTGCTGAGAAATTCATCCACTTCTTCACGACTGTAATCATCTGGGATGAATCCTCCTTCTCTGGGTAGGTTGAACACCTTTCGTAGCATCTTGTTGAGTTTGATGGTGACGGTTGTTGTATCAAACTTTCCGTCTTTGCCTTTGACGATCATGTCAAATGAAGATGAGTAGAAGCCGTCTTCATCAATGATGTTGAGGTAGAAAAGTGCGGCATCTCTCTTTAGCAACAGCTTGGGCATAGAGGTTGCCCACAGCAGGAGACCGGAGTCTGCAACTAGATCCACCATCTCTTTTAACTCTGAAACATGGAGGTTGGAGGTGGACAGAATACTCTCAAATGATAGCTTTGTCATTAGAGCTTCAAACTGGTTCATCCCTGCGGTTGATTTCTTGGGCGCCATTTCTGCAACTTGTTGAATTTGATCGTGCGAAGAACTTGCAGAGAATAGATGAAGATTTTGAATCTTTGAAAGTTGCAGAGATAAAGATGGAGGAGGAAAGAATCCGCGTATCTTTTCCATATATATCAACTGCCATATAGGATCAACGGTTGAGATTGAATCAGTTGATATTCTGATCAACGACTGGGAGAGATTCACTCATCATGTTTTGCTGACGTGCTTTCGGCGAGTGTATTACAACCACGCGTGAGGCAGTTCAAACGTTTGTCGCTCTGCCTTGATTCTGCCGTGCTACAGTACTATGCAGACTTTATAATTAATGCGATGGGAAAAGAAACTTATCAAACAATTTAACTAAGGAATGTATGTCCGCTTAACATAAGAATTCAAAATAATTGGACTTTATATAACATATTCCTCAGAGCAATTATTGCATGAGACGCAAACCGGTCAGCTTGGACACAGTATCCAGCTGATATCACAGCAATCTTCTCCTTTGTTTGATTGACAGTTCTCCTCAGCTGAGTATTTTGAGATTAGCTTGAATTTCCTTCAGCTGAGTTCCCTTTAGCTCTTCGACTGATGTCCAGCTGAGCTTGATTCCCTTTTTGGCTGGGAAATTCTTCTGAACTGAGCTTTGGGATCCAGCTGAGTTTGTTCCCCCTCAGCTGGATGAGCTTTTCTTTGTCCGGTTTGAGCAGTCCAAATAATCCACACATCATTTTGATTGCTCCGCTGGATCAGGTTTCCCTTTAGCTGGTGATACCAGCTGAGTTTTATCTCGGTGAGTGCATCCTGTTGGGTATTCTACTTGATTTTTCTGAATCTTTCCAGCAATGTAGAATTCCCCCTTGATATGATAGTAGGTGGCTTTTTCTTCAGCTGCATCCTACTTCCTTGAGCGGATTTTCTTATTATTGGCTCATTCATTTGATAAGGTCAGCTGTCCCAAGTCCAGCTGATTCATCTGCTGCTTTTGAATTCTTCTCTTAAGACCAATGTACTCAGCTGTACGTCTGGCTGAATCTTCATTTATGTATCCAGCTGTTCTTTATTTCACAGCTGGTCCCAGTCAGCTTAGCTGGGTTTCTTCATTTTCTTCATCGGTTGAATCCAACAGATGTTTCAGACATCTTAATCAGAGCAATCATCCTCATCAGAGTCGGAGAAGGAGATTTGATCATCATCCATTTCGCTCGATTCGATCCTTTTATCCTCTCTCCGGGAGGATGACTCAGCTGGGTTTCTCTTTGGGTAGAGTTGCTTGTCGTGATGAACCTTCACGATATTTTTGTACCTTTCCTTGCTTTGTTCCAGCTGATTAATGCTCCGTACAAGCATGGCAACTTCTTCGTTCAAATCTTCTTTGCTCATATTTCTGTGCTCCTTGTTGGTCCTTCCAAGCTGAGCTGATTGAGCTTCTTTCCATGGCTTGATCCTCAGCTCTGCTTGATTCATTCTGCTGGATGAATCTCTGCTTGTGATCCCCAGATCAAATTCGTTGGCCTTCAAGATGGAGAACAATTTTTCCGTCTCCATGCTGCCAAGATCAGTTCTGCTTTGGTGAACCACTTTGTGTGTACACCATTCTGAGGAGAGAGCTGAAAGAACTTTCAAGTTCTTGTCTCGAACCGTATATTTCCCAGTTCGGATTGTTTCGATCTCGATGACGAGGTTGGAGAATCTGAGCTCCATTTGATCAATGGACTCATAGGGGAGTTGCTTGAAGTTGTCGAATTTCTGGCATGCAACTGAGAATTTTTTCTCTTGAATTTCCTCTGAGCCTTCACACAGCTTGGCTAGAGTGTCCCACATCCCCTTAGCTGTCTCGCAGTTGATAATCTTGCTGAGATAAGCGTCCATCACCGTTGAGGAGATGACGTTGCGAGCGTAGCTGTCCAAACCAGCTTGTCTTCTTTCTTCTGGAGAGTACTCCCTTTTGGGCTTCACAACTTGCCGGAGTACTGGTTCAGCTCCAGGTAAGGTTTCTGCTTGCCTTTCTGATTTCATGATGATGATGGGTCCGTCAGTGATAACATCTCACATCATGTCGTGATGCGCACTCAGAAAGCTTTTGAGTCGGAACTTCCAGATCTGATAATCATCGACAGAGAATGTCGGAAGATTCCTGTACAGGGAAGATTCCATGACAGTATGCAATATAATGATTAAAAAAAAATTTTTTGAAACTTTGAAGGATCTGTTCAGGTGACCACTATCAGCAAAGAGGCTGACTTGACACAGAAAAAGTGATCTTTTGAACCACTGCTTTGATACCAATTGATGGTCCCAATACGGATACCTTGGTGTAGAGGGGGGGGGTGAATACACCAAGGTTTAAAAAACTTTTCCAATTTAAACTCTTTTAAGTGAGTTGGCTGTGTTCGATCCAGCTGGAAGGCAGCTTGATCGACACAGCTGGCTGTGTGCGGAATGTGATGGGATTTTGGAAAGTCCGTCTGTTGCTTCAAATATATTGCAAAGCTTAATTTCTCTTTTCAGTTAATCAGTTTATGCAGCTTGAAATAATGCTTATGAGGGGTTAGCTGGATGCATAAATAAATAGGAAAGAACAAAGCAACTTAACGTGGTTCGGAGAAACTACTCCTACGTCTACGACCAGAAATCTCTGGTAATCCACTAAGGATACCACTGACTTTTCGCGCAGTCAGCAAGCGTTGCAGCTTAGTTCCTCAAGCTGGATACAAGTTTACGCGTACTGTATCGAAACGTAACCAGACTGTTTACGGGCACAGCTGAAGCCTACATTCAGTTTACGGGTACTGAAGAACCTAACCTGTAGTTTACGGGCACTACAGAACCACAACCTTAACTTAACCTTTTTCTGGGTTTGAGTTTGGGGTTTCCAACTATGAACGAGTTCTTACAATGAAGAACTTTGAGTATGATGAACTCGTTCAAGCTAGGCTTAAGATGGGAAGGATTATATGCCTAGATACTAGTGGGAGAGAGCTTCAGCAGCCTAAGAATGAATAATAACTCATAAGAATGACGGCAGCTGGATCTTGAAGCTTTTCTGAGAGATCTCTTATTCTTTGGTTAGACTTCTTTCAATGAAGTATGTTGATCTCTCTTGAGTATATTCTCTCGTCACTCCTCCTCGTCTGATGATGAAGAAGACTCCTATTTATAGGGAGAGCTTAGAACTAGCCGTTGGAAAGAGCCATTCTGAATCTCTACCTAACTTCTGACAGGATTGACTTGTCTTCTTCCTTGATTTCCTCGTAAAGCAATCCTAGGTCTGACTTCTAGGTGCTGAGGTGTCGAGTTCCTGATGGTCCAGATCAGATCTGACTTTATCTCAAGTTGACTTTGACTCTGCTGTGCTGGTGACTCTGAGCTGTCTTTAAACTCTGCTGGATCTTTGACGCTGAGCTGAGTCTTGAACTCTGCTGGGTCTTGACGTAGAGAGGAGTTGTCACACGAGCTGGGTCTTTTCTACAGCTGTGTCTGGAAGAACTTGATCGTCTTGAATCTGGATAACGTTGCTTATCACTCGACTTGGCTTACCCTGCTGTGTACTCAGCTGGGTCTTCTGCTGTCTTCAGCGACTACCTGTAAACTTAGAAACTCTATAAGCTCAAACAGGTGAGCTGAAAAAACACTTGGGCTTGTGCAAACATCTACTCGGTTGGGGTCAGCTGGGTTTTGGTATCACTTCAAAACTCTATTAATTTTCCCAACAAGTTCCAAATGTCCATGATGGGAGAAATGAGTTTCTTTCTAGGACTTCAAGTCAAGCAATCATCAGAAGGGATTTTCGTAAATCAATCCAAATACGTGAAAGACTTGATCACCAAGTATGGAGTTCAATCCAGCAGAACTATAAAGATTCCAATGAACACCAACTGGAAGATTGAACCAGGAACTGAAGGGAAGTCAGTTGATTCCAGCAAATACAGAGGGATAATAGGATCCCTGCTGTATCTAACAGCAAGTCGTCCAGACATCTCTTTTGCAGTCGGAGTGTGTGCCAGATTTCAAGTTGATCCAAAGGAAGAACACATGCAAGCAGCTAAGAACATTCTCAAATATCTCTAAGGAACTCAGAATGTTGGACTGTGGTACCCAGCTGAAGACAATCTACAGCTGACTGGATACTCAGATTCAGACTTCGCTGGAGATCGGTTGGACAGAAAATCAACTTCAGGAACTTGTCAGTTCTTAGGAAGTAAGTTGATTTCATGGTTTTCAAATAAGCAAACGTGCGTCGCAACTTCCACAACAGAAGCAGAATATATGGCCGCTGGAAGCTGCTGCTCACAAATTCTCTGGCTGAAACATCAGCTGGATGACTATGAAGTGAAAACTGGACAGGTTCCAATTTTCTGTGATAGCTCAAGTGCGATTGCCATTTCAGAGAATTCAGTACTTCACACAAGATGCAAGCATGTAGACGTACGACATCATTTCATCAGAGATCACGTAGAAAAGAGGGATGTGATTGTTGAGAAAATTCACACAGACATACAGCGGGCTGATATTCTCACAAAACCGCTAATAGAAACAAGATTCAAAATGCTGTGCGGATTACTAGGACTACTCAACCCAGACGATGCTTCACCCAGCTGAAGGGAAGAAGACCCAGCTGAATGCAAGCAGACAGCTGTAACTCAGAATCAACGTCACTGATATCAGCTGAGAAAGAATCCAGCTAAATCAGATGCTGAAATTGAAGGATTATTCAAGAGGAACTACCGGAACTACGATGACCCAGCACACCCACTCAACCGAGGTATCAGCTGACTACAATGATCAGCTGAGAGGTTTGCAACAACATTAACTACACCTACTCATTCTATTTTTCAGTCAACTCATATCTTGTCATATCTAATCAAACTTAATTAAGAGTCTGCAAAGAATTGAATCATGGGAGTTTCGAGGCAAAAGTCAAAATGCCTCAACTGTCCTCTCTCGCGCATTAACTCACATCTTCTAATCAAGAAATTGACATGACGCGAGAATCACTCCTATTCGTAGATCTTCTTATCAATAGACAAATCTTAATCGTCCATTCATCAAGAAAGCTCTATAAATATGCTAGAAGATATACGTAAAGCATTGCATTAACCCTAAAAAGTTTTTCGGCATTCTTTCTTATTTCCATCAATTGGTATTATTTGTTTCTACTAACAATAGTTGCAGAAGAAGAACATGGAATCTAGAAAGATATCTCCCGAAGCCGATCAAACTTGAAGAATCTGTCAAAGCTTCAAGATAAGAGTTGCTTAACTCTCAGGAACCTCAAAGAAGACGGAAGTGCAGAAGAAGGTGAAGCCCATCAACAGATCCAGTCCAACACAGTAAGAGACTGCAAAGCTCAAGAACGTCATTCACCAGGAAGGCGCAGAAAGCTTCCTGGGAATGTCAAAGGAAAAAAACCTCCTCCGCCCCACTGTTTCTCTCAACATAAAAGAGAGAACGGGACATACAACTCCCTGGGATGCAAAAATCAACGTCAACAGACCTGGACCAGATGTTGATAAAGCCGGAGTATTCAAGAGCAGTCATGACAAAGCTCTTGCTCCACCACAGGAGGCACAGAAAAAGATGCAGGAGACAAAGCAGCATGCATCTATCTCCGTCCCAGCTGGGAATCGGAGACAACTTGAGGAGACAAAACATGCTGAAGCACCGTCTTCAAACAGAAGACTCAAGTCAAAGGTGCTCAGTCAGTCAGCTGAGAAGCCAGCTGACATTATGAGAGAATTCGTAATTACTCTCCGAGGAGCAGAAGGCCCACAAGCGGTCGTTTCTTACGGTGGAGAAGAAGTTCATGCGCCTGCGTGAACATAATCGTCACCAACACCGCAATGGAGTATTCCAGCTGGTCAACCAAGCTTAAACCCCAAGACAGATGGAATACTTCAACCGGCTTCTCCTCAGTTTCCTTCAGCTCCACAGGGACACCAGCTTCGAGATCTTCCGATGAAAGATGCTCAAGCCCCTGCACCAAGCTCAAATGAGAAACATCACCCAGCCAATGATCACCTGCAGCTGGATGATGATGATATGAGCTGAACACAAGTCCCTCAAGTGCTGAATCAGACTTTCTCATTCAATCTAAGAAGTCTGAAGAAGCAAAATTTGCAAGGAATGAAGTTGTGCCCGACTCGGAAGATGCTATCTTCCGTGCCAACTCATCCCTCCAAGTACTCAGCTGGACTGCCCCAGCTGAATCAGGCCAATGACGCTGTGTCTGCGATCACAGCTGAGGCTAATGCTACTGAAGAAGAGCCAGCTAATACAACAGCTGAGCCACTTAGACTCCAAACCTCGCTGCTCAGAGCTGAAGACCACAGTTTCGCCAAACTAAAACATCGCAACAGCCGATGGTGTATCTCTCCCACCCTGTTTGATCATGCCAAAAAGGGGGAAGTAAGGGAGAAGAGACAAGTAAAAAAAAAAAAGAGGCAAACTGTTGAGCTAGAGGAACCAGCTGAATCAGAATCAGCTGAAGAAGACGAGTCAAAAGAAAGAAGCAACGGATGCAGAAGAGAAGACCCAGCCAACTGGGATTGAAGACTGAAGGATTGAAGACTGAAGATTTGAAGATTTTTTTTTCCTTCTTTCTTTTTCCTGTGTTATTATGTATATTCTTACATTAATAAAACACAAGTTTTTCTGCGTCATAAGTTGTCTCAGTTAGGTTTTGGCATCATCAAAAAGGGGGAAATTGTTGGGAAAATTATAAGGTTTCTATTTGATACCAAAACCCAACTGATTCTCCAACCGAATAGATGATCGCGTCAACCTAAATAGTGTTTTCCAGCTCGCCTATTTGAGCTTTAGATTTTCTAGGTTTACAGGTTAAGGAAGCGGAAGACAGCAGTCGACCCAGCTGTGTCTACAG
This sequence comes from Agastache rugosa, assembly GCA_031470985.1. Classification (NCBI taxonomy): domain Eukaryota; kingdom Viridiplantae; phylum Streptophyta; class Magnoliopsida; order Lamiales; family Lamiaceae; genus Agastache; species Agastache rugosa. The sequence continues at coordinate 12,846,199 of CM062604.1, forward strand.
CAGGAGTCAGCTAGCGGAAGACAGCAGTCGACCCAGCTGGAGTCAGCTAGCGAAAGACAGCAGGCGTTAACCTTCAGCTGAGTCCTCCAGCAGAGCATGATAAAGCTGAAGAGAATTCGAGCTGAGTTCAAAACACAGCCGGTCCAGCTGTACAGAACAAAGGGAACTAACTGAAGACATCACTTCAAGTCAGTCCAGCTCTGAATTCAAAAGCCAGCTCCAAAGGCAGAAGATCCCGGCGTCAGAGGAAGTCAACATGCCTCGACCAATGAGGGATTGTCAAATCAGCATCCTAGACTTCAGGACCTAGGATGTGACACAAATGAAGACAGGTGCAGATTCGTCCAACGGTAGATCTTGAATTTAAGAAGAGTAGGTAAGATTCAAACGGCTCCTCCAACGGCTAGTCTTGAATCTCTACCTATATAAACCCGTCTTCAACCTCAGGATTAAACACGAAAAACTCTCTACAAGCTTTCATTCTCTGAAATCATCAATCTTTCAGAAGCTCTCTCAAGCAGTTCTACATAGTTCAAAGAACACTTTATCTTAAAGTGTTTCTAGTTCAGAAACTGCTTAGTTTTTCGTCTGATCCCTTGGCCAAAATCTTTGTATATCTTAAGCCTAGATTTCGAACGAGTTCATCATACTCTAAAGTTCTTAATTGTAAGAACTCGTTCACAGTTGGAACCCCAAACCAAACCCCTCTTACCCAGAAAGGTTAGGTCAAGGTTACGCTTGCTTGAAGCGGGAAATTCAAGTGTGTAAGGTTTTTACAGTACCCGTAAACTGAAAGGTTAGGCTTGACAGTGCCCGCAAACTGTTGGAACACAGCTCGGGTTAGAGTTGTGAAGTTGCTTGGTACTTGGAAACCAAGTGGTAGTGGATTACCAGTGAACCTGGTCGTGGACGTAGGATGTGTTACTCCGAACCACGTAAAAACTCGCGTGCACTTTTCTTTCTCTTTATATTCAGTTTTGTACTAACTCTTTCATAACATTGCATATTTGATCAAAACTGCATATGCAGCTGCTCTCCAAATACAGCTGTGTCTCTCTAAAAGTTGCACAACTTGACTAAGGTGAAAACCTAAAGTTAATCTTTTCAAACTGAGTTTTTCTAAGTAACCGAGCTAAGTTTTCAAACCACCATTTTCCGCACCGCCAGCTGAGTTATTTACCCAGCTGACCCTCCCCAGCTGGATCGATAACTGAGCTTACCAACTCTGTGATTTAACTAGAAAAAGTTTTCTAAAAATCTATTTGGTGTATTCATCCCCCCTCTACACCAAATACCTAGCTCAGGGACCATCAATTTATATGATTACAATGCATCCGCTGATGAATATAAGATATCTATATTTTAAAGGAAGATAATTATCTCTTCTTAAGACGAACAACATTGAATAAAATATTAATTGTAAGATATTTACCAAAACAAAAATATTAGCTTGGTTTTGAATGATTTAGAGGCAAAGAGGGAATAATTGTTTTACTGATTTTTTTTTTGTTTAATGGCTAGGATATTTTTTGATCCAGATCTTAATATTTTCATAAATAAAATATTAGAAGAGTAAGGAAAATGAGGAATGAAATCTTACAACATAATCTGACTAAATTTTGGAGCCAAAATAACATTGAGATACTATAGTCCTAATAATTTTAAGTCTTTTTAGTAAACCGATTATTAATTGAACCAGTCTGATTTTATAAAAAACAACGTTGTGTGGCTAGAATAGCTACATCCTATAATATGAACACTTCAAGTATTAATTTTTAAGATATATTTAATATATAATATGATATACCATAGATGTATCAAGCAAACCATAACAGTCTGACTTATAAAGAAAATCGAAAGTAGTTTATTTGATCTTTATTAAATACATATATATTATTTAAATTTATAATTTCTACGTGTGATGGACGTGTTATATACAAATACATGAAACAAATATACCAAAATTAACATATTAGCGTCCCCACCATATGTGGGGTATTTGACGAGATTAGTTCTGATCAAACTTTTAAATATAATTATTATTATTGATTTATTGATATTGATTCTAAAAGCTTCAATTATTGAAGCAGCCTGTAATTGACTTACACTACCGACCTTTTGTTTTGTGCCTCTAATTGGAATATCAAATACTGTGATTATTCAGCACCTGTCTTAATTATTTGGTTTATTTGGACAAATTATAAGGTATTATACGGGATTAAAATACCATATACATTAATATAAATATAATATTGCTTATGTGAATAGTCTTCTTGTGAAATATTGAGGATTTTATGGACTATTATCCAAATTTCTTTTCTCTTCATTTTTCCCTTTTTGTTATTACCTTCTGAAATTTGTTAATTGTTTTAGTTGTCCATTTGTCACGTCAGCGACTAACAGATGACCAATGTTCTCAAACTTTTAAGTATAAATACAAATATATTGGTCAAATACCCCACATATGGTGGGGGATCTAATATGTTAAATTTGGTATATTTGTTTCATGTATTTATCTATAATTTTTTTGAAGAACATGAGCTTAAGCCACATCAACAGCCAAGACGCCACAAAAGATGCCACTGTCACTTCGGTTGCCACGTAATTTTTCCGGTGTCGAAATTTGAGCTTGAGAGATTTGAAATTGGGTTAGAAATTGACATTACACATATATTAGGATATAATTGACACCAAACCAATTTATTGGGATAAATTTGGATATTTGGTCTTGCGTTTATTTGTTACATTTTTTAATAAAAATTAAAACCTCTAAATGATGTGGATAGAGAACGATTTAGAGTGTAATTAAAAAATAATCTTGGATTAATTTCTCTATAAATAATGAAAAGAATATATACGCAAATTGGTGAATTAATAAGAAAATCATTAATTATGCCAATGAGGTCTAACTTAAGTGCCAAAGCTGAGGCACTACAAGACTCTCTTTAACGAGAGGTCTTGGATTCAATCAGTCTGCATGTGGTGTAATTTATTCTCACTTTGTTTGGTGATGTAGTGTAGTGGTCCACTTGTGGTGTAAAGGTCCACCTATGTGATGGTGTAATGATTTATTTAATTTTATATCTATATATATATATATATATATATCTTGTAATTCTAAAAAAGTCGTTAATTATAAATAATACTCGTCATGTTTCACTGAACATGTCTTCCTTTTTTTTTTGGATTGTCCCATTTAACTTATCTTGTTCTAAATAAAAAAAATAATTAACTCTTTAATTTATCTTATTCCTTAATAACTGCACCGAATAGTAACAGAACAAGTTCAATAAAACGAATTACAAGAGTACTATATAGTTATTTATAAATCTCCATGTGACTGGTCATAATAGCAACGCCCATTTTCTTTTATAGCACATATTTCTTAACTCTTGCGGAGAAAGTTTTGTTGAATTTGATGACGTGACTAAAAAGGATGGGTCGACAGTGGGTATAAATAATATTTATTGTCCACATACATATACCAGTATATTTAATTTGGTGGCCAAGTGAGTCTAGTCTAGAAATCTAGATTATATATTATATTTGACTCACGTACCCTAAAACCTAATTCAGCATGTGAGGAGAGAAAAAGTTGGCACACCAATTATTCCCAATTAGCTATTTTAATAGTTAAATACAAGGCTAATTTTTATGTTACTACCTCCCTCCACGATAAGTGTGGTACATTTATAGTAATACAGATTTTAAGAAAAGTAAGATAAATATTACTCCTTCCGTCCCACAAAACTGTATTATATGTTAACCAGCACATGTTTTAAGAAATGTTTGGTAGAAAGTATGTTAAGTAGAGAAAGGGATCCACCACTTTAAGAAATATGTCGTAGATATTTATTGACTAAAAAATGAGACCCAACAATTTAAAAATATGTGGTAGATCTTTGTAAGGAGTTGTGTAGGGTCATGTCCCAAAATGGAATTGATACACTTTTTAGAGACGGATGAAAATGAAATTAATGATATAATTTTCAGGGAGGGTGGGAGTATTTGAGTGGAAAATTAATTAGGGAAATTTATGCACGTTGATTAATTATCTATGTATGTTTTAATGTGTTTATATCTCATGTTTGATTACGTATGTTCATGTTCAAGTTAAAGGGATACAGCCCTATATGTCAAGTTAAAGTTAAAAGGATACAACCCTATACGTTCAAGTTAAATGGATACAGCCTTATATGTCAAGTTAAAAGGATACAACCCTATATGTTCAAGCTTTGATTCAAATCTCATGCATCAAGTTTATATGTAGTTTATGATAATATGTTTTATTTATACGTTTAAATATATATGGATAATTGCATATTTTCTCACTGAGTATATTTCAATATGTTCAACCCCTTCAATATTTTCACTTCTCAGGATTCGTAGTCGAAGCTGTCGTGGAGGCCGAGAATGACTAGTGCGAGGATTTGAGATATCAAGATATTATATATTTTATTTATTTAATTCTTATAGTTAAAACCGGATTCTAAATCTTTAGTATATACTCAAATATCAGTTTTCCATACTTAGTTGCTGCTTTAAACTTGTCATGGATTCGTTTGTTAGTTTCAAGTTTTGTTTATAATTTTCTTAATAACTTTCAAATATTTTATTGTTAGAAAACTTATCTTTCTTTTATTAATAACAGTAAATTTTATTTTGCATGTTTTCCTTCCTAATCAATTAGATATATTTTATTATTGGTAGTTAATTAAATTGGGTCTAGGAATAGTGTTATCAATAAGGATACATGTATTAAAATATTATATCGTTTATTTATAGTTGTGCGGTTAATTGAAAGGATTCTTGAGTTTTTAAATAAATTTAATTAATATGTTTATTGAAATATTCATTAAAATATGTATGTGATATATTTAAGTAATTTTAGTTTTCGCTTAAATTTCATGTTGTATGTTATATTGTAACACTATAGTTAATTATGAAAAATGGTGTTACATAGGGACCCATCATTTTAAATTTATGTGAGTGTAAAATATAAGAAAATGGCGGGGCGCCATGTACTAAAATAAAAAGTATACCACTTATTGTGAGCGTACCAAAATAAAATTATTCCTATACTTATCGTGAATCGAGGTAGTATACATTTTATTACGTCTCTCTTCATAAACATAAACACTAGCCATTAAGTAAATTAAATTTATGGTCACTTTTTTTTTTGGCATATCTATAAAAATTGGTATCCACTTTTAATTTTATACAATTTTAAAATATATTACATAATGATTTACTATGAACAGGTAAAATATATCTGTAGTCTTCAAGTGTTTTTGAAAGATCAAGTTTTTAGATAAAGAAAATCTATTACTAATAGGCTAATAGCACTGATTTTTTGAGTCATCCCCTTAATCAGAGATCCTACGTGGTGCGCCCTCCATCTTCTATTTTTATTTATCTAAAATTCATATTTTGTGCATCCTTATATCATATATTAATTTTTATGTATTTATTATTGATAATTAGAATATGATTGTAATTGTATATCTATATTGTATTTTCAGAATCATTCATCATATATGTAAAATTAAATAATTTGGTGTACGCATGTCAACAGTCAAAAGCGCGTGCGTGCATGCATATAATTCTTGTAAAATTTGATAAAGATCGTTTGAAACTATTTTTTCGTGAACCTCGGAAGAAATTATATATACATACACGCTCTATTTTTCCTGCAGACGGACGTCACTTTATATTTACATTATTATATATATATATATATATATATATATATATATATACTTTAGTGCCTGATTAGATTATATATATATACCTTGTAATTCTCTAAAAAAATTCCTCTTTTAACATTCCGATAAAGATAATTAGATAAATGATACAACCCTGTAGAATCGGAGCACATGACTTAATTAAGTGTGTGAAATCTTAAATTATACTCCCCCTATTCCAATAGCAAGATCCATCTTTCATTTTTCGTCTGTCCCAATAGCAAGGTCCCCATACTATTGTATTGAATGATCTTGGCCGGTTGCTTTCCATTCATATAATGCACACAACTGTGATTGCTGGTTGGGCGGGCTCGATGCATGGCTTGGTATGAATTAGCAGTTTTTGATTCTTCTGACCTTATTCTTGATCCAATGTGAAGACAAGATATGTTCGTTATAACTTAGAGGCAGGGCCGGTCCAAAACAATTTAAGGTTTGAAGCGATAAACCTAAGAAACTTACATGTATAAAAGGATATATGAAAAATCTATCTCATTTTTCTTGATTTTTCAATTGCAAACTGATTTATTAAATTTTTATAATCAAACAAGTTCTAACGAATTACTCTCAATTGATAATAAACTTAATTCATTCAATCTATCTTGTGACATAGTTGTGGCAAGAGGATTCGGACCATGTACATCTGGTATGTGAGTTCTGATTTTACCATTGCACCACCATAACATTTTGTATTTTTCTACAAATATAATATATATATATATATATATATATATATATATATATATAAAAAGACATACATATATAATCGAGGCCCTTGATTTTCTGGGGGCCTGAGGCGGCCGACTCAGTTGCCTCATGCACTGACCGCCCCTACTTAATTAGAGAGCGCAGTACAACGGAGAGTTGTATGCTGCGTTCGGAAAGGATGAATCGCTTCCGAAAAAGGAATCTATTGATTCTCTCCCAATTGGTCGCACCATATGCGTTTTTGACCATAGCCCTAGTTGTGTTTTTGTTAATTAATTTCTGATAATGCCAAATACAAAGTTGATTAGGATCAGGTGGTATAATTGTGTAAACCTCCAAACAAAGTGGACGTGCAATAAGCTTGCAGTATTCGATTATTCGATTATTCAAATAATTACTTATCAACTGAATAACTTAAACAAAATATTAATAATAGCAGTAATAATAACACAAAGACTTGAGTACGTGTGATTGACCGTACGGTCGGTTGGATAAAAAATAGTACTACAATTATCTTAAAGAAAAGTAATGATTATATTTTTATCCATTAAATAATTAAAATACTAAGTAATACTAGTTATTGTAAAAAAGGTGATAATTATGCTAAAAAACAGTGATAATTCAAATCCAATCATTCAGCCAACCACATCCAAGTCCACTGGCTTCTATTTTTTGAAATAGCAAGTAAAAAAAAACATGGGTCAAGGGGAATGTTTTAAAGAAAAGCAAGGGTGTTTTGGTCATATTAGTTTTGAAACCAGGTCATAAACCTTATAAAATGAATTGATGTTTAGTGTTTACCGTGAGTCCTCACAACACCAACTAAAAGCATAATCAGCACACAAAATAAAATTGCTTTTGCTGCTGCGGTGCGGTCGTCAATCCCCCCGCCCGCGTGTGCTGCCAAAATTTCTTCACTCTCTCTCTCCCTCCGTCACTCTCTCTCTATATAGATATGCATTGTTTGATTGCATTTTATTGTACGGTTTGATACTCCCTCCGTTCCCAAATAAATATTTTGAGCTGCCAAAATACGAATACCAAGGTAGTGGGCAAAATGACTCATTTCATCCCTAATTATTGCATAGAAAACCGAAAAAGTAAACCTTTAACCTTGAGACAAAAGGTAAATATTTGACATAATTTTTGCATAGAAATGTGCAATAGGATACTTATTTAGGGACAATTTTTGGCAGCTCGGGACACTTATTTGGAGACGAAGAGAGTACATTTCATTACACTGCATTTAATTTTTGAAAAATATACACATGCATATATAACTACTGATGCATCCCTTTCCACTGTCTGATGTATCTCATTACAGTGTCTGATGCATCTCATTAATTACACTGTTTGTGCATTAAATTTTTGAACCATATTAAACCTATTTAAATCAAAAAGCTGGTTTGACTGAAAAATAAATAAATTTGAACATAAGGTTAAGTCATATCTATTAAATCTTGTAGGATGAATTATTTACATCTATTCCTATTTTTCACTTTATGACCTATTCTCAGATCTCTTCTCTCTCTATATATATATGGTGAGAACACATCTTTATATGAGAACGTGAGAACAATGCATTTTTATTACATTCGAAATGCATAAAATGTAGAAACTAAATGCATAAATATTTTAATGCATAAACTACAATAACTTAATGCATTAACATTTAAATGCATAAATTAGAGTAATTAAATGCACGGTTAAATCTGGACCGTAGATTAATAAAGATCAAGGGTCCAGATTTGTTCTTACTCACCTAAGAAAGTAATTTTATTTGATCCGCTATATATATATATATATATATATATATATATATATATAACTCAAATTCAAATTTGTTGATATTTCTTATTTATTTGATTATGTGCTTTTCTTTTCTTTTTATTTTAGAATTGAGTAGTTTGAATCTATGATTCAGTGTTATAGTAATATATCTCATATAGAGCTTAATTTTAAGCTAGTAATTTGTATTCGCACTTACATTTCTTTTTTATGTTGAGTTGTTTTTTAATTATTAAATCCTAAACTATTTATTACGTGAATTATTCAAAGTTATTGCTAATAACCGCACTAGTAGTTTGAGCTAACAATTCTCCAAATAAAGTACTCCATTTACACAAGAGACCTACAATGTACTCGATCTAGTATTTTATCTAATAATATAACTAGAAAAATCAAAGCATAACACACGAAATAAATTACTATAGATTATATTACACATATCAATGCCACTCCCTAGTCCCTAGTCCTCTTTCCTAGAAAGCACACGATCATTAGTCAGTAGTCATATTCGGGATGCTACATATATAAGTAATGTAATTAAGTCTCACTATCCTAGTACACAATGTAGTATTATACAAATCAAAATATAAAATTCCTACTATTATCATATTCATTTCTTGGCGGCCATCCAAATTTGACAAGTCTTGCTCTTCTTCCCACTATAAATAGACCACTGCTGCACTTCATTTCTCACTGCATAATCACCTTCAATATCTGCTTTGAGCTCTTTTGCAATATATAAAATTAGCATACAAAATTCTGCAGATACAAAAAATGGCATCAGGACAAGCAGAAATCCAACGGCCCGTCGCAAATTTCTCCCCCAGCTTGTGGGGCGATCAGTTCATCAAATATGATTCCGGTGCTAAGGTTCTTTGCTCATTCTCACTCTCATTAAGCATGCTGGCTGCAAATTAATTTTCATTGTGTACTAAATTTTTCCTGTATATACCATTCATATAAGCTATGATAAGTACTAAAAATCGCGTACGTTTTCTTACTGTTTGTGTAAAAATATAGGCTGCAGAAATACATTCCAAGACAGTTGAAGTGATGAAGAGCCAAGTTATGGATATGTTAACTGCAGCTGGAAACAATATGGTTGAAGCCATGAACTTGATTGACTCGCTCGAACGTTTAGGCATTTCGTATCACGTTGAAACTGAGATTGAAGAAAAATTGCAGCATTTTTTCAATCTAAATACAGATTATAGTGATGAGGCCTATGATTTGTACACTGTTGCTCTTCATTTCCGATTATTCAGGCAACATGGTCACCGTTTATCTTCCGGTATGTTTATTTTTAATCATTTTACTTTTCCGCAGTGGTAAAAATTATTAATTGAATACGATCAAAATACTAATTAATATAATTTTGTTAAAGCAGACATTTTCGGTAGGTGGATCGATGGGAAAGGCAAATTCTTGGAAGGCCTTAAGAATGATGCCAAGGGTTTGCTAAGTCTGTATGAAGCGTCGTATTTGAGGACACGTGGCGAAACCATACTTGATAATGCGCTTGAATTTGCTACTGCCAGTCTCACATCGATAGCGCCAAACCTGGAGTCTCCTCTTAGGGAGCTAGTTGAGAATGCCCTATTCCAACCCTTGCACTATGGAAATCCAAGAATCGAAGCGCGTACCTTTATATCCATCTACCAAATATTCGAAGACAAGAATGAATCTCTCTTGAGGTTTGCCAAATTGGACTACAATCTATTGCAGACGCTACACAAGGAGGAGCTCCAAGAAGTGTCGAGGTAACATATTTCATAATTTCAATAACATTAACTAAAGTTTATAATTAATTCTACGCACGTACAAAAGCCACGTATACAGAGAATTTGATGCAAGAATTGTTGTTATGTTACGTTGTAGGTGGTGGAAAGAGTTGGACCTAATCTCGAAACTTCCTTATGCAAGAGATAGAGTGGTGGAGTGTTACTTTTGGGCCATGGGAGTGTACCATGAGCCACAGTTTTCTCGTGCTCGTGTGATGCTCACTAAAACCATCGCCATGACCTCCATAATAGATGACACTTACGATGCTTATGGTACAATTGAAGAACTCGATCTTTTTACTGAAGCAATTGAGAGGTAAAAATTATATTTAGACGACATTCTTAGCTATATTGGCTGATATTTCGAATTAGTTTGGATCGAGCACAACTTGATCAATTTTTTTTTTCAGGTGGAATATTGAGGAAATTAAAAGGCTACCCGAGTATGTTAGGCCATTCTATGCAGCTCTTTTGGAACTATATGAACAATTCGAAGAAGAATTGGCTAAGGAAGGAAGATCCTACGCCATACACTATGCAATAGAATCTGTAAGAGTTGAAGTATTCATTGTTCCTTTATACCTATAATTTTTTCGAAAATGTCACCACCATCAACGACTTTCAAAACTGTTTGAATTTATGAAATTGACAATATTATTTATATTGCATATATAGCTTAAAGAACTGGTGAGGAGCTACCATCTTGAGGCAAAGTGGTTTATACAAGGATATTTACCACCTTTCGAGGAGTACTTAAAGAATGCGCAAATCACCTGCACTTACTGTTATCACACCACGACATCATTGTTGGGAGTCGAATCCGCCACCAAGGAAGACTTCGAATGGCTAAGCGAGAAACCTAAAATGCTTGTAGCTGGGCTCCTAATTTGTAGAGTCATTGATGACATAGCTACTTATGAGGTATGAAAATTTTTGCAAAAGACTTATATATATCTCTCTAAAGAATTAATCATTACAATAATTAATTTTAACAAGTTAACAACAAATTAATTTAGGTTGAGAAGGATAGGGGTCAGACTGCTACGGGCATTGAATCCTACATGAGGGACAATGGCGCGACAAAAGACGAAGCGATAGCTAAATTTTTCGAAATAGCCACAGATGCATGGAAGGATATGAATGAGGAATGTCTCATGCCGTCCCCTCACCCTAGAGATGTGTTGATGCGAATCTTGAATCTTGAGCGCATCATTGATGTTACTTACAAGGGCAACGAAGATGGCTACACTCAACCTGAAAAGGTTTTGAAGCCCCACATCGTTGCTTTGTTCGTCGATCCCATTGAGATTTAAACGTTTATTTAACTTTATGCTGTATTAGATAATTAAGGCCATTTCTCTTCTTCTATGTTTTCTTGTTTGGTCTTACCGTGTTTTGAAGACCCAATAATATTTTCCCTTTTACTTAATTGGTTTGGCTTTGATTATTTAATTTACTGTTCGATTCTCGTTTATATTTATTAATTTGTGTCTTTGTTATGATAGTGATGTAGTATTAATTCAATACAGGTATTGTGTATTGCTGATAATGAAGTTAAAAATGTAAAATATTGATTGATATTTTGATTGTAGCTAAGGGTGGACTAATAAAAAATGAAATGAGGATGATTAAAGGGTTGGATTCCTTAAATCTAGTATGTAAGACACAAAACGAGGTGTAATGGAGCAGTTAAGCTCCAAATAATATTCAAATAACAACATAAATATTTTAAATTATAATTAAAATTACAAAATTACTAATAAACCCCTACTGTATTTTCAAAATTGCTGGCGGCCCAAGGCCCCCAGAGCCCGTAGTAGTTTGAAACACTGACATATGAGTTTGTTAATTCTACTTTTTATTTTTCATGATAAATGTGTATTCTGAAAAATAAATATGGGATACATACGACATAGTTCGAACTAGCTAGTTGTGTTCCACAAGATAGTACTCCCTCCGCCCACGATATTTAGGACACAATTTCCTGTTTGGGGTGTCCATCATATTTATATCACTTTCCTTTTTGGGACAATACCTTACACACATTCATTATTTTATACCTCACAACAACTCATTATAGTGGGTCTCTTTCTCCACTCAAACACAATTTATCTAACATTTATTAAAATCCATGTTACATCCTATGTGACCTATATATTTCATGGACGGAGCAACTGGTATCGGCATTATTCTACAAGATTGGATGGGAGTTTTTGTGGCGGCAAAGGTGAGGCTATGGGTTTACACGAAGCACTCTCATGGATCAAGAACAAAGGCATTCATCATCAGGTGGAATTTCGTTCAGATAGTAAGCTAGTAGTGGATGCTTTTGGTTCTCGAGACACAGATAGGTCCCAGTTTGGATCCATCATTAATAGTTGTTGTCTTGTTTTTCAATCTTGTCCCAATTTTCGGCTTAAATATGTTAGACGTGAAGTCAATGCAGTGGCTCATAGACTAGTTGGAATTTTAAGGATTATCCTTCTATGTATGTTTGGGATGGACCTCCGGATAATGTGGAGGGTCTTCTCTGTGCACCATGCATTTGTGAGCAATAATATTGAACTATTTTTACCTCAAAAAATAAAATAAAATGAAAAGAGACATTAAGTGAAACCGAATCATTTTTGTCGCGGAAATGAATATATAACCAGAAATATGGAGGCAATTAATATTGATAATGAGGTATTGTGTAGTGCTGATAATGAAGTTAAAAATTGATTGATATTTTGATTTAAGCTAATTAAGGTGGACTAATAAAAAAATGAAATGACGATGATTAAAGGGTTAGATTCCTTAAATCTATAATAATATGTAAGACACAAAACGAGGTGTAATGGAGCAGTTAAGCTCCAAATTAAATAATCTTCAAATAACATCATAAATATATAATTTGAGTTATTAGTACTTTTTAAGCACTCCACAACATAATTAAAACCTTATTTTACTTATAGGAATTGAAAATTTTTATTAGCAAAAAAAGAAAAAAAATAATAATATTAATTCTTATCACATTACACGAACGCAACTTGCATTCAACACAATAACGACATGATAAATATTTAATTCTTTGTCCTTATCTTGACGATACAATAATGACACGAACACGATAAGACCTGACACTAATTTATTTATTTTATGTGTGTTTGTATCAGATTATCGTGTTATGTCAATTAGCAGCCATATGCACGGGAGTTCACCCCAAATCTAAAAAATAAAGAACTTCCAAAATTTGAATTATTTGAAGTTACTTCATCGACTGTTGACATACTGTGTATTTTAAGCTCATACACCACAAATGTTACACAAATATTATTCTTTTTAGATTTTGAGTGTACTTGATAAACGTGTATTACAAATGGGAATATTATAACAGCCAAACCTATTTTGAAGTTAAAACACAAACAATTACTAATTTATACAGATATGTATGCGTTGAGTGTCGTAGCTGGCCAGATTATGAAAAATTCTAAGCCTATTACACGATATATGACACCTTGAATTTTGTGAGGAGATATTCCTACATCTCAAATATTTCCAAACTGGCCGCCCAATTGGCTAATTAAAAAAATAATCGTACTTACCACGTTAATTTAATCGTTATTTTTTAATTCTGGCCTACTGTGTTTGTCGCAAATTTAGCTAATTAATCCTCATCATAGTACTGGATAGAATTTTGATGCTCATGGAGATATGTGCATATATCGATTGCATGTGATTATAGAATCTTTCTGTAGATCGAGACCTCAGTACCTTTAACATTAAAATAGTAGAGAAGGTCTCCTGTGAGACCGTCACACATAAGTGACTGGATCCTGCTGACCCGATCTGGTCAAAACGGGTCAATTCGACTCGGTTAGTTTTTTTTTAATTTATTTTTCTTCTCCGTTTTTGGTTATGATTTTAATTTATAGATAATGATTGTGGCAAAATTAATGTGTTTTAGCTCTCTTCGAGGCCTTCGGCTCCCCTTGCTCGACTTTAAAAAAAATAAAAAATAAAATAAACTGAAAAAAGAATTAAAAAAAATGAAAAAAAATCGGAAAAATAAAAATTTAAAAATTCGGCATTCGGCGCGTGTGTTACATGCGCCGAATAAAAAAAATTGTCAGGCGCGTGCACACGCCTTGTGTGATGCACACGCCTGACTTATGTATTCAAAATGGGCGCGTGGCACGAGCCCAGCACGCGTGGATGCGTCGCACCTAAGTGGGGGGTGCAAGCAAGTTTTTGCCAAAATAGTATATTTGTAAATGAGATCTACAAAAATATGCAAAGGGCTAATTAAAACAAAAACTAGGGACATTAAATGATCCGAATGAAGCAGAGGAGCTTTCGCAGGAGGAGATACAAGATATTATGGAGCTTACGCGTGGAGAGTTAGACATTGTCGTTTCATATATTTATAGATCTGCTATTAAAGCGGCTCATTTTTTAGCGCAATATGCAGCGCAAATTTCAAGTCCGTCTAGTTGGATTAATGATTTCCTAAACTGGCTTAGAGATATTGTTATTTCTGATATTTCCTGTTATTATTAGTGCAAATTTGCTTTTTCAAAAAAATAATAAAAATAAAATAAAAACAAAAACTAGGGTGATATAAAACATGATATTTCTATCCTGATTCGTGAATCGAATTTTATCTCTTAGTATGATATTATTAAATTATTTTAATATATCTATAACTAATTAACCACTGAAAAGCTAGAACCGCCAAAAATATGAAATTTCTCACTGTTCACATATGCAATATTGGAATATAATTCAAATACAATTATCTGGATCAAATGCAGAATTCATCTGGTATTTGAAGCTAGTTGATACACCATTAATTGTAGACCAATATTGTATTCTCTTTTAGAGTTTGAGATTATTTGGCAAACATAATTAGCATACACACGCTTGACCACAACATCATGTTCATATATATAGCAGCCACATTATGGCTAGCCATAAATTGGTCTAAGTAGAAAAAAAATTTGATTGATTTATAATTTCAGTTCTAAATGACTTTTAACAGTTTAAATTTTTTAGTTAATACAAATTTATATTAATATATTTGAATTTGGAGGCAACATAAATCTCGATAAATATAATAGAGGGAATACAAAGTTTTTTGTCAAAAGAATGAGAGGAATATATATTTACACTAATAATGACAGAATTTAAATCAAGAATATGATGGTAACATAAATTATATATTTGTACGTGCTAAATAAATCAAATATCTAACTAAATTGGTCTATTTTCATATAATGGACCAAATTATGGCCAACCACATTATGACCAAATAGCATCACTTTTTTTTTTTTTTGGCGTGTGAAGGAAAGCATGAGAGAACAAAACTATTAATTATTAATTATTAATTATTAATTATTTTAAATTTAATATGGAAATACATTACGGTCATTACCTAGCATAAGATAGGTCTAAATAGTTGCCAACTTATTTACCTTATAGAAGATATATCTATATCTATACCTATTATAAAAGACCGAATTCTTACAAAATTGGGATTGCCTAATATGTCCATATTATTATGTTTATTTTAAGGGCAATAATATAAAGAGTTAATCATGTTGACTAGCCAATTAAGTTAGTGGAAATTAATAGTTGACCACCAACTTTATTCTAATAAATTGTGGCCAACTTTGGGCTGAAGTGACTTAAATGCCCTTCATATCACTTTACAGATTTTTTCACTTTCACTTTCTCTCTCACCGTACTCTCTCTTTCACCCACTCCACTCTCACTTTCTCTCTCCTCTCATGTCTCTTTCTCTCTGTACTCCCTTCCTCCACCGCCACTCCCTCCCGTCTGCCGCCGCCGCCGCGTCTTCTTCCTTGGTCGTCTTTTCGATTTGATTTATTTGTACACTTTTTCGAACAGTTTATTATTTATCTTATAGTCTTTTTCCGGTCATCTTCTCCGGCGTAGCTTTCATCTCCATAGTGATTTATTTGAGGTATTTTTACTGTATTAGTTTTAATTGAGTTTTCTAGATCTAGTCTATCATGTTCTAGATCTAGTCTGTCATGTTCTTGTCATATTTTTCAGATCTTGTTGTCCTCTTCGTGCATATGTGTTCTTCCTGCATTTTTCACGTCACTGAACGTCGCGACTTGGCACACCTGGTACGAATACAACATATTCGTACCAGGTGTGCCAAGGCATACCGCGCATAGACTTGGAACACCTGGTACGAATACACACCATTCGTACCAGGTGTGCCAAGTCTAGGCGCATCGCGACTTGGCACACCTGGTACGAATACGTTTTCGTACCAGGTGTGCCAAGGCATACCGCGCCTAGACTTGGCACACCTGGTACAGATATAGACCATTCGTACCAGCTGTGCTAAGTCTAAGCGCGGTATGCCTTGTCACACCTGGTACGAATACGTTGCATTCGTACCAGGTTTGCCAAGGCATACCAGGATGCGGTTGACCAAAGACGAACACCATCCAGGATATTAGATCTGGAATGTGACGCCATGGATTCTGGAGAGAAAGCTGTGAAATAAGGCAACGGGATCTGGAAGAATCTGGTGCGGCGGTATATCTAGAAGAATCTGGTGCGACAATAGATCTGGAATATGGCTGGCAGAATGTGAAAGTTCAAGGCGGCGCGGCGGACTGGACTGGAAGTACGAAGGCGGTGCGGTGGAAGGGATGGAAGTACGACGATGCGGCGGCGGAATGAAAGTACGACGGCGGCGGCGACGGCAAAATGAAAGTACGACGGAAGAAATGGAGAAAATGGGATTTTTAGAGAGAGAAGAAACAGAGAATTTGAAATTTGAAAACTGAAAAATGAAATGGGTGGATGGATGGTTAATAGTGGTTTCAAGGGCAAATTGGTCCAAATTTCCAAAAGTTGGCCAGAATTTCTACAAATAAAGTTTGTGGCCAACTATTAATTTCCACTATCTATATTGGTTATCCCAAATTTTGCCTCTAATATAAATCTATATTAAATTTTTTCTCAAAACTTAATATATTAATAACAGTAGGTACTCCTACTATAACTCAACTTAATGAATTAATTAATAATATAGTCATACTCGTACTATAACTCAAAAGTGAAAGAAAAATGACAACATAAATTTTGAAAATTGTGTTAAGATTTATTAAGATAATTTATGTTTTGAGGGAAAGATTTATTAGGATATTAATTATTGTATATTAGTTTTGGTAAAAGTTTATGTTTTTATTAAGTTAGCAATTTAATAATTATTTTCTCTAATAATTAACATGTCTTTATTATTAAATTTCATACTTATATTTCAATCTTTTCTCTTTATCAATATTGAAACATCTCTTTACATAACTTTATTTTATATTTTATTTTTTTATGTAATTTATTATACTTTACAGTTCTTATTTGTTGATAACTTTTAGTCGAGTCGAATTAAGCCGAGTACCATCAAGCTTAATCGTAATTCATTTATTAAAGATTTTATACAAGTTTATTGTATAATAGCTTCGAAAAAAAATTACAAAAATATGAGTGTGAGGGAGAGGGAGGAGGCGGGGCTGGTAGTCGCGGCTGGTTACAGTGGTAGGTTGTGAGATGGAGGGGGGAGGGGACGGTGGGTGGTTGTTCCAATTTTAAAAGTCATGTGTTTAATAAAGATAAATATTACGTATTTTTCGATAATTAACCCTATATTAAATATATAATTATGCATAAAAGAAAAATTTTAGGCTTTTAATAGTGTAGTATTAACTATCACTATATATAGTAGCAACCAATGCATACTAATATATTAATTAATATATTCATGGTTATTAATTTAATTTAGAATATAGGCATAAATGTAATTCGTATTATTTAGAATTAATATATTAGATAATTCAAAAAATAAATATATTCTCCTTAATTTTTTTTTCATTGGTTTTGCTACAAAGCTAAGTTTGTTGTGTGTTATAACTTAAGAAGAGAGTTGAATGTCTTCACTTAACAGAAGACGGTGTACATGTAAGACAAACACTGTTCGTACGTAAGAGAAAGTTAAATAGTACTCCCTCTGTCCCTGATAAGTGTGGTCCGGAGGAAAGGACACGGGTTTTAAGAAGGATATTAGGTAGATGTGCAGTGAGTGGAGAATGAAACCCACTTTCTTGTAGTGTTAGTTACTTTTAAAGGGTTAAAGAGTATAATTTTAAGTGGGGTCATATCCATTTAAGGAAGGACCACACTTATAGGGAACATACGAAAAAGGAAAGTGGACTACACTTATCAGGGACGGAGGGAGTAGCTTACAATAATAATATTAAAGGTGTTTCACAATACTCAAGAGAACATTTGCAAAGACCTAAAAATAAACCTTAATATAGATTTCATCCATAAAGGTTTTAATAAGGTTCGAATCTGAGGTATAAGCATGTTATAACCAGAGTTTTGGTTCCTGAAATTCTCCATTTTTTTTATATATACGACTCTTCATTCATAATTAGAGTAAATATATTATAATAGACTATTACTACTAATATCATACAATTTTAATGATTGTACATAAGATATGATATAATAAATTTAGTTTTATTTTTTTCTACTCTTTACACATACTTGCTAATATTTTGTTAAAGGTGATAGTCAATAATTAATAATATTATAACTTAAAAAAAATTATCATCAAATATATTTTATTATATAGTGTAAACACAAATTTTATGTATTTAATATAATAAACACAATAAATCGTGTACAAATAAATATTTTTAGATCAAAATAGAAGTGCGGGTTGCGATCTCTATTTTATCCTCTGATTCGTCTCTTCGATTTGTTCTTGAACGATCTTCAAACAGTTTCCGGGATTTTCAGAGATTTAGCGTCTCCTTGATCTTTATCGGATTTGATGTTTGACTTTATAACGTCAATCCAGAGGGCCGACGCCTTATTTCTGAATCAAACGCTAGACTTTGGACGCTTTTGGTAAGAACGTCTTGCTTCCCACGAAGAATGTCTTGCTTTCCTTGAAGAACGCCTTGAATGTTGGAGAGGATTCTTAGAGAAATTCTCTAGAACTCTTGAGCTCTTTGTTGGGAAAATTATAAGGTTTTGATTTGATACCATAACCCAACTGATTCTCCAACCGAATAGATGATCTCTTCAACCTAAGTAGTGTTTTCCAACTCGCCTGTTTGAACTTTAGATTTTCTAGGTTTACAGGTTAAGAAAGCAGAAGACAGCAGTCGATCCAGCTGTGTCAGTAGACCCAGCTGTGTCTACAGCAGGAGTCAGCTACCGGAAGACAGCAGGCGTCAACCTTCAGCTGAGTCCTCCAGCAGAGCATGATCAAGCTGAAGAGAATTCGAGCTGAGTTCAAAACACAGCCGGTCCAGCTGTACAGAACAAAGGGAACTTACTCTGAAGACATCACTTCAAGTCAGTTTGCCCAATCCAGCTTTGAATTCAAAAGCCAGCTCCAAAGGCAGAAGATCTCGGCGTCAGAGGAAGACAACACGCCTCGACCAATGAGGGATTGCTGAATCAGCATCCTAGACTTCAGAACCTAGGATGTGACACGAATGAAGACAGGTGCAGATTCGCCCAACGGCAGATCTCGAATTTAAGAAGAGTAGGTAAGATTCAAATGGCTCCTCCAACGGCTAGTCTTGAATCTCTACCTATATAAACCCGTCTTCAACCTCAGGATCAAGTTACGAAAAACGAAAAACTCCCTACAAGCTTTCATTCTCTGAAATCATCAATCTTTCAAAAGCTCTCTCAAGAAGTTCTACATAGTTCAAAGAACACTTTATCTTAAAGTGTTTCTAGTTCAGAAACTGCTTAGTTTTTCGTCTGATCTCTAGGCCAAAATCTTTGTATATCTTAAGCCTAGATTTCGAACGAGTTCATCATACTCTAAAGTTCTTAATTGTAAAAACTCGTTCACAGTTGGAACCCCAAACCAAACCCCTCTTTACCCAGAAAGGTTAGGTCAAGGTTACGCTTGCTCGAAGCGTGTAATTCGAGTGGATAGGTTCTTCAGTACCCGGAAACTGAAGGTGTAGGCTCGACAGTGCCCGCAAACTGTTGGAACACAGCTCGGGTTAGAGTTGTGAAGTTGCTTGGTACTTGGAAACCAAGTGGTAGTGAATTACCAGTGAACCTGGTCGTGGACGTAGGAGGTGTTACTCCGAACCACGTAAAAACTCGTGTGCTCTTTTCTTTCCTTTTAAATTCAGTTTTGTACTAACTCTTTCATTACATTGCATATTTGATCAAAACTGCATACGCAGCTGCTCTCCAAAGACAGCTGTGTCTCTCAGAAAGTTGCACAACTTGACTAAGCTGAAAACATAAAGTTAATCTTTTCAAGCTGAGTTTTTCTAAGTAACCGAGCTAAGTTTTGAAACCACCACATTCCGCACCGCCAGCTGAGTTATTTACCCAGCTGACCCTACTCAGCTGGATCAATAACTAAGCTCACCAACTCTGTGATTTAACTTGAAAAAGTTTTCAGAAATCTATTTGGTGTATTCCCCCCCTCTACACCAAATACCTAGCTCAGGGACCATCAATTGGTATCAGAGCAGTGGTTCAACAGACCACCGTTTCTGTATCAAGAGATCTCTCTTGACAATCTGTCAGTGGTCATCTGAACAGATCCTCCTTGTAAAAAACTCATAATATTACATACTGCATATTTCTATGGATTCTTATCTTAATAGGAATCTTCCCACCTTCTCGGTAGACGATTATGCAATATGGAAGTTCAGACTGAAGAGTTTTATCTGTGCGCATCACGATATGATGTGGGACGTCATAACAGACGGACCCATCATCATCTACAAACTAGGGAACGAGCTTGTCCCAACTCAAGATGGCGAACAACCAAGATATTAGCTCATTTCCAAGCCAAAGGGTGAGCACACCTCAGAAGAA
Organism: Agastache rugosa; assembly: GCA_031470985.1. Taxonomy (NCBI): domain Eukaryota; kingdom Viridiplantae; phylum Streptophyta; class Magnoliopsida; order Lamiales; family Lamiaceae; genus Agastache; species Agastache rugosa. The sequence goes on from CM062604.1 coordinate 12,867,113, forward strand.
AGGAAGCAGGCTGGACTAGACAGCTTCGCGAGGAACACCATATCCTCAACGGTCTCCAACGCCTACCTCAGCAAAATCATCAACTGCGAAACAGTAAAGGAAATGTGGGAAACCCTAGCAAAGCTATGCGAAGGGTCGGAGGAGATTAAGAAAAATAAATTCATGATTGCATGCCAGAAGTTTGATAACTTCAAGCAGCTGGTCAACGAGTCCATCGAAGGGATGGAACTCAGATTCTCCAATATAGTGGTGGAAATAGAAACCATCAGAACTGGGAAATACACCCAGCGAGAAAAAAATCTAAAAGTTCTTTCAGCGCTCACAGCTGAATGGAACACCTATAAGGTGGTACACCAAAGTCGAAGTGACTTAGGTGATCTTTCAACAGAAAGATTATACTCCCTGCTCAAAGCCAACGAATACAACTTGAAGATTACCATGAAAGAATCTTCAAGCAATCAGAATGATGGAGACCTCACACCTGCAACAAAGGAGATTGCGTTCAGAGCCAACTCTGAAAAATCCGCATACATACAGTCAGCTGAGTCATCGAAGAAGGATAAAAAAGACATAAGCAAGGAAGAGTTACTTGAAGAAATAGCTATGCTGGTCAAAAACTACAACAGACTCAACACCAGCAAGGGCAAATACAAGAAGTTCGCAAGAACTTACAGAGACAAGTACGCAGCAGCTGATTGGAAGTCAGCTGACAAACGAACAGAAGAAGGTTGCTTCAACTGCAAGGAACCAGGACACTACCGGCTAGATTGTCCAAAGCTGTCCAAGAAAGACAAAGACCAATTGAAAGCTAAGGCAGCTGACAGAAGGAGTGCTTACATACCGATGAGGAATCAGAGTGCAACAAAATGGATGACAACATGCCATTTTCAGACTCGGAAGAAGAAGCACTGATGGCCCATGATGAACCTAATTGGGATACATGCTTCATGGGACAAACCGACGGCATCGATGAAGATGAGGTAATGTCTCGAACTCAAAATCTATCTAACCTCTCACCATCACACGAACACTCTACACAGGTTTCAGAATCAGGGCTACCTGATTGGAGTCTAGTAGAGAAAGTAATGAACGATTCCAAGGAACTTCAAAAGATCCTTGACGCCATTATGTGTGAGAATGCCGAGCTGAAAGCGGAACTGGAAAAGACAAAGGTATCAGAAACAGCTGATACAACACAGCTCCAACAGGAAGTTGTTTCACTAAAAGACAAAATAGTGAAACAAGATCAGCTGATGAAGGAATTCTACTATGAGAAGAAACAGCTGATGGAAGATTTGGAAAAGGTCACAGCTGAATCGGAAAAGAAGTCAGCTGAGATCATTGAGCTGAAGAGCACCGAAGAGGTACTATCTAAGAAGATAGTAGCTCTCATCAAAGCCACTTCAACAATGGACGAGATCATTAGTGCTCAGCCTCCAGCAGCACTCAAAGCGGGACTGGGATACAATGAACCAAAGGACGCCTCAAACATTGCCTCCACAAGTAGAACAAAGGTAATGTTTGTACGGGCAAAAGAACATCCAACCTCAGCAACTCAGCATCAACCATTGAGGATACAGCAGGAGTCAGGAAGACCAGCTGTGAAACATTCTCAAGCTCCGTTAAGGACACAACAGGCATCAAGAAGGCCAACTGTTCGACAACCTCAAGCCCAACTCAGACAGCAACGTGCTCAACCTCAACAAAGAAAACAGGCTGGATTTTACAGATACCAGCAACAGCAACAACACGTTGAACGATATCAACCGAGATATCAGAGATACCCAGCTGGATATCACTCATATGAGTACCAGCTGGATAATCATTTCCAGCCACAACATCACATGAGACAGCACAGACAAAGGAACGTCTCAGCTAGGCACACAACTGGAAACCGAAAGAAATCAAGACATCAAGACAAGAAGACACTGAGATCAAGACCCCGCCAGTAACAACCGAAGAGCACAAAGAATGTGTATATCGACTCAGCTGGAAGAATTATCAGATCATATGACCCAATTCGAGTCATCAAGCAGATCTGGGTCGTCAAAGGATCTCTATCTAACCCTCAAGGACTCTATTAAAACTGGGTACCTAAATTTTGATCTTTTTTTAGGCTGCAAGGAATCGACGCATCACTGAGGAGTCGATGAGAACGCTATGGTACTTCGACAGTGGATGTTCCAAGCACATGACGCACTTAAAGCATCTACTCCAGGAGTTTATCGAGCGATCAGGCCCACAAGTAACATTTGGTGACAACTCAAAAGGCCTAACCAAAGGTTATGGTACATTTAAAACTAAAAATGTTATAATCCCAAATGTTTCTTATGTACAAGGATTGCAACACAACTTGCTTTCCATTAGCCAATTCTGCGACAACGGTTTTTCTGTCAAGTTTGATGCACAGGGATGCACAGTGAAGAACAAGGAAACCAAACAGATACTCCTAAGAGGGAAAAGAGAAGGAAATATGTATTTTGCTGACTGGAATAGCAGCCCTCCGGAGACTTGTCTTGTATCGAAAAGCAGCACTGAAGTCAGCTGGCTGTGGCACAAACGGCTGAATCATCTCAACTTCAAGACAATCAACAAACTGGCTAGGAACCAGCTCGCTAATGGAATTCCAGATCAAGTATATGACAAAAGTCATATGTGCAGCGCGTGTCAACAAGGAAAGCAGACAAGAATTTCATTCTCTCTCAAGCCGGTTCGATCGGCGATCGAGTACTTCAACTCCTTCACATGGATCTTTTTGGTCCAGTTACTCCAGCAAGCTTCAATGGCAGAAAATATACTCTGGTCGTAGTGGATGATTTCTCAAGATTCACATGGGTATCATTCATGTACCAGAAGAGCGAAACCAGGACTAAGCTGCCTATCCTGCTGGAAAGATTATCAACACAGAAGGAGTGCAAGATAATGTCAATAAGATCAGATCGAGGAACGAAGTTTCTGAATGAAACTATTTATGATTACTGTGAGAAGAACGGAGTTCAATATCAAACATCTGCAGCACGCACACCTCAGCAGAATGGTGTAGCAGAGAGGAGGAACAAAACACTCAAAGAAGCAGCTACCTCAATGCTAGCTAGCTCTGCCATTCCAAAGAAGTTCTGGGCTGAAGCAATCAACACAGCATGCTTCACTCAGAATCGCTCCCTACTCACATCAAGGCAAGGAAAGACACCGTATGAGCTATGGAATAACAGAATACCATACATTGGATATTTCAAGGTATTCGGATCCAAATGTCATATCCTAAACCATGGAAAGACACAGCTCAAGACGTTCGGCAAGAAGACTGACCAAGGAGTATTCCTTGGTTATTCTGCTGTGAGTAAAACATACAGAGTCTTCAACAGAAGAACTCAAACAGTCGAAGTAACTCCACATGTTACCTTTGACGAAACATCTTTCGAATATAGAGACTCTATCAAACGAAGAAACGAAGGAGAATCTTCAAGATAGATTTAGACAAGAGCTCAAGAAAATTGAATCAGGAATCTGGCCGAACCACTAATTTGGGATGATGAGCTAGAGGAGGAACTTCAAATCAACCGGGAAGCTCCACCAGCTGGAAATCGAGAAGAACCTTCAACGCCAAATCAAGGGGGAACGCCATCAGCTGGAAATCCAGAAACAGCTGAATCCCCAGCTCCATCTCCAGCAGAGCCTCTACAGAAGTCACCTCAAAATCCAAATCAAGGAGAATCAATCTCTCAAGACTTAACTCCTGAGCAACTCCAAGACAGACGAAATTTAGCCACTTCAAGCATCAATCAATTGGAAGAAGAAATTCGTAAGAGGAGAAGATGGATTGAAGATCATCCATCATCAGTAATCATTGGAGAACCATCTGACCAAGTCAAAACCAGAAGCTCAGCTGCTCAAGCTTCATCGGATCATCAAGAAGCAGCTGACACAGCTCAACTCTCAGTAGAGCTAGAACTGACGGTCTATGATAAAGATACAGCTCTAATGGCGTGTTACGTAGCTCAAGTGCCAGAGCCTCAATCAATTCTTGAAGCTTTGAAGAGCGTGCCTTGGACTAACGCCATGCAAGAAGAGCTGAACGAATTCCTCGGAAATTGTGTCTGGGAATTGGTCGACAGACCTGAAGAAGTCAAAGTCATAGGACTCAAATGGATATTCAAAAACAAATTGGATATCCTGGGAGTCATCATCAGAAACAAAGCTCGACTGGTTGCCAAGGGCTACACTCAGCAGGAAGGAATTGACTTCGAAGAATCATTTGCTCCAGTAGCACGATTGGAAGCAATCAGACTCTTTCTCTCTTATGCAGCACATCACAAATTCAAGGTCTATCAAATGGATGTGAAGTGTGCATTCTTAAATGGAGAAATCAAAGAAGATGGCTACATTGAACAACCTCCAGGATTTGAAGAAGAAGGAAATAAAGTCTACAAGCTAAAGAAGGCGCTTTATGGATTGAAGCAAGCACCTCGAGCTTGGTATGACACTCCGTCAAATTTCCTTGTATCCAAAGGATTCAAGAAGGGCTCACTTGACAGAACCCTCTTCATCATCAAGTCAGGAGAAGACATCCTGGTTGTTCAAATTTATGTAGACGACATCATCTTTGGATCAAGATCAAACTTCTTATGCCAAAGATTTGGAGAGATGATGTCAGAGCAGTTCCAAATGTCCATGATGGGAGAAATGAGTTTCTTCCTAGGACTTCAAGTCAAGCAATCAGCAGAAGGGATTTTCATAAATCAATCCAAATACGTGAAAGACTTGATCGCCAAGTATGGAGTTCAATCCAGCAGAATTGTAAAGATTCCGATGAACACCAACTGGAAAATTGAACCAGAAACTGAAGGGAAGTCAGTTGATTCCAGCAAATACAGAGGGATAATCGGTTCCCTGCTGTGTCTAACAGCAAGTCGTCCAGACATCTCATTCGCAGTCGGAGTATGTGCCAGATTTCAAGTTGATCCAAAGAAAGCACACATGCAAGCAGCCAAGAACATTCTCAAATATCTCAAAGGAACTCAGAATGTTGGGTTGTGGTACCCAGCTGAAGACAATCTACAGCTGACTGGATATTCAGACTCAGACTTCGCTGGAGATCGGTTGGACAGAAAATCAACTTCAGGAACTTGTCAGTTCTTAGGAAGTAAGTTGATTTCATGGTTTTCAAAGAAGCAAATGTGCGTCGCAGCCTCCACAACAGAAGCAGAATATATGGCCGCTAGAAGCTGCTGCTCACAAATTCTTTGGCTGAAACATCAGCTGGATGACTATGAAGTGAAAACTGGACAAGTTCTAATTTTCTGTGATAGCTCAAGTGCGATTGCTATTTCAGAGAATCCAGTACTTCACACAAGATACAAGCATGTGGACGTACGCCATCATTTCATCAGGGATCACGTGGAAAAGAAAGATGTGATTGTTGAGAAAATTCACACAGACATACAGCGGGCTGATATACTCACAAAGCCGCTGATAGAAGCAAGATTCAAAATGCTGTGCGGATTATTTGGATTACTCAACCCAGACGATGCTTCACCCAGCTGAATGGAAGCAGACCCAGCTGAATGGAAGCAGACAGCTGGAATTCAGAATCAACGTTACCGGTATCGCTGAGAAAGAATCCAGCTAAACCAGATGCTGAAATTGAAGGACTATTCAACTGAGGGGGAACCAGCTGGAACCACGATCACCCAGCACACCCACTCAACCGAGGTATCAGCTGACTACAATGATCAGCTGAGAGGTTTGCATCAACATTAACTACTCTTACTCAATCTGTTTTCAGTCAAATCATATCTTGTCATGTCTAATCAAATTTATTTAAAAGTCTGAAAAGAACTGAATCATGGGAGTTTCGAGGCAAAAGTCAAAGTGCCCCAACCGTCCTCTCTCACGCATTAACTCGCAATTTCTAAACATGAAATTGACATAACGCGAGAATCTCTCCCAGTCGTAGATCTTCGTATCAATCGACAAATCTTGATCGTCCATTCATCAAGAAAGCTATATAAATATGCTAGAAGAGATACGTAATTTTTTGCAACAACCCTAAAAAGTCTTTTGGCATTCTTTCTCATTTCCATCAATTGGTACTATTTGTTTCTACTAACAAAAGTTGCAGAAGAAGAACATGGAATCTAGAAAGATATCTCCCGAAGCCGATCAAACTTGAAGAATCTGTCAAAGCTTCAAGATAAGAGTTGCTTAACTCTCAGGAACCTCAAGAAGACGGAGTTCCAGGAGAAGGTGAAGCCCATCGACAGATCCAGTCCAACGCAGTGAGAGACTGTAAAGCTCAAGAATGTCACATACCAGGAAGGTGGAGAAAACTTCCTAGGAATGTCAAAGGAAAAAGACCTCCTCCGCCCCATTGTTTCTCTCAAAATAAAAGAGAGAACGGGACATACAACTCCCTGGGATGCAAAAATCAACGTCAACACACCTGGACCAGATGTTGATAAAGCCGGAGTCTTCAAGAGCAGTCGTGTCAAAGCTCTTGCTCCACCACAGGAGGCATAGAAAAAGATGCAGGAGACAAAGCATCATGCATCTATTTCCGTCCCAGCTGGGAATCAGAAACAACTTGAGGAGACAAAACATGCTGAAGCACTGTCTTCAAACAGAAGACTCAAGTCAAAGGTGCTCAGTCAGTCAGCCGAGAAGTCAGCTGACATTATGAGAGAATTCATAACGACTCCTCGAGGAGCAGAAGGCCCACAAGCGGTGCTTTCTCACGATGGAGAAGAAGTTCATGTGCCAGCGTGAACATCGTCATCATCAACGCCACAACGACGTATTCCAGCTGATCAACCAAGCTTAAACCCCAAGATAGATGGAATACTTCAACCGTCTTCTCCTCAATTTCCTTCAGCTCAACAGGGACACCAGCTTCGAGATCTTCCGATGAAAGATGCTCAAGCCCCTGCCCCAAGATCAAATGAAAGACATCACTCAGCCAATGATCACCTGCAGCTGGATGATGATGATATGAGCTGAACCCAATTCCCACCACTTCAAAGTGGAAGGGGAATACTCAAGTCCCTCAAGTGCTGAATCAGACTTTCTCATTCAATCTAAGAAGTCTGAAGAAGCAAAATTGCAAGGAATGAAGTTGTGCCCGACTCAGAATATGTTATCTCCAGTGCCAACTCATCCCTCCAAGCACTCAGCTGGACCGCCCCAGCTGAATCAGGCCAAGGACGTTGTGTCTGCAATCACAGCTGAGGCTAATGTTACTGAAGAAGAGCCAGCTAATACAACAGCTGAGCCACCTAGACTCCAAACCTCGCTGCTCAGAGCTGAAGACCACAGTTTCGCCAAACTAAAACATCGCAACAGCCGATGGTGTATCTCTCCCACCCTGTTTGATCATGCCAAAAAGGGGGAAGTAAGGGGGAAGAGAATGAGAGAAAGGAGGCAAACTGTTGAGCTAGAGGAACCAGCTGAATCAGAATCAACTGGAGAAGAGACGAGTCAAAAGAAAGAAGCAACGGATGCAGAAGAGAAGACCCAGCCAACTGGGATTGAAGATTGAAGACTGAAGATTTTTTTTTCTCTTTCTTTTTCCTGTGTTATAATGTATTTTCTTACATTAATAAAACACAAGTTTTTCTGCATCATAAGTTGTCTCAGTTAGGTTTTGGCATCATCAAAAAGGGGGAAATTGTTGGGAAATTATAAGGTTTTGATTTGATACCATAACCCAACTGATTCTCCAACCGAATAGATGATCGCTTCAACCTAAGTAATGTTTTCCAGCTCACCTGTTTGAGCTTTAGATTTTCTAGGTTTACAGGTTAAGGAAGCGGAAGACAACAGTTGATCCAGCTGTCGATCGACCGTGTGTCTACAGCAGGAGTCAGCTAGCGGAAGACAGCAGGCGTCAACCTTCAGCTGAGTCCTCCAGCAGAGCATGATCAAGCTGAAGAGAATTCGAGTTGAGTTCAAAACACAGCCGGTCCAGCTGTACAGAACAAAGGGAACTTACTCTGAAGACATCACTTCAAGTCAGTTTGCCCAATCTAGCTCTGAATTCAAAAGCCAGCTCCAAAGGCAGAAGATCCCGGCGTCAGAGGAAGACAACACGCCTCGACCAATGAGGGATTGCCGAATCAGCATCCTAGACTTCAGGACCTAGGATGTGACACGAATGAAGACAAGTGCAGATTCGCCCAACGGCAGATCTCAAATTTAAGAAGAGTAGGTAAGATTCAAACGGCTCCTCCAACCGCTAGTCTTGAATCTCTACCTATATAAACCCGTCTTCAACCTCAGGATCAAGTTACGAAAAACGAAAAACTCCCTACAAGCTTTCATTCTCTGAAATCATCAATCTTTCAAAAGCTCTCTCAAGAAGTTCTACATAGTTCAAAGAACACTTTATCTTAAAGTGTTTCTAGTTCAGAAACTGCTTAGTTTTTCGTCTGATCCCTAGGCCAAAATCTTTGTATATCTTAAGCCTAGATTTCGAACGAGTTCATCATACTCTAAAGTTCTTAATTGTAAGAACCCGTTCACAGTTGGAACCCCAAACCAAACCCCTCTTTACCCAGAAAGGTTAGGTCAAGGTTACGCTTGCTCGAAGCGTGTAATTCGAGTGGATAGGTTCTTCAGTACCCGGAAACTGATGGTGTAGGCTTGACAGTGCCCGCAAACTGTTGGAACACAGCTCGGGTTAGAGTTGTGAAGTTGCTTGGTACTTGAAAACCAAGTGGTAGTGAATTACCAGTGAACCTGGTCGTGGACGTAGGAGGTGTTACTCCGAACCACGTAAAAACTCGTGTGCTCTTTACTTTCTTTTTAAATTCAGTTTTGTACTAACTCTTTCATTACATTGCATATTTGATCAAAACTGCATACGCAGCTGCTCTCCAAAGACAGCTGTGTCTCTCAGAAAGTTGCACAACTTGACTAAGCTGAAAACATAAAGTTAATCTTTTCAAGCTGAGTTTTTCTAAGTAACCGAGCTAAGTTTTGAAACCACCACATTTCGCACCGCCAGTTGAGTTATTTACCCAGCTGACCCTCCTCAGTTGGATCAATAACTGAGCTCACCAACTCTGTGATTTAACTTTAAAAAGTTTTCAGAAATCTTTTTGGTGTATTCCCCCCCTCTACACCAAATACCTAGCTCAGGGACCATCACTTTTCAATATGATTTTTTGGTGTGTTTATGACCTCTCTAATCACCTCTATTTATAGGTGAAAATAGAGTGGATTTGGTGGGCTTTTGGGCTCCATCTTGGACTTTGGGGCTGAGATGGCACAATCTTATTGGCTCCTCAAAATTTGTAGTTATCACAATCAAATCTGATAATTATCATAATCAAATATTTGATTTTCTATGCAGATTTTACACATGGCGACTTCTGATTGGCCGAAAATCTCCATGTATTAAATATCAATTTATATTTATTTAATTTGGGAATTATCTTTAATTAAATTCTTAAAATATAAATAAAATATATAATTTGATATTCTATTTATTTATTTTCCACATGTCGCAATTTAACTGGACGTAAATTCAATGTGTCTATAAATGCCCCCTTGAGACTTGTTTGTGGACAATTTGTCTTGAAAACGAATAAGTCCCAAGATTTAGAGTTTATTAGATAGATTAAACTTTTATCAAAGAATTCTTGAATTTATAAATAGTTTACTCGTATTTAGGAGTTTTTGACTTTGATCTTGGTGATTTTATCTCAAAATTGACTTATTTTCTTAATTTGGGCTGCACAAATCGATTACAAAACAAGCAACAATTGGTATTGTCCCCTTTTTAATATATATGGGCCCAATTTAATTCCATCTTTTTGTTGCCTCATAGCATAATTCTTACGGGAATTTTTAAACAAGGTCTTCAAGCTTTCTCTCTCTAAGACTTGAATTAATTATCAATTCATTCCATTACTGTACAAGGATAGTTGCTGCTTCCCTCAACATCTCGCAATTTACCTAACAATTATCCTTAATGTGAATTCCTTCTCCGAATAGGAATCGACATGATTTTCAGACTTATACAAAAGAATCCTTAATGTAATAGAACTCTCATCTCTGTCAGATTTATGCGTATGTCGAGTCTATAAATACCTATCTCATTATTTTCTTTTTCTCACGAACTAAAGCAGAGGTGCAGAAGAATTGGCTATCGATTTCCTTCCTTTTCCTGGTTCTTGGTCGAATCTTTGGTGATTTCTATCCTCCATATTTTACCCGCCACCTGCTCGATTATTTGACTGAAAGAACGTTTTTTTTTTAAGCTTTCTTAATTGTGCTTTCTACCTTTGCAGATTTCAGCCAAGGAAGACAAGGATTTGGCAAAGGAAAATCTTGTTCTGTCATTACCGTGATTCCACAATCACAAGACATACTCAGTCAAGGTAACTACCCTTTTTAATTGACGTGTTCTAGGCATTCCTTTTAATGCATCAATTCCATGTTCTTTATATATATATATAAATATAATAAAAGCATGAATTAATCAATTTGTAAACTTGATTGATATATGCTTTTGTGCCACGTTCTGAAAGAAACATTTTGTCTTCTTTTTTCCGCTTTTTTTAAGTTGTGTTTTTTACAGACATAATCTTATATACACAATAATTGTAAGCACGTGTTTACGTTATATATTGAAAAGCATACTTTTATAAGTGCTTTGTATATTGACTATTATTTCTTATTTTAATGAGAATATTATTGTCACATGATTTACATAATTATTCGCGTTATATTATGTAAATAAAGTCCAATTACTTTATATTATAGATAATATGGTGTGTTGTGTCACACGGAAGATCATATTATCGTAATGCTTATAAAGTAATAAAAGAGTTCACAATCTAAATAATTAATGGACAATTATTTGATAGATTGTAATATAAGCTTGAAATAGTTGGTCTTGGCTATTAGCTTATGTTAGTGTATTTCGTATACATTGAACAGGATCAACGGTGAGATTAATTATCCTATATTGACCTAAGTGGATAATTAAAGATCTCGGTTAATTATTATTTCTTAATTCTAGTTGTATAATATTTAATTATATATTAATAATTATTATTGCTTTCATTTATCAATGAGTGAGAGTTAATGCAACTCAACATCCTCGATATTTTGGGTGATAATATTATTTATATGATAATTAATATTATAGCTAGAAATCGTGTCTCGATGAACCGAGTTGATGATGTCCCCTTGAGGAGCTCAAAAGGATTATTATATTAAATCTTGCAAGTGGATTAATTTCCGGTATAATAATAAAGTTTGAGCTGTACTACTCTTGGATAAGATATTAATTAATTAGAAAGCTGTCAATAGCTTAAATTAATTAATGGACATGCAATATCTTAAACACGGGAAATAATTAATTGGAAATGAGCCCGATTCGTAAATCGGATTGAACGGGTATTTCAATATTAATTCTTTAATGAAGTGAATTAATATTTTATTTAATTTAAGAGTGTTTGGGCTTAAACACTTGGATTAAATTAAATATGGAGGCTCAGTTCTAATCCTCCTGGGAATTCCTAAGATAGCCTAAATAAATCCTATAAATAACCACACAAAGTGGCGCCTACTTGATGCTATTCCTTGATAATTACTTGTGCAATATTTTTTATTAATATTGAAGACAAATCTAGGAGGGAATATCTTAGAAGGTTCGTGGGTCGAATCATCAATCAATACAAGAGCTAATCTCGTGTGCAGAGATTAGTGCGTGGATCATCCCCGACTTCAGATTCGTTTTCTACGTTCGTCACAAAGGTTAGATTCAATTTATGATTTCCGCAATCTCAGAAATTGAACTACGTGGCTTTACATGTTAATTAATTGGTGAATAATTAAATTAAATTAATATCCTAATGTTCCTGGCACATGGGATCTTCAATCGGAAGGTGAATAATTAGATTAGATTCGTTTTATTTTTTGTAAATAAATTGTAAATCGACTCTACACGATTGGAACGAAGAACGGAGACAACGAACGAAGGAGAGGAGGTGACGTGGGCCAGTGGCTGTTTGTGGCAGCCTCTGCCACGGGACAACAGTCACGGTGGCGCTCGTTTTCAGATGGTGGCGGTGCTCGTTGAGGAGCAGCACGCTAGGGTTCCGCCTTAGTGCAGCTGCTGCAACTCGACGGCGAGCAGCGGGCTGCCATGGTCAGAAGTAACAACTGCGACTGCTATCTCCAGTGGGAGAGACAGCAGCAGCAGTGGGAGAGACGACGAGGCGGCATGCACGGTGGTGCGAGCTAGGTCTTCGCCTAGCGGTCGCGACGGCACCGTGACGGAAACAGCGGGGGGCAGCGCGGCAGTAGTCGTTCACGGCAGCGCGAGCTTGGGCTCCGCCCAAGCGGTCGCGACGGTTCCGCGATGGAATCTGCAGCAGCAGCAGCCTCTGCCGGCGTTCTCCATGAACGCCGGCGACCTCCACACAAAGGAAAGAGGAGCTGAAATCCAGTGGGAGCAACGACGGAGAGCAGCTGTGTTGCAGTCGCCTCGCGCGCTGCACGCGGCGGTGCTTGCAACCGTGTTGCTCTGTGGCACTGCTCTGGCAGCTTCTCGACGACGACGATGGCGTGGACTCCTCCGGTGGCTTGGCGGCGACTTCCAGGTTGACGGGAGAGGAGCAACTAGCTGGCAGCAGCAGTTATGAGCAGCAGCGTCCATGTCGTGTTATGCGGCGGTGCGCGGCGGTGCTCGTTGCGATGCTTTGCACAGCGGCTGCTCCGGCTGCCTTCTCGTCGACGGAGATCTGCTCCACATGTCGGGATGGACAGCAGCAGCGGCTGGAGTTGGCAGCAGCGTTACACATATCGGCGATCTGCTCCACATGTCGCGATTGCACGCGGCGGTGCTTGCAACAGCGCTGCTGAGACGGCTGTTCGGCGAATCCACTGCGACGGCAATGGCATGGACTACCTCCAGCAGACCTCCACGACCAGGCAGCACCCCTCCAGTAGTAGCAGCAGCGACGGCGAAGGCGTGTTGTTGCAGTAAAAGCGGCGGCAGCGGCTAAAGAAGATAGGGTTTTTTACCCTAGCGGGTTCGGGCTGGTTTTCGGGCCAGGCTGCGGGTCGGGCCCGGGCCGGAATTTTCAGCACCAGGGCTGGAGTTAGGCCCGAATTTTATGCTGATTTCAGTCACTGGCTCGTTTTTGGAGATTTTCTCAATCCGGACGAGATGAAAACCATGATAATTGAATTTTATTTGTTTAAAATTGCTAGTATGTGTTTATTTTCTCGTGGATGGCGCATTAATTTTATTACTCGCGATAATATGTGATTATGTGCTATTTGAGAATGTTAAAATATGGTTTAATATATTAAGTGGTGTAATCGATTTATTTAATTCAATTAAATGGAAATCGATTTGTTTAGACTCCATAATTGGTTTATTATGAAATAATTAGCTACGCGTTGACAAACGTCTCCCTCCCTATCGGATATGCTGATTATGGTTCATGGTATTAAACTTCTTATTGATAACTGTAAAATTTTATTTTATATCAATATGTCCTCGCCTCTGTAGGCTTATTCTTTATAAAATAATAATTTTTGGTGTTAAATTATGGATATTCACTATATATGAAAATATTAAAAACCTTGTTTTTGAATATTAAGTGGTTTAATTGATTTATTTATTTTATATAAATGGAAATCGATTTATTTGACCTCCATAGTTGGTTTAATTATGAAATAATTGGCTACGCGTTGACAAGCGTCTCCCTCCCTATCAGATATGCCAGTTATGGTTCATGGAATTAAACTTCTAAATGATAACTATAAAATTTTATTTTATATCGGACTGTCCTCTCTATCTGTAGGCTTTCTCTTTATAAAATAATAATTTTTGGTGTTAAATTATGGGTTTTACGTAAATATAAATTTATTAATTTTTTCCCCATCGGAATGGTGATTAATATTTTTATATGATCATGTGTGTACCGACTATTAATTTTATTGGCCATAAGGTTCAAGGTTGGCTAGATAATAAAATTAAAGGTGTTAAAACCTACTTGAAAAAAGTATATATAAACGTCCACACTATCGTGGCTTATATATATAATTTTCGAGGTGTTGGGGGATGCGTTATATTGTTTTAAGGGTTTTCCAATATAATAAGCATCAAAAGTATGTGACTAACTATATGCGTTTTTGCATGTTTATTTATTTTATTCTCAAGTTATTACATTGTATCTTTCAAACCGCTTGTGTTAATTCTCAAAGAAAATAAAATTATTGCTTTTCTTGTTGATTGAAAATAATATTTGGATAATGTCCTGACTGTTAAATGCAGTCGGAAAAGGGCATAATAAATTGGCATGTCTTCTTATAAAGAAGAACGATCAAGATACGTCAAGTACACTAGTAGTCGAACATGTTTAGCGGCTTGTTCTACCAGTTAATGGGGATTAGATACAAGAGCTAATAATTATGTGCACTTTAAAGAGCAGGATTCTCGGAAACGAGACGACTTAGTGTTGGCGAGATTACCGTCTCTATGGATAACACTACGAGAGTGGTGGTTATTGCAGTGAGAGATATGCAATTATCTTTTGTAGATAAGTTTTATTTAAGATACGTTCTGTAAGTATCAGACTTTATAAAGAATTAAAATTCGATTTCTAAAGTGGTTTTAGATAAATGTAATATTTCTTTTGGTAATTCTGGATTACCGAAAGAAAATATCAGTTGATTTATCTTGGTACTTAGGTGAACAATCATTATAAATAATGCATGAATCTCTATGCAGCTTAATAAATTGTTTAACTCATTATTTAATTCTAAGAAAAGAAAGGAACCTTCAAGTATGAATCAAACTTGTATTTGGCATCTAAGGTTAGGTCATAATTGCCTTAAGTGTATTCAAAGATTTGTTGTTGCTGGTTTATTGGATAAATTCCAGGTTTAAACTATACAAATCTATGAATTTTGCTTGGTAGGGTAGATGACTAATCTAAAAAGGGTTTTTTTAAGTCAAAGGTAAAATGGAGCCAATAACTTGTTGGAATTGATTCATAATAACGTGTGCGGTCCAATATTAGTCCAAACTAAGGGTGTTTTGAATTTTTAATCATTTTCAATGATGATTGTTTTGAAATGGAGATACATTTATTTGATGTGTCGTTAATCTGAATTTTGAAATATTCAAAGTTTTCAAGATGGAAACGGTGAAACGTCAAGGTATAAAAGGTATCATGTCTTTACGATCTAATCGTGATGACGAAAACCTTAGTGGAGAATTTTAGAGGTCATGTTGGTAGTTGAGATTACATCCTACTATACATGCCACAGTAATGCGGTATGGTGGATAGAAGGAACCAAACTTTCTTAGAAATAATTAGATATATGATGAGTTGTTCAAATATTTATTTTTCGTTTTTATGGATTTGTCTTGGAAATAGTGGTGTATATTCTTTACATCTAGTAAAGAAATACAACTGTTTGTAGGATATCCTTGGTAAACGGAAAAGTGGATTATTTTATAATCTTAAGAATCGGAGTTTCGTTATTAGCACCAACGATTGATTCTTGGAAGAATATAAATGTAAAATCCATGAGAAAGATCGTTCTAAAGGAATTAAGGGGTGAAACGCCGATTATACCAATTGTACTAGTGGAAGAATCATTAATTTCTGCACAACGTGTTGTCAGTAACACACTTTCTCGAATGGTACCTCATCATAGTGGGAGGGTTATTCGTCAACCCAGTCGATACATCTTCATGGGAATGTCTTAGAATTGGTCCCTAGAGAAGATGAATCGAATCCTTGTATCTATGACGAAGCAATCCAAGATAAGAATAAGATTCTTGGCAAATTGCAATGAAATCGGAGTTGGAATTTTTGGATTCTAATAAAGTGTGGGAGCTTGTAGAGAACTTCTAAATGGATAAAATCCATTGGTAGAAGTAAGTCTACAGACATAAGAGATTATCTGATTGGAAGGTTAATATCTTCAACGCTAGGCTTATGGCGAATTGGTACACTCAGTGGGAGTGCATCGATTATGATGTAAACCTTTTTACATAATACCATGCATAAATCGATCTGGATTCTCTTATGTCTTGCTGCACATTTGGATATGAAGATTTGATGAAATAGATGTTAAGACGAAATTCCTAAAGGGAAGTCTTGAACAAGTGCGTCAAGTAAAAGATTTCATAGCTAAGAGACAAGAGCATCTTGTTTGCAAACTTAAGAGATCCATTTATGGACTTAAGTAAAGTTCTTGATCTTGGAACATATGGTTTGACGAGGTTATCCATTTATATGGATTCGATCAATGTCCATATGAGATGTGTGTACAAGAGTGCAACGGAAATGTGATGGTTTTTCTAGTACTATATGTTGATGATATTATTCTAATTAGAAATAATGTGAAGTTATAATCAGACATATGGGTATGATTGTTCAAATAATTTGATATGAAGAATTTGAGAAAGCGGAATATATCCTTGGGATTAAGATTTTTCAAAATCGTAAGATAAGGATATTAGGCTTGTCTCAATCGTTCTATATCAACATTGTGCTAAAACATTTAAGCATAGTAATTCCAAGAAATGTTTCTTACCTTTCTGACATGGAATTTGTCTATCGAAGGAAGTGTGTCTTTTGACACAAAAAGAGATAGATGACATGAAGCTCGGATTTTATGTTCGGCAATAAGGAGCCTTGTGTATGCTATGTTTTTCATTCAAGTAGTTATCTGTTTTTGCCCTTGGCATGGTTACATGATATTAGTATGACCTTAGACAAGGACATTGGATTGTTGATTAACATATACTCGAGTATCTTAAGGGATTAGTGAGTACATGTTGGTGTATCAATTGAATAATCTATGTTCTTAAGGTTATATGGTTTCGAATTTTCAATCAAATAAGGATTCAATAAAGTCTACCTCGGTATGTATTACATTGGAGGTGAGAGCAATTTAATGGAGGAGTGTGATGCGTAAATGCTCATAGACTCTACCATGGAGATTAGACTCTATGACTCTGGAACTTCTTGTTGGACTTGGATGTGATTCTTAATTTGCTTGAGGATGTCACAATTTATTGTGATAAATTTTAGTGCAGTGACAAATTGGAAAGAAACACGAAGCAATTAAACACATTGAGTGCAAGTACCACCTTATACGAGCAATTCGTATGGAGAGAAGATGTAGTGGTGTCAAAGATTGCATTGATCAAAACCTAGTTGATTCCTTCATGAGAGCATGTCCTCAAAGTCGTTTGATGGATTCATGAAAGGAATAGGCTTTTGAAATGTATGACAAGCTATGCTTTGAGTATAAGTGGGAGAAATGTTAGATTGGAGATGTCATATGGTATACTTAAAAGCATGCTTTGAGTATAAGTGAGAGATTGTTGGAGTTATATACTGAAAATCATACTTTTATAAGTGCTTTGTATATTGACTATTATTTCTTATTTTAATGAGAATATTATTGTCACATAATTTACATAATTATTCGCATTATATTATGTAAATAAAGTCCAATTACTTTATATTATAGATAATATGGTGTGTTGTGTCACACGGAAGATCATATTATCGTAATGCTTATAAAGTAATAAAAGAGTTCACAATCTAAATAATTAATGGACAATTATTTAATAGATTGTAATATAAGCTTGAAATAGTTGGTCTTGGCTATTAGCTTATGTTAGTGTATTTCGTATACATTGAACAGGATCAACGGTGAGATTAATTATCCTATATTGACCTAAGTGGATAATTAAAGATCTCGGTTAATTATTATTTCTTAATTCTAGTTGTATAATATTTAATTATATATTAATAATTATTATTGCTTTCATTTATCAATGAGTGAGAGTTAATGCAACTCCACATCCTCGATATTTTGGGTGATAATATTATTTATATGATAATTAATATTATAGCTAGAAATCGTGTCTCGATGTACCGAGTTGATGATGTCCCCTTGAGGAGCTCAAAAGGATTATTATATTAAATCTTGCAAGTGGATTACTTTCCGGTATAATAATAAAGTTTGAGCTGTACTACTCTTGGATAAGATATTAATTAATTAGAAAGCTGCCAATAGCTTAAATTAACTAATGGACATGCGATATCTTAAACACGGGAAATAATTAATTGGAAAGGAGCCCGATTCGTAAATCGGATTGAACGGGTAGTTCAATATTAATTCTTTAATGGAGTGAATTAATATTTTATTTAATTTAAGAGTGTTTGGGCTTAAACACTTGGATTAAATTAAATATGGAGGCCCAGTTCTAATCCTCATAGGAATCCCTAAGATAGCCTAAATAAATCCTATAAATAACCACACAAAGTGGCGCCTACTTGATGCTATTCCTTGATAATTACTTGTGCAATATTTTTGATTAATATTGAAGACAATCAAGAGAAAAGTGGCGTGAGCTTTGGGGTTAAAGGTTTGACTGATTATCGTCCAATCGATAGTCAAATCTAGGAGGAAATATCTTAGAAGGTTCGTGGGTCGAATCATCAATCAATTGGTGAATAATTAAATTAAATTAATATCCTAATGTTCCTGACACATGGGATCTTCAATCGGTTCCAACAATTTGATTGTCTTCCTGCTTCTTTTGAAACTTTGCTATTGCACTTGTGCATCATATGTTCGATATTTTGCCTGAATGAACGTATTCTTCTTTAATTCTCAATGAAATTTGCATCGAGATAGCAACAACTTTTATATCATAGAGCAAACTCTCCAATTTCTTATTCTCCAAGGTATTTTGATTCTTGACATGTAGTTGCATATATATACATATATATGTACATTTATATAATGTCAGCATATATATATTTCTTTATATGTATACAAATATAACAAAATATAATATATATATATATATATATATATATCAGCATGTTCTGAAGTGATATTTTTAACCTTCTTTGTTTTCGACCTTCATCAAAAATAATTTGGAGTCAGAGTTCATAGCAATTTATGAGAAGTTTCCTCAAACAAGCATTCTTAAATCTATTCAAGGGGTCTTCCTTGATACTCTATATCACATCAAGAGGTTTAAGGTGTCTTCTTTGAATCTCAAAGGCTTCAAGGTGTCTTCTTTGAAAGCTCTATTTCATCTCAAAGTATTTTCCTTGAAATTTTTTTTCATCAATTCAAGGTGACTTCCTTGAATTCTCCATATAATCTCAAGATGTCTTTCTTGAGATCTTTCCATCAATTCAAGGTGACTTCCTTGAATGCTCCATATACTCTCAAGATGTCTTTCTTGAGATCTTTCAATACAAGGTGACTTCCTTGAATTTTCCATATTCTCAAGATGTCTTTCTTGAGATCTTTCCATCAATTCAATGTGACTTCCTTGAATTTCCATATTATATCAAGATGTCTTTTTTTTAGTCTCAATCTCAAATGCCAAATTTAAACTCCAAATTTTGGTCAAGAGTTTTATGTATTTCTTGATATCTTGTATATTTCTTACTACTTTGATAAGATTTTAACTCATCTTTTTTCCTTGGAGTTGGAATATGGCTTACTTTAAAGACACCACAGTTGATGAACAAAATTATTTGGTGATTCTAGACAACGAGAAGTAAACTTTGGAGAGAGGAACCCACCTCAAAGTATACAAGTCGTTGATTGACACATATGCTAGTGAGTGGCCTAAGTTTACAAATCCTTTACATGAATCGGGATGGACTCGTGAGGTCAATGCAACCAAAACACCGGTGTTGTGGTCTCTGCAATACGCTCACCATCGACAAACTAAAGAGACTAGTCCGTTGCCAACTTTGGATCGAAGTATCGTTGAAGGCGGTGCCAAATGGGGAGACAAGACAGAATTTCTTGGAGAATTCCACCATATTGCGGGATATTGGAAATGGAGTGAAGACATCCTTAGTCGTTACGGAAAAGAGCTCCGCCGTGTTGGAATTTATGATTCCGTGTATGCACCCTTGTTTACTTATGATCGGAATACCAAAGTGATGAAGGCATTTTGTGAAGCTTGGTGTCCATCGACAAACACTTTGTTGACTTCGTCCGGTGAATTGTCGATTTCCCTATGGGATTTGCATTACTTATCTGGGCTCCCTTCCCTTGGAAAGCTTTATGATGAAGTAGTACCTCGTACGAGAGAACTTCTTGGAATGAGTAGGGATAAATTACATATCCCCATGAGTTATCGACATTTACTTCATGCTTACCACCTTCTTGGGAAGAGCAACGATGGATTTCAGAATAGGCCTGTCACGATTGAGGCTTGGATCAAATTTTGGTCGAAGAAGAGCTTAAGATATCAGCCGTCTCCTCCGCGTAAAGAAAAGAAATCAGGACGCCCCAAGTCAACTCATAATCCTACCGGTGACATCAAGAGCCACGAGCCATGGACTTCCATAGAGAAAGCTTTATTTGCAAAGCTTGATGTGAAATATAGGAATTGGGATGAAACATACTTGGCTGCCTACATTGCTTGCTGGCTCTGCGTTTTTGTTCTCCCTGATGACGATACTAAGGTGATCAGACCGACTACTTTTAAAATGGCGAGCATGATGGCAAATGGAAAGACAAAATCTCTCACTATTCCGTCTTGACGAGTATCTTTCGAGGTTTGAATCTTATTTCAAACTCTCAAAAGCCTTCAGAAGTTCGAGCAGTGTTTCCAATTCATTTTTTTTATAGTTGGATGTCACACTACTTCAAGACTCATTTCTCTCTTGAACGAGATTTCTGCATTCCTAGCATGATTTAGTATTCGGGTGAAGGAGGTGCGAGATATTATGATCATAGCGAAGCTCGTAGGCGAGTCCATAAGTGGGATCTAATCTCTTGGAATTGTACTATGCTTACCAAGAACAAAGACGTCGTGTATGTTGATACTGAACAAGAAGTTGAATCCCAACAGTGTTACTTCATGGCCATTCGCTTCAATTACTTGACTCGGAGATTAGATGATGGTTTTCATCCTTGAGCCCTATAGTCCGCATCGTTTTAGCCGTCAGTTCGGCTACTACCAAGACGTGCCGGGCATTCTTACTCAGGATATTCGCAAAGCATCTTTGACTGATGGAATCAAATATTGGCGTGCATGCTTATTGTATAAATCCAAATCAAGGGCTCGCTTTCCAAGCTTAACTTCCAATGCAAAGAAGCTTTGTTCTATTGCCTACAGGAATTGGTGGGATCAAGCATACAAAAATTTTATAGAAGAGGAGCTTCCAACCTTGACCTAGAAAGTAATTGATGTCTTCGAAGAACAAGATAAACCTATTGAGGTTAGCCATTCTGATGGTAAGCGAAAAGCGACTCCGATTGTATCAGACTCTGCTAGCGATACCGAGCATTGTTGGAGACATGAAAAACATGCAAATTCTCAAGAGCTTATCAAGGATCATGTTGAAAGTGATCATCACCAATCAAATGCAGTTGCATATGAGGTTTTCCTCTGCCTTGCTCATATGTTGTTATCTTTTGTTATTATTTTTTCCTTAACATGTTATTCCTTTTAGGTGATAAAGAGTCTTGGGATGGATGATGAAGAAGGTTCACAAGATAGTCATGCGTCTGTTGACCTCAACTTGGAGTTGTTTCCGAGTTTTATGGCATCAACACGATTGATGATGAGCTACAGTTATTTCTCCAAAGAATTTGGTACAAACTTCGTAGCAAGATGACAAAAACTGAAGCTGATTTTGTTTCATCAATTGAGGATGAGATACAAAGTGGTTTTTCTCGCTTGAAGAGCTTCAAGTCTGGCTTTGATCTCTCTTATGTTGAGGATAGCATTAACACATTTTTTGCTAGAGCCACTGCTTATGATAAAGAAAGATCCGCATCTCGAGAAATCAGAGAAATTTCTGCACAACAATACCAAAAGGATAAAGCTCGCCTTCGGGAAGTTCGTGCCAAAGAAAAGGTTGATGCTACCAAATTGGAATCCGACAAAAAAGAGCTTGCCGAATTGGAGAGGCGCAAGAATGAGTTGGCCAGTTCTGTGAAGAAACAACAAGAATCACTTCAAGTTGTTCATGGTGACATTAAGGAGCTTAAAGAAAAAGTTGACAAATTCAAGAATGCCCCCTTAATTGATGATGAAGTCTTGGAGAACTTGAAGAATGCAAAGGTTCTTTTGGAGGCTGCTCAACAATCATTGAAAGACCAGATCCCTTTGCTTAAAAATTGTTTCTTTGCTTTGTTGCACTTTTTATTTTATTTTTTTTATCTTCTTTTTTTTGGCTTTTTTTTAGTAAACATTTATGCAATAAAGTACTTGGTATTTCTTTTTTCATATTTCTTCTCATACATGAATATCACTTCTCTTTGAATACTTGTGCTATTTCACCACAACTATCCAATATAAACAATCCAAAATATGATTGTAATCATCCAATTGAAGGAAAATACAAAACATGACTGAACTTAGAATATATCTAAGCTGCCTACGTACCTTTTTATATAAAAAGAATCAAGTCAAAACGTAGTTCAAAAGATCAACTTGTGTTTTAAAAGAGGGGGGTGCCGTACAAAGTTTATACTCATTCGGGCCAGGAGTGACTATTTTTTTAACCACTATATAGACAAAGTGGAGTATATATCAGTTTAACCACATAAATTTACTTTTTGGTGGGATAATTAAGTTTAGCCACATTAACTTAACTCTTGGTGGAGAAGTTAGCAGTTTAACCACGTACACTTTCTTTGGTGGTTGCCTTTCACAGTTTATACTCATGCGGGCCAGGAGTTTAGGCTCGTGCGTCATGGATCTGTCTTCTATCTCTTTTTGGCTTTTTTTTTCTTTTTTTTTGCATGTACACCCTTTTTTCCTTTTTTTTCAGGTACACTTCTATCTTTTAAGGGTAGTAGCGCTTCAAGAACTTACTGTTGATTGGACCAACTCTCACATTTTCTTTGGAGATCAACTTGTATGCGCCGTTGGTGTAGACTTCCTTGACAACATAAGGGCCATCCCATCTCGACACAAATTTATTTCCAACACGATGAGTGGTGATAATTGGCCTTCTCACAGCTAGCACTAAGTCTCCAACTTGAAAAGAGCGTGGCCGAACTTTCTTATTGAAAGACTTTGAAAGACGAGCTTGATAGCATTCCAGTCTTTGTTGAGCCTCAAGTCTTTTTTCATCCAAGGCTCCTAATTCTTCAAGGCGTAGACGAGCATTCTCTTCTTCAGTCAAGCCCTCTTGGATAGCAATCCTCAATGATGTAATTTGTTGCTCAAGGGGATTTACAGCCTCTACGCCATACACCAAGGAATATGGTGTTTCTTGTATAGGAGTCCTATGGGTAGTTCTGTAAGCCCACAATGCTTCTCCAATTTTGTCATGCCAATCACGCTTTGTCTTTGCCACAACTTTCTTCAATAAGTTGCACAGTGTCTTATTGAAAGCTTCGGCCAATCCATTAGCTGTTGCATTGTACATGGATGACTTTCTCTGCTTGAAACCAAACTTTTCACAAAGCTTATCTATGAAGGCATTACTAAAGGACTTTCCATTATCAGTAATGATGTATCGGGGAATTCCATGGCGATAGATGATATGGCCTTTGATGAAATCAACAACGTTTTCTTTATTTACTTCTCTCAATGGTATTGCTTCAGCCCATTTGGAGAAGTAATCTATTGCGGCCAAGATATATAAATGCCCCTTTGATGATTTTGTCAAAGGCCCTACAACATCCATGCCCTAAACATCAAAAGGCCATGAAGCAACTGTGGGGTGTAGGGGATCAGGTGGCTGATGAATGAGATTTGCGTGAAACTGGCAAGCTTGACACCTCTGAGCATACTCCATGCAATCTTTCACCATGGTTGGCCAGTAGTAACCCATTCTTTTGATCCGAAAGTGTAACTTTGGACCAGTTTGATGAGCGCTACAAATACCTGAATGCGCTTCCTTCATAGCTTTTGTAGCTTCTTCTTTGTTCAAACATCTCAGGAAAACTCCATCAAATGAGCGCCTATAAAGTGTGTCTTTGAAATAAATGAAGCGAGTAGCCCGACGGCGGACATCAACTCTTCTACGTGGATCACTTGGCAGCTTGTCGTATTTCAAGTAATCAACAAATACTTGGCGCCAATCTTCTTCTTCTATCTCAAAGACTTCAACAACATTGCTATCATTGTCTTCACAATTTTCTTCTTCAAAGAGAGGTGGAACGACTCAGCTTTGGCAAACTGGTATAGAGATCTTATCTTCAGACATAGCTATAGTAGAAGCAAGTTTGGCCAGTGCATCAGCTTGCTTGTTTTCACTTCTTGGTACATGCCCAATTTCTACATCTCAAAGCCATGTGATGATTCTTTGGGCATACTTGACATATGGAAATTACTCTGGCTTCTTAACTTCGTACAATCCAAGTATTTGATTCACCACCAATTTAGAATCACCATATACCTTCATGTGTAATCTCTTTGCATCCACCGCCATTTCCAAGCCGATAATAAGCGCTTGATATTATGCTACATTATTGGAGTAATTTTCAGTCAAGGTGAAGGAATATGGCAGTACTTGTCTTTCGGGTGTCACAAACACAACTCCCGCCCCAGCTCCTTCTCTGTGAGATGCTCCATTGAAGTACATCACCCAAGGAGGGCAAATGTCAATTAAAAGTGCGTCTTCATCTGGAAGATCGTCAGGTAATTCCCATTAGGCAGGAATTGGAAGATTAGCTAAGAAATCTGCTAGCACTTGTCCTTTTACAGCCTTTTGGGGAACATACACAATTTCAAACTGTTGCAGTTGTAGATACCAACGCGCAAGTCTATCTGAGAGTACGGGCTTAGACATGACGTACTTCAATGGATTTTCTTTAGAAATGAGACCGTGTATGCGCTTGAAAATAATGCTTTAACTTCCGGATAGAGAATATCAAAGCCAAGCACAACTTCTCAATTGGAGAATACTTCAACTCATTTGGCGTCATCATCCTACTCAAGTAGTATAGAGCATTCTCTTTTCCATTCTCATTTTCTTGTGCAAGTAATGCCCCCATAGAGCGTTCTTGAGCGGCGAGGTACAAGATCAAAGGACGACCCGCGACAGGTGCAGCCAAAATAGAAGGTTTCATCAAGTAAGTCTTGATACTTTTGAAGGCATTTTTACATGATTCATCCCATTCAAATGGTATGCCTTTTTTCATAATTCGACTAAAGGGTTGACACCGTCCAACTAGATTCGAGATGAACCTTCGTAGATATGCCAACTTTCCTTGTAGACTCTTCAACTCATGAATATTCCGAGGTTCCGGCATCTTCAAAATTACATCAATCTTTGCCTGCTCCATTTCAATCCCTCGATGGCGGACGATGAAACCAAGAAACTTTCCGGACTTTACTCCAAATGCACATTTTAACGGGTTCATCCTTAGCTCGTATTTTCTCAACCGTTCAAAGACTATTCTCAAGTCTTGCAAATGGTCACTTCTTACTTTCGACTTCACCACCACATCGTCCACATAACATTCAATGTTCTTGTGGAGTATGTCATCAAATATCTTCTGCATGGCTCTTTGATATGTGGCGCCAGCATTTTTCAATCCAAACGGCATCACGGTATAGCAAAAAATTCCTTTTGGAGTACGGAATGCCGTCATTTCTTCATCAATCGGTGACATACGAATTTGATTGTAATCGGAAGATCCATCCATAAACGATAAAGCTTTATGTTCGGTTGTAGCATCAATCATCAATTCAGCAATGGGTAGTGGAAAGTCATCCTTAGGGCATGCCTCATTGAGATCTCTAAAGTCGACGCAGACACGAATTTGTCCATTCTTCTTTCTTACTGGGACAATACTAGAGATCCATGTTGGATACTTTACTTCCCTGATGAATCCAATTTCAATGAGCTTGTTCACTTCGGCCTCAATCAATGGAATTAACAATGGTCGAAATCGACGTTAAACTTGATTGACAGGTCGTGTCCCCTTCTTAACAGCTAAGTGATGAACCGCTATCTTCGGATTCAATCCTGGCATTTCTTTGTGCGACCATGTGAATATGTCTTTGAACTCTTTCAAGAGTTCAACATATGAATGCTCTTCCTCAGCAGTCAGTGAAGCACTGATGTAAGTGGGTCGGGGATCATCTATAGTGCCCAAGTTAATTTCTTTCAATTCATCAATAGTAGACTTCACACCTTCTTCAAATTGTGGGGGCACTATGTCCGCATCTTCCTCTTCAATTCTCACTTCCTCACAGAGAGTGATATGGTGTGATGAGAAGATATCTTCATTCCTTTGCTCGGAATTTTTGAAATCTATGTACATCCTCATTGTTCCATCTCTCTTTCTTACTCTAACCATCTCTGTAATATCACTTGCTCTAATAACGCCACTTCTAAGTAGATGGGAGACATCTCGATGCAATCTACAGTGAGAAGTAGTGGGGCCAATAAATACGCGGAAGAAAGGACTCGAACACACGTCAACAGAAAGGTTGATTCAATCCAACTATAAACTGAACTAAAAGAGATTAAAACACCTAATAAACTGATCTAGATCAAAAATCGAACAAGAAACAGGCAAAACACAGAACAAAGCCAAAACCAACGACTAAAAACCCTAGACTGAAACCCGATTAGAAACTATAACAAATAAACTTTGATTAAGCTCAAAATTTAACACAAGTTATGAATTGAAGTCAGGAACAATATATCCAAAATTCAGTCAATTCGCACGAGGGGTTTAGGATTTGACATAGGACGGACTTTCTGGGTGGAAGGAGGTCGAGATGGCTGGAAACAAAAAGAACGAAGGGAGGATGAAGAACTTATCCGAAATGAACTTCGGATCGACTTGAATCCGAAACGCGCCTTTGGAGCAATTCTTCGTGGCTTAAATAACCCGGATACGACTGGATATCACGAACGAATCAATTGATTTCAAGCTTGAAGTTTCCAACTACAAACTCTACCAAGAACCGATAGATACGTGAACCGAAGCACGAAATATGAGACAAAACGATCAACTATGATTTCTGATTCAAAATTGTCTGCTGAAAATAGTGTTCTCCAAAGACCTAAATACTACTAGGGTTCGAAATTATCAAGGGCCAGGCCTTGTTAATTTTCGAACTAGGCCTAATCACAAATGGGCTACTAATTAAAATAAATAAGTGCTAACTATTGGGCTTACTATTAAATTAAGTAATACAAAGTCTGAGCCCAAATAAAAAAACATAAAAATAACTAAATAACTAGAAGTCCAATTTTCGAACCAAAGGACTTGTTCGAAACTGGACGCGTCATAATCATCAATCCTGGGCACTGGTCAAGTTCACGAACTTGGACTGCTTAATCCCAACATCTTCATCTTCCAGTTTCTTCCGGACAATGCACTGAAAATAGCCTTGTAGCTTCTTGGCTCTCTCAGTTGCAACTCAGGGTTTGAATCATCAGTGCTGGACCCCGGCTCATCATTCTCCCCCTACTGAAAAGAATTCGTCCTCGAATTCGGCTCCTCATCAGCATCGAAATCATCTACTGGAAAAGAAGATAAGTCAGAAACATTAAAAGTATTAGAACACTTATACTCACCTGGAAGATCAATGCGGTATGCATTGTCATTAACTCGGGCAACGACAGTAAACGGTCCATCTCCTCGAGGCATCAACTTAGACTTCCTTAAGTTAGGGAAGCGCCCTGGTTTGAAGTGGATCCAAACCCTATCGCCTGGTTTGAATAACACTTGCTTGCGATGTGCATTAGCTTTGGTTGCATTTTTATGTCCCTGAAGTTCGATCCTATCCTTGATCTTCTTATGCATCTCTTGAACCTGTTCAGCTCTCCGAGAACCTTGCAAACTTGAAAGATGATCAATAGGCAAAGGAATAAGGTCTGTAGGAGTAAGGGGATTAAAACCATACACAACCTCAAATGGAGACATGTTAGTGGAAGAATGCACAACACGGTTATAAGCAAACTCAGCAAAAGGTAAACATTCTTCCCATGACTTCAAATTATTCTTCACTAATGCACGAAGTAAAGTACCTAAAGTCCTATTAACTACTTCAGTCTGACCATCGGTCTGAGGATGACATGCAGTAGAAAATAAAAGTTTAGTACCTAACTTTTCCCAAAGAACACGCCAAAAATGTCCCAAGAACTTAGTATCTCTGTCAGAGACAATAGTCCTAGGCATGCCATGCAGTCTAACTACTTCACGAAAGAACAGATTAGCAACATGAACAGCATCATCAGTTTTTCTGCATGCAATGAAGTGAGACATTTTGGAAAACCTATCTACAACTACAAACACAGAATCTTTGCCAGACTTAGACCTAGGTAAACCTAGAATAAAATCCATAGAAATGTCAATCCAAGGTACAGATGGTGCAGGCAGTGGAGTGTACAAACCAAATGGACTAGAACTAGATTTAGCCTTTCTACATGTAATACATCTAGCACAGATTCTCTCTACATCTCTCTTCATGCGAGGCCAATAAAAATGCTCATGCAATAAATTCAAAGTCTTAGCAACACCAAAATGACCCATCAGACCACCGACATGAGACTCTAACACAAGTAAATCTCGCGTGGAACAAGTAGGAACACACAACTTCGCATCTTTAAATAAAAACCCATCAGTCACATAAAATGAATCAACAGATCTAGACCTAGACTGACAATTCTCGAAAATATCACCAAAGTAAGGATCAGATGCATAAAAACTCTTCAAATTCTCTAACCCTAAGCACTGGGCATGCATCACAGAAAATAAGGTATACCTGCGAGAAAGTGCGTCAGCAACCACGTTCTCCTCACCTTTCTTGTACTTAATCACATATGGGAAAGATTCAATGAATTCAACCCATCTGGCATGTCTCGAATTCAAATTCTGCTGCCCTTTCAAGTACTTCAGTGATTCGTGATCAGTGTGAATTACGAACTCCTTCGGTCTCAGATAATGCTGCCAAGTCTCCAAAGACCTCTTCAATGCATACAGCTCCTTGTCGTACGTAGAGTACCTAAGGGCTGCTCCATTCAGCTTCTTACTGAAATAGGTAACTGGCTTCCTATCCTGCATCAAAACAGCACAAATGCCTATACCAGAGGCATCACACTCGATCTCGAAGGTCTTAGCAAAGTCAGGTAAAACCAAAACATGTGCATTACATAATTTTGACTTCAACAAATTAAACGCATGCTCTTGGACTTTACCCCACTCAAACTTCTTGTCTTTCCTACTCAACTCAGTCAATGGTGCAGCAATTGATGAAAAATCACGCACAAAACGACGGTAAAATCCAGCTAAACCATGAAAAGACCTAACTTCAGAACTAGACTTAGGTGTTGGCCATTTCTCAATGGCTCGCACCTTAGCTCTATCAACTTCTACACCACGACTACTAACAACAAAACCAAGAAAAATAACCTCATCCATGCAAAAGGAACACTTAGACAGATTGGCATACAACTTAGCATCACGCAACAACTCAAAAACATGCCTAAGATGTCTAACGTGCTCAGAAGTATCATTAGCCTTAAAAGTAAACAACAACATATTTCCCAATAACATCACGCAACACATGATTCATCAAACGCATAAAAGTACTAGGAGCATTAGTAAGTCCAAAAGGCATCACAAGCCATTCATACAAACCATGCTTAGTCTTAAATGCGGTTTTCCACTCATTCCCTTCAGACATTCTAACTTGAAAATATCCACAACGTAAATCAATTTTAGAAAAGACAGACGCTCCAGAAAACTCATCTAGCATATCATCTAACCTGGGAATGGGAAAACGATACTTTACCGTGATCTTATTGATAGCTCTGCAGTCCATACACATACGCCAATCATTTGTCTTCTTCGGCACAAGGATCACGGAACTGCACATGGCGACATGCTCTCTCTGATTTGCTTCTTTTCCAGCAACTCCCGAACTTGTCGGTCTATTTCTTTGGTCTCCTCAGGGCTGATCCCGTAAGCTGGCCTGTTGGGAAGAACGGCGCCAGGCTGCAAGTCTATCTGGTGCTCTATTCCCCGAATAGGCGGTAGACCACTTGGTATCTCTTCTGGAAATACATCCTTGAACTCCTCCATCAATGGCTGCAAAACAGAATGAATAACAATATCAGGAGTATCATTAGCCTTAAAAGTAACAAGAACGATAGGCTTACTAGCTCGGATTGCTTTCTGTACTCCCTTTGCACTAATAAACAAGTTCTTGTGCACCGGATCTGAATTGGCTGCACTGGAACTCGATGGAGTAGCTTCATGAATGAACTTAGAGAATCCCTTAGGTGTGGACGAGTCTGCCTTGGAAGACTTGGGATCAGCCGAACTGATTGTTGGGCTAGGAGTTGACGGCGTAGCCGTGTTATCTGATTTCTTCTTCTCCCGTTCTTTCTTGAACTTCTCTTGCATCCTCTTCTTCTTCTGCAACATGCTTAGGCACCAATGGCCATAATCTGGTGGTCCGTCCATCCTTAGTCACGGTATAAGTATTGGCGAATCCATCATGTATCGCCTTCCTGTCAAACTGCCAAGGACGACCAAACAAAATATGTGCCGCATCCATAGGGATAACGTCACATAAAACAGTGTTAGTATATCTATCAACTGAAAATGTAACATGTACCTGATATCCAACTCGAATTTCGCCTCGGTCAAACAACCACTGTAGACGGTAAGGTTTGGGATGCTTTTGTAGAATCAGGTTCAGTTTTCCTACTGCATACTGGCTGATAGCGTTCACAACGCTACCACTGTCTATGATCATCGAGCATGTCTTGTCTAGAACCGAACAGCGAGTGTAGAAGATGTTTTCACGCTGATCGTTCTGTTCTTCTCAAAAAAGTCTCAAAGCTCGAATGGAAACAAGACTAGGGTAAGTCTGCTTTGGTTTTGCATCTTCAACTTCGACGCCGGTGGACTCTTCAAGGGGCTGTTTTGCATCTACTGCTTCAACTGGATCATCGAGTTTATCTTCACTAGCTGATTCTAACTCATTCTGCTCGGTAATGATGAGAACTCGGCGATTTGGACACTGGGCTTGAAAGTGTCCCCATCCTTTGCACTTGTGACACTGAACATCACGTGCTCTTTCTGGAGTACCATTCTGAGGCTGACTAGGCTGCATAGGTCGATTCTGGGCATTTCTGTTCGATGCAGGTGAATTGTAGTCAGGTCTGCGAGAGGGTTATGGTGCAGACGGCTCAGAATGGCGAACGGGCTGTGTGGACTGGCTAGGAGGACGAATAGGGGCTGTCCTTGGCGTGGAAGAGTCGCCTCGAACCCAAAGAGTCCTAGCAGGCGTCGACTGGAAGGATCGATGTCGTTCATCTCTGAGCTGCCGTTCTACAATAGATGCATAATGAACCATTGCTTCAACAGAATTGAAGTCCCTCAATTCGACTTCACAAGCAATATCAGGGTTCATTCCTTCAATGTACCAGTTGAGTGTAGCAATCAATGTCTCATCTTTTCCAACCCGGTTCAATGTTGTCTCTAATTCCTTGTGAAATTCCTCAATTGATCTGGACCCTTGACGAATCTGACTGAGCTTCTTCTCCAATTCTCTCTCATAGTGAACTGGGATGAATCTGCCTCTCATCACATCTTTCATTTCTTACCAAGTGTCAATCAGAGGATACCTATCTCTTCTGCGCCTATTCTATTGAAACTCCCACCAAGTTGCTGCATATCCAGTGAACTCAAGGGAAGCTAGCTGCACTTTCTTAGGCTCTAGGAAGTCATAACACTCGAAAATCTTGTAAACTTTGCGCTCTCAGTCTAAATAGGCATCTGGATCATGTCTACCGTCAAATTCTGGAATGGTGGTCTTGATGTTACTGAGAAGACCATCTGCATTACCATATCTAGGCTGCTCTGGGTAGACATTCCTGTGAGCTCCCTGGAAATGTGGCTGGAATTGATCACCACGACCCTGGCCTCTACCTCGAGTTGCAAAGCCGTTTCTGTCTCTCTGAAGTGGGAAGAACTGAGCTGTATTATCCTCAACTCATTCATCCTCAAAGTGTTCTGAGTCAGATGCTTCTTCATGTAGTTCGAACTCATCGGTGTGATTAGCAAGTGCTTGCTGCTGCTGTGGATTTCGAGTCTGTGGTGGTGTCTGAATGGTCGTTGTACTGAACTGCTCAAATCTATCCAACAATTGAGCCATGGTGTTCTGAACTTCTTTTATCTGACCCTGTACACGACCACTCAAAGCATCAAAGTGGTACTTGGCATCCCAATCTGACTGGGTACCTGAAAACTGCGGTGACTTCCTTGGATCCATAAAACCTGCACAGTGAACAAACGTAAAGAAATAAAAGGGACCTCACAGTTCCTCACAAACACTTGATTTTTCTCTCTGATTTTTACCACTCGTGTATGTCACTCAATGTATAAGATTGAAGAAAAATGGAAATTGTATTAACTGCACAAAATGTCCCGATAAAATCTGTCTTCAACTCTTTAGCTTTAATCAAGAGCTCGGACTTGACTTCCAGAGGACCACGGGATAGCAATGAGACCACGAAGAGGGCTGTAATGGTAAGTGTAGGCAAGGTGAGGGTGTAGGAGAAAGGGTTTGAACAAAAAAATGAAAAAAATTCAAAAATCAGAAAACCGAAAAAGTTCGGAGAGCGATTTCACCTAGCAGATGATGGAATTTGGCCAAAAAAGCCTATAGATCATAGCAAAGCAGAGAGTCTTGCTCAGAGCATCGTTCCACTTCCGGAATGGTATTATGGGCAGAAATCGGACTTCTGGAGCAAAAGTTATAGTGAAAAGATGAAAAATCGAAAATTGGAAAGGAAATTGGTTTGGGATGGGATTTTCGGTACCAAGGCTGTAAGATGTCCGGTTAGGCAAGGAAAAAGGTAGGGAAGGCCGAGAATTAAAAGAATGTGGTTGAATTTCGAAAGGACAGTTGTTACTAATTTCAATTCAAATTAGGAAACAGATTTAAGCCAAACTAGGAAAGCAATAAATCCAAATCCTAATAGAACTAGGACAACACAAATTAATCCTATTAAACCAAGATGACCGAATATCTAAGCCACCAAAAATTCGACAACCCAGACTACAAAAATAGGCGAAATAAAATGCAATACGACGTTCCCAATCGTTAGTCGACGAAGGACAATAACTCTACCCAAGATGACAAACTGCAATCAAGAAGGAAATAGACAAACTGCAATCAAGATGCAAACCAACAAAATTTCAGAACTCAACAATTCTAGGGTTTCGACTTCTACTAATTTTTTTTTTATATATCGTTTTCTTTTGTTCTCTTTTTTTTTCTTTTTTTTTATAAAAAAACTAGTCGATCACTTTTGCCCCTAGAATGTCACACCAATTTGGATTGAACCACAACCAGCAAGAGCTGAAGTGGCTCTGATACCAAAATTTATGATACGGCCAATAAATACCCGGAAGAAAGGACTCGAACACACGTCAACAGAAAGATTGATTCAATCCAACTATAAACTGAACTAAAAGAGATTAAAACACCTAATAAACTGATCTAGATCGAAAATCGAACAAGAAACAGGCAAAACACAGAACAAAGCCAAAACCAACATCTAAAAACCCTAGAATGAAACCCGATTAGAAACTATAGCAAATCAACTCCGATTAAGCTCAAATTTTAACACAAATTATGAATTGAAGTCAGGAACAATATATCCAAAATTTAATCAATTCGCACGAGGGGTTTAGGATTTGACACAGGACGGACTTTCTGGGCGTTTTAGGTTAACAACTTGGGATCGACGACTTACTGGGCGGAAGTCTGGACTTGTGTGGGGTTGGGATGGTTAATGGAGTGGTATGGACGGTAGATGATCGGTGGAAGGAGGTCGAGATGGCTAGAAACAAAAAGAACGAAGGAAGGATAAAGAACTTACCCGAAACGAACCCCGGATCGACTTGAATCCAAAACGCGCCTTTTGGGCAATTCTTCGTGGCTTGATTAACCCGGATACGACTGGATATCACGAACGAATCAATTGATTTCAAGCTTGAAATTGCCAACAATAAACTCTACAAAGAACCAATAGATACGTGAACCGAAGCACGAAATATGAGACAAAACGATCAACTATGATTTCTGATTCAAAATTGTCTGCTGAAAATAGTGTTCTCCAAAGACCTAAATACTACTAGGGTTTGAAATTATCAAGGGCCAGGCCTTGTTAATTTTCGAACTAGGCCTAATCACAAACGGGCTACTAATTAAAATAAATAAGTGCTAACTATTGGGCTTACTATTAAATTAAGTAATACAAAGTCTGAGCCCAAATAAAAAAACATAAAAACAACTAAATAACTAGAAGTCCAATTTTCGAACCAAAGGACTTGTTCGAAACTGGACGCGTCATAATAATCAATCCTGGGCACTGGTCAAGTTCACGAACTTGGACTGCTTAATCCCAACATCTTCATCTTCCAGTTTCTTCCTGACAATGCACTGAAAATAGCCTTGCAGCTTCTTGGCTCTCAATCGTGTAACTGGACCTCTCAGCTGCAACTCAGGGTTTGAATCATCAGTGCTGGAACCCGGCTCATCAAGTAGGATTTTGGATACTTTCGATAGCTTGGTAAGACGAAGCCACACTTTCTCTATCTTTTTCATCTTCATCATTTTTAGAGTCTTGGGTGAGGATAACAGTTTTCATCCTAGCTTTCAACTCCCTTCCACATGATACAGAGAGTATAGTACTTCTCTTCATTCGAGATGAGATTAGACTCCTCAATTTCTGAGTCATTTCTGGCTTTCCTTTTGACATGCTTTTCTTCATACTTTTATCCCCGCTCAATCTCTTGAAAACAGACACTCTTTCGATCCATCATTCTCCTAATGTCTTGAAGGCCGATACTCTTTCTACTTTTCTTTCATGGGAGAGGCTTGTTGATGTAGATGATACCTCCACCTCAAAGATGTGATTGGTAGTTGCCCTTTTGATGGCAATACGAATGGAATTTCGTGGGACGAATCCTAGGCCTGTCTTGGTACTTTGGACAATATGACCATTTTTCTTCAAGAGTTTTTGGGTATTGTCAAGTCCATGATCATCTTGGTTTGTAACTTTCAAGTTGGACTTCAAATTAGGATTTTCTTTGGGATCATATCCGGCATTGACCAGAAGTTCATATGCTTTTGGGCCGAAGCATTTAGCAACTTCAGGGCTCGAAAGTTCACCATGTTCGGTAGTACCACCTTGCCTTGGACGAACAAATCCTTCAAGTGGTGGATGAGTTAGTTTTGTTGTATCAATCTTTGTCAAAGGCATAGTGAGTCCATCTAAAGATTTTTCCTTAGTGGTTAAAGCCTCCTTCTTGCTCTTTTGGCCGCTTTCAGGCTCTTTATGACATTCGACCTACTCTTCTTTGGTAGCCTTTGTCTTTGTCATGTAGTACTTTGCATCGGCAAAGTGTGATTCAGCTTCTGTAAAGGGCTTGTGATCACCAACCACTTTCTACACTAGGCCATCTCGGCAATATTTGAAACATTGATGCCACGTTGAAGAAATGACACCATTTTCGTGCAACCATGGTCGACCAAGGAGCATATTTTAAGATATCTTGGCATCAATTACTTGGAACAATGCAGTTGAACTCATATCATCCATTAGTAAGTCTAGCCTTATTGTACCAAAAGTTCTTTGTCCTTCATGATTAAAACCATGAATCATCAACCGACTGCTTGTAAGCTCACCAACTTGAATCCCCAACTCTTTAAGAGTCCTTAGTGGTAAAATATTGACCACGGATCCTCTATCAATGAGTACTCTATTCACTCTTTGCTCATTAGTATAGCAACTTACATACAAAGGTCTATTATGAGGTTCGGCTCCAAGCTGCAAGTCTTCATCGGAAAAGGTCACCACTAGGACATCTTCATCATCGGCCAAGCTTGACGTGAGTTGACCTTCTACTTGGCTCACCATACCGCACAAGGCTTCAGTATCTTCTTTTATGTTCTCGGAAGTGACATTATTTATGGCGGCATTGTCTTTCTCAAGCGATATCTTTCCTTGTCGAGCAAGTTGCATGATCTTATCTTTGAAGATGAAACAATCATGTATGGGATGCCCTACTAGTCGATGGTACTTGCAGTATTTTGAATCATAAGTTTGTCCAGCATCATTTCTGGCAATTCGACAAGTCTTTCTTTTGACTAAGTCATCAAATATCCCAGAGACTTCAGAGTGTAGAAAGGGATATTGTTTTTGCTGCATTTCTTCTAAGGTCAACCTTCTTTGCCTCATGCCTTGAGGGACATTCTGTTTATCTTCTTTATTGGCATCCTTTCTTTAAAACTTGACAGAAGTTGCTTTGATCGCCATTGACTCTTTCTTTGGAGTTTTGTTAAAAGAGTTGGCTCCTTTCTTGAACTCTTGTTTTTCCTTAACACGACGAGGTTCTTGGAGTAACGGTCCTCCAATTCCACTTGCTGCCATGCTCAATTCCATATCATGCGCTCTTGTGGCCAATTCTTCAAATGCCCTTGGTTGAATCTCTTGCAGAATGTATTGCAGGCCCCAATGCATCCCTTGAATACACATTTCAATAACAGATGATTCTGACAATCGGTCTTTGCAGTTAAGACAAAGGTTCCTCCATCTATTGATGTAATCGATCACTGGCTCTTCTTTGAATTGACGGGAACTTGTGAGTTCCACCATGCTAACAGTTCTTCTAGTACTATAGAAGCGATTGAGAAACTCGTGCTCAAGCTGCTCCCAATTGTCAATTGAGTTCGACTCCAAATCCATATACCAATCAAAAGCATTTCCTTTGAGTGAAAAAACAAACTGCTTAACCAAATGATCTCCAAAGGTGCCAGCATTATTACAAGTTTCAATGAGTGAGCTATGTGTTGTCTCGGATTACCCTTTCCATCGAATTGTTGAAATTTGGGTGGTTGATAGCCGAGAGGCATTCTCAAGTTATCAATTCTTTGAGTGTAGGGTTTTGAGTAAACCAAAGAAGACTTGGAGCTTATCTCAAATTTGTCCTTTATGGTTCCTTCAATAAGCTCCTTGACTTGGTCTACCGAGATGAAACCGTCTGAAGAGAACTGAAAGTCTTTATCATGCGACTTTCTTTCTTCATGATTTTCCTGTTTTTGGGAGGCTTCATCATCGTATTTCTCGTCATCTTCATTATTATCCTTATAACTTGATTCTTCTTTCTCTCTTATGAGTTTTGAGATCTTGGCATCTTGTTCTAGGATATGCTTGCCTATGCTTTCCATCATCCTTGTTAGATTTGCAAGTTGCTCCTCTATTGTAGAAGCATTTATTGTCATAACAGGAGCCTCAAATGAGTAACTTTCTGCCGAGTGGTTTTTGTGCGATGCAAATCCATCTTCTGTGTCATCGCCTTCTTTATTCATAGCGGTAAGGTGTAACTCTTTCTCCATGACAGAGATTGCCTTAGCACCTTCTTGTATTCTTTTAGCTTTGCTTTGCTTGATGACGCCATTATTCTCTATAGAGGCCTTTGAAATAGATTCACTAGCATCTTTAGTTTTTGGAGACATCCTTCAAGATTTTGGTGAAGAGTAGAGATGAGAGGTAGAGAGGTCCCACTGGGCGTGCCAAAATTTGTAAACAAAAATTTTATGTATTTAATATAATAAACACAATAAATCGTGTACAAATAAATATTTGTAGATCAAAATAGAAGTGCGGGTTGCGATCTCTATTTTATCATCTGATACGTCTCTTCGATTTGTTCTTGAACGATCTTTAAACAGTTTCCGGGATTTTTGGAGATTTAGCGTCTCCTTGATCTTTATCGGATTTGATGTTTAACTTTATAACGTCAATCCAGAGGGCCGACGCCTTATTTCCGAATCAAACGCTAGACTTTGGACGCTTTTGGTAAGAAAGCCTTGCTTCACACGAAGAACGCCTTTCTTTCCTTGAAGAACGCCTTGAATGTTGGAGAGGATTCTTAGAGAAATTCTCTAGAACTCTTGAGCTCTTCAATATGATTTTTTGGTGTGTTTATGACCTCTCTAATCACCTCTATTTATAGATGAAAATAGAGTACATTTGGTGGGCTTTTGGGCTCCATCTTGAGCTTTGAGGCTGAGATGACACAATCTTATTGGCTCCTCAAAATTTGTAGTTATCACAATCAAATCTGATAATTATCATAATCAAATATTTGATTTTCTATGCAGATTTGACACATGGCGACTTCTGATTGGCCGAAAATCTCCATGTATTAAATATCAATTTATATTTATTTAATTTAGGAATTATCTTTAATTAAAGGGGTAATGGCCTGTAAATTCCTCAACTTTCAGCAATTTCTGGTTTTGCTCTCCACCTAAAGATTCTGCCTGTAAATTCCTCAACTTTCAACAATTTCTGGTTTTGCTCTCCAACTAAAGATTTTGCCTGTAAATTCATCAACTTTCAATTGTTTCTGATTTTGCTTCCAGCGATGGGATCCAGCAAGAATAATTTTGGAAAGTTATAGACGTGGCTTAAATTAATCTATGTGGCACTCTCGTGGCATATATGTAAATTAAAAAAATTAAAAAATATTTCATGTCATCATCCCCACCCCTCTCTCAGTCTCGTTCTCCCCTGCTTTCTTTCATTCTCGCAGAGATAATTCAACCGAGAAAATACAGATCATGCGCAAGAAGGCACCCATAAAATCACAAGAATTTTAAATCCTAGTCACACCCATACAATCTTGAGCATGATCTGTATTTTCTCGATTGAAAGAAAACAGGGGAGAACGAGACTGAGAGAGGGGTGGGGATGATGACATGAAATATTTTTTAATTTTTTAATTTACATATACGCCACAAGAGTGCCACATAGATTAATTTAAGCCACGTCTATAAATTTTCAAAACTATTCTTGCCGGATCCCATTGTTGGAAGCAAAATCAGAAACAATTGAAAGTTGAGGAATTTACATGCAAAATCCTTAGGTGGAGAGCAAAACCAGAAATTACTGAAAGTTGAGGAATTTACAGGCAGAATCTTTAGGTGGAGAGCAAAAATAGAAATTGTTGAAAGTTGAGGAATTTACAGGCCATTAACCCTTAATTAAATTCCTAAAATATATAATTTGATATTCTATTTATTTATTTTCCACGTGTCGCAATTTAACAGGACGTGAATTTAATGTGTCTACATATAGTAATAAATTAATTATGTTAAATTAATTTGGGGTTTTTTTTTGGACTCTGAAGCTATTGGATTTTTGAGGATTTTGGCCAAAACCTTTCTAGTAGGGAGGAGAGGAACTTTCAATTTTCAAAAATTTCCTCCTGATCTTCAATGTTTTTCAGATCAAATCTTATTTGAGATCTATACGGATGGGATTTTTAATATAGATTTTGGATCGGATGAATTATTATTTTTAGATTTCAATTCAGTTAAGCAACTTATAGAAGATGAACCACTATATGGAAAAGGTATTCCAGAGGTAATTTTTGTATGTTGATACGTGTGTGCCACATTAGTATCGGACTCCACTTGCCATGTAGGGTCCACTTGGTAAAATATCCTAGAAAATAAAATCCAGTCCAAATTTGTTCTACAGATTGAATCATTCTCTTGATTTTGCAAGCATGCATAAATTTTATCTTACTTTTGCAATCTTCTATGTGTTAATGTTCGAAAAAAAATTTGAACTCCAAAAGGCTCACAACAAGATTCATTTGATATTTCACAGCACAAAAGCTCCATCAAGTTTCAAAATCAACATAATTAACAAAATTTATATTAAGTATAATTTAAAAATAATATATTAAGAATAATATTTATCGGGGCGGGGATCTATACCTCTATACAATGGCGGAGGGAGCATGGGTCCTGTGGGTTCCAAGGGACCCCCCACCAATTTGAAAAAAAAAGTAGAGGTATATTAGAAATTCCTAATTTTAATTAAAATTTAAAAAAAAACATAATCCATTTATGATTTGGGTTTGCTGGATGGTTTAGGTTGTGTAAATCTATCCTTGAAAATTTCTAAGTTGGAATGACTTTTGAAATGGATTTGCAAATTGGGTTTGGAAATTTGGGCACGAAATAAGTTGAATTGGACATTTCTAAATTTTGTGTTAATTTGTGATTGTCAATTAATTACTTATAGAAGATGGGGTGTTGTATATGTTCGATTGTGATATTCACAAGATTTATGCATTATAAGCTTATGATAAAGGTGTGATGCCTCGTTTTAGTATTAATTAAGTGTTGGTTGAGGATAAAACAAAATTTGATGCAGTAGCTAATTGAGTGTTGATTGAGGATATATAAAATAAACTTTGATGTAGTGGCTACATATGACTTGCTTGCTTAATTCCAGGTACTTGCAGTTAGTAGTTAGGAGAATATGGTTATTGGTTGACTTTATTTTCATTGTTTGTTAAATCAATGGATCGTTTTATGAAACCAATATCGTCAGCTATGAAATTCTCATTTTTGTTAGTTGATAAAACTATGTCTCAAGAGTCACTGAAGAAACAAAACATTGAAGTTGATTTACAAGATATTCCAAGTGACCAGGACCAGGCCAAAGCTAGGGTTTTAAAAGTGACTGATCAAGATTACGTTTATGTATTTAGACATAAATTTGGATGGACGAATTTACAATTATATATGTAAAAGTAGGAAAAATAGTACATAATGAGTTATCGGCCACCGAACTTAATAAAACATGTTAGCAAAGCTTACTTACTAAAAGGTCCATATCAACCATATGAGCATGATTTTCCTCATAGAATGGATGGGAGTTGAAAACGTATATTATTTCATCTTAATTTGATGAGTTCAAGTTGTAATAACTTGGACCCCCCGAGCAAAATGTCTGGCTCTACACCCAAACCCGATACGGGTATAGATCCATACCCAGGCCCGACCGCAACTTAGAAATTTTACCCCCGTATCCGCCCTATTATGGGAGGGTACCCAAAGGTACCCAAACTTGAGATATAATTGTCATCCCTACTTTTCAGTAAACCTTCTTTCCAGATCCTTTCTTCGCTAACCTCTTCACGATTTTTCCAAAATTCTTGGTTATTAGCACCATGGTTTCTAATCACTTTATCACGACCTGCCAACTGCCACGGTAGTTGACTCAGAATTCCAAGTATCTTCCACAGTAGTTGATTCAGCTTTTATAATGATGGTCCCTGAGCTGGGTCTTTGGTGTAGAGGGGGGGTGAATACACCAAAGATAAATTTCTGAAAACTTTTTTAAGTTTAAAACAGAGTTGGTAAGCTCAGTTACGAATCCAGCTGAGGAGAGTCAGCTGGGCAAATAACTCAGCTGGCGGTGCGGAATGTGGTGGTTTGAAAACTTAGCTCGGTTGGTTAGAAAAACTTAGCTCGGTTGGTTAGAAAAACTCAGCTTGAAAAGATTATCTTTACGTTTTCGGCTTAGTCAAGTTGTGCAACTTTCAGAAAGATCGTGAATTTATTTTCTTTAATCTCCTCAGACCCTTCGCATAGCTTGGCTAGGGTTTCCCACATCTCCTTTGCGGTTTCGCAGTTGATGATTTTGCTGAGGTAGGCGTTGGAGACTGTTGATGAGATGGTGTTCCTCGCAAAGCTGTCTAATCCAGCTTGCTTCCTTTCTTCTGAAGTATGCTCACTCTTTGGCTTGGGAATGGGCTGATATGTTGGTTGTCCACTATCTTGAGCTGGAACAATCTCGTTCCCTTGTTTATAGATGATGATGGGTCCGTCTGAGATGACGTCCCACATCATGTCATGATGTGCACAAAGAAAACTCTTCAATCTGAACTTCCAGATTTCATAATCGTCGACCTAGAAGGTGGGAAGATTCCTGTTAAGATAAGAATCCATGGAGATATGCACAGTATGTAATATAATGAGTTTTTCAACAAAGAGGATCTGTTCAGTTGACCACTGACAGATTATCAAGACAAATCGCTTGATTCAGAACCAGCGGTCTTTTGAACCACTGCTCTGATACCAATTGATGGTCCCTGAGCTGGGTCTTTGGTGTAGAGGGGGTGAATAAACCAAAGATAAATTTCTGAAAACTTTTTCAAGTTTAAAACAGAGTTGGTTAGCTCAGTTATGAATCCAGCTGAGGAGAGACAGCTGGGCAAATAACTCAGCTGGCGGTGCGGAATGTGGTGGTTTGAAAACTTAGCTCGGTTGGTTAGAAAAACTCAGCTTGAAAAGATTATCTTTACGTTTTTGGCTTAGTCAAGTTGTGCAACTTTCAGAAAGATACAGCTGTCTTATGAGAGCAGCTGTGTGTGCAGTTTTAATACAATATACAATGAGATGATAAAGTTAGTATTAAAACTGAATATAAAGAGACAGTAAAGAACACGAGGTTTTTTACGTGGTTCGGAGTAACACCTCCTATGTCCACGACCAGGTTTACTGGTAATTCACTACCACTTGGTTTCCAAGTACCAAGCAACTTCACAACTCTAACCCGAGCTGTGTTCCAACATTTTGCCGGCACTGTCAAGCCTAACCTTTCAGTTTACGGGTACTGAAAAAAACCTTACAAACACTTGAATTTCGCGCTTCAAGCAAGCGTAACCTTGACCTAACCTTTCTGGGTAAAGAGGGTTTGGTTTGGGGTGCCAACTATGAACGAGTTCTTACAATTAAGAACTTTAGAGTTAGATGAACTCGTTCAAGATCTAGGCGTAAGATATACAATAAATTCTGCCTAGAGATCAGACGAAAAACTAAGAAGTTTCTGGACTAGAAACACTTTAAGATAAAGTGTTCTTTGAACAATGTAGAACTGCTTGAGAGCTTTTGAAGGCTTGGGATTTTCAGAGAATGAAAGCTTGTAGAGAGTTTTTCGTATTTGATCCTGAGGTTGAAGACGAGATTATATAGGTAGAGATTCAATACTAGCCGTTGGATGAGCCGTTTGAATCTTACCTACTCTTCTTAAATTTGATATCTGTCGTTGGGCAATTCTGCACTTGTCTTCATTTGTGTCACATCCTAGGTTCTGAAGTCTAGGATGCTGATTCGGCAATCCCTCATTGGTCGAGGCAAGATGACTTCCTCTGACGCCGGGATCTCTGTCTTTGGAGCTGGCTTTTGAATTCAGAGCTGGATTGGGTAAACTGACTTGAAGTGATGTCTTCAGAGTTAGTTCCCTTTGTTCTTTACAGCTGGATCAGCTGTGTCTTGAACTTCGCTCAGTTTGATCCTGCTCCGTCTTGAACTTAGCTCAGCTGGAAGACTCAGCTGATAGTTGACTCCTGCTGAAGATACCGCTGGATCGTCTGCTGTCTTCCGCTTCCTTAGCTGACTCCAGCTGTAGACACAGCTGGGTCTTCTGCTATCTTCCGCTTTCTGAACCTGTAAACTTAGAAAATCTAGAGCTCAAACAGGCGAGCTGGAAAACACAATTTAGGTTGATGCGGTCATCTACTCGGTTGGAGAACAGTTGGGTTTTGGTATTAAATCAAAACTTTATAATTTTCCCAATAATTTCCCCCCTTTTTGAAGATGCCAAAACCTAACTGAGACAACAGAGAAAGTTGTGTTTTATTAATCTAATAAATTACATAAAAAAACAGGAAAAATAAAGAAAGACAAAAAATCTTCAATTCTTCAGTCTTCAATCCCAGTCTGCTAGGTCTTCACTTCTGCATCCGCTGCTTCTTTCTTTTGACTCATCTCACTTCCAGCTGATTCAGCTGGTTCCTCTTGCTCAGCAGTTTGCCTCTTCTTTGTCTCATTCTCTTCCCCCTTTTTGGCATGATCAATCAAGGTGAGAGAGATACACCATCATCTTATTGAGTTGTGCAATTTCCTGAATTGCGTCAGCGATCTTCGCTGTACTATCAGCTGTTGCGATGTTTCGTTTGGCTGTGCTGCGGTTGTCAGCTTCGAGCAGCGTGGTCTGGAGTCTTGGTGGCTCAGCTGTTGCATTAGCTAGCTCTTCTTCAATAGCATTAGCCTCAGCTGTGATTGCAGACACAGCTTCCTTGGCCTGTTTCAGCTGGGGCGGTCCAGCTGAGTGCTTGAAGGTATGAGTTGGCACTGGAGATGACATCTTCTGAATAGGGCACAACTTCATTCCTTGCAATTTTGCTTCTTCAGACTTCATTAGATTGAATGAGAAGATCTGATTCAGCACTTGAGGGACTTGAGTATTCCCCTTCTACTTCTGGAGTGGTGGTCGTGGGGTTCAGCTCATGTTAGCATCGTCCAGCTGCAAGTGATCATCGGCTGGATGATGTTTTCCACTTGAGCTTGGTGCAGGGGCTTGAGCTCCAACTTCCATAAGTAGATCTCGAAGCTGGTGTCCCTGTTAAGCTGAAGGAAATTGAGGAGAAGGCGGTTGAAGTATTCCATCTGCTGTGGGGTTTAAGCTTAGTTGATCAGCTGGAATACGTCGTTGTGGCATTGATGATGACGATGTTCACGCTGGCACATGAACTTCTTCTCCACCGTAAGAAACTACCGCTTGTGGGCCTCATGCTTCTCGGAGAGTAGTTACGAATTCTCTCTTAATGTCAGCTGACTTCTCGGCTAACTGACTGAGCACCTTTAACTTGAGTCTTCTCGTTGAAGATGGTGCATAGCTTGTTTTGTCTCCTCAAGTTGTTTCCGATTCCCAGCTGGGAAGGGAGTAGATGCATGCTGCTTTGTCTCCTGCATCTTTTTCCGTA
The DNA here is from genome assembly GCA_031470985.1 of Agastache rugosa. Classification (NCBI taxonomy): domain Eukaryota; kingdom Viridiplantae; phylum Streptophyta; class Magnoliopsida; order Lamiales; family Lamiaceae; genus Agastache; species Agastache rugosa. The sequence continues at coordinate 12,911,732 of CM062604.1, forward strand.
CCTCCTGTGGTTGAGCAAGAGCTTTGACATGTCTGCTCTTAAAGACTCCGGCTTTATCAACATCTCGTCCAGTTCTGTTGACGTTGATTTTCGCATCCCAGGGAGTTGTATGTCCCGTTCCTCTTTTATTTTAAGAGAAATAGTGGGGCGGATGAGGTCTTTTTCCTTTGACATTCTCAGGAAGATTTCTGCAGCTTCTTGTTGAATGTTATTGAGCTTTGCAATCACCCATTGCATTAGACCGGATCTGTTGATGAGATTCATCTTCTCCTAGAACTCCGTCTTCTTGTGGTTCCTGATAGTTAAGCAACTCTCATCTTGAAGCGTTGACAGATTCTTTATGTTTGATATGCTTCAGGAGATCTCTTTCTAGATTCCATGTTCTTCTTCTGCAACTTTTGTTAGTGGATCAAATAATACCAATAGATGGAAGAAGAAAGAGTGCCGAAAGACTTTTTAGGGTTTTAGGCAAAATTTTGTGTATCTCTTCTATCATATTTATATCACTTTTCTTGATGAATGGACGATCAAGATTTGTAGGTTGATAAGAAGATCTACGACTGGGAGTCTTTCTCGCGTCATGTCAGTTTCTTGATTAGAAAATGCGAGTTAATGCGCGTGTGAGGACGGTTGAGGCGTTTTGACTTTTGCCTTGAAACTCCCATGTTTCAGTTCTTTGCAGACTTTTAATGAATTCTTGATTAGATAAGACAAGATATGATTTTACTGATAACAGAATGAGTAGGTGTAGATAATGATGATGCAAACCTCTCAGGTGATCTTTGTAGTCAGCTGATATCTCGGTTGTGAATGGTTGTGATGAGTGCTTATTTTTCCAGCTGGTTCCCCCTCGGCTGAATATTCCTTTAACTTAGGCGTCTGGCTGAGCTTGATTCTTTCTCAGCTTATACCAATGATGTCGGTTCTGAATTCCCGCTGATTGCTTTCATTCAGCTGGGTCTGCTTCCATTCAGCTGGGTCTGCTTCCATTTAGCTGGGTCTACTTCCATTCAGCTGGGTGAAGCATCGTCTGGGTTGAGTAATCCAAGTAATCCGCACAGCATTTTGAATCTTGCTTCTATTAGCTGCTTTGTGAGCATATCAGCCAGCTGTATGTCTGTGTGAATTTTCTCAACAATTACGTCCTTCTTTTCTACGTGATCTCTGATGAAGTGATGGCGTACATCCACATGTTTGCATCCTGTGTGGTGTACTGGATTCTCTGATATAGCAATCGCAGTTGAGCTATCACAGAAAATTGGAACTTGTCCAGTTTCCACTTCGTAGTCATCCAGCTGATGTTTCAGCCAGAGAATTTGTGAGCAGCAGCTTCCAGCTGCCATGTATTCTGCTTCTGTCGTGGAAGTTGCGACGCATGTTTATTTCTTTGAAAACCATGAGATCAACTTGCTTCCTAGGAACTGACAAGTTCCTGAAGTTGATTTTCTGTCCAACCGATCTCCAGTGAAGTCCGAGTCTGAATATCCAGTTAGCTGTAGATTGTCTTCAGCTGGGTACCACAACCCAACATTCTGAGTTCCTTTGAGATATTTGAGAATGTTCTTGGCTGCATGCATGTGTGCTTCCTTTGGATCAACTTGAAATCTGGCACACACTCCGACTGCGAAAGAGATGTCTGGACGGCTCGCTATTAGATACAGCAGGGATATTATCCCTCTGTATTTGCTGGAATCAACTGACTTTCCTTCAGTTCCAGGTTCAATCTTCAAGTTGGTGTTCATCGGAATCTTTACAGTTCTGCTGGATTGAACTCCATACTTGGCGATCAAGTCTTTCACGTACTTGGATTGATTTATAAAAATCCCTTCTGCTGATTGCTTGACTTGAAGTCCTAGGAAGATGCTCATTTCTCCCATCATAGACATTTAACTATTCTGACATCATTTCTCCAAATCTTTGGCATAAGAATGTTGATCTTGATCCGAAGATGATGTCGTCTACACAGATTTGAACAACCAGGATGTCTTCTCCTGACTTGATGGTGAAGAGTGTTCTGTCTACTGATCCCTTCTTGAATCTTTTGGATACAAGGAAGTTTGATAGAGTATCATACCAAACTCGAGGTGCTTGCTTCAATCCATAGAGCGCCTTCTTTAGCTTGTAGACTTTATTTCCTTCTACTTCAAATCCTGGAGGATGTTCAACATAGACATCTTCTTTGATTTCTCCATTTAAGAATGCACATTTCACATCCATTTGATAGACCTTGAATTTATGATGTGTTGCATAAGCGAGAAAGAGTCTGATTGCTTCCAGTCGCGCTACTGGAGCAAATGATTCTTCGAAGTCAATTCCTTCTTGCTGAGTGTATCCCTTGGCAACTAGTCGAGCTTTGTTTCTGATGATGACTCCAAGGGTATCCAGTTTGTTCTTGAAGATCCATTTGAGTCCTATGATTTTGACTCCTTCAGGTCTTTTGACCAATTCCCAGACACAATTTCTGAGGAATTCATTCAGCTCTTCCTGCATGGCGTTAGTCCAGGGTACGCTCTTTAAAGCTTCGAGAATTGATTGAGGCTCAGGAACTTGAGCTACATAACACGCCATTAGAGCTGTATCTTCATCATAGACTGTTAGTTCTAGCTTTACTGAGAGTTGAGCTGAGTCAGCTGCTTCTTGAAGATCCGATGAAGCTTGAGCAGCTGAGCTTCTGGTTTTGACTTGGTCAGATGGTTCTCCAATAATTGCTGATGATGGATGATCTTCAATCCATCTTCTTCTTTTACGAATTTCTTCTTCCAGCTGATTAATGCTAGAAGTAGCAAGATTTCGTCTGGCTTGGAGTTGCTTTGTAGTTAAGTCTTGAGACAGACTCTCTCTTTGGATTGAGTGTTGAGGTGACTTCTGTAGAGGCTCTGCTGGAGATGAAGTTGGGGATTCAGCTGTGTCTGGATTTCCAGCTGATGATATTCCCCCTTGATTTGGCGTTGGAGGTTCCTCTTGGTTTCCAGCTGGTGGAGTTTCCTGATTGATTTGAAGTTCCTCCTCTGGCTCATCATCCCAAATTAATGGTTCGGCCAGATTCCTGATACGATTTTCTTGAGCTCTTGTCTGAATCTGCCTTGAGAATTCTCCTTCATTTCTTCGTTTGATAGATTCTCTATATTCGAATGATGATTCATCAAAAGTAACATGTGGAGTTACTTCGACTGTTTGAGTTCTTCTGTTGAAGACTCTGTATGCTTTACTCACGGCTGAGTAACCAAGGAATACTCCTCAGTCAGTCTTTGCATCAAACGTCTTGAGCTGTGTTTTTCTATTGTTTAGGATATGACATTTGGATCCGAAGACCTTGAAATATCCAATATATGGTGTTCTATTGTTCCATAGCTCATACGCGTCTTTCCTTGCCTTGATGTGAGTAAGGAGCGATTTTGAGTGAAGCAAGCTGTGTTGATTGCTTCGGCCCAGAACTTCTTTGGAATGGCACTAGCATTGAGGTAGCTGCTTCTTTTAGTGTTCGATTTCTTCTCTCTGCTACACCATTCTGCTGAGGTGTGCGTGTTGCTGAGGTTTGATGTTGAACTCCGTTCTTCTCGCAGTATTCATAAATAGTTTCATTCAGAAACTCCGTTCCTCGATCTGATCTGATTGATATTATCTTGCACTCCTTCTGAGTTGATAATCTTTCCAGCAGGATTGGCAGCTTAGTCCTTGTTTCGCTCTTCTGGTACAAGAATGACACCCATGTGAATCTTGAGAAGTCGTCTACTACGACCAGAGTATATTTTCTACCATTGAAGCTTGCTGGAGTAACTGGACCAAAAAGATCCATGTGAAGGAGTTGCAGTACTCGATCAGTTGACTGATCTGACTTGAGAGAGAATGAAATTCTTGTTTGTTTTTCTTGTTGACACGCGCTGCACATATGACTTTTGTCATATACTTGATCTGGAATTCCATTAGCGAGCTGGTTCCTAGCCAGTTTGTTGATTGTCTTGAAGTTGAGATGATTCAGCCGTCTATGCCACAGCCAGCTGACTTCATTGCTGCTTTTCGATACAAGACAAGTCTCCGGAGGGCTGCTGTTCCAGTCAGCAAAATACATGTTTCTTTCTCTTTTCCCTCTTAGTAGTATCTGCTTGGTTTCCCTGTGCTTCACTATGCATCCCAGTGCATCAAACTTGACAGAAAAACCGTTGTCGCAGAATTGGCTAATGTAGAGCAAGTTATGTTGCAGTCCTTGTACGTAAGAGACATTTGGGATTATAACATTTTTAGTTTTAAATGTACCATAACCTTTGGTTAGGCCTTTGGAGTTGTCACCAAATGTTACTTGGGGGCCTGGACGAACGATAAACTCCTGGAGTAGATGCTTTAAGTGCGTCATGTGCTTGGAGCATCCACTGTCCAAGTACCACAGCATTCTCATTGACTCCTCAATGATGCGTTGATCTCTTGCAACCTATACAAAAGATCAAAATTTAGGTACCCAGTTTTAATTGGGTCCTTATGGGTTAGGCAGAGATCCTTTAACAACCCAGATCTGCTTGATGACTCGAATTGGGTCATTTGATCTGATAATCCTTCCAGCTGAGTCGATATACACATTCATTCTGTTCTTCGGTTGTTGCTGGTGGGGTCTTGATCTCAGTATCTTTCCGGCTTGATGTCTTGGTCTTTTCCGGTATCCAGCTGAGTACCCAGCTAAGACGTTCCTTTGTCTCTGCTGTCTCTTATGATACCTCGGCTGGAATTGGTTCTCCAGCTGATGATCATATGAGTGATATCCAGCTGGGTATCTCCTCTGATATCTCGGTTGATATCTTTCGACGTGATGTTGCTGTTGCCGGTATCTGTAATGTCCAGCCTGTTGTTTTTGTTGAGGTTGAGCACGTTGCTGTCTGATTTGAGCTTGAGGTTGTCTCACAGCTGACCTTTTTGATACCTGTTGTGTCCTCAATGTAGCTTGAGGATATCTCACAGCTGGTCCTTTTGATGTCTGCTGTGTTTTCAACGGTTGTTGCTGAGTTGCTGGAATTGGATGTTCTTTTGCTCGTACAAACATTACCTTTGTTCCACTCGTGGAGGCAATGTTTGTGGCATCCTTTGATTCATTGTATCCTAGTCCTGCTTTGAGTGCTGCTGGACGTTGTGCACTTATGATTTCGTCCATTGTTGATGTGGCTTTGATGAGAGCTACCATCTTCTTAGACAGTATCTCTTCTGAACATTTCAGCTCTATAATCTCAGCTGACTTCTTTTCTGATTCAGCTGTGGCCTTTTCCAATTCTTCCATCAGCTGTTTCTTTTCATAGTATAAGTCCTTCATCAGCTAATCTTGTTTCACTATTTTGTATTTTAGTGAAACGACTTCCTTTTGGAGCTGTGTTGTATAAGCTGCTTCTGATACCTTTTTTCTTTCAAGTTCCACTTTCAGCTCGGCATTCTCACACATTATGACTTCAAGGATTTTCTTGAAGCTTCTTGGAATCGCTCATAACTTTCTCTACTAGACTCCAATCAGGTAGCCCTGATTCTGAAACCTGTGTAGAGTGTTCGTGTGATGGTGAGAGGTTAGATAGATTTTGAGTTCAAGACATTACCTCATCTTCATCGATGCCGTCTGTTTGTCCCATGAAGCATGTATCCCAATCAGGTTCATCGTGAGCCATCAATGTTTCTTCTTCTGAGTCTGAAAATGGCATGTTATCATCCATTTTGTTGCATTATGACTCTTCGTCTGCGATGTAGGCTCTCCTTCTGTCAGCTGCCTTAGCTTTCAGTTGGTCTTTGTCTTTCTTGGATAGCTTCGGACAGTCTAGCCGGTAGTGTCCTGGTTCCTTGCAGTTGAAACAGCCTTCTTCTGTTCGTTTGTCAGTTGATTTCTCATCAGCTGCTGCGTACTTGTCTCTGTAAGTTCTTGCGAACTTCTTGTACTTACCCTTGCTGGTGTTGAGTCTGTTGTAGTTTTTGACCAGCATGGTTATTTCTTCAAGTAGCTCTTCCTTGCTCATGTCCTTCTTGTCCTTCTTTGAAGACTCGGTTGACTGCATGTATGAGGATTTTTCAGAGTTGGCTCTAAATGCAATCTCCTTTTGCGCAGGTGTCAGCTCTCCATCATTCTGATTGCTTGAAGATTCTTTCATGGTAATCTTCAAGTTGTATTCGTTGGCTTTGAGCATGGAGAATAATCTTTCATTTGAAAGATCACCCAAGTCACTTCGACTTTGATGTACCACCTTATATGTGTTCCATTCGGCTGTGAGCGCTGAAAGGACTTTTAGATTCTTTTCTCGCTGGGTGTATTTCCCAGTTCTGATGGTTTCTATTTCTACCACTATATTGGAGAATCTGAGTTCCATCCCTTCGATGGACTCGTTTATAAGCTGCTTGAAGTTATCAAACTTCTGGCAGACGATCGTGAATTTATTTTCTTTAATCTCCTCAGACCCTTCGCATAGTTTGGCTAGGGTTTCCCACATCTCCTTTGCGGTTTCGCAGTTGATAATTTTGCTGAGGTAGGCGTTGGAGACTGTTGATGAGATGGTGTTCCTCGCAAAGCTGACTAATCCAGCTTGCTTCCTTTCTTCTGATGTATGCTCACTCTTTGGCTTGGGAATGAGCTGATATGTTGGTTGTCCACCATCTTGAGCTGGAACAAGCTCGTTCCCTTGTTTGTAGATGATGATGGGTCCGTCTGAGATGACGTCCCACATCATGTCATGATGTGCACAGAGAAAACTCTTCAATCTGAACTTCCAGATTGCATAATCGTCGACCGAGAAGGTGGGAAGATTCCTGTTAAGATAAGAATCCATGGAGATATGCACAGTATGTAATATAATGAGTTTTTCAACAAAGAGGATCTGTTCAGTTGACCACTGACAGATTATCAAGACAAATCGCTTGATTCAGAACCAGCGGTCTTTTGAACCACTGCTCTAATACCAATTGATGGTCCCTGAGCTGGGTCTTTGGTGTAGAAGGGGGTGAATAAACCAAAGATAAATTTATGAAAACTTTTTCAAGTTTAAAACAGAGTTGGTGAGCTTAGTTATGAATCCAGCTGAGGAGAGTCAGCTGGGCAAATAACTCAGCTGGTGGAGCGGAATGTGGTGGTTTGAAAACTTAGCTCGGTTGGTTAGAAAAACTCAGCTTGAAAAGATTATCTTTACGTTTTCGGCTTAGTCAAGTTGTGCAACTTTCAGAAAGATACAGCTGTCTTATGAGAGCAGCTGTGTGTGCAGTTTTAATAAAATATGCAATGAGATGATAAAGTTAGTATTAAAACTGAAGATAAAGAGACAGTAAAGAACACGAGATTTTTTACGTGGTTCGGAGTAACACCTCCTATGTCCACGACCAGGTTTACTAGTAATTCACTACCACTTGGTTTCCAAGTACCAAGCAACTTCACAACTCTAACCCGAGCTGTGTTCCAACAGTTTGCGGGCACTGTCAAGCCTAACCTTTCAGTTTACGGGTACTGAAAAAAACCTTACAAACACTTGAATTTCGCGCTTCAAGCAAGCGTAACCTTGACCTAGCCTTTCTGGGTAAAGAGGGTTTGGTTTGGGGTTCCAACTTTGAACGAGTTCTTACAATTAAGAACTTTAGAGTTAGATGAACTCATTCAAGATCTAGGCGTAAGATATACAATAAATTCTGCCTAGAGATCAGATGAAAAACTAAGCAGTTTCTGGACTAGAAACACTTTAAGATAAAGTGTTATTTGAACTATGTAGAACTGCTTGAGAGCTTTTGAAGGCTTGAGATTTTCAGAGAATGAAAGCTTGTAGAGAGTTTTTCGTATTTGATCCTGAGGTTGAAGACGGGATTATATAGGTAGAGATTCAATACTAGCCGTTGGAGGAGCCGTTTGAATCTTACATACTCTTCTTAAATTCGATATCTGTCGTTGGGCAATTCTACACTTGTCTTCATTTGTGTCACATCCTAGGTTCTGAAGTCTAGGATGCTGATTCGACAATCCCTCATTGGTCGAGGCAAGATGACTACCTTTGACGCCGGGATCTCTGTCTTTGGAGCTGGCTTTTGAATTCAGAGCTGGATTGGGTAAACTGACTTGAAGTGATGTCTTCAGAGTTAGTTCCATTTGTTCTTTACAGCTGGATCAGCTGTGTCTTGAACTTCGCTCAGTTTGATCCTGCTCCGTCTTGATCTTAGCTCAGCTGGAAGACTCAGCTGATAGTTGACTCCTGCTGAAGATACAGCTGGATCGTCTGCTGTCTTCCGCTTCCTTAGCTGACTCCAGCTGTAGACACAGCTGGGTCTTCTGCTGTCTTCCGCTTCCTGAACCTGTAAACTTAGAAAATCTAGAGCTCAAGCAGGCGAGCTGGAAAACACAATTTAGGTTGATGCGGTCATCTACTCTGTTGGAGAACAGTTGGGTTTTGGTATTAAATCAAAACTTTATAATTTTCCCAACACATAATTTTTCCCCATTTCAAAGGTTCTTATAGATGAACCAATCAATTCGTTTAGCTTCATTGTTGATAAGTCTCTGATGTCTTCAATAGCAATTACATCGTATTCAAATCTCTATCAGGATGGGATTTTAAGACTGTTCTTATTAGTTTTTCATCAGTCATCTTTTCTCATGAGCGAGAAGCTTTCATTTGCGCGCAATTTTAAGTAATTTGGCATGAAAGTCTCCTATATTCTCCGTTTCATCCATCTTTGATATTTCCAATTGAGATATAATCATATAAGTCGTTGACCCTTCAACAATCATTTCCTTCAAAGGAATTTCACAGAATATCCCATGCTTGTTTAGTAGAATCACAAGTGGATATATACAAAAGAGAATATTTCCACACTAATTGCAGATTGAATGACTTTGATAGTCTTCTGGTTCATTCCTATCTGGCAACCAGGCTCCCGAGTTGGGTTTGGGAGGAGGGGCAAAATATTAAGAATAAAAAAATTATATTAATATAAAATAATAATTAAAGTATCCTTACAAATTACAAGAATTTCTTAGAAAAACATGAGATGATATCTAGTGTTCAATTTTCTCTTTGATTTGTCATGATTATTTTCTATTGACAAATTTATCCATTCCTAAGGCTTGTGGTTCATCAAGGCCCACCAATGTTGTGGGTTATCCATTTTTTTTTTTTTTGAGATGGTCTCCTATGCGACCTGACGTAAGTTGTGCGGCAGGTTTATCAGGACACTTCTGAGTGTCATAATACCTCCCAGCTTTAATAGGACATCTGGAAATGTCCTAATATCTTTTCTTTCTTTATTTTTAATATTTTCCTATTTTTTCATTTTCGATTCTAATTTCAGAATTTTATTTAATTTTTTTCAATTAATTTTGTTATTCATATAAACCATAATTGAGAATTAATAAACTCTAATGAAATTAATATAAATCCTAATTAAAGATTAATAAACCTAAGGGCAATAATATAAATCATTTTTTTTCTTCTCCGCTTTCGGCTCCGATTTTAATTTATAGATAATGATTGTGGCAACATGACAAACATGGATTTTTCACGATGTTTCTGGCGCATTCGATGCCATTTGTTAGTGAAAAACCATGTCGTTTAACCTTTTTCCCAAGTTAAACCATATTTTGTCGGTTTTAGGCTTGTTTCCTTGTTTTGAAATAATTGCAGGAAAATGGATGTGGAATTAGAGTGAAAGGATCTTGGAATGAGAAAGAGGAGCTCGATATGAGAACGTGAAAAAAAATAGAGGTCAATTCGGAGTCCTGACGAGGGAGAACGAGCCGAAACAAAAAAGGTGCGCAGCCGGGAGCGGGTTGGGCGCGCGGGCGCGCGGAACATGCATGAAAATCGCCTCCGGGCGCAGGATGCACGCGCGGGACAATCCGCCGGGGCTCATGTCGCACGCAGAAGAAGGAATTTCCTTCTTGGCCGCGCGACCTAGGGCGCGATCGCGTGCAACGCAACAGAATTCCTCCAAAACACGTTTTTGCTTCATTTTTCACCTCATTTTCGGATTTTTACTCCATAACACTTTTCTCCCACCTCAAGAACTTATAAATAAGGCATTTGGACTCTCTCTTCTAGGTTAAGTTGCACTCCTCCCACCACCCACACACATTTTCATACTTTTACACACACTACCACCATCCACCATTGTTGGAGCTTGAAACTTGGAGAAGAAGAAGTCTAGGAAGAAATATTGAAGATCAAGAGTTGGATTTGTCACTTCACCTCTATTCTCTTGCATTTTAGATGTTGTTATTTCTTGATTTGGGATTTGTGTTGATTATGAACATGGTTGGCTAAATTTCTCTTTCTAGGGATTAAGCTAGACAATTTGTATGGATTAAAATCTTTGATATTCAAGTATTGTTGAGTTTTCTCTTACCTCCTTGTGTTTGTGGATTTATTTGAGCATTTGGATGATTTGCAACCATTTAAATGTGTTTGTTATGTAGGTTCGAGGCTCGAAAGAGGGGTGAATCGACATTAGAACCGAGCACAAGGTGTAATATCGCAATAGCCCGAGAGGGTGAGTGGTTTTGCAAGGGTAGAGTGATCCTAGCTGCTTTTAGGAGTTATAGGCTAGTGTTTGATTGGAGACAACAATCCTAACTTGTAATCAACTACTTTAGTCGTCCGAGAGGACTCTCGAGTGAACGAGAGATCGCCTTAGGTAAAGAGATAACAAAACGAGACTTGAGTGTTGGAATTTTAATCCGTTGCAAGTTGTTGATGCTTAGTCCTTAGAAATTCATCTCTCTTAAGTTTTAAGTCATTGTCTTCATCTTTGTTTAATATAATTGAGTTCGTTAATTTATTTAATTACTCTTGTTCGTTTGATTTAGTAAATGTCCCTAAAACTCCGATTAGTCTAAATAGGTTAGAACGACGTAGTAATAGTAATCATAAGTGTTGAAAATTAGTCTCCGTGGATACGACCTTGCTTGCCATTTTCTACATATACACAGTCACTTGCAGTTAATATTTGCATAATTAAAAGGCGAACACAACATTAATGTTTTTTATCTCGCTCCGAGGCCTTCGGCTTCCCTCGCTCGACTCTTAAAAAAAAGAATAAAAAACTAGAAAAAAAGAATAAAAAAAACTGAGAATTGATTAGTCCTAATCGGGGATAAATAAACGTTATTATAAAAATTAAATTAAAATCAAAAATCAAAAATCAAAAAAGAAAAACGAAAAAAATTAAAAAGTATAAAATATTAAAAATCTAAACGATATAGGACATTTAGGAGTGTCCTATTAGATCGAAAAACTGAAAAAAAATAGAAAAAACAAAAAATATATTTTAAGACACTAAGAAGTGTCCTATTAGACCAGGTCACATCCAAGAATTTGCCTTTTTTGGGTAAATATAGGATTTATTTAACCAAAAGACATGACCGACCAATACTTACAAGCACAAATTACTCACACACCACAACAACAGCCTAGAGCATTCTAGTTAAAGTGGGATTCAGGTTGCACCTCCTAGCCACAAGAAGTTGGCATCGTCTCACAATATTCTCATAACAATTCATCATACCTTGGAATCTGCGGCTGTTCCTTTCTTTCCACAGAAAGTAAACAGCAGTTGCAACCACAATTCTATACATCCTTTGTTTTCCAGTCTTTGATTTGCATTGTGATATCATGTATTCGCCCAAGCTTTACTTCTACTAGGAATGCCACTCCAATCTGTAATCTCTTTCCAAACCTTAATTAGCAGAAAAAACACTTTCAAAGAATAAATGATTAACTATTTCATCCTTCTCCTGGCACAGAATACAAACTTGATCCCAAGGAAAACTAATTTTCAGCAGATTGTCACAACTATAGAGCCTTCCCAATATAGTTAACCAAGTAATAAAGATGCATTTGAGAGGAGCAATGTTTCTAAACCAATAAACTTTCTGTACATTTCCTCTAAATTCCAAATGCATCTATAAAAAAATGTACAATATATGAGATTTGTTTAGTTTATACTAATTTGTTTAGTACAATATATATTGTATCTATAAAAAAATGTACATGTAATAATATTATAGAATATATAATAAAAACTAATAATTACATTAAAACAAATTTATCCATTCCTATAAACACTAGATTTGAAAATTTATCCGTTCCTATGAGTTTATGACTGAAGAGAAACACTTATTTAATTGAAAAAATATATTCGTTCCTATGATTCTACAGAAACAAATATTAATTAATTGCACAATAAATTAAAAAAATTTATTCAGACTATGATTCGACAGAAGCAAATATTTGATAATGAAGCGTAACTCAATTGGTAAGATGCTTCCCCTCCAACCAAAAAAGTCAGAGTTCAAGTCTATTAGAAATATGTTAGTTATGAAATAGTTTGAATAAGAAAGCAGTTATGCTGAGCTGTCAGCTTTCGGTTAGATCTTGATACTAGAACCTTCCATGTAAGTTAATACACTCATGCACAATGCGTGCAGCTGTAGATGAGATGTAAGCTCTATAAATAGAGCAAAAGATAAATGAGTAAAGTTTTAGTTTTGTAGTTTACAAAATCACATCTTTTTCAATATGTTACATTCATAGTTTAACATGGTATCGAGCTTGATTTTTTTCGATCTTCTCTCATTCTTTTTTCACGCTTCAAATTCATCACAGATCTAGATCTAGATCAATTCATCACTCAATTATTCTTTTCATCCATGGATTCCTCATCTATAGCTCATGTTTTACCTTCGATTCATCCAATTAGTGTGAAGCTCGATAGCACTAATTACAGTTTCTGGAAAACTCAAGTGTTCGCAACTGCACGCGCATTTGGATTTGAAGATGTTCTTCAATCAAACTCTGATCCTCAATTCATCACTGGTTCATCTGCAGAACCGATACCAAATCCAGATTATCTTGTGTGGCGCCGAGATCAGTTCATATTTAGGTGGATTCTCACATCAATATCATCGTCGATGATCTGTTATGTAGGCCGGTGCTCTTCATCGGCACAACTATGATTTGCATTTGAAGAATTATTTCACTCTCAATCCAAGGCGAGATCTATACAGCTTCGTCTACAGCTGCAAACACTGAAGAAAAGAGACTCTTCAATTGACGATTATATTCTTAAATTTTGTCACATTTCTGATCAATTATTCAGCATTGGTCAACCGATCACTGATTCAGATCTCACTACTCATATTCTCAATGATCTAGGACCTGAATTTGAGAGCATAAGTGTTTTTCTTCAATCTAGATGCGAGGAGATGTCTATTCATGAAGTGCAGTTTGCTCTTCAAACTCACAAACTGCTCATTCTCAATCAAAATTCATCACCTAACTCTACTAGAGGACTTCAACCACAAGCACATGTTGCTTATCATAATCAAGTTGGAAATTGAGGCCGTGGCAGAGATGGTAGTCGAGGCTATGGCAATCACGGAAGAGGTGGAGGCCGCTACAATGGAGGTAACAGTGGTAACAAGCCGGTATGTCAATTATGTGGTAAGTCTAATCATGTTGCCATTAAGTGTTTTCGTAGATTTGACATCAGCTTTACTGGCATTGAATTTTCACCAACACAACCACCTCAAGCAATCTCTCTACTACTAACTCTAATACTCCTAACTCCCCTCATTCTTCCTTATTTGCCTATGCACCACCACCACACTACTTTGCACCGTCTCAAATCACCACTCCAGCAACACCTCAACTTCTTCATCCTACCCCTACTGCATACTCCATTTCTCCTTCCACAAATACTGGAGCAAGTTCTGAATGGTACTTAGACTCTGGAGTATCACCACATGTCATCTCTGACTTTGGGAACATGAACATCTCCTCTCCCTACCAAGGAAATGAATCACTCACAGTAGGTAATGGTTCTCAACTCAAAATTACTCATGTCGGTTCTACTCATCTTCCCACTCCTACTTCTAAACCTTTAGTCCTAAGCAATATTTTGTTTGTACCTCATATCACCAAAAGTCTGCTCAACATCTCTAAATTCACTTTAGATAACAATGTGTTTCTTGAGTTTCATTCTTCATCTTGTTTTGTAAAGGACAAAGTCACCAATCGCATCTTGCTGGAGTGCACTCTTAGAGATGGACTATACCACTTGAATCTCTTCAACCATCCCAACTTTTCTCCTACAAGTTCCAGTCACTCATCTTATCATAACCAGAAGAATAAACCTACCTGTTATCTAGCGAATAATCTTTTAGATGTAAATCTGTGGCATTCTAGACTAGAACATCCATGTAAAGCTATACGAGATACTACTCTCAAATCTATGAATCTCTCTGTAACATCCAAATCTCCTACATTCTGCAATGCTTGTGCAGTAGGCATGATTCATAGCATGACTTTTCCATCAGTTCCTGTAAAAACCACTGCTCCATTTCAACTAATACACACAGATTTATGGGGTCCTAGCCCAACTGTTTCATCTGATGGTTTTAAATATTACATTCACTTCATCGATGATTTTACCCGGTTTACATGGATTTATCCTCTACATCTAAGATCTGAAACCTACAACACTTTCCTCAAGTTTAATGCCTTTGTTGAGAGACAATTTAACACTAAGATCAAGGCTGTGCAGTCAGATTGGAGGGGTGAATATCGTTCCCTTCGACCTCTCTTTGACCAATTAGGCATTACCTTTAGACATCCCTGCCCACACACTCACCAACAAAATGGGAGAGCTGAGAGAAAACACAAGCACATCACTGAATTAGGTCTTACTTTGCTAGCTTCAGCTACCTTACCTCAGAAATTCTGGTGGAATGCCTTTGCCACTGCCGTATATCTCATAAATCGCCTTCCATCCCCAGCCTTACACAACATATCACCATATCAAAAACTATTCAAAATTCCTCCAGAATACCATATTCTTAGAACCTTTGGATGCAGTTGCTTTCCTTTCTTGAGACCTTACAACACTTCCAAACTCCAATTTAGATCATCCAAATGTATTTTTCTTGGGTACAGTCTCACTCACAAAGGATATAGATGTCTTCATCCTATAGGAAGAATCTACACCGCTAGAACTGTTCTCTTTAATGAAACTGAATTCCCATACATGGAGTTATTCTCCAATACACCTGCTCCAGCTCCTCCACACTCCATTCCATCTTCACCTATATCCATTCCTCAATTTCATATCCCTACTGGTCCAGATTCATCATCATCTACTCATAACTCCCCTTCCTCTACTCACTGTACATCAAATAATACTCAACATACACCACCATCCTCTTCTCGTACTTCACATAACTCTCAGCACTTCTCTTCATCATCTTCCTCTGTTTCTTCTTCTTTCCTTCCACCTCCTCCTCCTCCTCCTCCAGCCACTAATGTCCACTCTATGCAAACACGATCTAAACATGGTATATTCAAGCCCAAAGTTTTCATTGCTTACACAGACAACAAAGGTGTTACCACTGTTACTGCTATTGCTCCAATCTCTATTGCTTCTGCCCTTGCTCAACCCGGTTGGTGCAAGGCTATGGAGTCTGAATTTAAAGCCATTGCTAATAAGTCCACATGGGATATTATACCTTACTCACCTGACATGAATCTTATTCAATGCAAATGGATTTTTCGGGTAAAAAAAGATGTTGTTGGTGCTATAGAAAGATTGAAAGCTAGGCTTGTGGCAAAAAGGTTTCAACAACGAGCTGGGATTGATTTTATGGATACATTTAGCCCAGTAGTGAAACTAGTCTCTGTGCGCCTTATGTTCTCTCTCGCTGCTACTTTTCGTTGGGATATACTCCCTCCATCCTCCAAAAGTGTGGTCCAAATTTAATTATATGTGAGGTACAAAATATTAATTGAACCACACTTTTGGTGGACGGAGAGAGTACAACATATAGACATCAACAATGCTTCTTTGAATGGATCACTTGACACTCCTGTTTATATGCAGCAGCCGGAAGGCTTTGTGGATCCCAAATTTCCTAACCATGTTTGCCGGTTAAAAAAATCATTGTACGGCTTAAAACAAGCCCCTAGAGCCTGGTATGAAAGGCTAAAGAATTATCTGCTGAGTTGTGGATTCAAGTTCTCCACCTCTGATCACTTTCTCTTTCACATAAGAAAGAATGGTATACTTCTTCTTGTACTTGTTTACGTTGATGATATTCTTTTAACTGGGGAAGATTCTGGTCTTATCTCTCATCTCATCCACAACCTCTCGCAAGAATTTGCTCTCAAGACCCTTGGTACTGTCAACCATTTTCTTGGCATCCAAGTTACCAAAACATCCACAAATTCTTATTCTCTTAATCATTCTCAGTATATTAGAGAACTTCTTGCCAAAACCAACCTCTCTGATAGCAAATCTCAACCCTCTCCATATGGCACAGGCACAAAACTTCATACCGCAGACAACTCTCTATTTTCTGACCCTACCCTTTTCCATAGTATAGTCGGCGCTCTACAATACCTCACCCTTTCCAGGCCAGATATCTCCTATATGGTGAATAAATTGAGCCAATATTTACAAAACCCTACTGATCTACAATGGAAAGCCTGCAAAAGGCTTCTCTGATACCTCAAAGGAACCATTAATCATTGTCTTGTTTTCCATCCCTCCCCATATTTACATCTCAAAGTGTTTTCTGATGCGGATTGGGCTGGTTCCTTGGATGATAGAAAGTCAATTGGCGGCTATTGTATTTTCCTTGGTCCCAATTTGCTTTCTTGGAGCTCTAAGAAGCAAAATGTCGTCTCTAGACGCTCCACACGGAGTCTGAGTATCGAGCGCTTGTTGATGCTTCGGTCAAAGTTATTTGGATAAAGTCTTTGCTTGCTGAGCTTGGTCTACCTCTACATCACGTTCCTATTATTTGGTGCGATAATAAAAGTGCTACACCAATTGCTTCTAATCCAGTTATGCATGCCCGGACCAAACACATTGAGATTGACATGCATTTTGTTAGAGATAAAGTGCTCAAAAAGGAATTGGATGTACGTTATGTTCCAACAGAAGATTAAGTTGCTGATATCTTTACCAAGCCCGTATCCATCACTCGCTTTCAGCAGCTTATACAAAAATTTCCATTAGAAAAAGGGTAGTCTGGTTTCTGACGGGGTTGTATTAGAAATATGTTAGTTATGAAATAGTTTGAATAAGAAAGCAGTTATGCTGAGCTGTCAGCTTTCGGTTAGATCTTGATACTAGAACCTTCCATGTAAGTTAATACACTCTGTAGATGAGATGTAAGCTCTATAAATAGAGCAAAAGATATATGAGTAAAGTTTTAGTTTTGCAGTTTACAAAATCACATCTTTTTCAATATGTTACTTTCATAGTATAACAAAGTCATGTGTGTGCGCTTGAAACTATAAAAAAAAATAGAAACAAATTAATATTTTAATTGAAACAAATTTATCCATTCCTATTGACAAAAAAAAATTACTAATTTTAGTTTGAATAGATATTGATATTTTATTAACAATTCTTAATATAGATGAAAATAAATATTATTTTACGCGTTCAAAACAAAATAATTTGAAATATGAACACAAAATTAATGAAAGTAATTAAATATATACTCATAAAATAGTTACCATAAACTAGTGAACAACGAGATAGAAATTAGAAAGTCTCGAAAGAGCCAGATAATTGAAAAAGGTGCAATTTCTTTTAGGGTAAGGAAAGATGCAAGTTTTGAGTTGAAGTATTTATTTCTCTCTTTTTTGACACGTTAAATCTGTGGAATTCAGAAAATTAAGAAAAGAAATCATTTATTTACTTTTTTTCCTTTGCCCCTATCTTTGTAATTTTTTGGTGGGGCAAGTTTAGGTAATATTGTAAATATTATGTATAACTAGGGGGTAATTCAACTAAGAGGGGGGCAATTGCTCCATCTGAAGCTAACCATTTGTCTCTTGGTTTATTTTTTCCATCACCGTACCCCTCCATCCAACTTTTATTGTAGTTCATGCATTATCGTCAATAGATCTGATATAAGATATGAGACGAACTTTCCAATAGCCATAGATATATTCATCCAGAATTGGAGGATTCACAATGGAACTTCCATTAGAAGTCATTATTGTAGAACAGACGCATCAACACGATTAATTAGTTAATTATCAAAAATAGATATGTGATGTATAGTTCTAGCTAATTAATTGTGTTCCATAATTATCAAAAGGAGACATTAAGTGAAACGAAAAAAAAAATTAAAAAATCATTTTTGTCGCGGAAATATGGATTAGGCAATAAATATAGTAATCTTGCTTTTAAGAAGAAAATTAAACATGATTTACTAGCTGCTTACCTGATTCCACGCATAATTAATTAACATACAAAATAGTAATATCGTTTTGCTGCTTCGGCCCAACCTTCTCTTAGCTGATAAATAGTACTAGTAATAGAATTTATTATCTTACAAATAATTTTAATTTTATTATAAAAATCTTATCTTAATATATCTAAAACGACATAAAAAAAATTGTGAAGAGAGGATCTTTTCATCATAATGACGACTACCTAATCGAATGGATTGGAACATTAAAATAGAATGAATATATTTTTTAAGCTAATTAATTAGAACCTTGAAGAAAAACAAATCACGTCGGCAATATTAAAATAAAATTTAATAAAATAAGATACTTTTATGATCGCTCTACATATTATTTTATCTATATTAATGACAGTAGATGATTTTAATTAATATATACCACTCCCTACCCTCTTTCCTCGAAAATATATTATTACTGATTAGTCATATTTAGGATACTACATAAGTCTTACTTATATCTGATTATCTGTCTTACATGCGCATTCAACATCTGCGCTACATATAATATTCAGTCTTATTGAAAGCAAAATATTAAATTCCATATTCAAACCAAGGCTGCATCCAAGCAAATTTGAAAAGTCTTGCTTTTATTTCCACTATAAATTCACCTCTGCTGCCCTTCATTCTTCACTGCACCACCTTCTTCTTGCTTTGAAATATATACTTAGCAGAAAATTCAAATCTTCATACAAAATAATGGCTACAGAAATTCAACGGCCCGTCGCCAATTTCTCCCCTAGCTTGTGGGGCGATCAGTTCATCAAAAAGGATTCTGGTGCTAAGGTAATTTGAAGTTTGATCGATCATTCTTATTATGCCTGCACAATTTTTAATATATACTGCAGTTTTATTTTGTGTATATTTGTATATATATACCATTCATATAAGTTATGAAACATATTAAAAAGCCGTTCGTTGTTTACTGTTTGTGTAAAAATATAGGCTGCAGAAATACATTCCAAGACAGTTGAAATGTTGAAGAACCAAGTTTTGGATATGTTGACAGTTGCTGGAACCAATATGGTGGAAACAATGAACTTGATCGACACGCTTGAACGTCTAGGCATTTCGTATCACGTTGAAACTGAGATTGAAGAAAAATTGCAGCATTTTTTCAATCTAAATACAGATTATAGTGATGAGGCCTATGATTTATACACTGTTGTTCTTCATTTCCGATTATTCAGGCAACATGGCCACCGGTTATCTTCCTGTATGTATATGCATGTTATATTTTAAATTATTTTTACTCTTATGAAGCTGTGAAATTTGAATTTGATCAAAATACTTAGTACTAATTATTATACAATTCTTGATGCAGACATTTTCGGTAGATGGATTGATGGGAAGGGTGAATTCTTGGAAGGACTTAAGAATGATGCCAAGGGTTTGCTAAGTCTGTATGAAGCGTCGTATTTGAGGACACATGACGAAACCATATTGGACAACGCTGTTGACTTTGCTACGGCCAATCTCAAATCGATAGCTCCAAACCTGGAGTCTCCTCTTAGGGAACAAGTAGAGCATTCCCTAGTGCAACCCTTGCACTCTGGAAATCCAAGAATCGAAGCGCGTAGCTTTATCTCCATCTATGAAAAATTTGAAGACAAGAATGAATCTCTCTTGAGGTTTGCCAAATTGGACTATAATCTATTGCAGATGCTACACAAGGAGGAGCTCCATGAAGTCTCGAGGTAACATATATAATTAGTACAATGTTTTATGATC
The DNA here is from genome assembly GCA_031470985.1 of Agastache rugosa. NCBI lineage: Eukaryota > Viridiplantae > Streptophyta > Magnoliopsida > Lamiales > Lamiaceae > Agastache > Agastache rugosa. Next base: position 12,931,704 of record CM062604.1, read on the forward strand.
AAAATTCTATGTACGTGTCTATATAAAATGAGAAAAGCCTCGTATATAGAAATTTATATAAGAATTTTGATGTTGTTTGTAGGTGGTGGAAAGAGTTGGACCTAGTGGCCAAGCTTCCTTATGCAAGAGATAGAGTGGTGGAATGTTTCTTTTGGGCTATGGGAGTGTACCACGAGCCACAATATTCTCGTGCTCGTGTCATGCTCACTAAGACGATCGCTATGACCTCAATCATAGATGACACTTATGATGCTTATGGTACAATTGAAGAACTCGACATTTTTACCGAGGCAATAGAGAGGTAAAAGTTTGTTAAGGAGCCTATTTCTGTCTCTTAAGTTTACATTTTATATTTCACTTCATAGTCGCATATGAACTTAGATGGTTAATTTACTATTCAATAAGGCTGATAGTTCAAAGTGATTTGGATATATGGAGCTCAACTTGATCAATTTCAATTTATTTAATTTTTCTTCAGGTGGAATATTGAAGAGGTTAAAAAACTCCCCGAGTATGTTAAGCCATTCTATGAAGCTCTTTTGGAACTCTACGAGCAATTTGATGAAGAATTAGCTAAGGAAGGAAGATCCTATGCGGGGCAATACGCCATAGAATCCGTACGACCTCAAACATACTAACTGATCCTTTATGATTCTAAAATTTTTCAAACTTAATGTCCTAACCTTTAGTTCTAGATCTGTATGGATTTATGAAACTGATAATATTATTTTATTTGCATATACAGCTTAAAGAGTTGGTGAGGAGCTACCACGTTGAGGCAAAGTGGTTTATAAAAGGATATTTACCACCTTTTGAGCAGTACCTAAAAAATGCACTCATCACATGCACTTATTGTTACCATACAACGACGTCGTTGTTGGGGGTCGAATCCGCGACCAAGGAAGACTTCGAATGGCTAAGTGAGAAACCTAAAATGCTTGTTGCTGGGCTCCTAATATGTCGAGTCATTGATGACATAGCTACTTATGAGGTATGAAATTAAAGATTATATATGCAAATCACATTTCTCTCAAATTGAAGAATAATTATATTGCAATAATTTTAACAACTTGACAACAAATTCAGGTTGAGAAGGATAGGGGTCAAATTGCTACTGGCATCGAATCCTACATGAGGGACAATGGTGCGACAAAAGAAGAAGCGATAGCTAAATTTTTTAAAATAGCTACAGATGCATGGAAGGATATAAATGAGGAATGCCTGAAGCCATCCCCTTATTCGAGAGATGTTTTGATGCGAATCTTGAATCTTGAACGCATCATAGATGTTACTTACAAGGGCAACGAAGATGGCTACACTCAACCTGAAAAGGTCTTGAAGCCCCACATCATTGCTTTGTTCGTTGATCCCATTGAGATCTAACTATAGTTTACATAATTTCATGTTGTACTAAATAAGTCCAACTCTCTTCTTCTATCTCTTCTTATTTGTTCCGATACGAAGGTCTTACATGTTTCGTATTTCATAATTGAGAAGATGGAATAATATAACCATTCTTTCTTTTTTTACTTAGTTTTGGCTTTGCTATGTTCCGTTCTCTTTTTAATTTTTATGTTTATATTCCAGTTTTAATAGTACACATGATATATAAATTTATGATGGTAGTGATATATGATAGTAAAATTAAAAAAATGTAATACTAAAAATTACTCCCTCCGTCCACAATAAATTTGCCACATTGTGGATGGCACGGGTTTTAATAATTTGTTGGTTGATTGTATTGTGAGTGGAATAAGGGTCCCATTTTTATATAGTTTTAAATTGTGTTATGAGTGAAAAAGTAAGTGAGGTGTGTGGGGTCTATTACTATAAATGGATGTGGCAAATTTTTTGTGGACGGACCAAAAAAGAAATTATGGCAAATTTATCGTGGACGGAGGGAGTAATAAATAAAGAATCTCATATACTATTATTTTTTCAGTAAAAAAAAAAACAAGACGGCCCTAATTAAAATAAAATAAAAAGATGATTTGACTTTTATTTTAGAAAACAAGCCTAGTTTCCAAATTCATGAATCTTAGGATTTCCCAATTCTGGTTTTCTAGACTTTGTAGTTGTCGCCTAATTAAACACTAGGTGAAGATATAGAAACAATTATTTTTATTAATTAAATAAAAAGAATAATCTTATACTCTATCCGTCCACGATAAATTTGCCACAATTTTCTTTTTAATCCGTCCACAAAAAATTTGCCACATCTATTTATGGTAATAGACCCCACACACCTCACTTACTTTTCCACTCACAACACAATTTAAAACAATACAAAAGTGGGACCCTTATTCCACTCACAATACAATCAACCAACAAATTATTAAAACCCGTGTCATCCACAATGTGGCAAATTTATTGTGGACGGAGGGAGTACTATATATGGGTCATTTTCGTATAGATGAATATTTCTTTATGTTATATGGATGTATTTGTTGTAATATTTAATAATGCCTTGGTTCACCACATAAAAAATGTGTAAGAGAGTTCCTATCTGGTTTTTTAAATTCCTATTTATTTTTTGGGTAAATTGCCTATAAATTCCTAAACTTTTCATAAATTCTGGTTTTGCTCCCCACAAAAAAATTATGCGTGACAATTCCCAAACTTTATATTTTGTCTGATTTTGCATCCAAGGTCGGTTTTTCCCAAATTGTGTGCTGACTTGGCAGCCGAAAAATCCTACGTGTCCTAGTCGGCCAACGAGTAAATAATTATCCCAACAACAAATTGCCTATAAATTCCTGAATTTTTTAATTTGTCTGATTTTGTATCCAAGGTCGGTTTCCCACAAATTATTTGAAGGATGACACATATGAACCGAAGTCCTATTTTGCATGTCATTTTTGCTTTTGGCTTAGTGATGTGAACAGAAACTATATGCTTGTATGCACCTTGCAACATAGTCCATCCGTCCCAATAGCAAGATCGCATTTATTTTTGGCACGGTTATTAAGAAATAAGAGTAAAAAGATAAAAAGTGGTAGGTCTCAAGTCTTTTGAAGAGTTGATTATTTCCATTTTTGGAATGAGACCTTGTATTGGAATAGACGAAAAAGGAAAGAGGGACATTGCTATTGGGACAGAGGGAGTATTTTGTAATGAATAGAAGTGATGGAAGTTTGTTTTGATACTTTTTACAGTCTTTTACATCTTGTAATCATCTTTTTTTGCAATTTTTTGCATTCTTTTGCAGCCTCTAATTTGTGTCATCAATTTGGGGAAACCGACCTTGGATGTAAAATCAGACAAATTAAAAAGTTTGGGAATTTGTTGCACAAATTAATTTTTTTTTAGAGCAAACATAGAATTTCACAAAAGTTTAGAAATTTATAGGCAATTCGTTGTTTGGATAATTATTTACTCGTTGGCCGACTAGGACACGTAGGATTTCCGGCTTCCATGTCAGCGCACAATTTGGGGAAAACCGACTTTGGATGCAAAATCAGACAAACTATAAAGTTTGGAAATTGTCACGCAGAATTTTTTTGTGAGAAGCAAAATCAGAATTTGTGAAAAGTTCAGGAATTTACATGCTATTTACCCTTATTTTTTTTATTGAGCATATTAAATTCCTATTTATTATTATCAAATTCCATATATTTAATAAGTATCTTTAAGTTGTAGCCATCCTTTAGGACTAGTACTTCAACTTGCATAGTACTGCAGTTTGCAGTCAGACTTTACATTTATCAATTTGTTATTCCCCTTCTCTTCCTTTTACTCTAAAGTCGAAACATATTTTCCCTTTGTCCTTCAGAGCATCCGCAGTGGAAGAGTCGCAAACGAGGCTCTATTCCACAACCACAAAGGATGAAGCTCCATTTTAAGAGCTCTTCCAATGGTGTGGGGCTCTTAGCACTATTTATGAGCTTCATCATCAATTTAACCTCATAAATATTATATTTTGTTCGTTTTTAATTATTCTATTATTTTTAACACAAAGGAATAAATTTAATTATTGAATAATTTAATTAGGTCAAAAATTATTGAATAATTTAATTCAATGCAATTATGATTAACTTCAATTAATTTTGAATGAAAATATAATTGCGGCTAGAGAGGAAAAAAGAAAAGAAAAAGAAAAAGAAGGTAAAAAAAGATAAAATAAAGAAAGGAGAGAGAAAAGAAAACGAAAAGGAAGAGAAATGAAAACAGCAGCTTGTGAGTGGCGTACACTGTGATTGGTCAAGATGGAGAGTGTATTGCATGCGTTCGATTCCTTTCCACTCGCGGATCTCTTAAATTAAGAGCCCCAATCTCTTATTTTGCGAGTCTAAAATGGCCGATGGGTCATCGATCTAAAGATTTATTTAAAAATAATAAAGATTTATTTAAAAATGAAAGTTTAGTAATATATAATTAATTTTAATTAACATTTATTATTAAAAAAATTATATTTCTTAGTTTTGGAATCATGAATCCTAATAATCGATTAAAAATAAATATTGCAAATTTTAGTAATATATAATGAATCTTAATTAACAATTATTATAAAAAATAGAATTTAAAAAAATTATATACCCTAATTTTGGAATCATGAATCCTAATAATCGATTAAAAATAAAAAAACTACAAATTTTATATAAAAAAATATTCGTATGGACGAACCCTGGTTAATAATTATAAAATTATACTAAAACATTATAGATTGGAATCGAAGAAAAAATGACAAAAACCTAATTAAATATAGATTATGGGACACCAAAATTGGGACAGAAGGTCGCAAGTTAGACCTGCCCACGGGCCCCGAACCGGCGGTTCCGGGCCCGAGCCCGCCGTTTACGATTTCACCGGAGAGTGAACCGTAACCAGCCCGTGTACACAGTACACGGTTACGGGCCGGGCTTTTTAACTGGCGGTTCCGGGCCCGATGAAAACCCGCCGGTTCCGGTTACTGGCGCCAGTTTTAATTTTTTTTTCCTAATATATATATATATGTAGAGCTAGAGGTTTTTTTAGGACAGTAACTAAGATCGAGTTCATATTCAGGACAAAAAACTTTCGGGCCGACTTTTTAGGACACCAACTTTTAATTTGTGCATCCGTAGGACAAATTTCGGCCTGAATGCTTATGTGGAGCCCGAATGCTTATGTGGAATGCCACATAGATAAAAAATTTAATTAAAAAAAATCATACACTCTCTCTCCTCACTCTCTCTCTCTTACTCACTCATCCCTTTCCTCTCTCTTCTCTCTCTCGTCACTCTCTCCAGAAAACCCACCGCTGCCGCCGTCACAATCCCACCACTGCCACTTATTTTCCTTCCCAAAATTTCTTCAAATTCTTTCTTTTACACTCAAATTGAATGCTCTTATTTCTGCACTACAATCACTAGTAGCTGCAGCCCAACCACCGCTTCCTGCCACACATGAATCTCACCAGTATCGTCAGGAGAAGAGGCGGCGGCGCTGCCGAAACCCCCAGCCGTCGTCACCGAAGGTGACCTGTATCGATCAGGTGAGAGTGGTCGCAGAAGAAGGTGAAGCAATGTCGGCAGCGGATTAATGGCAAGGCCAGTTTCCGGAGTGCGGAGCCGTCGTTCCAACACCAGCAGCCACGGTCGCGGCACGAGCTGTGCTGCCTTTTTCGCTGTTACAGATGCTCGTGCTTCGAAAGGAGAGAGAGATAGAGAAGATCAGGATGAGCGGGTGCTTCGCGGATGAGAATGGGCGTGGGGAGATGTTCGGGAGGTGGCTGATGGAGGTAAACGGCGACGAGGGAGGCGAAACGAGACGGAACCCCTGCTGCTTCTGTCGACGTGTTGGTCCCAAGACGGATACCTTGGTGTAGAATACACCAAGGTTTAAAAACTTTTCCAGTTAAAAACTCTTTTGAGTGAGCTGGCTGTGTCCGATCCAGCTGGAAGGCAGCCTGATCGACGCAGCTGCCTATGTGCGGAATGTGGTGGGTTTGTAAAGTCCGTCTGTTACTTCAAATTATATTGCAAAGCTCTGTTTCACTTTTCAGTTAGTCAGTTTATGCAGCTTGAAATGTATGCGTAAGAGGTTAGCAGAATGCATAAACCAAGCAGTAAAGAACAAAGCAATTTTAACGTGGTTCGGAGTAACACCTCCTACGTCCACGACCAGATTCACTGGTAATTCACTACCACTTGGTTTCCAAGTACCAAGCAACTTCACAACTCTAACCTGAGTTGTGTTCCAACAGTTTAGGGGCATTGTTAAGCCTACACCACTCAGTTTGCGGGTACTGAGAAAACCTGACCACTCGAATTACATGCTTCGAGCAGGCGTACCTTGACCTAACCTTTCTGGGTTTGGGTTTGGGTATGGGTTTTCCAACTATGAACGAAGAACAAGGAGTATGATGAACTCGTTCAAACTAGGCTTAAGATATTTCTATTCTATTCTATCATGCCTATGACTGAATATGTGAACAACTAAGAACACAGCTGACTGGCTGGGTGTTCTTGAAAGATTTGGCTTTAAAGATCGTTGTTCATTTTTCTGTTTGCTCTTTTATTTCTTCAGTCGTCTCGCCAGCCTCACCAGCCACTTTTCTTTTCAATGGTGAGAAGATATATATAGGTGGAGATTCAAACTAGCCGTTGGAAGAGAGCCGTTTGAATCTTACCTACTCTCATTGACTTCTGGCCTTTTGCCTACGAAGTAGGTCTGCATCTGCAGAAGCTATTCCTTCTCTGATTTGACTGCGTCAGACAAGATCTTCTGACATCGGGATCTTGTCTTGGAGAAGGTCTTCGTCTTCGAGCTGCTAAGCATTTCTGCTGTGTCTTCAGCGTCTTGGACTCTGCTGCGTCTTGACTCTGAGCTGTGTCTTAGACCTGTGCTGTATCATTAACCTGAGCTGTGTCTTCAACCTGAGCTGTGTCATTAACCTGAGCTGTCTTAGACCTGAGTTGTGTCATTGACACTAAGCTGGGTCCTTTACACTGAGCTGGGTTTTTTGACACTGAGCTGGGTTTCCATCACTGAGCTCGTTCTTGATACTGCTGGGTCTTTGACTATGCTTGGTCTGCTCTGCTGAGTCTGCTCTGCTGAATTCCTCAGCTGTGTCCACTTAGCTGTGTCTTCTGCTATGTCTTCTGTTGTCTTCAGCGACTCTACCTGTAAACTTAGAAACTCTATAAGCTCAAACAGGTGAGCTGAAAAATGTTTAGGCTTGTGCAATCATCTACTCGATTGGGGTCAGCTAAGTTTTGGTATCAAATCAAAACTATATTAATTTTCCCAATAATTTCCCCCTTTTTGATGATGCCAAAACCTTACTGAGAAAAAATAATTTACTTCCCCCTTAATAGAGAATGGGGTTTCAAAAAGAAATAAACATTCATTGCAAGTAATCAAATTCAGAGTTCAGTGCCTGGACAAAGAGTTATTGTCATCAGGGTGAGCTTGAGAGCAAAAACATTTCAGTTTTATTAATCCTCAAAGAAGATTACAAGAATTACAATATTAACAAACTGAAATTAGACAAAAACTATTTAAACCCAGTTGGCTGGGTCTTCATTTCTGCTGCTGCTGCTGCTGATTCTTCAGTCTATCTTCTTCCAGTTGCTCATCCGTTCTCAACCTGTACCGGTTGAAGATCATCCGTTCCAGCTTCCTGTATTCTTCTTCATTGCTTACCTTGGAAATTTTTCTCCTGATCGCCCATCTATTTACTTCTACGATAATTTGCGATTTATCAGGAAGATGAGTTCCAGGTATCAGCGGAGGCAGGAAATGATACAACTGGGGAGCAGAGAACTGGATCTTCGCGGTCTTTGCAGCATTGAAGAATGCTTTCGCAGTCATCTTATCTTGATGAAAGGGCTCATTTAGATGCATCTTGAAAGCAACATCTGGTGACGTATTTGGGTAGGCTCCCAGATTGTAGTAATCTTCAATGAACTCGAATTTTGTATGTTCCCAGTCGTCGTTTAACTCTTCTGGGATCCATTCATCTATTCTTCTCCAGTTCATTGGCATCTGAGACTCTTTCTTCGATGCTCTGATGTTTGCTCTTTTCTTCTTCTGCTTCTTTTCTTCAGCATTGAGCAAGCTTTCCTTCTTCTTCCGCTGCTCTTGAAAGCTTTTCATCTCTTGCTTTTGTTGATTTACAAAGTTGCAGAGCCATTGAGTATCATTGATTTGTTTTGGCATGGCTCCGCTTGCTTTGGCAAGAGGAATGATCATTTTGCTCCATTTTCCTCTACGTTCACCGGTTATTCTCGTCTACCAAGAACAACTTCATCAATCTCAGACTGCAGCACTTGGATTTCATTTTCAGCTACAGCTTTCCCTTTGCCTGCCCTTGATATTTTCCTCTTGTCATTACATTCTCCCTTTTTGGCATTATCAACAAGGGTAGAGGATAGGTTGACGACTGTCTCATTTAGCTGGGCCAGGGCTTTGTCAACATCAGCAATCTTGGTTGTGTTGTCTGCTGTGACGAGGTTGAGCTGTGCTATGCTGTTACTTCCAGCTTTGAACTGAGTGTCCAGCTCTTTGTAGAGGTTAAACAGCGTTTGAATGTCAGTTCTGTTGGAGAGCGCTTGCTTTTGGAGAGCTGCCATCTGGCTAGATAGGTCGCTGATGCTGTTTTCCAGTGGAGCTTGAAGTTTTGAAATGATCTCAGGGACTCTCTTCTCTAGATGAGTTGACTGATCAATGCGTTGAGAGACGAGAGATTGCTTGAGATCTTGACTGGTGCTTTCCTGTAGATTCTGGGCAAATCTGTGAACTTCATCAATGGATTGTCCATTACAGTGGACTTGCCATTCTACAGCTGTGATGCGCAGAAGGGTGTCAACATTTGATTCGAGTCTATCCTGGAATAGGATTTTCTCAACTTGTTTGGCGATTTCGTCCTTCATTGCATCAGAAAGTACGGCATCAGGATCCGTCTGGATCCCGGATTCAACTTGGCTGGGTTTCTCCGCCTCGATCTCGACCAGTGAGTGAGTATCATCGGCAATTGGACTTGGTGGGGCAGTTTCTGCGGGCTCAACTGTTGCAGTAGTTGGCTCGTCTTCAATCACCATTGCCTCAGCTGTGTCGGCAGGTGCAGCTTCCTTGGCATTCTCAACTGGAAACAATCCAGCTGAGAGTGTGGAGGTAAGAGTTGGCTCTTGCGATTACCTCCTCAGACGGCGGTACTTCATCTTGCTTAGCCTTCTGGATGAGAGTTTGGATCAGCTTATCTTGATGCATGAAGACATCCTGAAGACTTCCAAATCCAAAGATCTCTTGTAGAGCTTCTTCGGCTTTTAGCTTATTGAAGGAGTAGAACTCCACAAGTTCCTCATTAGCATACTAAGTAGTCATTTTGGTAGCAAGGTAAAATTTAAAGTTGCTGACGGCGACTAGCGCGGCGGAGAGTAAAGTAAGAGAATGGTACTGTTGCAGTGCGCTCTTTACCCCTTGAAACCTGAGGTCATCGAATCTCATGATAGTGGCAGCACGTGCAACGGCTCTGGGACTGAGGATTACAAATTCATCAGAAGGGCTTGTAGGTTCAGCTTGGTTTTCATCATCCAGCTGCAAAGGAGCGTCAGCTGGATGGGGTTCTTTAGGCGGAGAGCTGGGTGATGAAATTTGGAGTTGATCGGTTTCAGGTACTGAGCAAGTGGGTGTGGAATCTGAGAGAGATACCTGAGGATGAAGAGGAAGGAGAGGATGGCCTTGTTGAGCGGTTCCAGCTGATGTGGGATCAGCTGGAGTGGGTTGTGAAGATGCTTGAAGAAATTGACGAAGGGGAATAGCATCCTCTGGGTCAGAGTGGGAGACCACTATTTGTGGTTCTTCAGTTTCTCGTGATGTAATCACGAACTCCCTTCCATTGTCTGAGCTGGAGGAGGATCCCTGAGCTGTCTCCTCAGTGACTGGTCCCCACTCAGTTTTCTTCTTTTGGATTGGGGATGTTGTGGGAGTGGACTCAGATTAAGCTGGCTCATCAACTGATTTCTCTGCTGCCTCCTCAGCTGGCTTGCTGGCTGCCTTGAATTTCAGCTTCTTTTTTGGCAGGTGGAGATTCAGCTGGCTGTGTCTCCACCGATTGCTTCTTTTTTCCTGCTTGAGAGGGAGAGGCAGTTTGCTGCTTTGCCTCTTGCACCTTCTTCTTCCGTTCAGGGGCTGCTTTCTTCAATAAGTCAGTGAGCTGACTTGGTTTCTCAAAAAGTATTCTGGACACAGAAAATTCTTCTGTGTCGTGCCACTTGATTTGCAGTCCGGTAGTGTAGTTTTCTATTATGCACGCCTCTTTGGTGCATAGATAGATTGTCTCCCTAAAGTTGTACTGGGTGAAGCTGTCATCTTCAAAATGAATCTTTTTAGATTCTTTTTCCAATTTTCCCATGAAGTAGGAGAACCAATCCACATGATCATTCCTGAGGATGGCTATCATCGGTTTCAGCTTGGGTATGCTGATCTCTCCTTGAGATCTAGCGATACCGAGGATGCACTTCTGGGTGACATCTAGAAGTAGTCTGAACTTGGGCTTGAGCAGGAGCTTGGACATGCTCGCCCTGTAAGGTTCCAGTTTGAACAGCATCTTATCCAGTTCGACCTGGATTTCTTCTCTGGTGTAGTTTTCTGGGGAGCGGTCCCCAAGAGTCTTGAGGCCGAACAATTTGTTCAACATCCGGTTGATGTTGATGTCGACATCCCACGGAGTTGTATGTCCTGTCTTCTCCTTGATTTGCAGAGAGACATTGGAGCGGAGTCGATCATCTCGATTAGTCATCTCTAGGAAGAATTCTGCCACTTTCCGGTGGAAGATGTTCTTAGGTATTGCAGTCGCCCATTGCAGCAGGCCGGCATTCTCGATGAGATCCAGCACCTCCTGGAACTCTGAGTTCTGGTAGTTCTTGAGAGTTAAACAATTCTCAAAATGAAGCTTTGACATCAAATTCTCAATCTGGCTTGCTCCTGGTGTCTTCTTCTTTGGGGCCATGATCTTCTTCTGTAGCAAGAGATTAGAAAGACGAAGATACTGGGGGAGCATGTTTGCAAAGAGATAATTAAGAATCTGAGATATGAATTTCAGAGATAAGTATGAGCGATAGAAAATATGGCGAAGAATTGCATATTTTAGATGTATATATCAACTGTCCATTTTGATGGAAGGTTGAGATTTTGGCAAAAGAATTGAAGATCTGCGGCTGAGAGAGATTTGCGCAACACGTCACATGTCGTGCGTTTATAGAGTGTAGGTCACGCGCGCGTGAGGTAGTTGAACCGTTCTGACTTCTGCCTCAGTTCTCCCGAGCTACAGTATTCTGCATGCTTTTCATTAAATGCGATGGGATTTGATGAGATGGATGGCTTTACTGACTAATCCATTTAAGGAATGTCTGGGTATTTGAGTTAAATTCAAAAATATTTATCTTTAAAAAGCATATTCTTCAAAAAAAAATCTGCAAACCTGTCAGCTGATCATTGTAGTCAGCTGATACCACGGCTGTATTTTCTTTATGTTGTATGAGCTTTTCTTCAGTTTTATTATCCAGATGAGCTTGATTCCCCCTCAGCTGGTTTCCCTTGTTAAACTGAGTTGAAAGTTCCAGCTGGGTTTGAAATCTTCTACCCTGATGTCCCATTAGCTTTTCATTATCCAGCTGAGTCTTGTTCCCCCTCAAATGGACGATTTTACTTCATCTGGTTTGAGCAGTCCAAGTAATTCACACATCATCTTGATTTAGATTTCAGCATGTTGTGCTTCTGTGTGAATTTTCCCAACAACGGTGTCCTTCAGATGTTGAGTAATCTCTTGGGTGCTTTTCATGTCGTCAGCTCGGTTAGAGAATCAGCTTGATTCCTCCGCTGGATCGGGTTTTTCTTCAGCTGGTGATTCCAGCTGAGTCTGTCTTTGTGAATGCATCCGGCTGGGTATTCTTCTTGATTTTGCTGACTCTTTCCAGCTATGTAGAGTTTCCCTTTGAATTGATAAATTCATTTTGAAGTCCTTGGGGTTTCTGCTGAGTTAGTCCAACACGGTGATCCAGCTGAGTATTTCCTGCTGGATGCTCTTCTTGATAATTCTGTTGGACCTGGATGAGATCAATTATTGATTCCACTTGTTGGTGAGTCTGGTGAACTGAGTTCCCCCTCAGCTAGATTCATCTTCTTGATTTGATGGCAGGTGGCTTTTTCTTCAGCTGCATCCTACTTCCTTTGAGCGGATTTTCTCATCATTGGCTCATTCCTTTGATAAGGTCAGCTGTCCCAAATCCAGCTGGTTCATCTGCTGCTTCTGAATTCTTCTCGAGACCAATGTACTTAGCAGTGTGTCCAGCTATGTTTGCTTTTCACAGCTGGATTTGAGAGTCCCATGAAGCAGGCATCTTTAATGAAATGCTTCATCTTCTGAGTCGGAAGAAAATACTTGATCTTCTTATCTTGCTTGACTTTAGCTCTTTTTCTTTTCTTCGGGAGGTCGACTCAGCTGGGGTTCTCTTTGGGTGGACTTGCTTGTCAGATGAACCTTCACGATCTTCTTGTACCTTTTCTTGCTGTGTTCTAGCCTATTGATGTTCCGTACAAGCATAGCAACTTCTTCGTGCAATTCTTCTCTGCTCATATTTCTGTGCTCCTTGTTGGTCTTTCTAAGTTGAGCTGTTTGAGCTTATCTTCTTGATTCTGCACTCTGAAGGCTGTCTCTATTGCCTTGGGAGTCAGTTTTGTTTCATTAATCTGGCTAGATGATTCTTCTTCTTGTGACCCCCAGATCAATTTTATTGGTTGCATCTCTTGGACATTATTCAGAAAATCCATCAGATATTGTGATGACTCTGATGGTTGTCTCTCATGGTGTCATATACTCTGAGTATGAGACGTTCCAAGTCGTCAATCAGCCTTTCTGTTCTTCTCATCTCCTGGTGGCTTGAGACGATTTCATCACAGTCCATCCGGTTTGCTGCTGAGTGAAATTCCTCTCTCCAGTGCTCCAAAATACTTTGGTATCTTGTTCTTCGTACCCCCAAGTCATGGAGATAGTTCCTGTAACATTCTCATCTCGGACATATGCCCGGATTCATGATTTCTCAAGACAGTATGCAATATAATGATTTTAAAAAGATTTTGAAACTTTGAAGGATCTGTTCAGGTGACCACTATCAGCAAAGAAGCTGACTTGACACAGATACAGTGATCTTTTGAACCACTGCTCTGATACCAATTGTTGGTCCCAAGACGGATACCTTGGTGTAGAGGGGGGTGAATACACCAAGGTTTAAAAACTTTTCCAGTTAAAAACTCTTTTGAGTGAGCTGGCTGTGTCCGATCCAGCTGGAAGGCAGTTTGATCGACCCAGCTGGCTGTGTGCGGAATGTGATGGGTATGGAAAGTCCGTCTGTTACTTCAAATTATATTGCAAAGCTCTGTTTCACTTTTCAATTAGTCAGTTTATGCAGCTTGAAATGTATGCGTAAGAGGTTAGCAGAATGTATAAACAAAGCAGTAAAGAACAAAGCAATTTTAACGTGGTTCGGAGTAACACCTCCTACGTCCACGACCAGATTCACTGGTAATTCACTACCACTTGGTTTTCAAGTACCAAGCAACTTCACAACTCTAACCTGAGTTGTGTTCCAACAGTTTACGGGCACTGTCAAGCCTACACCTCTCAGTTTGTGGGTACTGAGAAAACCTGACCACTCGAATTACACGCTTCGAGCAGGCGTACCTTGACCTAACCTTTCTGGGTTTAGGTTTGGGTATGGGTTTTCCAATTATGAACGAGTTCTTACAATGAAGAACAAGGAGTATGATGAACTCGTTCAAACTAGGCTTAAGATATTCCTATTCTATTATATCCTACCTATGACTGAATATGTGAACAACTAAGAACACAGCTGCCTGGCTGGGTGTTCTTTAAAGATTTGGCTTTGAAGATCGTTGTTCATTTTTCTGTTTGCTCTTTTATTTCTTCAGTCATCTCGCCAGCTTCACCAGCCACTTTTCTTTTCAATGGTGATGAGATATATATAGGTGGAGATTCAAACTAGCCGTTTGAATCTTACCTACTCTCATTGACTTCTAGCCTTTTGCCTACGAAGTAGGTCTGCATCTGCAGAAGCTATTCCTTCTCTGATTTGACTGCGTCAGACAAGATCTTCTGACATCGGGATCTTGTCTTGGAGAAGGTCTTCGTCTTCGAGCTGCTAAGCACTTCTGCTGTGTCTTCAGCGTCTTGGACTTTGCTGCGTCTTGACTCTGAGCTGTGTCTTAGACCTGTGCTGTATCATTAACCTGAGCTGTGTCTTCAACCTGAGTTGTGTCATTAACCTGAGTTGTCTTAGACCTGAGCTGTGTCATAGACACTAAGCTGGGTCCTTTACACTGAGCTGGGTTTTTGACACTGAGCTGGGTTTCCGTCACTGAGTTGGGTCTTGATACTGCTGGGTCTTTGACTATGCTTGGTCTGCTCTGCTGAATTCTTCAGTTGTGTCCGCTTAGCTGTGTCTTCTGCTATGTCTTCTGCTGTCTTCAGCAACTCTACCTGTAAACTTAGAAACTCTATAAGCTCAAACAGGTGAGCTGAAAAACGTTTAGGCTTGTGCAATCATCTACTCGGTTGGGGTCAGCTGGGTTTTGATATCAAATCAAAACTCTATTAATTTTCCCAACAGTAAGGGAGGGAGTTGGCTAGTGGTGTTGGGCAACGTCGGCGGCGGCGGTGGTGGGCAGTGGTGGAAGAGAAAGAGACGAGAGAAAGAAAGGAAAATTTGGGGGTTTGACACTTGGCCGGAACCCCTGCTGCTTCTGGCGACGGTGAGAGATCTAGTGGTGTTGGGCGAAGGCGGCGGCGGCGGCAGGGGCATGGTGGGAGAGAAAGAGACGAGAGAGAGGAGAGAGAGGAAATGGATGAGTGAGTAAGAGAGAGAGAGTGAGGAGAGAGAGTGTAAGATTTTTTTTAATTAAATTTTTATCTATGTGGCATTCCACATAAGCATTCGGGCCGAAATTTGTCCTACGGACGCACAAATTAAAAGTTGGTGTCCTAAAAAGTCGGCCCGAAATTTTTTTGTCCTGAATATGAACTCGACCTTAGTTACTGTCCTAAAAAAGCCTCTAGCTCTATATATATATATATATATATATATATATATATATATAACATTGAAAATTAAGAAAATGAAACATAAATGAAAATGAACTAGTTTTTCATTAATACTTGAAAATTAAAATAAACATTACTAAATAGAAATTACAAGTACTTGAAAATTAAATTAAACATTACAAAATACATATTTCAATTTTCAACTACAAAATAGAGATTACATTAGTAACATTACATTACATACTCAATTTCCCATAACTTCGGTCGGATGCGCTTATTGAATGTGACGAATAAGAGAAGCATAGCCATCATTTTGAATCCACTTGAAAACTTTGTTGCAATAATTGCAACGAACTTCATAGGTTGGATTAGAATAGTCGGGCAATGGAGCACTACGGGTGTAGTGCTTGTTGAAAATATCAACCTTAATACTAGATCTAGGAGGCATTGTTGTTTGTATTTTGTAGAATTGAAGTTGAAACTTGAGTCTTGAGAGAGAATATTAAAAAAGAAGAAAAAAATGAAGAAGATAGATAAGGTGAAGAGATGAGGAAGATAGACTGATAGATCAATAAGGTGAACACGGCTAAGGGAGTGAGAAAAGGGTTGGGCTTGGGGGGTATTTATAGATAGAATTTAGGGTTTTGAAAAAAATAATAATTAAAAACCGCCGGTTAACCGCCGGTTTTTGCCGAACCGTCAGTTCAGGGCCGAAAACCGGCGGTTAATTAAGATTGTTTTTGTGTTTTGGGAGCACTTTTTTCAACTTTTGTAATTTTCTTTTTTTTTGTTTTTTTTTGTAATTAAATGTTGTATATATATATCTTAAGACAATATAAGCAAAAAAATTTAAATTTTACTTAGTAGTCATTGAATAAAAATATTAAATCATTTCTCATTAATATCGTTGAAATTAGTACACTTGAAAGTTGAAATGAAAAAAAAAGGAAAAAAAAAAGGACTTGATCGTTGGAATCGGCGGTTTCGGTTCAGCCGGTTAACCGGCGGTTCCAACGGTTAACCGCCGGTTTTGACCGTTCGAACCGGCCACATCATATTATTATTATTATTATTATTATTATTATTATTATTATTATTATTATTATTATTATTATTATTATTATTATTATTATTATTATTATTATTTTTTATAATTCCGGTTAACCGGCGGTCACGGTTTGAACGAAGGCAGGCCCGGAACCGGCCCTTGAGCTCACGGTTCCGATTACGGTTTCAGCCCGTTGACTACCGGACCGGTTAAAAAACCGTTGACCGGCGGGCCGATTCCGGTTAGGCCCGTCGGGCCCTCCAGTTTGGGCAGGTGTATCGCAAGTGGTACAACGATGAAAAGATTTTTGGTGGGGTTCTATGCCATTTCCACATGGATATAGATCTACCATTGTGGATGCTCTAACAATTACATTTTCTCCATAATTATTATGTAGCAGGTGAAGTACTGATGTACTATGGTCTATGAATACTTAATTATTTCAATTTTCCAGGGTCAAGAAAGGGGATGAGCAAAATAAGCATGTATAACAATATTAATTTGTGCTCATTGTTGTCTTTTAATTTGCCTTTACGTTTCTTAATTCGTCTCTCTCTCGTTTAGTCTCAACGTTGTTTTTTTTCCTCCATGAATGTATTATATTTTTGAATACATTGACTTATATATTTTTCGATTATTAATATGCATGTATTAGTACCTGTGAGTAAGTGTTTCAATTTTCTTTAGTCCAAAAAGGGGATAATTAATCACAAAGAACAATATCTGATGAAATTTATGCTCATTGGAGTTGTCTTTTCATTGGATTTCTTCATTCACAATACCTTCTTGACCCTTCTTCGAACAGATGGTGTGCAATCCCTCTGGTACTCTCTGTATACAAATCCGCTGATAATAGCTCGTTACTAAGTTCTCATATTTATTTAAAGAGGAATGATATGCCGCTCACCTTCCATGAGCACCTTTTGTAGGCACCGATCACCGTTTGTCCATATTAACATTATACTTTTTAATTTTTATTATTGATTTATATTCTAATACCAAAAATTAATATTTGAATCATTAAATATACAAAATACATAAAAATCAAAGCTCAATTTGTTCATTTTCCCTTTAACTTCAAATAAATGAATAATAAGATAAATCGAGCTTTAATTTTATGTATTTTGTATATTTAATGATTCGAATATTAATTTTTAGGGTATTAGAATATAAATCAATAAAAAGAATTAAAAAGAATGATACTAATATGGACGAACGGTAATCGGTGCCCACGAAAGGTGCTCACGGAAGGTGAGCGGCATATCATTCCTCTTTATTTAAATATATGAAATCTGATATCTAACTTTATATATATATATATATATATATATATATATTGCCTATTGGAAAATTATACAGTAAAGAAATGTTATTATTAGAACAACAAAGTCCTCAATTATGGCCAGATGAAATATTAATATGGGAAGAAAATGTAGTTAGAAATTGGGAAACAAATAAAAGAACAGATATAGATATGTTTGCTTATTTAGAAACAACTCTAGAACCAATTGCTCCAGGATTGTGGCAAAGTAAAAAGAATCAAGCTCCTGAACAAATAGATACCAAAAAGGGGGGGTATGGTGTATTTTTTAGGGATACACAGTAATCCACAAGAAATAAAAAGAAGAAGATCTTACGAGATGGAGGAGCTTTCCTAAAAAGGGCAGCACTCCAGGTTGATCTTTGAGATGGAGGAGAGTTATACACAGCGGAATTTTTTTATTTTTTTTTTATTTTTATTTTTTTATATTGGGATATATTATATGAACTAGGAAGGAATAACTATCTGCTAAAAACTAAGAAGAGGAGAGTTTAGAAACTCATTCTGTATAAAAAAAAGGGGTTGTATTTCTCTCTTCGGTGTAATTACAATGAAAGAGCAAAGCTCTTTTTATAGCCAAAATTGGTCGACAAAGAAAACTATTTTACAAAGAAACCTAGACTAGGCTACAAAGTCTTACAAGCTATGAAAGACTACAAAAGACTACAAATGAAGATAAAGCCGGTAATTGTGGCCAAATAACAATAATCGTGGCCAAAAAAATCAAAAAGTTAAAAACTTTTTGACAAATGTCAGTGACAATTGATAAATTTTCGTCATTGCATTCGTCATATTCTTTCTAGAAATTCCTGTGAGTCTCTGAAATTTCTTCGTCATTTTCTATATCACTTTCTTGATGATGAGCAAACACTTCTTCAGTATTGATGATGTGTTCGTCGTCTTCTAATTTTTCGCCTTCACCGCTGAATGGTAAAAGCATTTTCCAATTTTCTGTCCCAAAGATCTGAGTGAAATGTCCTTCTCCAAGGAGTTTGTACTGGTTCCAGAAAATTAGTTCGAAACCCATATTTTCTTGATAGTATTCATACACCTTGGAATTTTCAATTACCTTGAAATCAAATGATGTTGAATCATGATTTCTTAATCTGTCTTTTTCTTCCATAAAAATCCTCTTTCTGCTTGGCACATAAGAGCCATTTATAACTTGTGGAAGAGATGATATAATTTTACAGAATACCTTGCCTTTTAGGGATTTTGATGCAATATTCCCTCCTATAAGCAAGAATTTTTCTCCAAATTTTTTCAAAATGTCTTCAATTTTTTAGCCTTCTTCTTCAAGACGAAACTCAATAAAATCTACCATGCCATTGTGATAAAATTTTAAAATGTTTTCACAATTCATGTCTGTTGAATTTAGGTCAACTTGGAGTTTGAAAAGTCCAGGGACTCCATCTGGAAATTCTTGAGAATCAAAGTAGTATGTTGATTTTTGTACTACTTTTACTCATTCGAAATGAATTTCTCCAAAAATAATTTTTACCAATTTCTTTTGGAGATTTTCAAATCCTTTAATATTTCTTTCAAGGCATTTGTTGAAATTATTTGTTTCAATTCAGGAACTCTGTCTAAAAGTGGTTTTAAGACCTCTTGGTAAGGGAGATCAAGCACTCTTGCCTTGAAATTTTCGAATTTTCTTTGGGGAATAGAATCCCTTTTTATTTCAAAATCTTTGATCTCAGTGTTCAGGGAAAAAAAATTTGAATTAAGGTTTGAGATCCCTTTTTCCATTGTAAAAATTGTTTGGTCCTTAAAATTTAGGGCCTCAATATTCTCTTGAATTTTTGAATTAGCTAGAGAAAGTTGACTTTGTAAATCAAAAATTTGTTTTTCAAATTTTTGAATTAGCTCGGATTGAGCTGAAATGACCCCACTTGAGTTTTCTTCTACAATTTGTGCAAAACTTTTAACTTCTTCGGGTTCAATGAAAAAGTTTAACCCTAAAGAATCTCTAGCATTATCTAAAGCTTCTTTAAAGGTATAATATCCTTTAAAAATAGGGTTTTGACAAATAATATGTTTTCTAACTGTATCAAAATTATGAAAAAGACCTACTTTTGTACCTCTGTAAATAACATAATGAGAAAATTTTCTTTTTGGGATTACATTCTTTTCTGCCTTTAAATCTGAAAAATAAAAACTAAGGGCATTAAGAATTTGAACTTTGCAAGAGGTGGCGTTTGGAAGAGTTTGAATATACCACAAATTATCTAACAAACACTGTTGTTGAGGATTAACCTCAATTCCAGTGTATGGTTTGAATTTTTTATTTTGATCTGTGTGGGTAGAAAGTATAACAGACCCAAACTGAAAATGTGTTTTTAAATTCTTTTCTCCCTTTTTTAAAATTTTGGAAATAGGAGAAGTTTGAGAAAAAATTCCCATCTGTAAGAATTTTGATCTGGGAGAAATCTGAGAATCAGTTCCCTTCTGTGTAAATTTTGAACAGGGAGAACTAGTAGAAGTATGTTCCAATTTTAGAAATTTAGGGCTACTTTCTGCACTAGATGTTATCATTGGAGAATTTTCTGTAGAAACTTTCTCTGTAGCAACTTTCTCCTTGCCTTTAGGTCTGGTGACCTTTTTGTAATTCATGACCTGTATTTAAATATTTAAAAATGTTACGGGAAAGTAAATCAGCTAGATTATTATCTTTTTCTTTGATATGTTCAAAGTTTATTGTGTAACATTTTCCTTGAATTAGGTTTTGTAAATTTACCCATCTGGTTCGGTTTACTTTTCTACTATTCATTTTTTAAAAATTTTATTATTGCTTCACAGTCTGTTCTTACTGTAAATTCATTATTTAAATAAATTTTGAATTTTTCTAATGAATTTATTAATGCCTGTATTTCGAAATCTAAAGAAGTCCAGTTACTTCCAATTTTTCCAAAATTTCCACTGCTATATGCAGCAATTCTTTCTTCATTTTTTGGGCAATATTTATTTTTCTTGCATAGCATAACAACTCCCCATCCTTCTTTGGAGTCATCACATTTTATAATAATATAATCTGTTACTAGAGGTAATTCTCGTGGGTTAATTATTTTAACTGCTTCTTTTATTTTCTTAACTAAAAGAATATCTTCTCTATTAAAATTTCTTTGCCCATTCTTAGTAGTTTTGCTATATAATGGTCCTGCAAGCTTACTAAGGTTTGGTATAAATTTTCTAGCATAATTGAGCAATCCTAAGAATGCTTGAATTTGCTTTAAACCTTCTAGTTTATCTGGAAAATTTAATAGTTTTTCTGTAATGTGTGGTTGTAATTCAATCTTTCCATTTCCAATTTCTAATCCTAAAAAGGATATTTTTCTTTTAAATAATTCTATTTTTCTTTTACTAATTACAATACCTTGTTTTTCTATTTCTTTAAAAATAATTTCTAAATGGTATTCATGTTCTTTAATATTATTGCTTGGTACGAGTATATCATCTATATAAATTAGGCAGAACTCATATTTTAGAAATATAGAGTCCATAAATCTTTGAAAAACCGATGGAGCGTTTTTTAAGCCAAAGCTCAAAACATTCCATTCAAAATGTCCCTCTGGACAGGTAAAAGCTGTCCATGGTTTAAACCATTCTTCTAATTGTAATTGATTATATCCTGATTTAAGGTCAAATTTGCTAAAAATCTTTTTATTTTGGATTAAACTAATTAATCCATCCTTATTCGGAAATATTGTAACCATCATCTATGGTGTTATCATTTAATCTTTTATAATTATAAACTATTCTCGTTTTTCCTCTTTTTATTTCTGAATGATTTCTAACTATAAAAGCTGTTGTTCTGTGTGGATTTTCTGATCTTCTAATTAGTTTTTGTTCTAACATTTCTGGAATTTGTTTTTTAAATTCTTCTCTATCAAGAGGAGAATATTCTATATTTGCTGTAATAATCCTTATATCAGTATTTTTAATTTTTTGTTTTATTAACTAATTTATTTTTGTCTTGGTGATGTCTTCACCTATTAATCCTATTTTTTCAAGTCTTTGAATTATAGGGTAATTTATGCTCTTTGAAATATTTGGTCCCTTTTCTAATTCTTGACCCAAAAAATTTCCTAAATAAAATATTGTTTCATTTTCTATTTTATTTATTCTATGACTTTCTTTATTTTGAGATTTTTTGAAAAAGTCTAATTCACCAGTTCCACCACGCTTTCGAGCAAACTCTGATGTCTGACTATATCTATTTGTAGGAAAACTATAAACTTGTTTACTAAGAGTAATATGGTTTTTTGCTATTGTAATTGATCCATTTAAACTTGTAACAAAGTTTAATCCTAACAGAAAATCTTCTGATTTTACAGATTCTGGATTAATAATAACCTGTGGTAATTCATATTTAGAACTAAAATTTCCTGCAAAGTCTAGGAATTGAATTCCTAATGCTTCAACTTGGTGTGTTATAGTAATAATTCTATTTTCAACAGTTCTTGTTTCTATATTATAAGTTAATTTTTTATGATATTGTTTTGGGATTAGACTATATCCTATTAAACTTTTAATACTTACAGTATCAAGTGTGGCTGCTAATGGTATATAAGTATTTTGATCTAGCCAAACTCTGCAATGTAGAGTTATTAAATTGGAAATTCCTTTATTAATACTTTCAAAACTTTTATTATTTATTGAAATAACTTCCTGTTTTTCTTCAATCTGTTGTGACATTTTACTACACTCGGTTTCGTCATCTGTTATAAGTATATTTTTTCTTTATATATATATATATATATATATATATATATATATATAGGGATTGGTTCATATAGAAACTATTCCTAGTGTGGGAACTAGGAACCAATCTGAACCGTTGATCTTTGTATGATCTATGGTTGTTATTATTCGAAGCATGAATATATATAGAATTAAGCATGATTTTATATAAGCACAATTGTTTACACAAAAAAACATGAATCTAATTAAGCATGACTATATATTGATTTAAGCATGAATATATATATAGATTTAAGCATGTTCTCAAGTTCTCACGGGAGGAATAATTTTTATAGTAACTCATCCCTATATGTATATATATATATATATATATATATCTATATATATGGAGTGGTTTTAGTGCAAAGAGCCCTTAAAATAAGAAATAGGAGTAAATTCCAACCCTTGATCCACAATAGATGGATGGCTAGATTTGAAGTAGGTCGGATCCGGGTCAACCCGTTGACTTTTCAAATTTTTTTATTTTTTTTTATTATGTTTCAAAATTTTTTTTTCGTTTTTTTTAATAAAGTGTGGTGCATCTCATTACACAGTGTGTTGCATCTACACATTGTGATGCATCTCATTATACATGGTGGTGCATCTCATTATGCATAGTGTTGTATCTCAAAATGCATTGTGGTGCATCTCATAATACATGGAGATTTATCTCATACACTATGTGTGTGTGTATAACTATATCAAAACGAGGGAAAATCTTGGGGTGATTTGGTATGATGAAATCAAACTACGTTTCAAATAATTGTATTCATACCATATCAATAAGCAAGTGTTTGGGATTTTTTTTGTCTCCGCTTTCGGCTCCGATTTTAATTTATAGATAATGATTGTGGCAACATTATATGTTTTTTAGCTCGCTCCGAGACCTTCGTCTCCCCTTCGCTCGACTCTTGAAAAAAATAAAAAATAAAAAATAAAAATAGTGAAAAAGAATATTTAAAAATTAAAAAATGGTGCATCCCAATACACTTAGTGGTGCATCTCATTGCACAGTTTGATGCATCTCATTGCACAGTGTGGTGCATATCATCTGACTCTTACAAAAAATTCGAAAGAAAAAATTCGAATAAAAAATTGAAAAGTCAACGGGTTGACCCGGATCTGATCCGGTTTGACCTGGGTCAAATCTGACCCTCCATCCCCTGTAGATCTATGATGGAAATCTATTCCTATTTTTTAGGTTAAGATCCATTATTATATATCATTTTCCTATATATATATATTGTATGTAATAATATGTTAATTATTCAAGTAATCTTAATTGTTATAGGAATTTAGTATATATAGTAATTTATTTTAGAACAAATTAATTATTTTCGAAAATATTTGAATTTAAATTTATATTTATATATTTTCTGTTAATTTTCTATTTGTTTTATTATTGTTTTAGTGATTTACTATTATACTCATTTATGTATAGTACCCCTATATATATATACTAAGCAAATTTGAAGAGTTCTACCTAGTTTTAGAATTGGAGTGGAATTCCGCATGTTGTTTATAATAATAATAAAAATAATAACAATGATGATGATGATGATGCTGCCCTTAAATTAGAGATCGAATGTGGAAATAATAGGAAAATCAAATTTTGTAAACAAGACTCTGATATAATATGTATATAAATTATAATACTCCATCCGTTCCGCTGTTAGTGGCTCATTTTTCTTTTTGGGATGTCCCGCTATTAGTGGCCCGGACCCAAAATAGCAAAAATTAACCCTTTAAAAAGTGTGAACCCTATTACTTTTCTATCTTTTACACCTTCTTCTTAATACTCGTGCCCAAATAATATGAGCCTCAAATAACAGGACGGAAGGAGTAATATATAAAAAGATCAACAATTTAGATTGGTTTCCTAGTTACTAATGGGAGCCTCATTGTACACAAATATAGATGTATATATGTGTGTGCGCGCACATGTCGTGTGTGTTCATAATTTGCAATAGATTCAGATTCAAATTTGGACAACGGAATTGATAAATTTAAATAACAGGAGTCAGAGTTGAACTAATGTTTAATAAAGTCTTAATAATAAAGTATCTTATAGTTTCTAATATTTTTTAGAACATCAGCAGACAAAAATTGGCGGGCTATCTATCATCAGCTAATTAAGCATAAACTATTTGGTCAACCAGTCAAAGCACACCACCACGTTTTACACATTCAACGTATGCGGATCGATCAGAATATAAAAACTTAGGATAATTGAAAACGAAATATTAAATTCCAAATATTAAGTTGACTGAAAACTCTTGACCATATTTCCACTATAAATAGATAGCTCCACATCCCTTAATTCTTCAGTGCACCATCATCATCTTCTGCTTTCACCTTTTTGCAAAAATATTCAGCATTCAAAATTCTCATACTATACAAAAATGGCTTCACAACAAGTAGAAATTCAACGACCCGTCGCCAATTTCTCCCCAAGTTTGTGGGGCGATCAGTTCATTAAACAAGATTCCGGTCCTCACGTAATAATATGATCATTCTCATTCTGCTGCATAATTTTTACTAAATACGAAAAATCCTCTATATATTTGTATATGCCATTTCTTATAATTTTATTTTTTTACTGTCTGTGCATGAATTAATATAGGCTGCAGAAAAACATTCCAAGACAGTTCAAGTGTTGAAGAATGAAATTAGGGATATGATAACAGCCCCTACTACAGAAATGGTGGAAATGATGAATTTGATCGACACGCTCGAACGTCTAGGCATTTCGTATCACGTTGAGAATGAGATTGAAGAAAAATTACAACAATATTTTCTATTAAATACGGATTATAGTGATGAGGCCTATGATTTATATACTGTTGCTCTTCATTTCAGATTATTCAGGCAACATGGTCACCGTTTATCTTCTGGTATGTTTATTTTTTATCATTTTTACTTTTGCAAAATAATTAGTAATGAATTAATTCAAAATACTAATAATATGCTATTCTTGAAGCAGACATTTTTGGTAGATGGATCGATAGCAACGGCAAATTCTTGGAAGACCTTAAGAATGATGCCAAGGGTTTGCTAAGTTTATATGAAGCGTCGTATCTGAGGACACGTGGCGAAACCATACTCGACGACGCGCTTGAATTTTCTACTGCGAGTCTCAAATCAATAGCTCCACACCTTAAATCTGCTCTTAGTAAACAAGTTGAGAATGCCCTAGTGCAATCGTTGCACTATGGAAATCCAAGGATCGAAGCCCGTAGCTTTATCTCCGTCTACGAAGAATTTGAAGACAAGAATGAATCTC
Source organism: Agastache rugosa (assembly GCA_031470985.1). Classification (NCBI taxonomy): domain Eukaryota; kingdom Viridiplantae; phylum Streptophyta; class Magnoliopsida; order Lamiales; family Lamiaceae; genus Agastache; species Agastache rugosa. The sequence continues at coordinate 12,957,136 of CM062604.1, forward strand.
TCTTGAGATTTGCCAAATTGGACTATAATCTATTGCAAATGCTACACAAGGAGGAGCTCCATGAAGTCTCAAGGTAAATTTTTTAAAAAATACATCTTTATATTGATAATTTTGGGTCAATATATTACATAACAAAAGCCTCGATCATACATAGAGAATTTTATGTAAAATTTTGATGTGGCAGGTGGTGGAAAGAATTGGACCTAGTCTCCAAACTTCCTTATGCAAGAGATAGAGTAGTGGAGTGCTTCTTTTGGGCTATGGGAGTGTACTATGAGCCACAATATTCCCGTGCTCGTATTATGCTTACTAAAACCATCGCTATGACCTCAATCATAGATGACACATATGATGCTTATGGTACAATTGAAGAACTCGACATTTTTACCGAGGCAATAGAGAGGTAAAACTAAAATTAGATATTCATTTGATTCCTAGAATGATTTCCTTCTCAATTTTTATAATATCATTTATATATATTATAATAATGTCGATAATTCTTCTATATTCTAAAAATGAACTTGATCGATTTCTTTTTTTCTTCCTTTAGGTGGAATATTAAAGAGATTGAAACACTACCTGAGTATGTCAAGCCATTCTATAAAGCTCTTTTGGAACTCTACGACCAATTTGAAGAAGAATTGGCCAAGGAAGGAAGATCCTATGCCGTGAACTATGCCATAGAATCTGTAAGAGTTAAAGAATTAATTGCTTCTTTATATATATTTATAAATTTCTCATTTAATATTTTCATCTTATTAATTTAGTCAAAACAATTGAGAATTATCAAATTAATGACGCGTTTGATTTTTAATATATATATAGCTTAAAGAATTGGTGAGGAGCTATCATGTTGAGGCCAAATGGTTCATACAAGGATATTTACCACCCTTCGAGGAGTATCTAAAAAATGCACTCATCACCTGCACTTATTGTTATCACACAACGACGTCATTGTTGGGGGTGGAATCCGCCATCGAGGAAGACTTCAAAAGGCTGAGCAAGAAACCCAAAATGCTTGTAGCCGGACTTCTAATATGTCGAGTCATTGACGACATAGCTACTTATGAGGTACAAAATATTATAAGAATCGCACTGTTTTCCAAATTAAATTCTCTATCAAAAGAATCATTGCATTGATTTTTGTAATTGTATTTATCTTTAGGTCGAGAAGGATAGGGGTCAGATTGCTACTGGCATTGAATCATACATGAGGGACAATGGTGTGACAAAAGATGAAGCGATAGGTAAATTTTTCGAAATAGCTACTGATGCGTGGAAGGATATAAATGAAGAATGTCTGAGGCCATCCCCTTACTCGAGAGATGTTTTAATGCGAATCTTGAATCTCGAACGTATCATAGATGTTACTTACAAAGGTAACGAAGATGGCTACACTCAACCTGAAAAGGTTTTGAAGCCCCTCATTGTTGCTTTGTTTGTCGACCCTATTAAGATGTAGGTGATTAATTTCGTTGCACTATTTATTTTCTTCTTTCACATGAGCGTTTTGTATGTTCTGATGGTGTATCACAAGATTGAATAATATCACATTTCATTTTTAATTATGGTAGAGTGATATTTTATATATTTGTGTTAATACTTCACATCGTGGATGCATGTTATGCATACATAGAGGATTACAATCAATATAACATTATAGTCATTAATACATGTGACACAAGTTTGATGGTAATGAAATATGAGATGTACCAAGAAAAAGAATATATAAGTAAATCACATACATTATTTTCATAGACCGAACTGTCAAATTACATTCTTCTATTTAAAATTTACTAGCAGAGGCTATGTGTTGCACGTAATTTATATGGTTGTACTGAAAAATAATATAATATGTACAATTTAAAATTATAATAAGGTATTTTATTACCCAAAAATTATAAGGTATATTTTAGTCAGAAAATATCAATTAAACATTTAATTAATAAGTTAGAACTATAGATAATTTTAATAATAAGTAATCCTTCTATGTGTTAAATTTCATGTCTAATTGCACATCTTCCTATTACAAATCCTTTTAACGTGAAATAAAATTTAATTTTGAATAAAACAAAGAGGAAAAAACTAAGACTGATGGTTAATTAACATTTTAGTCTTAAAAAAAAAAACCTCATTGGGCGGTGGTCTTGATTCGACAAATTGAGATCGTGTAATTTATTTTATGAGTTAGTTCCAAAAATATGATCACACATAGTAAGAAAAAGAAAAAAAAAATGAAAGAATTCAGTGCCCCAGTTTCAAACACATAAGTGTTTTTGGTGTAAACTCACTTATACTAACTGGCAGTGGAAAATAAATACTTTTTGTACAAGGAATACCCGTGCTTGCCTTTCGACAAGACCTCTATATTGAAATCCAAGAATTATAACATATATGGACCAACATTCAATCTCTACAGATTGCACTACTACTCAAAATTATATGAACGTTAAAAACGACTAGTTCTAAACAAGAACTAATTCTACATCAATGAGTTTAAAGCTCTACAGATTGCACTATTGTTATAAGACGTTATTAAACCCCAAAAGATACGACTACCTACAACTACGTTGCTCCCTCGAACACAAACAGCTACTGGCTCCGCAATACAACCCTTAGCCTATTGAAGAGTAGCAGTGTTAGGAACGGTGTTACTTCGCAGCAGCCGCCAGAAGGATGTGGTTGAAGATCAAGTTTGGTATAAGTTTTTCGTGCTTCAAATGCGTACGCGCGAGAATGTCTTCGATCAGTATTTATACTCTACACTTTGATAAGCAGTTTTGTCCATCCTCCCATCAAAATCTCGAGCATAACTCCTGGAATTCACTCTCTACAACTGCTACTTGACCAGCCAATTAGAAGTTACTGTACATTAGTTAATGAAGACACTTTCTTAACTGCCCGTGCACTTTCAACCGATATCCACCACTTCTCCTTTATTCAAAATGCCTCTCAACCATCTTGTATCTATAAAAAAACGTGTGAAAGCAAAATATATATAAGAAATGAAAAGATTAACTTATATACATTTGAATTGAAAACGTATAAGATCCATAGTCTGATTCGTTATATTGTTAACTCTTAGAAAGTGTTAGCACAAATTGTTAGTAGACACATTTTCTAATACAACTGAAGTCAGACCAGATTCTAACAAAGAAGAATCACAAGGAAGAATAACAAATCACAAAGAAGAATTAAGGAAAAACTATGGTGTATGACGAGATCCAACAAATTAAAAAGGCTAATTTTATTATTTATTTTCCATCTTACTTTGGACCAATTGAAAGGGTACGTTTTATTGATAAATATAACAGATACAAATAATCCGTTATGTTTTATTATTATGTATAATTAGTTACATATATAACGATATATTTAACCGTTAAGCCATACATACGGCGTTTTTTTTATTTTTTATTTTTTCATTTTTAAAAAATTAAAATTAAAGATATACATCAATTTAATACTATCTCTCTATCTCATTCCGCCCTAACTTCTAAAAATCGCCAAATCGTCGTCGATTGTCATCCTCGTTTTCTCTCTCTTTGCTCTTTCTCTCCCTTGTTCTGACGACTGCCATAACCCACCCATATCTCCAACGTCTCACAGTCGTCGTCACCATTTCCGCTGCTCAGTCGCAATCGCAACCACCGCTCAGTCATAATTGCAGCAACCGCCCATTCGCCACCTATCTCGTTTCTCTTGTTCAAGTAATCTCTCTCCCCCTTCTTTGTCTCTTCCTCTCTTTCTCACAGCTTGTGACTACAACAGGGCTGCCACTCCCGGCTGTGTCGCCGCCTCTACCGTTTCCACCGAGTTAGTTTTCATTCTTTACGTTTTTTTTTTTCAGATTGTTGTACCCTTCTCTATCTCTTTCTTCTTCACTACATCACAGCATTTGTTCCTTAATTGACAGTTGGACGCCACTTCCAGAGTCGCGCCTCATACCCTCACCATCTCATCGGAGAAACCGCCTGAAACCCTCACTTGCTTGCTGGAGCAGCTACTTAGGGTTCTGCTCGATTATTTTTCAAAAATTAGGTTACTGCTAAAGGTTAATTATGCTTTATGTGTATAGAATTGTTTAAGGTTATGCTTTATGCTTAATGTATATATAATAGTTTCAAAAATTCTAGGTGAATTTTCCAATTTTTCGTATTTTGTTACGATTAACCTCCAAAAGTCCCAAGTTACTTTACGCACACCCTCAAAATCCTCTGAAATTATAATTGGTTTCTTTCTCAAAATTGAATTGAAAGGCAAGGGTTTAGCAACCCAGTTGATCATTGCTTATTGAGATCGTATATTTATTTTGTGCTTCTGGGATTGAGATGAACTCCGGCAATCTTAAACAATGGAAGCTATGGCGAAATAAGCCCCTAATTCTTGAAGAAATGTTACCAGGGATTAGAAATTACAGCACATTTTCGGATGTGTGCGTGAATCTGGAGAAGCTAAGGCCTATCATAATGAAGCGAATTGAGGAAATAGCCAATTATTATCCTGTCAATCCCACGCTCCCGGTGGCGTGAGAAGTTCTCCGGAGCCGAAACGCACTCTACGACGGCGTATCGACCCTCATCCACCACATTCCGGTCTGAACTTGCAAGTAATTGTAACTTGTCTCATTTCCTTTTTCTTTTTTAATATATCCAAATGAATTTGCAGGTCGTTTAGGCGTGCTTATGAATTTGGTTTTATGATTTTTTTTTTTTTGTCTATTTTACTATTTTTCTTGGCTGATGCTGGAATTTGATTAGTCATTGGGGATTGTTTAATAACTTTTGATTATTGATGAATTAAATTGGTTGTTTTAGATATATAAATATGCTAGAATTCTAAAGCTGTAAATTGGTACTATCTCATTTTGAGGATTGAGATGGTAAATTAATTTTTTTTAGTTTTGTGCTTTGTCCCTTCTTCCTTTATCTATTCCATAAGTTGGTTGGACATGAATAATTTTAGTGCCATTACTCAACCAACTCATCTTTTTTAAACCTAAGCAATTGCTGAACCTAACTGATTTTCTACTTTAAGTGCCATTACTTCTGCTAAAGATTTGTATATATATTACTGATTGTTGTTTTGTATAATTATATAAAGTCATGATATGATCATGAATGAATGATAGCTCCTTTGTGTGAGAAATCTTATATTTAACCAATTTTCTTCTTTTGGTGTACTTGTAGAGATTTTATTCTGTATACATCACAATAATTAAACTGAACTGACTTCTTGTGATGTTTCTAGTCTCGTCTCATGTCTTCCAGGTTGAGCCTATTTGGTATTTTTTTTAAATACTTTTTTTCCTTTGTTGATTAAATTGTTGAATTTTCTTTTATTTTTATTGTGATTAGCTCTGTGATTCAGGGACTATGGGAAACTAGTTTATTTGGGTGAGATTATTTTTTTTATTTCGAATTTATAGTTTTATGGCTCCCTCTTATTACAATGTTGTCAATTGTGTTCATGTTCTATTCCTGTCATTTTCTTTTCTAATCTTGCAATAATGTTGATAGGGTTTAGAATTGATTCATGTGCAGGTGGATTTGATACAGCTCTTGATGGGGTTTAGAATTGATTGATTTAAATTTTTTCTCATTGCTTGTTGTAGCAGGATTATGGTTGGGTTGAAGGTGGGAAATTATCCTGATAAAGAAGCTAAATGGCTAGCCATGACAACAAGGAACCGAGGCGCGTTCTCGGTGAAGATGGGGTAGGTGGAGTAGTGAAGAAGTGGATGGATATGGGTTTGAAACTAGAAAAATTTAATTAGTTACTTGTTTAATGTTTGATGATGCTTGTCTAGATTGAACTTTTTAAGAAACGTAATGTATCACTATGTTTGGATGATAATGTATGTAGACTATGTTTGGATAATAATAAATGTATGATTTTATGATTCTAAGGTATTATTTATTGGCTTTTTAAATTTAGAAATACGTAAATTAAAAAAAAAATATCGGAAATACATAATGGTTAAAAAAATGTTATCTAAGGTATAAGAAAACGTGATCTAGAGTGATTATAGATAACAAATAATTATATTTCATAATGGCTAAAAAACGTTATGTACAATGACTAAAGATGACATATATGAATATGTTATCTATGTTGGTGAAACCGTTACGTTTAAGTGTTATAGATAACGTTAAGTCTCCGTTATGTATGAGCGCACTCATATATAACACCACTATATATATCACAGTTTTTGGTACATAGATAACGCAAAATTGTGTGAGCGTGTTTTTTAGTAGCCCTACTAATTAATATCGTAATTTTCTAAAATAAAGATGAGCATCATCTTTAGGAAATTAAGTTATTTCATGAGTTTGAATCAGATAGTGTAACACCCCGCTTTTTACTAAGGTTTAATTTATTTATATAACTTATTATCATTGCTATTATTTTTTTCTATGAAATTTTTCGACCTTTAATTAGCTCGGAACAACTTTAGTCGGACTTGAGGGAGTCCGTAATTGCACATAGTTAAAATAATAACTATTTATATATATATATATATATATATATATATATATTAAATTCTTAGGCTTAAATTTTTATCTGTCTATGTTTAGAGATAACTAATTAATTAATTGAGCCAAATTAAACTATTTAAAAGTCTCGAGTATTATCAAAATAAGAAGCGTTAATCTATTACTAATACGAAAATAAAGTTGCTCCCTCCACGGTGCTCCGTTCAGATTTTCCTTTATTCTGGTAATTTGTCTAATTTTAATTCATATATATTCTTATTAATTAAAATATTATTAATTTCATATTCTTGAAATATCACATGTTTATCTATTAATCACATCTCATATTTATCTTTTCCTCTATTTAATTAATTTATTCTATTACACATATTAAAATAATTACAATTTCGGAATGTATTATTATAAATCCTTATTTTATACATTCTTAATTCATATATATAAATCTATAGAAAATTTGTAAATGAAAATCCCTATGAAGACTAAATAAATATATTTAATCAACATGTCTACATGGAATCCTTTTCATTTTTCATAAATGTTTTTCTAAAAACCTCGATTAGTGATTTTTCGATAATATATACATTGAATCAAATGTGGGATAGGTAGCTAAAGAAAAGAACAAAAAACTATAAAATATAAACGTATTTTTTCGCATTTTGGCAAAGATTATAGATAGCATGAACTAACGAGACGGTTTAAATATACTTAAAAAGAATGATTTTTACTAATTTTAATTAATATTAATGTTGTTTAGATTTTTGTCGAGTAATTTAGCACAAACCAACGAAACGGTTCAAATAATATTGAAAAAAGGATTTTTACTAATTTTAATTATATTACTTTGAAGATGTAAACATTTTTTTCCGCATTTTGACAAAGATTAGAGATATCGATTTAGCATGAACCAACGAGAAGGTTCAAATATACTTAAAAAGAAGGATTTTTACTAATTTTAATTAATAATAACTTTGTTTATATTTTTATCGAGTAATTTAGTATAAACTAACGAGGCGGTTCAAATAACATAGAAATTTTTTTTTTTACTAATTTTAATTAATTTTACTTGTAGTGTTCATATTTTTATCGAGTATTACTCAACGAATTTGAGACGGGTATGTACAGTCATGTCACTATTTTAACCGAGATTATGACAAACATGTAGAAAAATTCTAAATAAATTTAGATTTAGAAAATACATAACGAGTGAGTATACCCGATTCATTATCATTCCTAATTATAAATTTAGATACGTGAAATAAAATTAATTTTCTAAGTTTGATTAATAATCAACACGAACAATATCATAACTTTTAAATAAGATATAAAATTATTTTTAAAATATATACACGTAAATTAAAACATAAAGTTATTTCCCGTCTAACTCCCCCCTCCACGGTGCTCTATTCAGATTTTCCTTTATACTGGTAATTTGTCTAATTTTAATTCATATATATATATATATATATATATTCTAATTTTTATTTTTATTAATTAAAATTCTATTAATTTCATATTCTTGAAATATCACATGTTTATCTATTAATCAAAACTCATATTTATCTATCCATATTTAATTAATTTCTTCTATTATACATATTAAAATAAGAGAAATTGGACGAAAAAATACCAAAACTTAATAAGCATAAGTTTTTTAACCTCATTCATAAAACTATAAGTTTTCTATACCAAAATCATTTAAAAGACTAAAGTGCCCTCCCTTTTACAAAAACTAATAAATAAATAATACACCTATGAATTAAAAAAAAATCTGAAAAAACAACCTCAATCTCTCTCAATTCTCTCCCGTCGTCGGCCAGATTTCTTCTGGACACGATGGGAGGACACGATGGGGCCACTGGACACGATGGCTGGGCACGATGGGTGGACACGATGGATGGACACGATGGTGCTATTGGACACGATGGAAAGTAATATTTAATGCAGATTCTGTCGCGTTTCATTTATTGAACCCTACCAAATCCGATTCTCTGAAGATTTTCGGATGAAACTAGGGTTTCATTTATTGAACCCTACCAAATCCGATTCTCTGAAGATTTTCGGATGAAACTAGGGATTTAATGAAGGTAGTTCATTAAAGTTTGCGTAAGAGAGGTTGTTGACAAGGTTTAGAACTCCTAGTTAGGTTCGAATTAATCACAACACTACAATTGAAAACACCAAAAACCACAAAACCCTAAAAAGAAAGAAGAAGAAAAAGAAGAGAAAAAAGGTACTCCAATCTATCGAAACGTGAATTCAAAGAAGAAAAAGATATCAAGAAATGCCGGCATCGCGTTTCTGGCTTCATAAAGAAGGTATACACCCGAAATCTCCGTCCGAAAAGCATATACTAGTGCGTGTTATTTAACTCACGATGGCAAGGCACGATCGTAACCAAGTAAACACGATCGTGCCTTGACCATCGTGTCCCAAAATTGTCTTTGATTTGCATGGAATATGTAGATGTTAAGTGATATTTGTTTAAATTCGAATATAACTTGAAGTTTAGTAATATGTTTAGGAGAAAAAATAGTTGAAATAACTCGCCTTGTGTGATTTGTAAGGGGTTGGAAACTATGAATTTTTTTTCTGTCGGGGGCGAAGGGTTTCTCCCCACGATGGCACGATGTAGAAGGCACGATCGTGCCCACGATGGACACGATGGGCACGATGGGCACGATGGCCAACTCGATGACCATCGTGCCCTGGCAGTTTGTGATGTAAATTTCTGTTTTTCATATTGTAACCCTAATCTCTCTTCTTTCTTTGATTTTTAGATGGGGCGGCGGCGTGTTATTGTACGTTTTGGAGGTCAGTGGGAGGGATTGGCTTACTTAGGCGGGAGTACTGTTGTTGTGCACATGGACGATACGAATGATGATCGAGATCATCTCATGAATCTGATTAAAGATGTTTTGTGTGGTCGAAGAGATTCCGAGTATGTGCTATCCTATTTGACTGTTTTGAGGGATGGGAGCAGATGTAGAGTTTTATTAAATAGTGATACAGATTTACTTCGATTGCTAGTGCAAGAGAAAAGGTCGGATCCGATGGTTTATGTCTTTAAAAGAGACAGTATTTTTGCCCCTGAGGTGTACGTGGAAGGCAGTGGACGACGGGATCTATTTAAGGATTATGATGATAGAATGCCACCAGAAGCAGAGGGTGCTCACATCTCCGACGACGAAGAAGATGAACGCCGTAAGAATATAATTGAATATGTGACTACTGAGTTTCTTGCTTGGATTAGACAGCCAGAACAAGTAAACAGGATCTTCGGGCACCAGAATTTCACATCTGAGCATCAGATTGGTCGTGATGATGATGAACTACGCAGCAGCCTAGGCAATTGGAGCATTCCATCTGGTCGAGTGTGACAGCGCGCGCTGCCACTTGGGTGGGTTGAGCAGCCCGGACCGTTCACTAGTCAACTTGTAGTGGGGGCTACGTTTCAGTCCAAGTATGAATTGAAGATGGCTGTGGGAATGTATCACCTGGAGCACATGCTAGAGTATGTCATTGATCGTTCCCCAAGAAATCGTATAGTCTTTCTCTGCAAGCACGGTAGGAATAATTGCACGTTTAGGTTGTGTGCTCAGGGGCCAAAAGATGAGGGCGACTCGATTTGGTACATTACGAAGTTGACTTTGGATCACAGCTGCCACTTGAACGTGATCCGTCTTTGCCGAGCGGACGGTGACTGCTAAAGTTGCAGCCGTGTACTTTGCTCGTAGGTTGGTTTGCGAGGGTGTGTATTTGAAGCCGAGAGAGATGATGGAAGAGATGCGCAGAGAGTTTGGTGTTCACATGTTGTACAGCCTCGCTCTAGAAACGAGGAATATAGCGATAGAGAAGACATACGGTGACTTTGACAAGTCGTATCAGATGGTCCCGTCGTATCTACATTTTTTGAGGCAGCGTAATCCCGGTACTGAGTACAACATGCAGATCAGTAGTGAGGGAGTATTTTGTCACATGTTTCTCGCCTTAGGACAGTGTATTCGTGCCTTCGAGCGCTATCTCAGGCCAGTGATTGTGTTGGACGGGACCCACCTTAAGGGAAGGAACAAGGGAGTTCTTTTTGTCGCTGTTAGCAAAGATGGGAATGAGCAGCTCTTTCCTATAGCTATTGGAATTGGTCCGATAGAGAACGATGAGTCGTGGACTTGGTTTCTTTCAAATCTGCGCAGGTGTTTCCACCCTCCGGATGAGTTGTTGATCGTCTCTGACCAACATAAGAGCATTGCAAATGCCGTGAAAGCCATCTATCCGACTGCAGCGCACGGATTGTGCTTTCACCACATGCAGAAGAATCTGACGCGATACGGCCGTCGAGCTCTTGCCATCTTCCAAAATGCAGCGTATGCTTATCGTGTTGAAGAGTTCGAGAAGAATTTTTCTGCCTTGAAAGCTTCATGTGAGGGTGCTCACACACGACTTTCCGAAATTGGTGTTCATAGGTGGTCTAGGTCGCATTGCCCAGTTCGACGGTACAGTTTCATGACCTCCAATGCCGCCGAAAGCTTGAACTCTAGGCTACTGTGGGCTAGACGTTTACCTATTTGCTCGTTACTTGAGGTGTATCGTTGCATTGTCGAGAAATGGTTCGACGAGAAGAGGGCATTAGCTAGGGAGAGAGAGCATGAGATTACACTCGAGGCCTTCAACAAGCTTGCTGTGACAGTGGAAGCAAGTCATCAGCTCGTTGCTCAACCTACCACTGACAATGTTTATAAAGTGAAAGACAAGAAGATGGTCTTCGAGGTGGACCTTGGGAATTGGACATGTGAGTGTCGTGAGTTCGATCAGGATAAGATGCCATGTCGTCATGCAGCTGCCGCCCTCAGGTATGTATAGCTTTTTTTTTTACTTAAATTGTATTTTCATGGCTCAATATTTCTAACTTTTGTTCGTTACAGGACCCAAGGAAACACTGTCAATTTGTTTGATTTCGTAAGTCGGTATTACAAGCAACACGACTTGCGCGAGACTTACAGAGAATCCATTAGGCCGGTACCACATCCCGAGGAGTGGAATGTCCCGCCTGATATTGCAAGAATCGTTTGCTTGCCACCGGTGGGAGTTCGTCAAGCCGGCCGTCCGAGGACACAGCGTGTTCGTTCAGCAGTTGAAGGTGCGCCCACAACACGCCGTAGCCAAAAATGCTCTAAGTGTAAGGGGACCGGCCACAATAGAAAGAATTGCACCGAACCACTCGCTTTAGATGTCGATCTAAATATTCCCCCGGAGGGAGAACCATCGAGTCAGAGACGGCGACGAAAGAAAAAATGCAGCAATTGTGGTAGTGAAGAACACACAATCAGAAAATGTCCGATGCACTTGTGATTTATGATTTTTTGCACGATTGACAATGCCACTCTTATTTATAATATGTGGTTCATTTGTCCTAATTTTATTTATTTGTTGAGCTTCTGTTGTGTTTAGAAATTGGAAAATGTAAAAAACAGGGCCGAAGCAGGTTTTCTTTGTAAAGCGGGTGCACCCGCTTCGGCGGCTCACCCGCCTCGGCGGGGTACACGAGCCTGCCCATCGCGCCCATCGCCCACGATTGGGAGACCCCATCGCCCCCAATCGCCCCCATCGTGCCCATCGCCCCCGTCGCCCCCATCGTGCCCATCGCCCCCTCACCCCATCGCCCCATCGTTCCCATCGTGGCCATCGCCCTCACGATGCATGTCCCATCGCCCCCTCAAGAAATTTTGATTTTATAGACATTTTTGGACTTTATGTTGATATGGTGCTGATATATTGATTTGTAATTGCTTATTTAAGAATTTCATAAGTAAAAACGAACATTTGAAATAATTTAAATGTATTCTTTAATATGATTATGAATCATATCATATCTTAAGAATGAAAAGGATCTCAATGAATATTTACTTCAAATTCTCAAATTATATGCTGTATATCATCGATGTTGCAAAAAACATTCAGATTGATCATAAGTATGTATGTAAGGTATAAAAAAGTATTTATATGATATAAAAAATACTATGGAATAACATTAAGGTATTAAAAATACTTATCGATGCCTGTTCTTCTGGGGACGATGGGGACTTCATCGTGAGCACGATGGGGGCGATGGGCGCGATGGGGGCGATGGGCACGATGGGGGCGATGGGCACGATGGGCACGATAGGGGCGATGGGCGCGATGGGGGCGATGGGCACGATGGGGGCGATGGGGGCGATGGGCACGATGGGGGCGATGGGAGCGATGGGCACGATGGGCACGATGGGGGCGATTCGGCCCTATTTTTTACATTTTCCAATTTCTAAACACAACAGAAGCTCAACAAATAAATAAAATTAGGACAAATGAACCACATATTATAAATAAGAGTGGCATTGTCAATCGTACAAAAAATCACAAATCAAAAGACAAGCTAAATATCCTAGCACCTATCTCTTTACGATAGCTCCTAATGTATCTCACATCAATATTCCTTGTATGCCTTTTTGTTGGATGTTTGGACACCATACGATCTAGATACATACAACAAAAAGGACCGCAACTGACCCCATCGGTCTGGGCGAACTGCTCACTAGGTGGCATTATGATCAATGGCATGAAGTCTTCTCTTCTTGTCTTGCGGGGGTTATTCATCCAGTAATTCCCCAGAGCTAGTAGCCTAGGAACGAGACAAGTGAGGGGCCTCATCTGCTTTATCCGAGGAGATTTATTGGCGTCATGTTGGTGTGACAATGAGTCATACAATTCGATGCACCAATCATCTATTTTGATCTTCGCAGTGACCCAATGCTCATCAAGACAACAAAAGGCAATAATCTATTCAAATAACAAATATTAGTACAACTGCAAATCAAGAATACTGACAATTTGAAAGAAAAAGCAACTTATAATCAATTTAACATCACTTACTGTGTTGCAGTTTAACCACGGGATCCCGTTCGGTGTGTCCATGCCATGAAAGAGATCCAGTATAGGTTGTGGCAATATCCATATGTTTCCCTTCACTTGGTTGCCCTTTGGACTTAGCTCGTGGAACTCTTTAAGCATCAGTGCCTAAAAAAGTAAAACAAGTTAAAATAATTTTTGTAAACCAACTAATACAACAAATAAAAGTCAAACAAAAACTTACAAAAAACGTAGACCCTTGAACAATAGTGGTCACTGCACCAACTCCTGCAACCCCCCTTCGCTGCTTACACCTAGTGAAGAGCACGTACAAGTCCATGACCTGTATTCAAAAAATTTACATTACATGACGATATATAAATCAATGTAAATAATTTAAATATGTGAAGACGTTAAATTGCAAGAAATGTTACCTCTGCAGTGAAGCACTCGTCCACATTCTCCACAAGGTCGAAAAATGTCTGCGTCACCGTGTGGTCAATCTCTTTTATCATGCAGACAGTGTTGTCGCCCATATGTCTGAAGGCAGCTGGGCATCTCACCAACATATGGCGTACGTAGTGCAGCAGACGGCCTAGGGTGTCTCGGAGGAGGACTACTCTCACCAAACTCACCCTGCTCCTCCTCTTCTCTCTCGAAGCTGGCCAACTCTGAAAGCGCTGCTGCAAACTGCTGGGTGAGGTCTGTGGGAAGCAGAGGCTGCTGGAAGGGCTGGTGGTGTAGCAGATCTCCTGCTCGATCACGATCCACCTCGAAGTCGTGGTAGCTAGTAGTAGCAGCAGCGGAGTGGCGTGGGCGGTCACGGCGAGACATGTGACTACCCGCGAGTGGTGACTAGGGCTGCGGCGGCGGAGTGGCGGGGCTGGTCACGGCGAGACACGTGGCTAGCCGCAGAGTGGTGACTAGGGGCTGCGGCGGCGGAGTGGCGGGGCTGGTCACGGCGAGACCCGTGGCTAGCCGCGAGTGGTGACTAGGGCTGCGGCGGCGGAGTGGCGGGGGTGGTCACGGCGCGACACGTGGCTAGTCGCGAGTCTTGCTGATAACTCCTGCTCCGTCTAGGACCGAAGTAGTCCACGATCTTAGTGAAGACCCTATTAGCTACTCGAGCAAGGAAACCTGTGCTTGAGTCGTCGTGCAAGATCGCCTTCAACCGGCGATCGACGACGTCGTCAGTGCTGACTCTGTGGTCCGGACAAGGCTGTCCGTGCAAACAACACACCCTGTCCTCCGGCCTCTCCTGGTACACTCGCTCTGCTGTCTGAGGACGGGTGAGAGGACTACTCTCTCGGCGACGCTTCGACACCTTTCCAAAGGTCGCCTTCATCTTCTCCATTGTCGTAACTTTGATCTTGCCCTTGTTCTTGATGGGCCCCGCAAACACAACCTCTGCCCTACCCCGACCAGCAATTCGGATCGGCTTCGGGTACACCACATCAAACGGATCCCCGTTCTCAAAGCTAAGGAAGTAGTACTCGGCTTCCTCTTCCTCCATCGGGACCAACGCGACATCATTCATTTCGAGCTGTAATGAAATACGTATAAAATAACAATTATATATCGATAAAATTTTGAAATTTTAAAAAATTCATAAAAAATAAAGTGATTTACGTACCGGTTGGTCAAAAAAGGTACTGAAGTCCGCCTTCACAGTGCCCGTCTCCCACATCAAGCATCGGGGCAGCCGATCACTTCATCTCTCGTTCCGCGATGGCGTTCCAAACGAGGAAATGCCTCGTACATCCAAAGCCGGGGACCCGGGCCGGACCGTAGAAGTGGTAGTCAATCTCTTCCTGTCTGGGAGTAAGAGCCACGGTGTCGATATAGTGAGTCAACACCTGGTACGTGTAAGCACCCCAGGGAAACCTGTCCCACTGCTCAAAGTCCTCTACCAGTGCCCATGCCCAGTTCTTGACCGACATCTTGTCCCGGCACAAGAGAAAGTAGTAGTAAACCAACAAGTTCGCCGCCTTCAAATAATCTTCCATTTCATCTCCTAACTTGCGTTCCTTGAACTTGTTGCGCAGCTCGCTCACCTTTGTTTCTTTGGCATGAAAATGCCGGTGAAATAAACTGTCAGGACGGATCAGGTGAGTCTCAGTAGTGTCGAACTCCGTGTTTCCAAAGTGAAGTCCCGTGATTAGGGCATAATCACGGGGTGTAAAACGGACGGTCCGACCCCCGAGCTAAAACCACGACTCATGCGGAGGTATGTAGTCGCCCTGTAGCTGTCGGGCTATAAGGTGGTGAAGGGCACCAGTAGCACTGCCCGTCCGCCTAACTCTAATCAGTCTGCCCACGACCCCGGAGGTAAAGTGCTCTATCGCACGCTCTCCGTGTCTAGGCCCGCCAATGCGACGCAGCGTGGAAAGTATCTCTTTAAACACATCACAACGCATATACAAATTGATTCCACGTGTCACAGCCCGTAACGTGGGCCTTTTCCATACACAACCCTCCTACAATAACAAAACGTGCAACCATAAGCAATAAAATCACGAGCAAATTCAAAAAAACAAGACAAAACACAAAAAAAAAAACCGGCCTGTCTGGGCACGATGGCAAAGTCACGATGGACTGCCATCGCCCCCAGCCATCGTGTCCAGCCCCATCATGTCCAGCCCCATCGCCCCCAGCCATCGCCCCCAGCTATCGACCCCAACCCCCATCGCCCCCAAACCCCCTTCGTGCCACCCATCGCCCCCAGCCACCAACCCCATCGCCCCCAACCCCATCGTGCCCCCGTCGTGCCCACCCCATCGACCCCAACACCATCGCCCCCAATCCCATCGTGCCCCCATCGTGCCCATATAAATTCAGCCCAAATTCACACCAAAAATCAACATTTAAACGCATAGAACATGTACATTTCTTCGCAACTTAACTTTAGCATGAATACCCATGAATTAAACATCGAAATTTGCCAAAAAATTTCAATTTATTTCGAAAATTAGGGCGCACTAACCGGCGGCCCGTTTAGGAACTCTTCCTCTTTGTGATGCGCCGGTGACGACGACGCCTCTCCATCGTGGTCAGATTGTGTCTCGGACGAACTCATCGTGCCCGCAAGTCTTCCGTCGAGAGCGTGCTTCTTCTTCGTGCTTCTTCTTCTTCGTGGTTTCGGTCGAGAGAGATAAGAGAGAGAATGTGGGTTTGTGGTGGGGGACCGATAGATGGAGAGAGAGAGACAAAATTTAAAATAGTAAAGGGTATTTTAGTCTTTTAATCAATTTTGGTATAGAAAACTTGTAGTTTTAAGTTTAGGGTTAAAAAACTTATCCTCTTTAAATTTTGGTACCAAATTATTTGGACCTCTTAAAATAATAACAATTTCGGAATGCATTCTTATAAATCCTTATTTTATACATTCTTAATTCATATATAATAATCTATAGAAAATTTTTAAATGAAAATCTCTCTATGAAGACTAAATAAATATATTTAATCAACATGTCTACATGGAATCCTCTTCATTTTTCAACGTGTTCCCTCGGTGCTCCGTTCCGATTTTCCTTTATTCTGGTAATTTTTCTAATTTTAATTCATATATCTAATTATCTATTACTAATAGGAAAATAAAGTTGCTCCATTTACGGTGCACATTGTTTTCCGCATTTTGGCAAAGATTAAAGATATCGATTTAGCATAAACCAACGAGACGATTCAAATATACTTAAAAAGAATAATTTTCACAAATTTTAATTAATATTAACTTTGTTTAGATTTTTATCGAGTAATTTAGCATAAACCAACGAGGCGGTTCAAATAATATAGAAAGAATTATTATAGTTAAAAAGAAGAATTTTTATAAATTTTAATTAATATTAACTTTGTTTTGATTTTTATCGAATAATTTAGTATAAACCAACGAAACGGTTCAAATCTATTACTAATACGAAAATAAAGCTGCCCCCTCCATGGTGCTCCGTTCAGATTTTCCTTTATTCTGGTAATTTGTCTAATTTTAATTCATATATAAGGATTTTTACTAATTTTAATTAATATTAACTTTGTTTAGATTTTTATCGAGTAATTTAGCATAAATCAACGAGACGGTTCAAATAACATACAAAGAATGATTTTTACTAATTTTAATTAATATTACTTTGAAGATGTAAACATTTTTTTTCAGCAATTTGGCAAAGATTAGATATATCAATTTAGCATGAACCAACGACACGGATCAAATATAATTAAAAAGAAGAATTTTTACAAATTTTAATTAATATTAACTTTGTTTATATTTTTATCGAGTAATTTAGCATAAACCAACAAGACAGTTCAAATAACATAGAAAGAAGGATTTTTACTAATTTTAATTAATTTTACTTGGAGTGTTCATATTTTTATCGAGTATTACTCAACGGATTTGAGACGGATATGTACAGTAAAGTCACTATTTTAATCGAAATTATGACGAACATGTAGAAAAATTATAAACAAATTTAGATTTAAAAAAATATAATGAATGAGTATACTCGATCCATTATCATTCCTAATTATAAATTTAGATACGTGAAATAAAATTAATTTTCTAAGTTTGATGAATAATTAACGCGAACAATATCACAACTTTTAAATAAGATATAAAAATATTTTTAAAATATATACAAATAAATTAAAACATAAAAGTTATTTCCCGTCGAATTTACTAATTTTAATTAATATTACTTTAAAGATGTAAATATTTTTTTTAGTATTTTGGCAAAGATTAGAGATATCGATTTAGCATGAACCAACGAGACGGTTCAAATATACTTAAAAAGAAGAATTTTTACAAATTTTAATTAATATTAACTTTGTTTAGATTTTTATCGAGTAATTTAGCATAAACCAACGAGACGGTTCAAATAACATAGAAAGAAGGAATTTTACTAATTTTAATTAATTTTACTTAAAGTGTTCATATTTTTATCGAGTATTACTCAACGAATTTGAGACGCGTATGTACAGTAAAGTCACTATTTTAACCGAGATTAGGACGAACATGCAGAAAAATTCTAAACAAATTTAGATTTAGAAAATACATAATGAATGAGTATACCCGATCCATTGTCATTCATAATAATAAATTTAGATTCGTGAAATAAAATTAATTTTCTAAGTTTGATGAATAATTAACGCGAACAATATCACAACTTGTAAATAAGATATAAAATTATTTTTAAAATGTATACACGTAAATTAAAACATAAAGTTATTTTCCGTCGAGTCTCGACGGGCTACTTACTAGTAACATAGAAAGAAGGATTTTTACTAATTTTAATTAATTTTACTTGGAGTGTTCATATTTTTATCGAGTATTACTCAACGGATTTGAGACACGTATATACAGTATAGTCACTATTTTAACCGAGATTAGGACGAACATGTAGAAAAATTCTAAATAAATTTAGATTTAGAACATATATAATGAATGAGTATACCCGATTCATTGTCATTCCTAATAATAAATTTAGATATGATAAATAAAATTAACTTTCAAAGTTTGATTAATAATTAACGCGAACAATATCACAACTTATAAATAAGATATAAAATTATTTTTAAAATTTATACATATAAATTAAAACATAAAGTTATTTCCCGTCGAGTTTCGACGGGCTACTTACTAGTTGTTATCAAATACAAAGTTTGGACTCTTAAAAAGTAATGAGCCGCAATCAATATTTTCATTTGTATTTTTGAGGCAGCTAGAAGATCGAAATAGGATGGAGATAAGTTTTAGATTAATAAAATTTATAGTTTGTTATAAATAACAAAAGAAAATTTGATGCTCTCGTTTATCAATTTTTTTTTTACCACACGTCTCCTACTCCTTTTCTAAATCAAACTCTTTCAACTATTATATACCCTAGCCTCCATAACAATAGGTTCTACCACCGTTCAGAAATTTTCCTCCAGAAAAGTTTTAAGGTTTTACTTCCAGCAAAGTTCTCGGAACTTCAATACGCCAATTTCAACCGAGCGGTGAGTTCTTGGCACTTGGTATTTATAGTTTTAAATTTCTGTTTGGTTTTTCTTCTAAAAAAAAAAAGTTAATCTGCAAGTTTCTGAAACCTTTTGTATGAGATATAAACTTCAACATAGATAATTTAAGTATTATTTTCTGAAATAAAATAAGAAGAAGCACGTGCAGAATATCAGTTTTTTTTATAGTTTGTAAATCTATTAGTCTGATCCAGTTGAGGCGTGACTTTAGCGTGAATCGGTGTCGAGAGGGAAAGATGAAAGAAATTAGGAGAAAGGCGAAAGACTAGGATTTGGGTTCTGATTTGTTGGCCGTACCTTTTCTTAAATTTTCGAAGTTGAACAGAGAGAGGGATAGTTAGAGGGTGAATCGAGAGAGAGAGAATGTATTTTAAAGTGTTTAAATTTTGTTTTGGAATTTGATTCACTTTCTCGTGTCGGCGAAGTAGCAGGGATTAAAGTCTAGGAATTAGAACTCTAAAACATTAAAATAATATAATGTATATATATATATATATATATATTCACTTTTAGTAGCAGAACTCTTATTAGCTTGTTAATGGTTTTTAATAATAATTGTTGAGTTGAATTGGAGAAAATACTTTTAGATTATTAAATAGTAATAGTACTTTGTTTTGTAAAAAAAATTTAGGTATTTATATATATTTTGTCAAAAGTTTTTGGAAAGGGTAGAAGTAGATACCAGACCTTGATTAATAAGGTTTTACGAGAAAATTTCTTATTAGTTGAGTATTTTAGTTCTATTAAGTTGATTCTTTAAGAGTCAAAAACAATTTGTAGTATTCTAGGCCTGGCAAATCGTGCGTGTCGGATCGTTATCGTGTCGACTTGTTAACGATCCGACCTGTTAAGGTCAAATCTGAACACGACCTGTTAAGGATTTGCTCGACACGACACGAATCCGATCCGAAATATTCAAATCCGAACACGACACGAACACGACACAAACACGAAAATTACACGATTTCTATCGTGTTGACACGATACGATAACGACACGATACGACACGACACGATTAAAACATAAATTTATACGACACTATAAGCTATATAAACAATAAAATCATTAAAAATTTAAGAAAAATAATAAATTAATAATTAATGATGAAAATAAAAAATAAAAAATAATAAATAATAAATAAATCTTATCAGGTTACACGAACCCGACCTGATAATTTCGTGTCCATATCGGGTTACACGATAACGACCCAAATCCGATAAGACTTGACACTAACCCATTAATTTCGTGCGTATTCGTGTCGGATTATTGTGTCGTGTAAAAAATTGTCAGCCCTATAGTATCCTTTTAAGTCAATAAATTTTGATTATTTCTTTTGATTAGGTGCGGCACAACTAGGACCCTCGTCCCTTACGTGATTATTTGGATAATTTGTGCTCTGCTTTTAAGGTGGGTAAATTCTTCTAAACTCAAGAAAGTGTTTTATTATGCTTTATGGATCAAAGTGATTTAAATGAGAATAAATTATGTTTGTGAAATATTTTATGTCCAACATGATATATCGTATGGAATGTGTGTTGTTAATGAATGCATATAATCGCCTTGAATGCCTAGAACACTTGTGGGTGATATGTTAATGGATGTCATGTGCACAGTGATTGAATGTCCTATAATCGCCTTGTATGCATTGAGCTCTTGTGGGTTATAGATGGTCATGTTTTGTTCTATATTCACCTTGTATGCCTTGAGCTCTTGTGGTTTATAGACAAGCATGATGGTACGTTTACACTTCATTCGTTATGTATGTTGTTGGACAAGAAGGTGAAATGATCCCATGATTAACCCACCACTGAGTACGTTTTATGAATACCCACCCCCATATTTTTAAAATATTTTCAGGTCAGTGAGCTTAGAGTTGCGTGGAGGAAACAGGGTGTCGGTTATTTAGTTAATGTTTAAACTTCTTTTTGAACTATTTTCCATTAAGTTATACTTTTTATGCGCATCAGTTTTTACTTGGATTGAATTATGATTAAATTTTTTTTTTGGATTTATAGAGTTAGTGGTTAAATTTCAAGTTGAATTTGAGATTTTATTTGGACTAATTTTATCGTATTGAAACTTTTGAGCAATTTATTTTATGTTTGCATGGTTTGTGAAGTAGTTCTTGTATAGAGAGTTGTAGGATGTAAATGGCTTAGAAATAATAATTTAGTATCTGTCAAAATTTTTAAGTTATTTTCGCATTTATGAAGCTAAAAGAGTAACATTTTAATTTAGTAAATTAGGGTGTTACATTTAGTGGTATTAGAGCAGGTCTACGTTTCTGTAGACTTGTAAATGAAAAGTTTTTAAAAGAAAAGTTTAAAAAGTATAAAGCTATGTTTGTAAAGTATTCCACCAGTTTCCGACACGCAATCCTACTTGTGGTACGTATTTCATGCTTTTACATTTAATATTATATGAGCACTTGAATATGAAAGATTATGTTGATCAGATGTGATATAAGCATATTATTTGCATGATAAAGTGATTACTTTGAAATATGATATAAAGTTATGTCAGTCAAGTTTAGATACAATTTTATGTATAATGTATTAGCTTGTGTGTTTGCCTTTTTTGTTTTAATAAAGTATTTATATGTGCATGTATAAGATGGCTAGAATACGTCGAACACCTACTTAAAGTGAAGTAAGTCTAGAGCATCAAATTAGGAAATTGCATGAAGGTTGCGATAGAGTGATAGCAAAATACGAGGAGTACAAGAAATTTAAGAAATTATGTGAAGAATACGAGTCCTACAATTGGAATGAGGAGTACGGGTTCGTAGAGACGGATATGTATAGTAAAGTCATTATTCACGAGATATCATGATCATGCTAATTTTGAAATCAACTCTATAACTCATTTCAACAAGGCTAAATAAGATAATTGATGAAGTAGCATGATCACGCTAATTAGAATTCAGCTCCATAACTTATGTATAAATTGAACGAATTATTTCGTAGAGAAAAATAAATTAGAAAACTTAAAACTTAACAAATGAATGAAAATTTGCCAAAACTTTTCACTTTTCCGCCCTACACTAAAAAAATCCTAGATAAATATATCTACGTAGCAGTTTTCTTTCTTCCATCTTCTAAATTGTTATCGCGGTTCTCTTCTATCTTTCTCTTCTCAAATCCTTATTTCTCCTCACAAATTCCGGCGACCTCGTCACCAATCTCCACCATCTCTAGTCGATGGCGCGACTCACCACACCGACATCCTCTCTCGTCTCCCTTCTTTCCGCCTTCGCCAGAATAGATCTGGCCGCTGCAGCAAAATTACCGTCGCGCGCACGCCATAGGACAGCGCCCCCGCGCACGATTTCTACTGCCGACCCAGCTCTGTCGCCGGAAGAGCGAACGAACGGCCACCGCACCAGATCTGGTGGTGAACCGCGCGCCACCGAGATATGCTATCCGCGACCGGCGCCGCCGCGTCCGAGAAGGACAACACCACCATAAATCCGAAGGTTTGACACCCTAGGAAGTCGGATTCCGGCGCTGTACTCCTCTTTTACGGCGAAACCCAGCAG
Organism: Agastache rugosa; assembly: GCA_031470985.1. Taxonomy (NCBI): domain Eukaryota; kingdom Viridiplantae; phylum Streptophyta; class Magnoliopsida; order Lamiales; family Lamiaceae; genus Agastache; species Agastache rugosa. Next base: position 12,980,059 of record CM062604.1, read on the forward strand.
ATGCAGCAATGCGAGAATAAGTATGTATGTGAGAAAAGAATTTCTATCTCTTTCTTTTCGTTTATGCCCTGTTTTATCTATTTCTATGTTGGAGAAATTGTTTTTAATTAAACCTTATAAATTGGTGTTATGTTGTTTTCCAGAATCTAATCTAATAATTGTTGTTGTTAGAAGCATTAGACGTAATTCGGTTATAGCTACAATTGATTATCACAATGTTTGAGAAAGGAAGAACCGAGAAGTCATGGATGAACTTCGAGAAGTTGAGGAATTCAAGCACTAGACGATGCTTGCCCATCAGATGATAAGCGTGATCACGTCTATTTTGAAGAATTCAAGCACCAAACGATGCTTTTTTTATTCGTGTTGTTGCTTATCATATGATAAGCGTGATTACGTCTATTATGAGACTCTCTTATGTCTTTAGTTTGTATATACTTTCGGGTGTATTTTTTTTAGTTATTTGATTTTAGTTTGTAGTTTGTGCATAGTGAATTTTCTTTAAATTCTTAATGTTTAGTGTAATATATATTTATCTCAATGAGCTTTTGTGCTGTGACAATAATATGATTTGTTGAATGGACAACGGAGTGCTCAATTTTGTATAATATTTTTCCATAATATATTTAGCATATATATATACAATGTGACTAAATTACGGAATTTTAGTGACAATTGTAGCATGTGACTAAATTAGGAAGCTTTAGTGATAAAATAAACACATGTGACTATAAACTGAGTTATTTAGTGACAATTAAATCATGTGACTACATTATGGAGTTTTAGTGACAAAATAATTCATGTTGCTGAAATCATAAACTACAGTGACATACATTTCTTGTGGCTATAAAAAGCGAAATATGGTGAGAACAAATTACCGTCACAACATAATCATTTTCAGTGACAATATAATCTATCACTATAATTTAACATGCAGTGACAATACTTGTTCGTTGTCACTACTACTTTTAGTGTCAAGACCTATAGTCGCAACTCGGTGACGGACACAAAAGTCATCACTAAGTACTTACAGTGACGATTTTTACATATATAGTGACAAAATGTGTTGCCACTAAAAGCTATTTTTTTTTGTAGTCGAACATGTATAAAAATTCTAAACAAATTTAGATTTAGAAAATATTTAATGAATGAGTATCCGATACTTAATGAATGAGTATCCGATCCATTGTCATTCCTATTTATAAATTTATATACGTGAAATAAAATTAATTTTCTAAGTTTAATTAATAGTTAACGAAAACAATATCACAACTTTTAAATAAGATATAAAATTATTTTTAAAATGTATACATATAAATTAAAACATAATCTTATTTTCCGTCGAATTCCGACGGGCTACTACTTACTAGTAAATAGTAAATACTGAAGAAAAACCTAGTCAGTAGTCTGAAGAAAAACCTAGTGAGTAGTGACTGAATACATATGTTAAGATAAATATTTAAAATAAATTAATACCATCCTTAATTGTATTGCATCATCTCCCTTACAAATTGGTATCCGCTTTTCATAATAGGTAAAAATTCAATAACAACATGGATAGATCAATATTAAAACATTTAATAGTTTACTAGAGTTAATGACATTATACAGAAAAATAAATACAAATAGATTACAAATAGTAATTAAATACATATATAATGAATATAATACTAATCATAATAATAGATTCAAATTAGAATATATGAATATGAATTAATATTGCACAAATTACCAGAATAAAAGAAAATCAGAATGGTGCACCGAAGAGGGAGCACCGTTTATTTTTTTATTATTAATTGATGATTAGTAATAGTAATTAGAAGTAATTAAAAGTAATTAGTGGATATTAATCTTAATTAGGGTTAAATTAGGGCTAGGTACCAAGCGCTTACAAAATGGAAAGGTATTATCCAGTTCCATTTTCATGTGAGGATAGCAGAAAATTTGGTCTAGTTAATATTATTATTAATTTAGAGAAAATAAAGTCTTAAATTTTTTTTTTAAAGTTTACCTCAAAAAAAAATGTTTTAAAGTTTCAAATATCTCTTAATTTGGACTATCTTTTAAATAGAATATCATGGGTCTAGTAAATCTAAGCAGTCAAAGCACGAGTGCGTCCATATAATTCCAGTAAAAAAATAATAAAGAACTGTTCAATTTAGTAATATACATTTAAAAAAGAAAAAAAATACACTCACTCCGTCCCATTATTCTTGTCTTATTTCTTTTGGGTACGGGTATTAAAGAAAAATGAATTAGGAATAGAATATGTACTGTTAGTGGAGTTTTTAATTGAATACTTAATAGGGTACAAATAGTGAAATAAAGTTGATTCAAATAATGAAAGAAAGTGGGTAAAGAGAGAGTGAATAGTGAATAGAGAGGGAAAGAATAGTGAAAGGTGGAGTAGTTAGGAGAAATAAGGGCCACATTAACAATTTAAATTGAGGCTTAATAATTCTTAATTTAGCCCAAAAAAAAATAAAAACAAGAATAGCGAGACAACCCAAAAAAGAATACAAGACAAAAATAACGGGACGGAGGAAGTAATAACAAAAATTTACTCTTAAAGGTTTTTTTTTTTGTTTTTTGAGATTTACTGGTTAAACCAAACACATGCGAAAGGACTCCCACTAATTTCAAATGGATTTAATAAACAGATCTAGAGTTTTTTAGCTAAGTAAATGACTTTATCAATTATATTGGTATTAGTATTGTGATTTATATATAATTATTAGTAATATCATGAATTTGTGATTCGATAATGTAATTTGTATACATCTAAAAAAAAAGTATAACGGTATTTTTTAGATTATTTAAATATTTTAATTCAACTTTCATATATATATATATATATATATTTATATATATTTACTGTTTCGGTTTAGTATTTTGTTCTAATAAAAGTGTATAATATTAATACCATCCTAGCTAGCCCCTTTCCCAGAAATCATGGAATTAATCATTAATCATATGTTGTGATCTACATTTACATATATATATTAGTGAAATTGGATAAAAAAATACCAAAACTTAATAAGCATAAGTTTTTTAGCCTTATTCATAAAACTATAAGTTTTCTATACCAAAATCATTTAAAAGACTAAAGTGCCCTTCCTTTAACAAAAACTAATAAATAAATAATACACCTATGAATTAAATTAAAAAAGCCACAAAAAAATATGGAAAAACAGCCTCAATCTTTCAAGATTCTCTCCCTTCGTCGGCCAGATTTCTTCTGGACACGATGGGAAGACACGATGGAGCTATTGGACATGATGAGAATTACACGATGGCTGGACACGATGGGAAGCACGATGGGGCTATTGGACACGATGGAAATTACACGATGGGTGGACACGATGGTGCTATTGGACACGATGCGTGTTCGTTCAGCAGTTGAAGGTGTACCCACAACACGCCGTAGTAAAAAATGCTCTAAGTGTAAGTGGACCGGCCACAATAGAAAGAATTGCACCGAGCCATTCGCTTTAGATTTCGATCTAAATGTTCCCCCGGAGGGAGAACCATCGAGTCAGAGTCGGCGACGAAAGAAGAAATGTAGCAATTGTGGTAGTGAAGAACACACAATAACAAGATGTCCGATGCACTTTAAAGATTAGCCCTCTTTATGATATTTTGCGGGAACAAGAATAAATAATAATTTATCCATTTGTCATAATTTTGATTTATGATTTTTTGCACGAACAAGAATAAATAATGCATAGAAAGACAATCACAAATAAAAACGGGAATAGAAATTCTTACGGATTAACGAATTGAAAACAATAATCTTGTACAAAGATCCAAAAGAAAGTATAAAAGAAAAAGATAAGTGGGTTTCCTTTGTAAAGCGGGTGCACCCGCTTCTGCGGCTCACCCGCCGCGGCAGGGTGCACGAGCCTGCTCATTTTCTCCATCGCCCATGATAGTCTCTGAGCTAGGTATTTGGTGTAGAGGGGGGGTGAATAAACCAAACAGATTTCTGAAAACTTTTTCTAGTTTGAATAACAGAGTTGGTGAGCTCAGTTATTAATCCAGCTGAGGAGGGTTAGCTGGACAAATAACTCAGCTGGCGGTGCGAAATGTGGCGGTTTGAAAACTTAGCTCGGTTAATTAGAAAAACTCAGCTTGAAAAGATTAACTTTTATGTTTTCAGTCTAGTCAAGTTGTGCAACTTTCAGAAAGACACAGCTGTCTTTGGAGAGCAGCTGTGTATGCAGTTTTAGATCAAATATGCAATGAGATGATAAAGTTAGTACTAAAACTGAATTTAAAGAGAAAGAAAAGAGCACGAGATTTTTACGTGGTTCGGAGTAACACCTCCTACGTCCACGACCAGGTTCACTGGTAATTCACTACCACTTGGTTTCCAAGTACCAAGTAACTTCACAACTCTAACCCGAGCTGTGTTCCAACAGTTTGCGGGCACTGTCAAGCCCAACCTTTCAGCTTACGGGTACTGAAAAAACCTTACAAACACTTGAATTTCCCGCTTCAAGCAAGCGTTACCTTGACCTAACCTTTCTGGGTAAAGAGGGGTTTGGTTTGGGGTTCCAACTGTGAACGAGTTCTTACAATTAAGAACTTTAGAGTATGATGAACTCGTTCGAAATCTATGCTTAAGATATACAAAGATTTTGGCCTAGGGATCAGACGAAAAACTAAGTAGTTTCTGAACTAGAAACACTTTAAGATAAAGTGTTCTTTGAACTATGTAGAACTGCTAGAGAGCTTTTGAAAGATTGAGGATTTCAGAGAATGAAAGCTTGTAGAGAGTTTTTCGTATTTGATCCTGTGGTTGAAGACGGGTTTATATAGGTAGAGATTCAAGACTAGCCGTTGGAGGAGCCGTTTGAATCTTACCTACTCTTCTTAAATTCGATGTCTGCCGTTGGGCGAATCTGCACCTGTCTTCATTTGTGTCACATCCTAGGTCCTGAAGTCTAGGATGCTGATTCGGTAATCCCTCATTGGTCGAGGCATGTTGACTTCCTCTGACGCCGGGATCTTCTGCCTTTGGAGCTGGCTTCTGAATTCAGAGCTGGATTTGGCAAACTGACTTGAAGTGATGTCTTCAGAGTTAGTTCCTTTTGTTCTGTACAGCTGGATCAGCTGTGTTTTGAACTAAACTCGAATTCTCTTCAGCTTGATCATGCTCTGCTGAAAGACTTAGCTGAAGGTTGACTCCTGCTGTAGACACAGCTGGATCGTCTGCTGTCTTCTGCTTCCTGCTGTAGGCACAGCTGGATCGTCTGCTGTCTTCTGCTTCCTGAACCTGTAAACCTAGAAAATCTAGAGCTCAAACAGGTGAGCTGGAAAACACTACTTAGGATGAAGCGATCATCTATTCGGTTGGAGAATCAGTTGGGTTTTGGTATTAAATCAAAACTTTATAATTTTCCCAACAGCCCACGATTAGGAGACCCATCGCCCACTTCGTGCCCATCGTGCCCATCGCCCCCATCGTGCCCATCACCCCATCGTCCCCATCGTGCCCATCGTGTCCAAAGCGCCCATCGTGTCCATCGTGGGCATCGCCCTCACGATGCATGTCCCATCGCCCCCTCAAGATATTTTGATTTTATAGATATATTTTGACTTTATGTTGATGTGGTGCTGATATATTGATTGTAATTTCTTATTTAAGAGTTTCATTAGTAAAAACTAACATTTTAAATAATTGATGGTCCCTGAGCTAGGTATTTGGTGGAGAGGGGGGGTGAATACACCAAATAGATTTCTGAAAACTTTTTCTAGTTTGAATAACAGAGTTGGTGAGCTCAGTTATTAATCCAGCTGAGGAGGGTTAGCTGGACAAATAACTCAGCTGGCGGTGCGGAATGTGGCGGTTTGAAAACTTAGCTCGGTTAATTAGAAAAACTCAGCTTGAAAAGATTAACTTTTATGTTTTCAGTCTTGTCAAGTTGTGCAACTTTCAGAAAGACACAGCTGTCTTTGGAGAGCAGCTGTGTATGCAGTTTTAGATAAAATATACAATGAGATGATAAAATTAGTACTAAAACTAAATTTAAAGAGAAAGAAAATAGCACGAGATTTTTACGTGGTTCGGAGTAACACCTCTTACGTCTACGACCAGGTTCACTGGTAATTCACTACCACTTGGTTTCCAAGTACCAAGTAACTTCACAACTCTAACCCGAGCTGTGTTCCAACAGTTTACGGGCACTGTCAAGCCTAACCTTTCAGTTTACGGGTACTGAAAAAACCTTACAAACACTTGAATTTCCCGCTTCAAGCAAGCGTTACCTTGACCTAACCTTTCTGGGTAGAGAGGGGTTTGGTTTGGGGTTCTAACTTTGAACGAGTTCTTACAATTAAGAACTTTAGAGTATGATGAACTCGTTCGAAATCTAGGCTTAAGATATACAAAGATATTGGCCTAGAGATCAGACGAAAAACTAAGCAATTTCTGAACTAGAAACACTTTAAGATAAAGTGTTCTTTGAACTATGTAGAACTGCTAGAGAGCTTTTGAAAGATTGAGGATTTCAGAGAATGAAAGCTTGTAGAGAGTTTTTCGTATTTCATCCTGAGGTTGAAGACGGGTTTATATAGGTAGAGATTCAAGACTAGCCGTTGGAGGAGCCGTTTGAATCTTACCTACTCTTCTTAAATTCGATATCTGCCGTTGGGCGAATCTGCACCTGTCTTCATTTGTGTCACATCCTAGGTCCTGAAGTCTAGGATGCTGATTCGGCAATCCCTCATTGGTCGAGGCATGTTGACTTCCTCTGACGCCGGGATCTTCTACCTTTGGAGTTGGCTTCTGAATTCAGAGCTGGATTGGGCAAACTGACTTGAAGTGATGTCTTTAGAGTTAGTTCCTTTTGTTCTGTAAAGCTAGACCAGCTGTGTTTTGAACTCAGCTCGAATTCTCTTCAGCTTGATCATGCTCTGCTGAAAGACTCAGCTGAAGGTTGACTCCTGCTGTAGACACAGCTGGATCGTCTGCTGTCTTCTGCTTCCCTGTAGGCACAGCTGGATCGTCTGCTGTCTTCTGCTTCCTAAACCTGTAAACCTAGAAAATCTAGAGCTCAAATAGGTGAGCTGGAAAACACTACTTAGGATGAAGCGATCATCTATTCGGTTGGAGAATCAGTTGGGTTTTAGTATTAAATCAAAACTTTATAATTTTCCCAACAATTTCCCCCTTTTTGATGATGCCAAAACCTTATTGAGACAACTTATGACGCATAAAAACTTGTGTTATATTAATGTAAGAAAATACATCATAAAACAGGAAAAAGAAAGAAAGAAAAAAAAATTCTTCAATTCTTCAGTCTTCAATCCCTGTTGGCTGGGTCTTCTCTTCTGCATCCAGTCTTCTTTCTTTTGTCTTGTTTCTTCTCTAGCTGATTCTGATTCAGCTATTTTCTCTAGCTCAGCAGTTTGCCTCTTCTTTGTTTCATTCTCTTTCCCCTTACTTCCCCCTTTTTGGCATGATCAATCAATGTGGGAGAGATACAACATCAGCTGTTGTGATGTTTTAGTTTGGCGAAACTGTGGTTGTTAGCTCTGAGCAGCTAGGTCTGGAGTTTAGGTGGCTCAGCTGTTGTATTAGCTTGCTCTTCTTCAATAGCATTAGCCTCAGCTGTGATTGCAGACACAACATCCTTGGCCTGTTTTAGCTGGGGCAGTCCAGCTGAGTGCTTGAAGGTATGAGTTGGCACTGGAGATAACATCTTCTGAGTATGGCACAACTTCATTCCTAGCAATTTTTCCTTCGTCAGACTTCATTAGTTTGAATGAGAAAGTCTGATTCAGCACTTGAGGGACTTGAGTATTCCCCTGCCACTTCAAAGTGGTGGGTAATGGGTTCAGCTCATATCATCATCATCCTGGTGCAAGTGATCATCGGCTGGATGATGTTTTCCATTTGAGCATGGTGCAGGGGCTTGAGCTTCAACTTTCATCTGAAGATCTCAAAGCTGGTGTTCCTGTTGAGCTGAAGGAAATTGAGGAGAGGTCGGTTGAAGTATTCCATCTGTCGGTTGAAGTGTTGATGATGACGATGTTCACGCTGGCACATGAACTTCTTCTCCACCGTAAGAAACCACCGCTTGAGGACCTCCTGCTCCTCGGATAGTAGTTACGAATTCTCTCTTAATGTCAGCTGGCTTCTTGGCTGACTGACTGAGCACCTTTGACTTGAGTCTTCTGTTTGAAGACGGTGCTTCAGCATGTTTTGTCTCCTCAAGTTGTTTCCGATTCCCAGCTGGAAAGGAAATAGATGCATGCTGCTTTGTCTCCTGCATCTTTTTCTGTGCCTCCTGTGGCGGAGCAAGAGCTTTGACACTACTGCTCTTGAAGACTTCGGCTTTATCAACATCTGGTCCAGTTCTGTTGACGTTGATTTTTTGCATCCCAGGGAGTTGTATGTCCCGTTCTCTCTTTTATTTTGAGAGAAATAGTGGGGCGCAGGAGGTATTTTTCCTTTGACATTGCCAGGAAGATATCTGCACCTTCCTGGTGAATGACGTTCTTGAGCTTTGCAGTCTCCCACTGCGTTGGACCGGATCTGTCGATGGGCTTCATCTTCTCCTGGAACTCCGTCTTCTTGAGGTTCCTGAGAGTTAAGCAACTCTTATCTTGAAGCTTTGATAGATTCTTCAAGTTTGATCGGCTTCGGGAGATATCTTTCTAGATTCCATGTTCTTCTTCTGCAACTTTTGTTAGTAGAAACAAATAATACCAATTGATGGAAATAAGAAAGAATGCCGAAAAACTTTTTAGGGTTGATTCAATGTTTTATGTATCTCTTCTAGCATATTTATATAATTTTCTTGATGAATGGACGATCAAGATTTATCGATTGATAAGAAGATCTACGACTGGGAGAGATTTTCGCGTCATGTCAATTTCTTGTTCAGAAATTACGAGTTAATGCGTGAGAGAGGACGGTTGGGGTACTTTGACTTTTGCCTCGAAACTCCCATGATTCAGTTCTTTGCAGACTTTTACTTAAATTTGATTAGATATGACAAGATATGATTTGACTGATAATAGATTGAATAGGTGTAGTTAATGTTGTTGCAAACCTCTCAGCTGATCATTGTAGTCAGCTGATACCTCGGTTGAGTGGTTGTGCTGAGTGAACGTTGTTCCAGCTGGTTCCCCTCAGCTGAATAATCCTTCAACTTTGGCGTCTGGTTGAGCTTGATTCTTTTTCAGCTGATACCAGTGATGGCAGTTTTGAATTCCAACTGTCTACTTCCATTCAGCTGGGTCGGCTTCCATTCAGCTGGGTGAAGCATCGTCTGGGTTGAGTAATCCAAGTAATCCGCACAGCATTTTGAATCTTGCTTCTATCAGCGGCTTTGTGAGTATATCAGCCCGTTGTATGTCTGTGTGAATTTTCTCAACAATCACTTCCTTCTTTTCCACGTGATCTCTGATGAAGTGATGGCGTACGTCCACATGCTTGCATCTTGTGTGATGTACTGGATTCTCTTATATAGCAATCGCACTTGAGCTATCACAGAAAATCGAAATTTGTCCAGTTTTGATTTCATAGTCATCCAGCTGATGTTTCAGCCAGAGAATTTGTGAGCAGCAGCTTTCAGCGCCCATATATTCTGCTTCAGTTGTGGAAGTTGCGACGCACGTTTGCTTCTTTGAAAACCATGAAATCAACTTACTTCCTAGGAACTGACAAGTTCCTGAAGTTGATTTTCTGTCCAACCGATCTCCAGCGAAGTCTGAGTCTGAATATCCAGTCAGCTGTAGATTGTCTTCAGCTGGGTACCACAACCCAATATTTTGAGTTCCTTTGAGATATTTGAGAATGTTCTTGGCTGCTTGCATGTGTGCTTCCTTTGGATCAACTTGAAATCTGGCACACACTCCGACTGCGAAAGAGATGTCTGGACGACTCGCGGTTAGATACAGCAGGGAACCTATTATCCCTCTGTATTTGCTGGAATCGACTGTCTTCCCTTCAGTTCCTGGTTCAATCTTCCAGTTGGTGTTCATCGGAATCTTTACAGTTCTGCTGGATTGAACTCCATACTTGGCGATCAAGTCTTTCACGTACTTGGATTGATTTATAAAAATCCCTTATTCTGATTGCTTGACTTGAAGTCCTAGGAAGAAGCTCATTTCTCCCATCATGGACATTTGGAACTGTTCTGACATCATCTCTCCAAATCTTTGGCATAAGAATGTTGATCTTGATCCGAAGATGATGTCATCTACATAGATTTGAACAACCAGGATGTCTTCTCCTGACTTGATGGTGAAGAGAGTTCTGTCTACTGAGCCCTTCTTGAATCCTTTGGATACAAGGAACTTTGACAGAGTGTCATACCAAGCTCGAGGTGCTTGCTTCAATCCATAGAGCCCCTTCTTTAGTTTGTAGACTTTATTTCCTTCTACTTCAAATCCTGGAGGTTGTTCAACGTAGACATCTTCTTTGATCTCTCCATTTAAGAATGCACACTTCACATCCATTTGATAGACCTTGAATTTGTGATTTGCTGCATAGGCGAGAAAGAGTCTGATTGCTTTCAATCGCGCTACTGGAGCAAATGATTCTTCGAAGTCAATTCCTTTCTGCTGTGTGTAGCCCTTGGCAACCAGTCGAGCTTTGTTTCTGATGATGACTTCCAGGGTATCCAGTTTGTTCTTGAATATCCATTTGAGTCCTATGACTTTGACTCCTTCAAGTCTGTCGACCAATTCCCAGACACAATTTTTGAGGAATTCGTTCAGCTCTTCTTGCATGGCGTTAGTCCAAGCCACACTCTTTAAAGCTTCGAGAATTGATTGAGGCTCCGAAACTTGAGCTACATAACACGCCATTAGAGCTGTATCTTCATCATAGACCGTCAGTTCTAGCTCTACTGAGAGTTGAGCTGTGTCAGCTGCTTCTTGATGATCCGATGAGGCTTGAGCAGCTGAGCTTCTGGTTTTGATTTGGTCAGATGGTTCTCCAATGATTGCTGATGATGGATGATCTTCAATCCATCTTCTCTTTTTACGAATTTCTTCTTCCAGCTGATTGATGCTAGAAGTGGCAAGATTTCGTCTAGCTTGGAGTTGCTCTGGAGTTGAGTCTTGAGAGATTGATTCTCCTTGAGTTGGATTATGAAGTGACTTCTGTAGAAGCTCTGCTGGGGATTCAGCTGTGTCTGGATTTCCAGCTGATGGTATTCCCCCTTGATTTGGCGTTGGAGGTTCTTCTTGATTTCTAGTTGGTGGAGCTTCCAGATTGACATGAAGTTCCTCCTCTGGCTCATCATCCCAAATTAGTGGTTCGGCCAAATTCCTGATTCGATTTCTTGAGCTCTTGTCTGAATCTGTCTTGAAGATTCTCCTTCGTTTCTTCGTATGATAGAGTCTCTATATTCAAATGATAACTCGTCAAAGGTAACATGTGGAGTTACTTCGACTGTTTGAGTCCTTCTGTTGAAGACTCTATATGCTTTACTCACAGCAGAATAACCAAGGAATACTCCTCGGTCTGTCTTCGCGTCGAACGTCTTGAGCTGCATTTTTCCGTTGTTTAGGATATGACATTTGGATCCGAAGACCTTGAAATATCCAATATATGGTATCCTGTTGTTCCAAAGCTCATATGGCGTCTTTCCTTGCCTTGATGTGAGTAGGGAGCGATTCTGAGTGAAGCAAGCTGTGTTGATTGCTTCGGCCCAGAACTTCTTTGGAATGGCAGAGCTGGCTAACATTGAGGTAGCCGCTTCTTTGAGTGTTCTATTTCTTCTCTCAGCTACACTATTCTGCTGAGGTGTACGTGTTGCTGAGGTTTGATGTTTAACTCCGTTCTTCTCGCAGTATTCATAAATGGTTTCATTTAGAAACTCCGTTCCTCGATCTGATCTGATTGACATTATCTTGCACTCCTTCTGAGTTGACAGTCTTTCCAGCAGGATAGGCAGCTTAGTCCTTGTTTCGCTCTTCTGATACAGGAATGACACCCATGTGAATCTTGAGAAGTCATCCACTACGACCAGAGTATATTTTCTGCCATTGAAGCTTGCTGGAGAAACTGGACCAAACAGATCCATATGAAGGAGTTGGAGTACTCGATCAGTTGACTGAACTGGCTTGAGAGAGAATGAATTTCTTGTCTGTTTTCCTTGTTGACACGTGCTGTACATATGACTTTTGTCATATACTTGATCTGGAATTCCATTAGCGAGCTGGTTCCTAGCCAGTTTGTTGATTGTCTTGAAGTTGAGATGATTCAGCCGTCTGTGCCACAGCCAGCTGACTTCATTGCTGCTTTTCGATACAAGATAAGTCTCTGGAGGGCTGCTGTTCCAGTCAGCAAAATACATATTTCCTTCTCTTTTCCCTCTTAGGAGTATCTACTTGGTTTTCCTGTGCTTCACTGTGCATCCCTGTGCATCAAACTTGACAGAAAAACTGTTGTCGCAGAATTGGCTAATGGAAAGCAAGTTGTGTTGCAATCCTTGTACATAAGAAACATTTGGGATTATAACATTTCTAGTTTTAAATGTACCATAACCTTTGGTTAGGCCTTTGGAGTTGTCACCAAATGTTACTTGAGGGCCTGGACGCTCGATATACTCCTGGAGTAGGTGCTTTAAGTGCGTCATGTGCTTGGAGCATCCACTGTCCAAGTACCATAGCGTTCTCATTGACTTCTCAATGATGCGTCGTTCCCTTGCAACCTATACAAAAGATCAAAGTTTAGGTACCCAGTTTTAATTGGGTCCTTGAGGGTTAGACAGAGATCCTTTAATGACCCAGATCTGCTTGATGACTCGAATTGGATCATTTGATCTGACAATTCTTCCAGCTTAGTCGATATACACATTCTTTGTGTTCTTCGATTGTTGCTGGCGGGGTCTTGATCTCAGTGTCTTCCTGACTTGATGTCTTGGTCTTCTTTGGTATCCAGCTGAGTACTCAGCTGAGACGTTTCTTTGTCTCTGCTGTCTCTTGTGATACTTCAGCTGGAAATGGTTCTCCAGTTGGTAATCATATGAGTGATATCCAGCTGGGTATCTCTGATATCTTGGTTGATATCTTTCAATGTGTTGTTGTTGTTGCTGGTATCTGTAATGTCCAGCTTGTTGTCTTTATTGAGGTTGATCACGTTGCTGTCTGATTTAAGCTTGAGGTTGTCTCACAGCTGGCCTTTTTGATGCCTGCTGTGTTCTTGACGGAGCTTGAGGATGTCTCACAGCTGGCCTTTTTGATGCGTGCTGTGTCCTCAACGGTTGATGCAGAGTTGCTGGGATTGGATGTTCTTTTGCTCGTACAAACATTACCTTTGTTCCACTCATGGAGGCAATGTTTGAGGTGTCCTTTGATTCATGGTATCCCAGTCCCGCGTTGAGTGCTGCTGGACGTTGTGCACCTATGATCTCGTCCATTGTTGATGTGGCTTTGATGAGAGCTACTATCTTCTTAGATAGTATTCCTTCGGTGTTTTTTAGCTCAAGGATCTCAGCTGACTTTTTTTCTGATTCAGCTGTGACCTTTTCCAAATCTTCCATCAGCTGTTTCTTCTCATAGTAGAAGTCCTTCATCAGCTGATGTTGGGAAAATTAATAGAGTTTTGATTGGATACCAAAACCCAGCTGACCCCAACCGAGTAGATGAATGTACAAACTTTGTGTTGTTTCCAGCTCACCTGTTTGAGCTTATAGAGTTTCTTGTTTACAGGTAGATTCGCTGAAGACAGCAGAAGACACAGCTAAGCAGACAGCTTAAAGAACTCGCGGAAAGACTCGGCGGAAAGGCCCCAAGCAGAGTCAAAGACCCAGCAGTATCAAGACCCAGCTCAGTGTCGAAGACCCAGCTCAGTGTAAAAGACCCAGCTTAGTGTCGATGACACAGCTCAGGTCTGAGACAGCTTAGGTTAATGACACAGCTCAGGTTGAAGACACAGCTCAGGTTGATGATACAGCTCAGGTCTAAGACACAGCTCAGAGTTGAGACACAGCAGAGTCCAAGACGCTGAAGACACAGCAGAGACGCTTAGCAGCTCGAAGACGAAGACCTTCTCCAAGACAAGATCCCGATGTCAGAAGATCTTGTCTGACGCAGTCAAATCAGAGAAGGAATAGCTTCTGCAGATACAGACCTACTTCGTAGGTAATGGCCAGAAGTCAACAAGAGTAGGTAAGATTCAAACGGCTCTCTTCCAACGGCTAATTTGAATCTTCACCTATATATATCTCTCCTCCACCATTGCTGGCGAGGGGGCTGACAAGACGACTGAAGAAATAGAAGAAAACAGAAAAATGAACAACGATCTTCAAAGCCAAATCTTTCAAGAACACCCAGCCAGTCAGCTGTGTTCTTAGTTGTTCACATATTCAGTCATAGGCAGATTAGATCAGAATAAATATCTTAAGCCTAGTTTGAACGAGTTCATCATACTCCTTGTTCTTCATTGTAAGAACTCGTTCATAGTTGGAAAACCATACCCAAACCCAAACCCAGAAAGGTTAGGTAAAGGTACGCTTGCTCGAAGCGTGTAATTCGAGTGGTTAGGTTCTTCAGTACCCGCAAACTGAAGGTGTAGGCTTGACAGTGCCCGCAAACTGTTGGAACACAGCTCGGGTTAGAGTTGTGAAGTTGCTTGGTACTTGGAAACCAAGTGGTAGTGGATTACCAGTGAATCTGGTCGTGGATGTAGGAGGGGTTACTCCGAACCACGTTAAAGATGCTCTTGTTATTTATCGCTTTGTTTTATGCATGTTACTAACTCTCATAAGCATACATTTCAATCTGCATAAACTGACTAACTGAAAAGTGAAACAGAGCTTTGCAATATAATTTGAAGCAACAGACGGACTTTCCAAATCCACCACATTCCGCACACAGCCAGCTGTGTCGATCAAGCTGCCATCCAGCTGGATCGAACACAGCCAGCTCACTCAAAAGAGTTTTAACTTGGAAAAGTTTTTAAACCTTGGTGTATTCACCCCCCCCTCTACACCAAGGTATCCGTCTTGGGACCAACAATTGGTATCAGAGCAGTGGTTCAAAAGATCACTGTATCTGACAAGTCAGCATTTCTTTGCTGATAGTGGTCACCTGAACAGATCCTTAATTTTTTTTCAAAATCTTTTTAAAATCATTATATTGCATACTGTCATGGAATCTTCTCTGTGCAGGATTCTTCCAACATTCTCAGTCGATGATTATCAGATATGGAAGTTCCGACTCAAAAGCTTTCTGTGCGCGCAAAACGACATGATGTGGGATGTTATCACAGACGGACCCATCATCATCATGAAGTCAGAAAGAAAAGCGTAAACCACACACGGAGCCGAACCAAGATCTCGGCAAGTTGTGAAGTCAAGGAATGAGTACTCTCCAGAAGAAAGAAGACAAGCTGGTTTGGACAGCTACGCTCGCAACGTCATCTCCTCAACGGTGACGAATGCTTATCTCAGCAAGATCATAAACTGCGAGACAGCTAAGGGGATGTGGGACACTCTAGCCAAGCTGTGTGAAGGCTCAGAGGAAATTCAAGAGAACAAATTCTCAGTTGCATGCCAGAAGTTCGACAACTTCAAGCAACTCCCCTACGAGTCCATTGATCAAATGGAGCTCAGGTTCTCCAACCTGGTCATCGAGATCGAGACGATCCGAACTGGAAAATATACAGTTCGAGATAAGAACTTGAAAGTTCTTGCAGCTCTCTCCTCAGAATGGTGTACACACAAGGTGGTTCACCAAAGCAGAACTGATCTTGGCAGCATGGAGATGGAAAAATTGTTCTCCATCTTGAAAGCCAACGAATTTGATCTGAGGATCACAAGCGGAGAATCATCCAGCCGGATGAATGAAACGGAGCTGATTCCAAAGGAAAAAGAGACAGCTCTCAGTGCAGAGTCAAGAAGATCAGCTCAATCAGCTCAGACTGAAAAAGTCAGAAAGGAGTTCAAAAATATGAGCAAAGAAGAATTGCACGAAGAAGTTGCCATGCTTGTACGGAGCATCAATAGGCTGAAACACAGTAAGGAAAGGTACAAGAAGATCGTGAAGGTTCATCACGACAAACAACTCTACCCAAAGAGAAACCCAGCTGAGTCGACCTCCCGAAGAAATGATAAAGAGCTCAAGACGAGCAAGAAAGAAGATCAAGTATTTTCTTCCGACTCAGAAGATGAAGCATTTTATTAAAGATGACTGCTTCATGGACTCTTAAACCCAACTGATGAAGAAAATGAAGAAACCCAGCTAGCTGACTGGGACCAGCTGTGAAATAAAGACAGCTGGATACAAAACTAAAAACTCAGCCAGTCACACTGCTGAGTACATTGGTCTCAAGAAAATAATCGAGAAGCAGCAGATGAATCAGCTGGATTTGGGACAGCTGTCTACCTGCTATACAAACGGAGACCTCATCAAAGGAAGTAGGATGCAGCTGAAGAAAAAGCCACCTACTATCAAATCAAGGAGGAACTCTACACAGCTGGAAAGAGAGCAAAATCAAGTAGAATGCCCAGCTGGACATGGCACAGCTCACTGCATGCTAAAGAGACCTCATCGAAGAAGTGCTCAACGACTTCAAGAGATTACTAGAAATCCTTGAAATCTAGCCAGCTGAGAATTCGGAGCTAAGGAATGAGCACAAGAAGAAGAATGATCAGGAGCTTGAAGATGAGAAAATACAGCTGATCAAGAAGCTGAAGATGGCCAAAGCTGAATCAGATCAAAGAATGACTCCAGCCAATACAAACACAGCTGGAACCAAGCCAAGGATGTACCAAAGAGGTCGTACATAATCATGCCAGCTCTCTAAGCTCAGTCCTATCAAAGAAGAAAACTGCTCGGCAACTCCAAGCCCAAGAAAAGCAGCAACTCCCAGCTGATCACAGAGCTCAAAGGCAGCAGATAAATCCAGCTGACTGGAATCAAAATCAAAGAGAATGTCATCCAGCACAGACATCAAGGTCAACTAAAAAGACAGCTGAGAAGGATCTCAGCTGGTTATAAAGCTGAAAATCAACCGAGCATCACAACAAGATTCCAGCAGACGAGATATCAAGCTAGATATCAAGCTGACAGACTCCAGCTATGAATTAGACCTCATCAAAATGGAGTCAACAAGGTCCAAAGAAGAAATGACCATTTCAAGGACCAATCTGAAGTATCACTCACAAAAGATAAGGACAAATCTGGGTTATCAATGGAACCCTCAACAACAAAGTCGGACCCAATCACAACTGGGTGTCGAAGGAGTGATAACAGGTCAAAGAGGGACATGCGCATTCAGAGGAGTCATCAAGCGTACTGTGAAAGAAAGACAGCTGGTGATCAAAGCTCATGACTCACCTCAAAGCTCTTCAAAGAATATGTCAAGCGTACTGGTCCCAAGTAACCTTTGGTGATATCTCGAAAGGATACGTCAAAGGATATAGCTCATTTGAGACAAATAATAATAATATCAAATGTCTCTTATGTTGATGGACTTTAGCATAATCTGTTGTCCATCAGCCAATTGTTGTGATTACGGTTTTCCCGGTGAGTTCAATGCGGGAATGCATTTCAAAGAACAGGAAATCGAAGATTCTACCCCGCAAAATAGCGGTGAACTCGGTGATCATGGAACAAATTGATCGTCTTCTCAAGATCAGAGATCAAGTTGACAGATGAACGTAATTGATGAGAAAATTCACTCAAGTGAAGTAGGAAGTAGCTGAGAAAAGAAAGCCACATACTATCAAATTCAGGGGGAACTCCACCGAGCTGGAAATCGACACAGCTGTGATATCAGCTGAGGGCAAAGTCAATCCAATGAGAATATTCAAGTGGAGAATCAAGAGAGAAATCCAGCTGAACTATCAAATGTCATCCTCTGGATATCAAACAAAGCTAGATCAAACATGGGTCGCAGAATCCAGAAGAGGAATCAAGCTGAGGTGGAACTCAGTTCAGCAGATTCACCATCAATTGGTATCAACAATTGATCTCATCCCAGTCCAGTAAGATCTTCAAGAAGAGCATCCACAGAAATACTCACCGGATCACCGTGTGTCATCAAGAAGGAATCGGACACGAGTGGACTAACTCGGCGAAACCCCAAGGATTTCAAAATGAATTTATCAAGTCGGGGAATCAAACCCGGTGATAAAACCCAATTGGTTTATCCAATTGAGGGGGAACCTCGCAAACGGTGTCTTTCAGCAGAGAAAGAAAGACAAGATGACTCAATCCAAACTGAGTCATACAACCATCAATTGGTATCAGCCAAAAAAAAAAGGATGAGCCAAAATGCATCGATTGGTTTTAACTCCAAGCTGACTGGAGTTACCTCAAACGGGAAGAAATTATTGCCAGAACGCCGCCGTCAGACCTCGACTCCCCACCCTCCTAATATCTTTTTGATGAACCAAAAAGGGGGAAAGAGTGAAAGAATAGGACAGAAAAATGGAAATAAAAAGGGGGAAAGGATTGAACAGAAAAGGAATCTAAAATAGGCAAATGGCGAGCTGGAAAGACAACTGGAGAAAGAGTGCAAAGACAACTGGAGAAAGAGTGCAAACTCTCGTCAAGGCATGTGGAGCAGCCAGGAAGAGTTTAGTTAGGATTTTTGTTTTGTGTTTTTCTGTAAAAGTTTGTAAAGGTTTTGGCATCATCAAAAAGGGGGAAATTGTTGGGAAAATTAATAGAGTTTTGATTGGATACCAAAACCCAGCTGACCCCAACCGAGTAGATGAATGTACAAACTTTGTGTTGTTTCCAGCTCACCTGTTTGAGCTTATAGAGTTTCTTGTTTACAGGTAGATTCGCTGAAGACAGCAGAAGACACAGCTAAGCAGACAGCTTAAAGAACTCAGCAGAGCAGACTCAGCAGAGCAGACCAAGCAGAGTCAAAGACCCAGCAGTATCAAGACCCAACTCAGTGTCGAAGACCCAGCTCAGTGTAAAAGACCCAGCTTAGTGTCGATGACACAGCTCAGGTCTGAGACAGCTTAGGTTAATGACACAGCTCAGGTTGAAGACACAGCTCAGGTTGATGATACAGCTCAGGTCTAAGACACAGCTCAGAGTTGAGACACAGCAGAGTCCAAGACGCTGAAGACACAGCAGAGACGCTTAGCAGCTCGAAGACGAAGACCTTCTCCAAGACAAGATCCCGATGTCAGAAGATCTTGTCTGACGCAGTCAAATCAGAGAAAGAATAGCTTCTGCAGATACAGACCTACTTCGTAGGTAATGGCCAGAAGTCAACAAGAGTAGGTAAGATTCAAACGGCTCTCTTCCAACGGCTAATTTGAATCTTCACCTATATATATCTCTCCTCCACCATTGCTGGCGAGGGGGCTGACAAGACGACTGAAGAAATAGAAGAAAACAGAAAAATGAACAACGATCTTCAAAGCCAAATCTTTCAAGAACACCCAGCCAGTCAGCTGTGTTCTTAGTTGTTCACATATTCAAATAGGCAGATTAGATCAGAATAAATATCTTAAGCCTAGTTTGAACGAGTTCATCATACTCCTTGTTCTTCATTGTAAGAACTCGTTCATAGTTGGAAAACCATACCCAAACCCAAACCCAGAAAGGTTAGGTAAAGGTACGCTAGCTCGAAGCGTGTAATTCGAGTGGTTAGGTTCTTCAGTACCCGCAAACTGAAGGTGTAGGCTTGACAGTGCCCGCAAACTGTTGGAACACAGCTCGGGTTAGAGTTGTGAAGTTGCTTGGTACTTGGAAACCAAGTGGTAGTGGATTACCAGTGAATCTGGTCGTGGATGTAGGAGGGGTTACTCCGAACCACGTTAAAGATGCTCTTGTTATTTATCGCTTTGTTTTATGCATGTTACTAACTCTCATAAGCATACATTTCAATCTGCATAAACTGACTAACTGAAAAGTGAAACAGAGCTTTGCAATATAATTTGAAGCAACAGACGGACTTTCCAAATCCACCACATTCCGCACACAGCCAGCTGTGTCGATCAAGCTGCCATCCAGCTGGATCGAACACAGCCAGCTCACTCAAAAGAGTTTTAACTTGGAAAAGTTTTTAAACCTTGGTGTATTCACCCCCCCCCTCTACACCAAGGTATCCGTCTTGGGACCAACAGCTGATCTTATTTCACTATTTTGTCTTTTAGTGAAACAACTTCCTCGTGAAGCTGTGTTGTATCAGCTGCTTCTGATATCTTTTTCTTTTCCAGTTCCGCTTTCAGCTCGGCATTCTCACACATTATGACGTCAAGGATCTCTTGAAGCTCCTTGGAGTCGTTCATTACTTTCTCTACTAGACTCCAGTCAGGCAGCCATAATTCTGAAACCTGTGTAGAGTGTTCGTGTGATGGTGAGAGGTTAGATAAATTTTGGGTTCGAGACATTACCTCATCTTCATCAATGCCGTCTGTTTGTCCCATGAAGTACGTATCCCAATCATGTTCATCGTGGGCCATCAGTGCTTCCTCTTCCGAGTCTGAAAATGGCATGTTGTCATCCATTTTGTTGCACTCTGATTCCTCATCAGCGATGTAAGCTCTGCTTCTATCAGCTGCCTTAGCTTTCAGTTGGTCTTTATCTTTCTTGGACAGCTTTGGATAATCTAGCCGGTAGTGTCCTGGTTCCTTGCAGTTGAAGCAACCTTCTTCTGTTCGTGTGTCAGTTGACTTCTCATCAGCTGCTGCGTACTTGTCTCTGTAAGTTTGTGTGAACTTCTTATATTTTCCCTTGCTGGTGTTGTATCTGTTGTAATTTTTGACCAGCATGGCTATTTCTTCAAGTAGCTCTTCCTTGCTCATGTTCTTCTTGTCCTTCTTCGATGACTCAGCTGACTGCATGTATTCAGATTTTTCAGAGTTGGCTCTTAACGCAATCTCCTTTGGCGCAGGTGTCAGCTCTCCTTCATTTTGATTGCTTGAAGATTCTTTCATGGTAATCTTCAAGTTATATTCGTTGGCTTTGAGCAGGGAGAATAATCTTTCAGTTGAAAGATCACCCAAGTCACTTCGACTTTGGTGTACCACCTTATATGTGTTCCATTCAGCTGTGAGCGCTGAAAGAACTTTTAAATTTTTTTCTCGCTGGGTGTATTTCCCAGTTCGGATGGTTTCTATTTCCACCACTATATTGGAGAATCTGAGTTCCATCCCTTCGATGGACTCGTTGATCAGCTGCTTGAAGTTATCAAACTTCTGGCATGCAATAGTGAATTTATTTTTCTTTATCTCCTCCGACCCTTCGCATAGCTTTGCTAGGGTTTCCCACATCTTCTTTGCGGTTTCGCAGTTGATGATTTTGCTGAGGTAGGCGTTGGAGACCGTTGAAGATATGGTGTTCCTCGCGAAGCTGTCTAGTCCAGCCTGCTTCCTTTCTTCTGAGGTATGCTCACTCTTGGGCTTGGGAATGAGCTGATATGTTGGTTGACCACCATCTTGAGTTGGAACAAGCTCGTTCCCTTGTTTGAATATTATGATGGGTCTGTCTGTGATGACGTCCCACATCATATCATGATGTGCACAGAGAAAGCTCTTCAGTCTGAACTTCCATATTGCATAATCGTCGATCGAGAAAGTGGGAAGATTCCTGTTAAGATAAGAATCCATGGAGATATGCACAGTATGTAAAATTATGAGTTTTTCACAAAGAGGATCTGTTCAGATGACCACTGACAGATTATCAAGAGAGATCTCTTGATACAGAAACAGTGGTCCGTTGAACCACTGCTCTGATACCAATTGATGGTCCCTGAGCTAGGTATTTGGTGTAGAGGGGGGGGTGAATACACCAAATAGATTTCTGAAAACTTTTTCTAGTTTGAATAACAGAGTTGGTGAGCTCAGTTATTAATCCAGCTGAGGAGGGTTAGCTGGACAAATAACTCAGCTGGCGGTGCGGAATGTGGCGGTTTGAAAACTTAGCTCGGTTAATTAGAAAAACTCAGTTTGAAAAGATTAACTTTTATGTTTACAGTCTAGTCAAGTTGTGCAACTTTCAGAAAGACACACTTGTCTTTGGAGAGCAGCTGTGTATGCAATTTTCGATCAAATATGCAATGAGATGATAAAGTTAGTACTAAAACTGAATTTAAAGAGAAAGAAAAGAGCACGAGATTTTTACGTGGTTCAGAGTAACACCTCCTACGTCCACGACCAGGTTCACTGGTAATTCACTACCACTTGGTTTCCAAGTACCAAGTAACTTCACAACTCTAACCCGAGCTATGTTCAAATAGTTTGCGGGCACTGTCAAGCCTAACCTTTCAGTATACGGGTACTGAAAAAACCTTACAAACACTTGAATTTCCCGCTTCAAGCAAGCGTTACCTTGACCTAACCTTTCTGGGTAGAGAGGGGTTTGGTTTGGGGTTTCAACTGTGAATGAGTTCTTACAATTAAGAACTTTAGAGTATGATGAACTCGTTCGAAATCTAGGCTTAAGATATACAAAGATTTTGGCCTAGGGATCAGACAAAAACTAAGCAGTTTCTGAACTAGAAACACTTTAAGATAAAGCGTTCTTTGAACTATGTAGAAAGGCTAGAGAGCTTTTGAAAGATTGAGGATTTCAGAGAATGAAAGCTTGTAGAGAGTTTTTCGTATTTGATCCTGAGGTTGAAGACGGGTTTATATAGGTAGATATTCAAGACTAGCCGTTGGAGGAGCCGTTTGAATCTTACCTACTCTTCTTAAATTCGATATCTGTAGTTGGGCGAATCTGCACCTGTCTTCATTTGTGTCACATCCTAGGTCCTGAAGTCTAGGATGCTGATTCGGCAATCCCTCATTAGTCGAGGCATGTTGACTTCCTCTGACGCCGGGATCTTCTGCCTTTGGAGCTAGCTTCTGAATTCAGAGCTGGATTGGGCAAACTGACTTGAAGTGATGTCTTCAGAGTTAGTTCATTTTGTTTTGTACAGCTGGACCAGCTGTGTTTTGAACTCAGCTCGAATTCTCTTCAGCTTGATCATGCTCTGCTGAAAGACTCAGCTGAAGGTTGACTCCTGCTGTAGACACACTCGAATCGTCCGTCGTCTTCTCGCTTCCGCCGTAGGCACACTCGGATCGTCCGTCGTCTTCTGCTTCCTGAACCTGTAAACCTAGAAAATCTAGAGCTCAAACAGGTGAGCTGAAAAACACTACTTAGGATGAAGCGATCATCTATTCGGTTGGAGAATCAGTTTGGTTTTGGTATTAAATCAAAACTTTATAATTTTCCCAACAATAATTTAAATGTAGTCTTTAATATGATTATGAATCATATGATATCTTAAGAATGAAAATGATCATAATGAATATTTACTTCAAATTATTAAATTATAGGCTGTATATCATCGATGTTGCAAAGAACATTCAGATTGATCATAATTATGTATGTAAGGTATAAAAAACTATTTCTATGGTATAATAAACACTATGGAATAACATTAAGATATTAAAAATACATATCGATGTCTGTTCTTCTGGAGACGATGGGGACTCTACATCGTGAGCACGATGGGGACTGCCCATCGTGTCCTGCCCATCGTCCCCTCGCTCCCATCGCCCACTGTTCTCCAGCCCACGATGGGGACTCTCCATCGTGGGCACGATGGGGACTTCCCATCGTGGACAGGGAGTAGGCTATGGGAATGACCTTTTTTTTTTTTACATTTTCCAATTTCTAAACACAACACAAGTTCAACAAATAAATAAAATTAGGACAAATGGATTTAATATCATAAATAAGAGTGGCATTGTCAATTGTGCAAAAAATCACAAATCAAAAGACAAGCTAAATATCCTACAACCTATACAAATTGATACATGCAACAACGCATATACAAATTGATTCCACGTGTCACAGCCTGTAACGTGGGTCTATTCTACATACAACTCTCCTGCAATAGCAAACGGGAAACCATAAGCAATAAATTCACGAACAAAATCAATAAAACAAGACAAAACACAATAAAAAAGATCGATCTGTCTGGGCACGATAGCAAAGTCACGATGGACTGCCATCGCCCCCAGCCATCGTGTCCAGCCCCATCGTGTCCACCCATCGTGTAATTTCCATCGTGTCCAATAGCCCCATCGTGTCTTCCCATCGTGTCCAATAGCCCCATCGTGTCTTCCCATCGTGTCCAGAAGAAATCTGACCGATGAAGGGAGAGAATCGCGAGAGATTGAGGCTATCGACCCCAAACCCCATCGTCCCCAAACCCTATCGCCCCTAAACCCCCATCGTGCCCATCGCCTCCAGCCATCGACCCCAACCCCATCGTCCCCAACCCCCATCGTGCCCACCCCATCGTGCCTACCCATCGTGCCCACATAAATTCAGCCCAAATTCACACCAAAAATCAACATTTGGTGGGTTTCGGTCAGCTGCTGTGCGAGAGAGATGAGAGAGATAATGTGGGGGTGTGTCGTAGGGTAGTGAGGGGGACCGAAATTTAAGAGAGAGAGAGACAAAATTTTTTAAAATAGTCAGTAAGGGTATTTTAGTATTTTTATCAATTTTGATATAGAAAACTTGTAGTTTTAAGTTTAGGATTAAAAAACTTACACTATTTAAATTTTGGTACCAAAATATTTGGACCTCTATATATTATATAGATTCTCAAACAATAAAGAATTACACAAGCACATGCGAAATGAGTCCTAGTATATTTATATAATTATTTAGTCGTGTTAAGGGTATACTACACTAGTCTCACTTATCTGACCAGCTCATTCAACTTAAGCGGAATACATACATATTTTAAATCTAACATCATTAAAAAAATGAAATATTAATGTAAAGCAATGGCCAAAATTGACTGCAAAGCAAAGCTGAAAACTCTTGACTATATTTCCACTATAAATAAACTGCTCTGCAGCCCTGAGTTCTTCACTGAACTGCACCATCATCATCTTCTGCTTTCACTTCTTTACAATACAAAACTTAGCATTCAAAATTTTCATATATATAAATTCAAAAATGACTTCACCACAAGTAGAAATTCAACGGCCCGTCGCCAATTTCTCCCCCAGCTTGTGGGGCGATCAGTTCATCAAACATAATTCCGGAGCCCAGGTACTTTGATCATTAATCTCATTTTCAATTCTGCAATTTTCAATACTAAAATTTTTTCTGTATATTTTTGTATAGGCCATGCATATAAAGTACGATAAGTATTTATTAATCACGTTCCTTAATTGTTTATTATTCGTGCATAAATATAGGCTGCAGAAAATCATTCCAAAACCGTTCAAGTGTTGAAGAATGAAATAAGGGATATGATAACAGCTCCTGCTGCCGAAATGATGGAAACGATGAACTTGATCGACACGCTCGAACTTCTAGGCATTTCGTATCACGTTGAGAATGAGATTGAAGAAAAACTTCAGCAATATTTTGATCTAAATATGGATTATAGTGATGAGGCCTATGATTTGTATACTGTTGCTCTTCATTTCTGATTATTCAGGCAACATGGCCACCGGTTATCTTCTGGTATGTTATTTTAAATCATTTTTACTTTTACAAAATAATCAGTAATGAATTGATTCAAAATACTAATTAATATGCGCTATTCTTGAAGCAGACATTTTTGGTAGATGGATCGATGGCAACGGCAAATTCTTGGAAGGCCTTAAGAATGATCTCAAGGGTTTGCTAAGTTTGTATGAAGCGTCGTATCTGAGAACACATGGAGAAAGCTTACTCGACGACGCGCTTGAATTTGCTACGGCCAGTCTCCCTAGCACCACATCTCGAATCTCCTCTTAGGGAACAAGTTGAGCAAGCCCTATTCCAACCATTGCACTATGGAAATCCAAGAATGGAAGCACGTAGCTTTATCTCCATCTATGATGAATTTGAAGACAAGAATGAATCTCTCTTGAGATTTGCCAAATTAGACTATGATCTATTGCAGATGCTACACAAGGAGGAGCTCCATGAAGTCTCGAGGTAAAAAATTTAAATACAACGTTAATATTGATAATTCTATGTACGTGTATATCACATTACAAAAGCCTCTTGCATAGCGAATTTTATACAATTTTTTTGATGTTGTAGGTGGTGGAAAGAATTGGACCTAGTCTCCAAACTTCCATATGCAAGGGATAGAGTGGTGGAGTGTTTCTTTTGGGCAATGGGTGTGTACCACGAGCCACAATATTCTCGTGCTCGTATCATGCTCACTAAAACTATTGCTATGACCTCCATCATTGATGACACTTATGATGCTTATGGTATAATTGAAGAACTCGATGCTTTTACTGAAGCAATAGAGAGGTAAAATAAAATTAGAGTTTCTGTATTTAGAAGTATTTCATACTTGTATATATGCTGCATGTTTTGGTTTTCCTTTTAACATTTTCATCTTATATCTTTTATTTAACTTTTCCATCTTTTGGACTTCCATAATACAATGCAATAAAATAATAATATTATTTAATAAATCGATACTTCGGATATATTGTCAAAACGAACATAAGAAATTGATTTGGATTATAATTTGATCAATTTCTTTTTTTTTTCATTCTTTAGGTGGAATATTAAAGAGATTGACACACTACCTGAGTATGTCAAGCCGTTCTATAAAGCTCTTTTAGAACTCTACGAACAATTTGAAGAAGAATTGGCCAAGGAAGGAAGATCATATGCAGTGAACTATGCCATAGAATCAGTTCGAGTTTAAGAATTAATTGCTTTCTTTTTATAATATATAAATTTCTCATTTAATATTTTACTTATTTTCTCCTACTTAATTTAGCTAAAACAATTGTGAATTATTAAATAAACAATCGTGTTTGATTTTGCATTTATAGCTTAAAGAATTGGTGCGGAGCTACCATATATGTTGAGGCCAAGTGGTTCTTAAAAGGATATTCACCACCCTTCGAGGAGTATCTAAAAAATGCACTCATTACTTGCACGTATTGTTACCACACAACAACGTCATTGTTGGGTGTGGAATCCGCTGTCGAGAAAGACTTCGAATGGTTGAGCAAAAATCCCAAAATGCTTGTAGCTGGGCTTCTAATATGTCGAGTTATTGACGACATAGCTACTTATAAGGTACAAAATATTATAATAATTGCTCAATTTTCCAAATTAAATTTTCTCTCTAAAGAATCATTGCAATAATTTCCGTATTTGTATTTAACTTTAGGTCGAGAAGGAAAGGGGTCAAATTGCTATTGGCATTGAATCCTACATGAGGGATAATGGCGCGACAAAAGATGAAGCAATAGCTAAATTTTTCGAAATAGCTACAGATGCATGGAAGGATGTTTTGATGCGAATCTTGAATCTTGAACGCATCATAGATGTTACTTACAAGGGCAACGTAGATGGCTACACTCAACCCGAAAAGGTTTTGAAGCCCCTTATTGTCGCTTTGTTTGTCGATCCTATAAAGATGTAGACGTTTAATTTCATCAAGCACTAAATAAGACCGACCATTTCTTTTTCTTATTTATCTTTTTGTTTGTTTCGATAGTGTTATCTGAAGATTTTATAACACCAACATTGTTTCCTTTTAGTTAGTTTGTCTTGGCTTATATTAACGGATTGGTTTCTCTTTTACATTTTGTGTTAATACTTTACATCAGGGATACGTGTTATTCATAAATATATGATGTCAATCAATATAATGTTATAGTAATCAAAACGTTACATGTTTGATTGTAATATAATTTGAGATATATAGAGAAAAAGAATATATAAACAATTCCAGTACGTTCATTGAATTTATAGTATTCAATACACCTTAAGTGCAAAAATTAAGACGTGTTACCCCACAGAACGACATTAGGGTTCAAATTGAGAAAAGAAAAAAAATGTAAAACTTATGCGTCGTAGTTAGATCGTAGCCTTGATTAAAATAATACAGGTTGTATGTGACTTCAAATTCATGCATCAATATTCCATGCAGAAGAAAGCTTGGGGACTTAATTAGTTGCAAATTCGATCCAGAAATGCGGCGGAGGGATTGAATAGCAATTAATCATTTGCTTCTGTGGTTATGATCTCAGTCGTTCGTGAGATGGATGAATGGGATTGCATCTTCAGCTGGATTACGAGAAGGATAGATTCTTCATATATATAGGTTTCTATTCATTAAGAGAGAGAGAGAGAGAGTTACGGGTTCAAAGATAGTTGTTGTAACTTGTGTGATTCTTTAAATCTTCTTATGTATCTTGTTCTCTTTAGAGTGTTAGATCATCAATAACACATACCATTTCACTCCCGTGGACGTAAGATCAATTGACCTCAACCACATAAACCAAAGCCTCATTTATTTCTCCGTAAAATCTGTTCTTGAGTTTACAAGTTATGTTTTGGTTTCTGATTGACTGTTGCGATTCACATTAAAATTCATAACAATACTCATAAAAGTTTGAGCATTCATATCTACTACTCCCTCCATCCCACAAAAATATTCACAATTTATCATTTTGGTACGTCCCACAAAAATATTCATTGTTCACTTATAGGACCCCTTATCCACTCACAAAGTGGATCCCTTCTCCACTCACAACGCACAATCACCTAACATTTCTTAAAACTCGTGCCACCAAAAGTACCGAATGTTTTTGTGGGTATTACCCAACGAATTTGGGTCAGATACGAGTATTAAGATTATTTTTTAATTGAGTTTGGACCGGGTGTGTGTTGAAAAGATTTTAAGAGATACTTAATGGGTGGATAATCCATTGTTATTCCTGCGTGTACCGACCTGTACCGTGAATTTTCGGGAAACGGGTACCCATTACCCGCTTCCCATTTCCGCAGCTCTATATATTATAAAAGGCCCAATATATTATAAAAGGCCCAATATTTTTAATTAAGCCATAATCCCTTCCCCTAATTTGTATCGCATATGCCAAGTGCCAATCCAAATCTTGAACAACAGAACATTCCTCCCCCCCCCCCTCCCTCTCTCTCTCTCTCTCATATCTAAGTTCGCTACTGCTGTGTTCCTAATTCTTGAAGTACGGCGATTCTGCTTCTAAAGAAAATTAATTCCCATTCGATTCTGTCTTATCTTCCTTCCAAATTTCAATCCTCGCACTTTCCATAGTTAATCTTTTAATTCCAATTTCTCGAAGCTATTATTAAAATTAATACAAGTCTGTAACTTTATTTTTTCCGAGAATAACATGTATGCAAGTTTTTTCTTATCAATTAATTTTAACAATAAATATTAAATAATACAAGAAATCAGTGTGCTCAAATTTAGCTTGAAAATGACAACACAAATACTTAACCCATTTAAGGCCCATCTGAGACCGCCCAATTCAAGCTCACGACAAACATGGGCGTGCTAGGTCATAGATTTAATAAAAAGCCCAGCCCAATCTCAGCCTGTTTCAATTAAGGGCTTGGGCCGTGCTGGCCTCACCGGCCCGTTGATATAATTTATTCTATTTTGATTCCTCAACCGCTAAATATTCCCATCTTTCATTTTGCTCAATACAATTTATGAAAGGGAAATTATAAACATAACCCCATTTCTATCACTATAGTCCCCTTATTAAAATATTAATAAATTAAAAAATAAATTTACTATAATACCCTTATAGCTCTAATTTAAATTTAAATTATAATAAAAGGAGAAATATTGTACTCCATAACCCCCAACAAAAAATCATAATAATAATTAAAAAGAGAATTTTATTCCATAGCCTCCAACTTAAAATTCTAATAGTAAAAAAATATTTCATTTTATAGTTTCAAATTAGATGTGATACCCCAATTTCTCGATAGTTAACTAAGGAATAATCAGACAATTCTAGGACTACAAGTAAGTTAATTCCTATCCCAGAAAAAAAAATCTTTTAATTCTATTGAAAGATTTACCAATTTATTTTATGAAAATGAGATTTTATAAAGTGATTGGTTTAGTTTACTAAGTGTGATTATATGAGATTTCATTTATTTAAAATCTCAAGTGAAATTTAATTATTTCGCTTATATGATTTAATTAAGATACAATAATATGTATTATATGAGATATATTTATGCATAAATGGATTACTGTATCATTGATACGGCCAAACAATATGCGGAAGCAAGGATGCGAACACACGTCAACAGAAAGGACGATTCAACCCAAAAAAAATACGAACTGAACCAAAAGATTATATACCTAATCGACTGATCTCAAACGAGAATTGAACAAGAAACAGACCAAACACAAAATAAATCCAAAAAACAACGATTAAAAACCCTAACAGAAGACTCGACTGGAAACTATATCAAATCAACTCCGATTGAGCTGAAATTTTAACACGAACTATAAATTGAACACAGAAAGAACATATCCAAAATTCAGCAAAAACGCACGAGTAGAACTCATAAAAGCTCGGTGTTCAATTTCGGTGCAATTTGGGATTTTAGCACTGCAACGGGTTCGAATTTGATGGAAACTAGACTTGGGCGAAGGAAGGGATGATTACGATCGATTTATGAGGGTGATAAGAAGGCGAGGATGGCTGGGCGAAAAACACAGAACCAAGAAACGAACAGGTTGGAGATTTACCTCAATACGGACCCCGAATCGACGAACGATTGAAACACGTATCACGGAAGCAATTCTCCGGTGGCGTAGTTAACCCGAGACCCACACGAGATCACGAACGAACTATAGATTTCAGATTCAAAGGTGCCAATTCGAATCCTACCAAGAACTAGGGTTTGTGTACTCGAAGAACACGGGAGACAAAGTCGAAAAATAACTTTTTGATTCAAACTCGTCTGTTGAACAGTACCTACGAAAATTAATTAAATACTAGGCTAATTCTAAGCTAGGGTTCGAAAGTTACAGGGCTTGGGCTTGGTAATTTCGAATCCCTTAATTAAATATAACTGGACCAATTAATCACCTAGACATGTTGTGATAATTGGGCTACCAATTAAATTGAAATAAAAACAAACTATACTAATGGATAAATAATTCAATAGCACACATGGCCGTGGCTAGGTGTCCTCCTCGATGCTCATGAAAGTCACCAACTTGTAATGTCGGGTTTCAACTCCATCGTCTTCCAACTTCTTCTGAATATAGCACTGAAAATATCCTTGCAGCTTCTTGGTTCTTAATCTCGTCACTGGACCTCTAAGCTGCAATTCCGGGTTTAGGTCTTCAGTGCTAGACCCGGTCTCATCATTCCCCCCCTGCTGAAAGGAATTCGTCCTCGAATTCGATTCCTCCTCGGCATCGAAATCATCTACAGGAAAAGGAGATAAGTCAGAAACGTTAAAAGTCGGAGAACACTTATACTCACCTGGAAGATCAATGCGGTATGCATTGTCGTTAACACGGGCGATCACGGTGAATGGCCCATCTCCACGAGGCATCAACTTAGATTGCCTCAAGTTCGGGAAGCGTCCCGGGCTGAAGTGGATCCAAACCTTATCGCCAGGTTTGAACAACACTTGTTTGCGATGCGTATTCGCCTTAGCGGCATTACGCACCCCTTGTAGCTCTATCCGTGCCTTCACCTTGGCGTGTAGCTCTCGAACCTGTGCAGCCCTACGAGAACCTTGCAAACTCGAGAGATTGTCAGTAGGCAAAGGAATAAGATCCGTTGGAGTCAACGGATTAAAACCATACACTACCTCAAAAGGCGACATATGCGTGGAAGAATGCACAACACGATTATATGCAAATTCAGCAAAAGGTAAACAATCTTCCCACGACTTAAGATTATTCCGAACTAACGCACGAAGCAAAGTACCTAACGTCCTATTCACTACTTCAGTCTGCCCATCAGTCTGAGGATGACATGCAGTAGAAAATAAAAGCTTGGTACCTAACTTACCCCATAAAACTCGCCAGAAATGTCCCAAAAATTTGGAATCCCTATCAGAAACAATCGTCCTAGGAATACCATGCAAACGGACGACTTCACGAAAGAACAAGTTAGCAATATGCACAGCATCATCAGTCTTCCTACATGCAATGAAATGAGACATTTTGGAAAATCTATCAACTACCACAAAAATGGAATCCTTCCCGGTTTTAGATCTAGGCAAGCCAAGAATGAAGTCCATGGATATATCGACCCAAGGGGACGACGGCGCCGGCAAAGGCGTATATAATCCAAAAGAACTCGAAGAAGACTTGGCTTTCCTACAAGTAATACAACGGGAACAGATCCTCTCAACATCCTTTTTCATGCGTGGCCAGAAAAAATGCTCATGCAACAGACTCAACGTTTTAGCAACACCAAAATGACCCATCAAACCTCTTGCATGCGACTCAACAACCAACAACTCACGCATAGAACAATCAGGGACACACAACTTCGACTCCTTGAACAAAAACCCATCAGCTATGTAATATGAATCAACAGCCCTAGACTTAGTCATGCAAGACGTAAAAATAGGACCAAAGAACGTATCAAGAAGCATAGAATGACTTAATGTTCTCGAAACCTAAACATCGGGCATGCATAACCGGCAGTAGAGTGTACCTGCGGGATAAGGCATCGGCGACCACATTCTCTTCTCCTTTCTTGTACTTAATCACATAAGGAAAAGACTCAATAAACTCTACCCACCTGGCATGACGGGAATTCAGATTCTGCTGCCCTTTCAAGTGCTTCAAGGACTCGTGATCAGTGTGTATCACGAACTCCTTTGGACGCAAGTAGTGCTGCCAAGTCTCCAAAGACCGCTTCAACACGTACAGCTCCTTATCGTACGTGGAGTACCTAAGAGCTGCGCCATTCAGTTTCTCACTGAAGTAGGCGACCGGCTTCCTGTCCTGCATCAAAACAACACCAATGCCTATACCAGAGGCATCACACTCGATCTCGAATGTCTTAGCAAAGTCCGGTAAAACCAAGACAGGAGCATTACATAATTTTGATTTCAACAAATTGAACGCATGCTCTTGAGCTTTACCCCATTCAAACTTGCGGTCCTTTTTACTCAATTCAGTCAATGGTGCAGCTATACTAGAAAAATCACGCACAAAACGACGATAAAATCCAGCTAAACCATGAAAGGACCTCACATCAGAACATGACTTAGGCGTAGGCCATTCTTCAATGGCTTTCACCTTAGTCTTATCTACCTCAACACCACGACTGCTCACAACAAAGCCAAGAAAAACAACCTCATCCATACAAAAGGTGCACTTAGACAAATTAGCATACAGTTTAGCATCACGCAGCAATTCAAAAACATGCCTAAGATGTCTAACATGCTCATCAACGGAAGTACTATAAATGAGGATATCATCAAAGTAAACCACGACGAATTTGCCAATCACATCACGTAAAACATGATTCATCAAACGCATAAAAGTACTAGGCGCATTAGTTAAACCAAAGGGCATCACAAGCCACTCATATAATCCATGCTTAGTCTTAAATGCAGTTTTCCACTCATCACCTTCACTCATTCGAACTTGAAAATAGCCAGAACGCAAATCAATTTTAGAAAAGACAGACGCTCCAGACAACTCATCCAACATATCATCAAGCCTAGGAATGGGAAAGCGATACTTTACCGTGATTTTATTGATGGCTCGGCAGTCCATGCACATGCGCCACTCGTTCGACTTCTTCGGAACTAGGATGACTGGAACGG
Source organism: Agastache rugosa (assembly GCA_031470985.1). Taxonomy (NCBI): domain Eukaryota; kingdom Viridiplantae; phylum Streptophyta; class Magnoliopsida; order Lamiales; family Lamiaceae; genus Agastache; species Agastache rugosa. Next base: position 13,013,581 of record CM062604.1, read on the forward strand.
CGCACGGCGACATACTCTCTCGAATTTGCTTCTTTTCCAGCAACTCCATGACTTGACGGTCTATCTCCTTTGTCTCATCAGGGCTGGTCCGGTAAGCTGGCCGGTTAGGCGGATCGCACCCGGGATGAAGTCGATCTGGTGCTCAATTCCTCGAATTGGCGGCAGACCACTAGGAATCTCGTCTGGGAACACATCCTTGAACTCCTCCATCAAAGACTGCAAAACAGTAGGAATAATAGGGTCAGAAGTATCATAAGCCTTAAAAGTAACTAGAACGATAGGCTTACCAGCTTTGATGGCTTTTCGTACTCCCTTTGCACTAATGAACAGATTTCGGTGCACTGGATCCCCACTGTTGGCACTGGAACTCGGTGGACTCAATGCAGGAGCTGCTCTCTTTGAATTCTTGGGCACTGGAGGAGTGGACTTGGCCTTGGAGTGTTCGGCCGTGTCATGCTTAGGGCTGGCGGCCTCAACTTTGGCCTTTCTCTCCCGTTCCTCCTTAAACTTCTCCTGCATTCTCAACTGATCTTCTAACACTTCCTTAGGCGACAACGGCTTCAAAATAGTCGTCTTCCCTTCTCTTGGGATCGCATAAGTGTTCGCGTACCCATCATGAATTGTCTTTCTATCAAACTGCCATGGATGACCTAACAAGATGTGCGCTGCCTCCATAGGAATAACATCACAAAGAACGGTGTCAGTAAATCTTCCAATAGTAAATTGAACGTTTACCTGACACACGACTCTGATCTCGCCTCTATCTGTAAGCCACTGTAGTTTGTATGGCTTTGGATGCTTCTGCGGCACGAGTGCGAGCTTGTCGACTGCATACTGGCTGATGGCATTCACCACGCTGCCACTGTCAATTATAATGGAGCATGTCTTGTCTTGAATAACGCAACGGGTGTAAAAGATGTTTTCCCGTTGATCTGTCAGATCTTCTTCTCTCAGCATGCTCAAAGTCCGAATGGACACTAGACAACCATGGGCAGGAGGGGCTATCTCCTCCTCAAGTTCAGCCATTGGTATGCTAACCCTCGGCTGATCTTCGGTCTCTGTGTCGGCAGTATCTTCTTTCTCTTCTTCACTGGCTGATTCAACTTCATTATCCGCGGTGACGAACATAACACGACGATTAGGGCACTGGGCCTGAAAATGTCCCCAACCATGGCACTTGTGACACTGAACGTCACGCGCTCTGCCTGATGTAGCATTCTGAGGCTGACTAGACTGCGCTGGCCTATTCTGTGAACTTCTGTTCGGTGCAGATGCACTGAAATCATTCCTGCGGCTGGGCTGCTCAAAACGGCGTGCTGACGGCGTGGACTGTGTTGGAGGGCGTGTGGGAGGTATCTTAGGCGTAGATGTCTCGCCCCTAACCCACGGAGACTTCACAGGAGTGGATTGAGCGGGACGTCGGCGTCCATCTCTAAGCTGCCGCTCTACAATGGATGCGTAATGAACCATCGCCTCAATACTGTTAAAGTCTCTCAGCTCGACCTCACAAGCAATATCCGGGTTCATGCCCTCGATGTACCAGTTGATGGTGGCATACAATGTTTCTTCTTTGCCAACTCGGTTCAACGCTGTCTCCAGATCCTTGTGGTACTCTTCTATCGATCTTGAACCCTGACGAATCTGACTGAGCTTGCGTTCTAATTCCCGTTCATAGTGCACAGGAATGAAACGCCCTCTCATAACATCCTTCATCTCCTGCCAAGTGTCAATAGGAGGATGTCTCTGATTACGTCGCCGGTTCTGCTGAAACTCCCACCATGTAGCTGCGTAACAAGTAAACTCCAAAGAAGCTAACTGGACCTTCTTCACCTCTGGGAAGTCATAGCACTCAAATATCTTATCTACTTTGCGCTCCCAGTCTAAATAGGCATCTGGATCATGCTTGCCTTCAAACTCTGGAATGGTGGTCTTGATGTTGCTGAGTAGACCATCTGCATTTTCATATCTGTTCTGTTCCGTATAGACGTTCCTGCGAGCTGCCTGGAAACGTGGTTGGAATTGATCTCCATGACCCCGGCCTCTACCTCGAGCTGCAAAGCCGTTTCTGTCTCTCTGAAGCGGAAAGAACTGAGCTGTATTATCCTCAACTCGTTCATCCTCAAAATGTTCTGACTCAGATACTTCTTCATGCAGTTCGAACTCATCTTCTTGGTTAGTAGGTGCTGGCTCTGCCCTATTAGCCTGTGGTGGTGTCTGAACTGTAACTGTACTGAACTCCTCAAATTTGGCCAACAATTGTGCCATTGTGTTCTGTACTTCTCTGAACTGACCCTGTACACGACCACTCAAAGCATCAAAGTGGTATTTGGCGTCCCAATCTGGCGGGGTGCCTGAAGTCTATGGTGTCTTTCCCGGATCCATTAAACCTGCACAATGAACAAACGTAAAGAAGGAAAAGTAACCCTCACAATCCTCACAATTCTCTCGTTTGTTCCCTCAGTATTTTTCCACTCGTGTTTATCACTCAGGAATTGAAAAATGCAACTTAGAATAATCTCACCAAATTTGTCGAACTTGAAAGGATCCAAAATTGAACCCCTTCGATCGTAGTCAGTAGCTCGAACTCGATTCTCGGTGAAGCACGGGTCAAAACAACCAATATCTCAAATTACTTCCAAGAACAATATTTCACAATAAATCGACTCAAGAAGCACAAAAAACGGGCCGCTCAAACAAAAAATTGAAAAAAAATTCGAAAAACAGAAAAATCGAAAAAGTTCGGAGGGCGATTTCGCCTAGAAGACGACTGAATTTGGCCAAAAATGCCTATATGTCACGGCAAAGCCGTGAGTCTTGCTCAGAGCGTCGTTCCGCTTCCGGAATGGTATTATGGAGAAAATTCGGAGTTCTAGAGCAAATTCTACGTCAAATCGAAATTCTGCCGTAAACGAGATTTAAAGCAGAAAAGGGTGGATTTCGGTTGGTAACAGGGCTGGAGGGATATTTCGGTTGGTAAGGGAAATAGGTAGAGAAATAATTACAGAACCAAAATCCAAAACCAAAACCAAATCGAGCAAGGAAACAGTTTTGAGTTCGACTCGGAAAAGGACTTCCAAAACCAAATCAAACTAGGATTATATCAAACCAATTCTAATACTCCCAACTAGACACAGTAATCGAAAGTAATGACTCCAACCAAGAATGAGAAAGCAAGCTGCAATTCGACGACCCCAATCGCTAATCGACGAAGGACGACAAATACTACACACACACGGTAAGCAAACGGCGACACTAGTCTACCCAACACAATTGCTCACACAATTTTCGACCAAGAAACATTCAAAATAAATCAACAAGAATAAACCAAGATTACTTTCAAAAATAATCGGTGATCCAAAACTAGGGCTCGATCTTTTTTTTTTTCTTTTTCTCTTCGTTTTTTTTTTTCTCTTTTTTTTTATATATGATCTGATCGATCCTTTTTGCCCCTAGTATATCACACCGCAATTTTGGATTGAACCACGACCAGCAAGCTGACGTGGCTCTGATACCAAATTTATGATACGGCCAAACAATATGCGGAAGCAAGGATGCGAACACACGTCAACAGAAAGGACGATTCAACCCAAAAAAAATACGAACTGAACCAAAAGATTATATACCTAATCGACTGATCTCAAACGAGAATTGAACAAGAAACAGACCAAACACAAAACAAATCCAAAAAACAACGATTAAAACCCTAACAGAAGACTCGACTGGAAACTATATCAAATCAACTCCGATTGAGCTGAAATTTTAACACGAACTATAAATTGAACACAGAAAGAACATATCCAAAATTCAGCAAAAACGCATGAGTAGAACTCAAAAACGCTCGGTGTTCAATTTCGGTGCAATTTGGGATTTTAGCACTGCAACGGGTTCGAATTTGATGGAAACTAGACTTGGGCGAAGGAAGGGATGATTACGATCGATTTATGAGGGTGATAAGAAGGCGAGGATGGCTGGGCGAAAAACACAGAACCAAGAAACGAACAGGTTGGAGATTTACCTCAATACGGACCCCGAATCGACGAACGATTGAAACACGTATCACGGAAGCAATTCTCCGGTGGCGTAGTTAACCCGAGACCCACACGAGATCACGAACGAACTATAGATTTCAGATTCAAAGGTGCCAATTCGAATCCTACCAAGAACTAGGGTTTGTGTACTCGAAGAACACGGGAGACAAAGTCGAAAAATAACTTTTTGATTCAAACTCGTCTGTTGAACAGTACCTACGAAAATTAATTAAATACTAGGCTAATTCTAAGCTAGGGTTCGAAAGTTACAGGGCTTGGGCTTGGTAATTTCGAATCCCTTAATTAAATATAACTGGACCAATTAATCACCTAGACATGTTGTGATAATTGGGCTACCAATTAAATTGAAATAAAAACAAACTATACTAATGGATAAATAATTCAATAGCACACATGGCCGTGGCTAGGTGTCCTCCTCGATGCTCATGAAAGTCACCAACTTGTAATGTCGGGTTTCAACTCCATCGTCTTCCAACTTCTTCTGAATATAGCACTGAAAATATCCTTGCAGCTTCTTGGCTCTTAATCTCGTCACTGAACCTCTAAGCTGCAATTCCGGGTTTAGGTCTTCAGTGCTAGACCCGGTCTCATCAATCATTCCATCAGAGAGTGTGAAATAAAGAATAAAAAAACAGCATTATATATATATAAGTGTATCGACTATAAAGGTCTGAACAAGCTCATGATTAATAATAGACATTAAATTAGGCCACATTAAATTAGGCCTTGTAAGGTGGGAAGTAAAGAACACCATTTCACTAGTATGAAATTGGTAGCCTTGGGTCCAGAACTAGTCTAGAAAAGGGTCGAGATAGCTGACGAGACAGTTGACCATATCAAGTAAAAGAATTAGGATTCCTTGAGATCCTAGATGGAGTAGGCCTAGTAACCTATAAGTTGGTTTTGCCACCAACTATTAACAATTTTCACAGTGTGTCACACGTCTCCTAACTAATTAAGAAAGTGTATCTGTTTGATCCCAAACATGTAATCAAATAAGGTTCAAATTTTTAGAAGCAAGCAAATTGCTCAAGTTAAAGAAGTAATGTAGGAATTGAAAAAAAAGAGTTAATATGAAAGTTCGGTATCCTAAGTAAAAATAGCAAGGTATATCAAATTTTGAGAACGAAATTTTTATAAAAAAGGAGGGATGTGATACCCCAATTTCTCGATAATTAACTAAGGAATAATCGGACTATTCCAGGAAAAAAAATTCTTTTAATTCTATTGAAAGATTTAACAATTTATTTTATGAAAATGAGATTTTATAAAGTGATTGGTTTAGTTTACCAAGTGTGATTATATGAGATTTCATTTATTTAAAATTTTAAGTGAAATTTAATTATTTCACTTATATGATTTAATTAAGATACAATAAATGTATTATATGAGATATATTTATGCATATATGGATTACTGTATCATTCCATCAGTCAGTGTGAAATAAAGAATAAAAAAAATAGCATTATATATATAAGTGTACATGTGTGCGTGTTGTTGATAGAATTGAAGCAAGAATAGGATATCTACAAACAACTTTATACTTGTATATTTTCTTTACCGCCAATTCTTTCATGGCCATCGAAGCTTCCACGTCACCTCTTCTCATACCCCAATTTTGACACCACTCTAGCGATCAAAGCGACCGTCTCTGCGATTTCTGCAACGAGTCGAAGGCGCTGCTCTACTGCCGACCCGACTCAGCGAAGCTCTGCTTCAACTGCGACCGCTAGGTGGTGGGTGGGTTTCTGGATGGATTTGAATCCGTTGACTTTGAACATGTGTTGAATTCGCCAAATTCTGTGAATATTTCGGGGGGGGGGGGGGGGGGGGGGGGGGGGGGGGTTCGCCGCTTCCTTGCCCTTCCCCTTGGACGCCCTCGCCGCCGACATCTTAGGTGGTAACCTGATACATAATATTATATTATGGTTATACTAAGAGGAAAAGGATTAAGTGAGAGGAGGGAGATGAATGGATTATGGTTGTTTCATAAATTTGATAGTATAACGTTTTATCGTTATCATTCGACAAGTGTCAAAGTAAACAATTACTCTAATTTTATTTTTATTTTGTCAAAAACTGAAACTGTTAGATGCAACTATACTCACTAATTGTATGAATTAAATGTTTGATTGCTCTGTCAGTAGTATTGTTTCCTGATTGCAGCATCAGCATGGTAAGATACAATCTATAAATATGTGTATATATTTGCTTGGCTCACAATGAGGTAGTTAAATGTAGTTTTATTATTTATGACCAATAAGGTTGATCTTAATTTAAACAGACCCAAAAAAAATAAAAACTAACTAATAAAAGTGTTTAAAAAATCTAAATTAAATCCCATACATACAAATCACATAGATCTTTCATAGGTTTTTTTTAATTTAGAGAATTACAAGGTATATATATATATAGCAAATCGAACTTATCGCACTCTAATATAGATTTTGACTTTTTTTCATTGTAGGCCAATAAGCGATTCCAATCACTTCGAATCGTCCCACCTGGACGAAAGAATCTAAAAAGTTTATTGGCCAAATTAGTGAAAGGTATCGCAACACATCAGCAGATTAATTCACTTCCTCAATCAATTCACTTCCTCAATCCCTTTTTGTTTCAACTCATTTTCAGCAGTGGGATAGAAAATCGAGGGAAGTGAGAGATATTTTTCAGCAAAGTAAAAAAAGAAAACAAGTAAAAAAAGAAAACAGAGAGTATACAAAGAAAGAAAGAGAAGGAAACAGAGAGATTAGAAAGGGGGGGAGGGGGGCTAAGAGAAGAAGCAGGGGAAGAGAGAAGGTGAGAGAAAAATCGAAAAGGGGAGAGAGAGTTTTAACCGCTAAAATCGAAGGAGTGAGCTAGCCATCTCAATTCGTACCATGGGATTATAGAAGGAGGAGTTGGTCATCAATTAAGGTTGTAATTCTCTCTACTTACCTCAATTTCCGAAAAGAAGAGAAAGAAAACTATGATCTATGTATGTCCTGTGAGGTAGCCGACATTTTCTTAAGAAAGAAATCAATATGTATGTATATGTGCACCTTTATTTGAGTAATAACCATGCCCTTAATGAGAGAAGAACATGAAAGATATATATAATTCTTTTTAAGGGTGGGTAGTCACTGTGAATTTCAAGAGAAGAGGAAGAAAAAGAACTGATTTTGTGAATACACGTCTGCCAATTGTTCGAATAAATGTGCAGAGGAAGGAAAGCTTTTGCTGAAAATTGTGTTGGAAATTATATGTATATACACATGTATATAGCTTATTCTGATGGTTGTCATGTCTTGATATAGCAGAAAAATTAAAGAAAATACATGAACTTCATAATTTATATACATATACATAATTGCTTTAGTTGATTAAGATAAGATTTATTGCTAAAATTATGATGTGATGATATAAGAGTATTCTTGATATTTTGTGAAGTCTAATATGTCGATTTTTAGCTATTACTAAATCTGAAATTTAGGGTTTGACTGCCGGGGTGACTTTCAAATTAGGAGATGTTCTATGCTTGAGAAGTTTTGTAATTTTGCTTGGTGGTTTATTGGAAAATTATGTATATTTACTTGTTTACAAAGGGGCTGTAAACTAAAGAAGAAAGAAGAGATAATAGTACTTGTATTTTCTTTAGAGTTGTTGTCCAAATACATGAAGAGGATAGCAAATTGAAATATACATTTTTGATGATTTTTAAGCTACACAAGAGTAATTTTCGCAGGTTTCAGCAATCTGCCAATTTTGGGCAGCCTGCACTCAAAACTCCATAACTTTTGACTCGGTTATTATTTTTACGAACCGTCAGTTTTGCTGAAAAGTAGACACTCGTAACTTTTTAGAGACATATAGCACCAACCCTAGTTCTTTTTGTACAAAAACAGTTTATTGTTTTAAGTTGATAGTCCTGCAGACATTTTCTGTATAAATGTGAGATAGTTTCAAAGAAAAATGCATATTCTTATATGAAGTATTTGGATGTATATGAACATGTTAGAATTCTTGGTGTTAATATTTCATATGAAGTTTTGAAATATTAAATGGTTTAGTATTATCATACGTAGTTAACGTGTTAAGGCTATGAAGAAATGATTGTTTATTGGCAAATGTATACGAGTACACATTGCTGGAAAAATTGAGATAATTGCTTGTGTTGATAACCGTGAGTTTACGCGGTTCTTTGTGCTTAAGTGAATAACTACAAGTGTATCATAAGTGGGTGTGCATGCTAGTATGAAATTGGCAAGTTTTGAATAAGTGTTAAGTCCAAGATTAGTGAAAGTAGAAGTTTAGTATAATTAAGTTCTGTTAAGCCTTAGGTTTGGAAACCATGTTTAAGTTAAGATCCTTTTTGTAGGCCCGTTGAAAACACGACAGTGAAGAAGTTCTTTGAGATCCAAAGCACGTCACGTTATTCACTTATCAGGTAGGCTATACTTTTATCTATCAAAAGTTTATGTTTGAGTTATTAAGCTCTGATATTTAAGAAATGAAAATGCTATCCATAAACGAAATGTTTTATGTGCGATTTCTGTGTTTAAAGCCCTTATGTTATCGATCGGGACACTCGGATAATCTAACACATTTGATGAGTGTTGTGTACACCCCCAGAGTCATGTATTGCAATGGCCGATCACCATTGTGTGTTTGACACAGTTTAGTGATTTCTCTGAGTTTCGGCTAGAGATTCACCCTGGGAATTCTCTGAGCTTCGGTTCGAGGTTCAACCAGAGAACTCTTGGAGCTTCGGCTCAAGGTTCACCCAGTTTTAAGAGAAAAACAGGAACGAGACAAATGGCATGCCAAGTATGAGGAAGCTTAGAAGTGGTTTTGTTTTGAAATCTTCTAAGAATCATTGAATGTTATGGATATGCTATGTTTATGTTTTCATAAATTGCTTTGTGAAATGCGATGCCCACTGAGTACGTTAATGCTTAGCCCAAAAGGTCCCAAATGTTTTCAGGTCGTGGAGTAGGCGCGGGCACGGGCACGGGCACGGGCACGTGAAACTGAGGCTAGGACTCAACATTTGGAATTGCTTCCGCTAGTTTAAGCTTTTTGAGATAGTCAACTATGTCGACTTCTAAATTTTCTATTTTGAGAATCATAGACTTGATCGCTTTTGATGTATGTAGATTATATTAGCCTTTCTATTTTCGGATATGAACTAGAACTTCGATCATGTAGACTTTTGAGTTGAAATATCACGGTCGAACTTGACGGTCTTCTTATATGAACTCTCGTCTTCAAATAATGTTGCAAGTTCAGTCTCTTCTTGTAACGTAGTCATTCCCCGATTATTCGATTTTGGAAATTGGGGTGTGACATTAAAATTATCGCACTCCATTGATGGTGAAACCCGCAATCAATCTCTCACTCTCCTCCTTTATCGAAATGTGAAATTGATATTTTCAATCTTATTTTACTTTTTCTCCTTTATACCATTCTTACGAAAAAAATTCACCCCAGCACAATTCTTTTCTCTTTTCGGCATCACCGCCGGTGACCATAAATATAAAAACTGCAACAATATAGCGAACATTATCATCGTTTTTCACTGGTTAAAAAACCGAGTTCTTGTGTAAATATGGAATTGAAGTGGAGTGAAGTTGAGAGAGAATTAAGAGTGAGAAAAATTTAATTGCACTAGTTCATCGCCTCCGATACGCCGCTACCACCTCTGGTTCTTCTTTACAATCTCAACTCAACAACGTGACTACTTGACGTCGTTGGGATTGTGCGTGTTATCCTAATTAAAATATCAATTCTATGATAATTTTCCTAATTTTGAAGAAGTGGGTGATGATAGATTTTTGCAATTTTGTTCTCCTCATCGAATGAGCAATCTTCATCTCCAGCGGCAGCGGCAATGGTTTAGGCATTTGGAGAGATTGCAAAATAAAATAGAGAATAGAATATCAAGTATTATTGGGGTTATACTTAGTATGCAGTAAAATATTCACTACAACAAAACGTGAAAATAACGACGGACAATTCCGTCGCTAAACAGCTTTAACGACGGAATAACGACGGACAATGGTCGACGCCATTTCGCTCGTCGCTAAGACAAATAACGACGGAATTTCCTTTACGTCACAACCTTAACGACGGAACTGGCGACGATATTTCCGTCGTCGGCTTGGCGTCACGAATTTCGTCATCGGCCGTCAGCGACTGAATGAAGACAGAAAATTCCGTCGCTGTTAACGACGGAAATAGCGACGGAAATCCGTCGCTAGTAATGACGGAATAATTTCCGTCACAAATGTTGACTGGTTCGTTTGACTTTCTAACGACAGAAATTCCGTCACGATTCCGTCGCTAAACTTGAGGCAGTGGGCAGTGTACATCCTGTTCTTTTTTCTGTTTCCAGAAACACAGACACCAATTCAATATCTCACTAATCACATGAAATACGAATCAAAAATACAATTATTGAATCACAATTAAACAGTAATTCATTGTTGAATTTCATAAAAAAGTTCAATGTAACAAAGTTCAATACCTAAACAAAGTTCGAACATAATAGTTTTGAAATAAAGTTAAACTGGTCATAGTTTTGAAACAAACACAGGTCATACAAATCATCATAATCCAGAAGGCGTCTGATCTCTCCTATGCAGCGGGTCGAGTGCATCGAGTCGGTCCTGTGTGGCTTTAAGTTGGGCCGCCATTTGTGCCATTATTTCACTTTGTCGAGCCATCATTTCACTTTGCATATCACGATCTGCTGAAAGTTTAGCTATCTGTTCTTGCATCGTCGTGAATGTAGTCGAGCTCTCAGAGAGATTTCCAACACTTGTAGAAGAGGTACCAAGACTGTGTGCCATGTAATCAGCAGAGTACAGTCTCCTCCTCGAGTATAGGCTTCCCACAGCTTCAATGTAAACTTTTGACCTATCAATAGTTGGTACCTCAGACGTGTCGGGAGCTGGCTAACTCAAAGCCTGAATCCTCTTCTCCATCCTCATCTGCATCAACAAAAGTTTTGATAATTCAATATATTTTAATTGTAAAAAAATAAATGAGTTAGTTATCAAAAACATCAAACTTACCGCAATACGGCGAGCCTTCGGGTCTGTGTAGTCGCCGTCCTTAGTCTAGTGCAATCTTTCAAACACGTCTGCAACGATCTCCTCCTCTGTAACTCCCTTCTCCTTTACCTATGCAGAAAAAAAGAAATAAATTAGTAAATTATTAATAAACTATAATAATGTAATAATATCATTAAATTAAGCTTTAGTTTTTGTACTTACTATCTCAATAGCATACTCTTGAGCACTTTTGGAGCCTCCTCTGTGCTTTGAAATTCCAGTTGCCGGTCCATCAGGCTCGGATAGTCGATTGCGTCATGCTTTTTCTGACTTTTCTTGGACTTCAGGATTATCCCAATATGCTAGCCAACCATCCCACGCGGCCGTGGGAATCCATTCAGGCTTCCCTTTTGTTGGATCATTTATGTTGCCCTTTGCCGCGTGAATAAAGTCTCTATACCTTCTCGCTGCTCTGGCGGTCTAGCTAGCGTGCACCTTCTCCTACTCCTCGGGTCTCCAAAAGAAAGTTTTCTGCAAACAGTGCAAAAATATTATTAATAAATTATTTACTAGTAAATTATCAAGTTTAATATTAGATTGAAAACTATTATTTACCTTGAATTCTTCAAAGTATGAATTCTTCAGAGTTTGAGGCACTAGTTTCCAACTGTACCCTGTTGGATTCGGAAATTTCTCAAAATTATTCCAAATGACCTCTGAAACCTTCCCAGTGGGCAGCAATGTATTCTTCCTACATTTGTAAGCGTGATATATAATATACAAAATATGGAATTACGGAATTATGTTAGAAACAAATATGAAATTAATTGAAAACATACGTTCCATGTAGTATCAACTGAAAACGACCATCTACTCCCGGTGTGCTCGATCCTGCATAATCTGTTTCACTACGTTGCGCATCCTCTGATGAGGACTGTGGACTGTCACCCGGTTCCTCAGACGACGCACCTCTGTTAAGCATACGTGAAACAGGACTACTTCGAGCAGCCATCTAAAAATACAATAATAACATTATATATTTGATTAGAATTTACAAGCAAATAAATAACAACATAATGTAATACGTGTCAATATAAAAAGTGATAACCTATCTCTAATCATCATCATCAGAACAATCATCATCATCATCATCAAAACTATCTTCACCCTCCCTATCCTCGTTCTCTTCATCTACTTCATTGTCGATGTCTTCAATGTCGATCTGACCACCACTGGGATGAACTGAATTTGTGTCATCATCTATATCGATTGGATTGGTTATATGAACAAATTCATCATCTTGAAATGCTGCAAATACTAATTCAGATGAAACTTCTACATTAGATCTAGCTTTGATTTTACAAACTTCCAACCAATCCTTTCTAGAACGATTCAATCTTGGATAAGAGCAATAATATACATGTATTGCTTGATTTGCAAGAACAAACGGTTCATATTTGGAAAGTCTGTGTGTGTGGTTTATCGAAACCAACTTAAAATCTGAATGAACCGATGTCCCGGATGGTGATGGGTCAAACCATTCGCACTTGAATAATGTCGTCGTTTTAGATGGATAACCAGGATACTCAAGCTCAATAACCTCCAACAATCGATCATAATAATCGATCTCACTCATACCATAGTTTTCACCCTTTATGCACACTCCACTGTTCATAGTTGCTCTCCGCGATCCATGTTCCATTGTGTGGAATTTGTAACCATTGACATAATATCCCGGATATGTCTTAACACGTATAAAAGGCCCGCTTGCCAGATCTTGTAAATACTTGTTCACAATATTGTTGGAAGGATTTTTAACCTATTAGACAAAATATTACAGTATAATATTAAATATAGAATAATAAAACCTTCAAAATACGTGAGGTTAAACTTCAATACTTACATATGCATCGAACCACTGGGGAAAATCTTTATCCTGCTTATTTTGAATATCATTGCTTAAAATACGAGGATTAATTGCTTGCAATTCATCAACAAACAAGCTTCAAAAAAATTGGCCTGTTATTGGATGCAACTATGTATCAAAAGTCATGAATGAAAAATAAAATGAGATACTTACTTCATATACGTTTCAACTTCACTACAGTTGAAGAGAACGTATTTACGAGCTGCATCAAATTCTTTCCCATCTAGAACTCTCTTTTTCATCTTTCCTAAGGTACGTCTAGGTCCCTTGAATATTGAAAGCATATATGGATCATCGTTGCTCACATCACCTCGACCATCGTAATTGCGAGGTTCATTTCTATGTCTCGTGTTCACATGTTCTTCAAAATAATAAGAGCAAAATGTCGATGCTTCTTCTACAAGGTAAGCGTTGCAGATAGGCCTTTCAACTCTAGCTTTATTTTTCACATTTTTTTTCAATTTACGTAAGTACAGGAGGACAATATTTTAGTTAAAATAGATATATAATTATTTATTAACATTTATATTTAGATATTTAAAAATTTATACCTTTCGAATGGATACATCCATCAATATTGAACTGGTCCTGCAATACGAGCTTCGTCAGCTAAATGCACTGGTAGATGCTCCATAGAGTCGAAGAAGCTAGGAGGAAAGATGCGCTCGATTTTACATAAGATAATAGGAATATTATCATGTAGAGTGCACATATCCTCGCATTTAATGTTTCGAGAAGTCAGATCCTTGAAGAACAAACACATCTCCGTATTTGACTTCCAAACATTCATTGGGAGAAGCTCGTGAAATGCAATTGGCAATACACGCTGCATGATCACATGACAATCGTGACTCTTCATCCCAGTTATCTTGAGCTTCTTCATGTCCACACATCTGCTTATATTTGACGCATAATCATCAGGAAATCTGAGTTGTCTTACCCATTCACACAAAATCTTTCTCTCATTCTTTTTCAGTGTGTAAGAAGCTTTAGGGTACTTTCATGTTGCCTCATTACGCTTCAAAGCAGGCCTATAGCAGTAGAAGTTCAACTGTTCTCGAGATTTGCTAGTGTCCTTTGTTTTTCCTTCCGTCATCATCACTGTGTGAAACAAATTATCGAACACATTCTTCTCTATGTGCATGACATCCAAATTATGTCTAATCAACAAGGAGCTCCAATACGATAAATCCCAAAAGATGCTTTTTTTCTTCCACCCTACTTCTTTTAAAGCATCGCTATTTATTTTGACACTATCTATCTCAGTTACTTTCACCAGACCCAACACATTAATGAGGCTCAATATTTCTTCACCTGATTTTGCTTCTGGAAGCAATTTTTTTACTTCTTCATTTTTCTTAAACGCCCTTCTGTTTTTTTTCGAAATATGTGGTTATCAGGTAAATTCCAAAAGATGTTTTTTTTCATTAATATTTTGAGTTTGAGGTTATAAGGACATGATAGTACATTTATTATTATTTTAATTAGAGGGTTATAGTGAGAGAAATGGGAGCATGTTTAAAATTACCCTTTATGAAATACATAAAAAATATAAATGAAATTTGGCCCATACTTTTGGACAGAAGGGGTTAATTAGAGTGGCAAATCTCATGATTTAAAGATTTATATGTTCGAATTAAATCAACATCTTTTACATCGACGTTCGTGCTGACTTCAAAGATAATAAAGAGGGGCAAAGTATTATTTGGAGAAAGAGGACAATGCAATCAAAGTGTACTTATATTTACATTTGGACCTTTCTATAAATTAGATTTGGACATTTATATAAACTACTCGTAGAGAGAGTATGTGCATTCCATATATGACTTTTTATTTAAGATAATTAATTTTTTATAAATAGTTATCTATTTGAAAAAAAAAATCGTAATATTATTTATCGTCATAGTATATATATATATATATATATATATATATATATATATATATATATTTATATATATACGCACATACATTTATCTTTAAAAAAAATAAATTCTCACACGCGTATATATATATAGAGAAAATGTGAAATAACCATTATGGATAGTCAAAATTAATAGTTGTCCAAAACTAAATTTATGATAAATTTTGTCAGATTTTGAGATTTTGGACAAATTTACCCTTAACCCTCATTTCACTCTATTTCTCTCTCCTCTCTTCCTTCTCCCTGTCTGTCCTCTCTCGAAACACTTCTACTATCACCGTTGTCCAATCGCCGCCGCTACCTCCGTCGTTCCATCCAATCACGGCATCGTCGATTCACAAACAATAATTCAAAATCATATTCATAAATTTCGGCGACGGTGCCGTCTCATAAATCGGGGACAAACACAGAATTCCAGTTACAAAATTCTAGATTCAGTCTGATTCAAAAGTCGACGATTCACAAACAAATAGTCGAGATCTGGGTAAGATTGATACGAAAATGAATTCATTCGTACCACTCGTACCAAGTTATGGTACAAACAATACGAATGAGCTCATTCATACCAAGTTTTGGTGCGCCACTAGGTGGCACGAAGGGGACGAATGATTTTATTCGTACCACTCGTACCAAGTTATGGTGCGCCATTAGTTGGCACGAACGGGACGAATGAGTTCATTCGTACCAATCGTACCAAGTTATGGACCACAACTTGATGGTCCCGGAACGAGGTCTTCGGTGTAGGGGGGTGAATACACCGAAGAGGGATTTTTGAAAACTTTTGTCAAGTTAAAACGGAGTTGAGTGAGAGCTCAGTTAAGAGTTCAACTGACTTCTAAAGAAGATGGTCAGCTGGACTTATAACTTAGCTGGCTGTGCGGAATGTGGTGGAAAGAAAAACTTAGCTCGTTCCTTTTACAAAAGCTTAGAAAAACTTAGTTTCAGTTTTCAGTTTAAGCAGGTTTGAGAAAAATGCAGCTGGCTGGGTCACACAGCCAGAAAGATGAAGCTTTGACAAACTTGTGCTGTGCAAATGCAGTTAGTTCTTTTGAAATAGAAATAAAACAAAGACTGAATAAAGCAATAAAGAACACAGAATTTTAACGTGGTTCGGAGAGTAAACTCCTACGTCCACGACCAGGTTTTAGCTGGTAAATCCACTAAGGATGACCACTTGGTTTACGAGTACCAAGCAACTTCGCAGCTCTTCTTCGAGCTGTGTTCTAACAGTTTACGGGCACTGTAGAAGCCTGAACCTTTTCAGTTTTCGGGTACTGAATAACCTTACACTCGAATTTCGCGCTTCGAGAGGGCGTAACCTTGACCTAACCTTTTCTGGGTAAAGGAGGGTTTTGGGTTTCCAACTTTGAACGAGTTCTTACAATGAAGAACTTTGAAAGATGAACTCGTTCAGATCTAGGCTTTGGATTTACAATTATTACAGCCTATTGATCAGACGAAAAACTAAAGCAGTTTCTGAAATTGAACACTTAATAAGTTAAGTGCTCTTTTAAAGAGTTAGACAACTGCTGGAGAGCTTTTTAAAATACTTGAGAGATTCAGAAAAGTTGTAAGCTTGCGGGGAGTTTTTCGTGTCTGATTCTGAGGTTGAAGACTGGTATTTATAGGTAGAGATTCAAACTAGCCGTTGGAGGACCCGTTTGAATCTTACCTACTCTCTGATCTGTCGATCTGCCGTTGAGTGTATCTTCACCTGTCTTCATCATTGTGTCAGATCCTAGGTTCGCCTTTCTAGGATGCTGAGTTGTCAATCCCTTATTGGTCGAGGTATATTGACTTCCTCTGAAACCGGGATTTCTGTCTTTTGAGCTTGACTTTGAATTCAGAGCTGGATGGGTAAACTGACTTGAAGTGACGTCTTCAGAGTTAGTTCCCTTTGTGGTCAGCTCAGCTGTCTTTCTTAGACTTTGATGCAGCTCAATTTATTCTGCTAAGTTGGATCTCCTTGGCTGGATCCATTCTTCGCTTTCGAGTCGTCCGACTTAGCTCGCCCGGAGCTCGTTCGCCTAAGAGATCTTTCACTGATTTTGGGTCCAAATGATTACTCAGCTGGGTCTTCTTCTATCTTCAGCTTCCAAACCTGTGAACTTAGAAAATCTAAGGCTCAAACAAGTGAGCTGGAAAACTTAACTTAGGTTTGTACAAACATCTACTAGGTTGGAGAACAGTTGGGTTTTGGAATCAAATTAAAACATTAGAATTTTCCCAACAATTTCCCCCTTTTTGATGATGCCAAAACCTAACTTGAGAAAAACAACCTGCTTCCCCCTAAATGAGAAAGTGGGTTTAAAAGATTTCAGAAGAAGGTTAAATTCAGAGTTCAGTGCCTGGACAAAGAGTTATTGTCATCAGGGTGAGCTTGAGAGCAAAATATTTCAGTTTTATTAATCCACAAAAGATGATTACAAGAGTTACAGGATTAACGAACTGAAAACAAACAAAATTAAATCCCAGTAAGCTGGGTCTTCATCTCTCGCCGCTTCGTCGATTCTTCGTACGATCTTCTTCCACTCGCTCATCTGTTCTCAATCTATATCGGTTAAATATCATCTGCTCCAGCTTCCTGTATTCTTCTTCGTTGTTTGCCTTGGAAATCTTTCTCCTGATCGCCCATCTGTTAACTTCAGCGATAATCTTTGATTTGTCAGGAAGCTGAGTTCCAGGTATCAATGGAGGCTGGATATGATACAGCTGGGGAGCAGTGAGCTGGATCTTCGCGGTATTTGCAGCGTTGAAGAATGCTTTTGCCGTCATCCTGTCTTGATGAAAAAGCTCATTTAGATGCATCATGAAAGCAATATCTCGGGGCGTATTTGGGTAAGCTCCCGTATAATAGAAATCTTCGATGAACTCAAACTTTGTATGTTCCCGCCGTCGTTTAGCTCTTCGGGATCCATTCATCAACTCTTCTCCAGCTTCATTGGCATCCGAGACTTTTTCTTTGCAGCTCTTATGTTTGCTCTTTTCTTCTGCTGCTTTTTCTCTTCGGCATTTAGCATACTTTCTTTCTTCTTCTGCTCATCTTGGAGGCTTTTCATCTCTTGCTTTTGCTGAGTTACAAAGTTGCAGAGCCAATGAATATCATTGAGCTGTTCTGGCGTGGCTCCGCTAGCTTTGGCAAGAGGGATGATCATTCCGCTCCACTTCCCTTTCCGTCCAAATTGGTTCCTTCCGCATCCAAATTTCAAGAACAACTTCGTCAATCTCTCGACCGCATCACTTGGATTTCACGCCTTTTCCTTTGCCCATCTTTGATGTTTTTCTCTTGTCATTACCTTCCTCCTTTTTGGCATTATCAATAAGAGTGGAGGTGAGGCTGACTACTGTCTCATTCAGCTGGGCCAAGGCTTTGTCAATGTCAGTGATTTTTGTTGAGTTGTCCGTCGTGACTATGTTGAGCCGTGCCGTGCCGTCGTTTCTCGCTTTGAACCGATTGTCCACTCCTTGTAAAGATTGAACAAATGGTGGATGTCGGCCGAAGGAGAGAGTTTGCTGTTGGAGAGTGTCCAACTGGCTGGATAAATCGATGACGCGGCTTTCCAGCGGAGCTTGGAGGTTTGAGATGATCTCAGGGACTCTCTTCTCTAGATGATTTGAATTATCAATACGTTGAGAAACGAGAGACTGTTTGAGATCTCTCGTCGGTGCTTTCTTGCGCATTCATAGCGAATCCGTGAACGTCGTCAATGGAAAGTCCATTGCTCGGACTTGCGACTCTATAGCCGTGATGCGCGAAGGGTATCCACATTTGATTTGAGTCTATCCTGAAAAAGGATTTCCTCGACTTGTTTGGCAATCTCGTCCTTCATTGCATCAGAGAGCACAACAGGATCCGTCTGGGTCCCGGATTCGGCTTGGCTGGGTTTTACTGCCTCGATCTCGACCAGTGAGCGAGTGTCATCGGCAATTGGACTCGCGGGCAGCTTCGGTTGGCTCAACCGTTGCAGCAGCTTGGCTCGTCTTCAATCATCATTGCCTCAGCTGTGTTGGCAGGTACAGCTTCATTGGCAGGTTCAACTGGAACGATCCAGCTGAGGTTGCGAAGGTAGGAGTTGGCTTGAGAAATGATTTCCTCAGAAGGTGGTACTTCATCTTGTTTAACCTTCTGAATGAAGATCTGGATCAGCTCGTCTTGATGCTCAAAAGCATCCTGAAGACTTCCAAAGCCAAATGTCTCCTGCAGAGCTGCTTCTTCAGCTTTAAGCTTATCGAAAGTGAAGAACTCCACCATTTCTTCATTTGCGTACCAAGTGGCCATCTTGGTAGCCAAATAAAATTTGAAGTCGCTTACGGCGACTAGAGCAGCAGGGAGGGAGGCAAGAGAGGGATAGTGTTGCAGTGCGCTCTTTATTCCTTGGAGTCTGAGGTCCTCGACCCTCATGACTGTGGCAGCACGTGCAACGGCTCTGGGACTGAGGATTTCGATTTCCTCAGAAGAAGTAGTAGGGCTTGATGGTTCAGCTTGGTCTTCATCATCCAGCTGCAAAGGAGCGTCAGCTGGATGGGGCTCTTTGGGTGAGCTGGGTGCTGAAAGATGGGTGGTTTCAGGTACTGAAGAGGTAGGGGAGGATTCTTGGAGAGGTACCTGAGGAGGAGGAGGAGGAAGGAGAAGAGAGTGTTGTTGAGGAGGAGATCCAGATGATGTGAGATCAACTGGAGCGGGTTGTGAGGATGCTTGTAGGATTTGGCGAAGTGGAATAGCATCCTCTGGGTCGTGCGGGGAGCACTATCTGTGGTTCCTCAGCTTCTCGTGAAGCAACCACGAACTCCCTTCCTTGATCTGTGCTGGAGGAGGAATCCTGAGTTGTCTCCTCAAAGAATCGATCTCCATTCGGCCTACTGGCTTATCACCGGCTTCTCCGTCGTCTCCTCACCGGCTTGTCGGCCGCCTTAAATTTGAGCTTCTTTTGGCGGTGGAGATCCACTGGCCGAGTTTCCTCCGCCGTTTCCTTTTCCCGCTTGAGAGGAGAGGCGGTCACGCTGTTTTGCCTCCCGCATCTTCTTCTTCCCTTCGGGGTCGTTTTCTTCATCAAGTCAGAGAGCTGACTCTGCTTTTCAAAAAGAACTTTGGACACAGGGAACTCTTCTGCGTCTTTCCACTTGATTTGTCGTCCAGTGGTGTAGTGTTCTATTATGCACGCCACCTTGGTGCATAAGTAGATGGTTTCCCTACAGCTGAACTTGGTGAAGCTGTCATCTTCGAAGTGAATCTTCTTCGACTCCTTCTCCAGCTTTCCCATGAAGTAGGAGAACCAATCCACAGGATCATTCCTGAGGATGGCTATCATGGGCTTCAACTTGGGTATGCTGATCTCTCCTTGAGATCCAAAGAATACCTAGGATGCACTTCGGGTCACATCCGAAGTAGTCCGAATTTGGGCTTGAGCGCAGCTTGGACATACTCGCCCCGTAGGGTTCCGGCTTGAACGATCTTGTCCAGCCCGGCCTGGATCTCTTCTCTGGTGTACTTGTCTGGGGAGCGGTCCCCAAGAGTTTTCAATCCGAATAGCTTGTTCAAAATCCGGTTGATGTTGATGTCGACGTCCCAGGGAGTTGTATGCCCTGTCTTTTCTTTGAGTTGGAGGGTGATGTTGGAGCGGAGGCGTTCATCTCGTTCGTCATCTCCATGAAGAACTCCTCTGCTACTTCCCGGTGGAAGATGTTCTTCGGACGCGCCGTCGCCCATTGAAGTAGGCCTGCCTTATCGATGAGATCCAGCACCTCCTGGAACTCCGAGTTCTTGTAGTTCTTGAGAGTTAAGCAACTCTCAAAGTGCAATTTTGACATCAGGTTCTCCGATTGGTTCGCTCCCGGGGTTATCTTCTTTGGTGCCATTGTATTTCTGGATTGAAGAGTTAGAAGAATAGAAGAAACAAATTTTGCAGAGAGCTTGAAAAGCAAGAACTTGTTTTGCAGAAAGATTTCAGAGAAAATAAGTAAATATGGCGACGATTTGCATATCTTTGATATATATATATATCAACCGTCTATCTTGATGAACGGTTGAGATCTTTAGATTTGAATTCAAGATCTGCGGCTGGGAGAGATTTGCGCAACACGTTAAGTGACGTGCGTATGTCGAGTGTAGGTCACGCGCGCGTGAGGTAGTCAAAACGTTCGACTTCGCCTCGACTTTCCCGAGCTACAAGCACTCGCATGCTTTTCATTAAATGCGATGGGATACGATTTGATGGATGGCTTATTGACGAATCCTTCTAAGGAATGTCTGTGTATTTTGAATTTAAATTCAAATAATTTATCCTTAAATAGCATATTCCTCAGGGAAATAAGTGATAGACCGCAAACCTGTCAGCTGAACTTTGTAGTCAGCTGATACCTCGGCTGTGTTTCTTTGTGTTGAGTTACTCCTTCAGTTTAACTATCCAAATTCGAGTTTGATTCCCCTCACCGGTTTTCCTTCTTGAACCGAGTTCACGAAACTACCGGGTCCGGATTCTTCCATCTTGATATCCCAAAAGGTTTCCACCGAGTCTTATTCCCCTCACTGGATGAAGTTTCTTCATCGATTGCTAGCCCAAGCAATCCACACAAGCATTTTGAATCTTGCTTCCATCGGCGGCTTTGTTAATATGTCACTCGTTGAATATCTCGTGTGAATTTTCTCAACAATGACGTCTTTCTTTTCCACTTGATCTCTCGATGAAGTGATGTCGAATGTCAACGTGTTTGCACCTTGTGTGAAGAATCGGATTTTCGCAGATTGCAATAGCACTTGAGCTATCACGTAAGATTGGAACTTGACCCGCTTTCACTTCATAGTCATCCACCGATGCTTCACCAGAGAATTTGAGAGCAGCAGCCTTCCACCGCCATATACTCCGCTTCGGTTGTAGAGGTAGCGACACACGTCTCGCTTCTTTGAAAACCATGATATCAACTTGCTTCCTAGGAACCGACATGTTCCCGAAGTTGATTTTCTCGTCTAATCGATCTCCAAAGATAGTCCGAGTCCGAGTATCCGATCGCAAATTATCTTCACTGGATACCACAGCCCCAACGCTTCCGAGTGCCTTTTAGATATTTGAGAATATTCTTGATCGCTTGCATATGTGCCTCCTTAGGATCAACTTGAAATCTGGCACATACTCCAACTGCAAATGATATATCTGGGCGACTGGCTGTGAGATACAGCAGGGAACCAATTATCCCTCTGTATTTGCTGGGATCCACTGATTTTCCTTCGGTTCCTGTGTTCAATCTTCCAATTTGTATTCATAGGGATCTTCACCGTTTTGCTGGATTGAATTCCATATTTGGTGATCAAGTCTTTCACGTACTTGGATTGATTTATGAATATTCCTTCTGCTGATTGCTTGACTTGGAGTCCTAGGAAGAAACTCATTTCTCCCATCATTGACATTTGGAATTGTTTTGACATCATCTCTCCAAATCTTTCACATAAGAAAGTTGATCTTGAGCCGAAAATGATGTCGTCCACATAAATTTGAACAACTAAAATATCTTCACCTAGCTTGATGGTGAAGAGAGTTCTGTCAACTGAACCTTTCTTGAAACCTTTGGATACTAGAAATCCTGACAGAGTGTCATACCAAGCTCGAGGTGCTTGCTTCATACCATAAAGCGCCTTCTTTAGCTTGTAAACTTTGTTTCCTTCATCTTCAAATCCTGGGGGTTGTTCTACATAGACATCTTCTCTGATTTCCCCATTCAAGAATGCACACTTCACGTCCATTTGATATACTTTGAATTTGTGATGTGCTGCGTATGCAAGGAATAATCTGATGGCTTCCAATCTTGCTACTGGAGCAAATGACTCTTCAAAGTCTATTCCTTCTTGCTGTGTATATCCCTTGGCGACTAAGCGAGCCTTATTTCTGATTATTACTCCAAGAGTATCCAGCTTGTTTTTGAATATCCATTTCGTACCTATTATTTTGACTCCTCCGGTTTATCGACTCCGCTTCCCGTACGCAATTTCTGAGAAATTCATTCAGTTCTTCTTGCATAGCATTTGTCCAGGGCACACTCTTTAAGGCTTCGACAATTGTTTGAGGCTCTGGAACTTGAGCTACATAGCATGCCATGAGAGCTGTGTCTTCGTTGTAGACGGTCAGATCTAGCTCTACTGCGACTTGAGCTTCATTATTTGCTTCTTGCGGATTTGATGTCAGGTTTTGAGCGATTGAATTTCTTGTTCTAACTCTGTCTGATGGTTCTCCAATGATTGCTGAAGCTGGATGATCTTCGATCCATCTTCGTCTTGTTCTAATTTCTTCTTCTAGCTCATTGATGTTTGAGGTTGCTAGGTCACGTCTTGCTTGGAGATGATCTGGAGTCGTATCCTGAGACTCGTTCTGATTTAGATTAGAGTTAGATTGATCTTGGGGCGTAGACTGAGTGAATCCAGCTGGAGAAGGAGCTGGGGAATCAGCTGGGTCTTGATTTCCAGCTGGCGGCATTCCCCCTTGATCTGATATTGAGGATTCCTCTAGATCATCAGCTGGTTGATTTGCCTCTGCTGAATTGATTTGAGGTTCTTCTGGTTCATCATCCCAAATCAATGGTTCAGCTAGATTCCGGATTCGAATTACTTGAGATCTTGTTTGAGCTGGATCGGAGCTTGATGTTCCAGCTGTGTTTCTTTGTTTGATCGACTCTCTGAATTCGAAGGATGTTTCATCAAAGGTGACATGAGGGGTCACTTCGACTGTTTGTGTTCTCCTGTTGAAGACTCTGTAGGCTTTACTTACAGCTGAGTAACCAAGGAATACTCCTCGATCAGTTTTGGCGTCGAACGTCTTCAGCTGGGTTTTCCCATTATTTAGGATATGGCATTTAGATTCGAAAACCTTGAAATACCCGATGAAGGGTTTCCTGTTATTCCATAGCTCGTACGGAGTCTTTCCTTGTCTTGATGTGAGTAGCGATCTATTTTGAGTGAAGCAAGCTGTGTTGATAGCTTCAGCCTGCACTTTTGGAATGGCTGAGCTTGCTAACATTGAGGTAGCTGCTTCTTTGAGTGTTCTGTTCCTCCTCTCAGCTACACCATTCTGCTGAGGTGTGCGTGCAGCTGAGGTTTGATGTTGTACTCCGTTCTTCTCACAATAATCATATATGGTTTCATTCGAAACTCGCTCTCGGTCCGATCCGATTGAGATAATTTTGCACTCCTTTTCGAGTCGACAACCTTTCAGCAGGCCGGTAGCTTGGATCTTGTTTCACTTTTCTCGGCACAGAATGAAACCCAAGTGAATCCGGAGAAGTCATCCACTACGACCAGAGTGTATTTCCCGCCGTTGAAACTTGCCGGTGTTACCGGACCAAAAGATCCATGTGAAGGAGTTGAAGAACTCGATCGCCGAGGGCGATGGCTTGAGAGAGAATGAAATCCTTGTCCGTTTTCCTTGTTGACAAGCACCGCATATGTGACTCTTGTCATAAACTTGATCCGGAATTCCATAAGCGAGCCGATTTCTAGCCGCCTTGTTGATTGTCTTGAAGTTGAGATGATTCGGCCGTTCGTGCTGAACCTACCGACTTCATTGTCGCTTTTTGATACAAGACATGTGTCCGGAGGGTCATTGCTCGCCAAGAAAGTATATATTTGCTTCTCTTTTCCCTCTCGCAATACCTGCTTGGTTTCTCTCGTTTTTCACTATACATCCCCGTGCATCGAACTTGACAAAAAACCATTATCGCAGAATTGACTAATGGAAAGCAAGTTATGTTTTAATCCCTGTTCATATGACACGTTAGATATTTTAACATTGTAGGTTTCAAATGTACCGTAACCTTTGGTGAAACCTTTGGAGTTGTCACCAAACGTTACTTGAGGACCTGGACGCTCTTTGTATTCTTGGAGTAGATGCTTTAGATGAGTCATGTGTTTTGAGCATCCGCTGTCCAAGTACCACAGTGTTCTCATTGATTCCTCTATGATGCATCTTTTTCTTGGTACCGTCACGTAAATCAAAATTTAGGTCCCCAACAGATTGGGTCCTCATGGGTTAGTTAGAGATCCCTTTACGATCCATATTTGTTTGATGACTCGATTGGATCGTTAGATCCGATAATTCTCCCACCGTGTCTATGAACACGTTCCTTGTGTTCTTAGTTTGACTTCGTTGATCGGGTCTTGATTTCTCGTCTTCTCCTACTTGATTTCTTGATAGTTCGGCTTCTTCGTTGATTTCAAGAGAGTGTACCGAGACATTTCTTTGCTTCGTCTCTCGCCGTCTAACTTGGAATCTCGGCTGGACTTGATAATCCAGCTGGTAATCATAAGACTGATATCCAGCTGGGTATCTTTTCTGATATCTCGGTTGATATCTTGCCACTTGCTGCTGATGATGCTGGTGTCGACGTTGTCCATCGTCATTCCTTCGTTGTTGCTGAACCCAATGTGGTCTGATTTGAGCTTGGGGTTGCCTGCCTTGTCTTCTTGGACCTTGCCGTGTTTTCTTCGTTTCGCCTTTTGTCAGGGAATTGGATTCTCTTTTGCTTTCACAAAAGTTACCTTCGTTCCGCTGGTAGTTGCAACATTTGTTAGATCCTTAGATCCATCATAACCCAATCCCGTTTTTAATGCTGCGGGTCGTTGTACGCTGATTATTTCATCCATCGTTGATGTAGCTTTGATGAGTGCTACCAGCTTTGTGGATAGTGTTTCTTCTGACCTTTTTAACTCCAGGATCTCACCGTCTTTTTGCTCGACTCACTTTGTGGATTTTTCCAAATCGTCCATCAGCTGCTTTCTCTCATAGTAAAACTCCTTCATCAGCTGATCCTGTTTGATTAACTTTTCCTTGAGCAACACTATTTCCTCGTTGAGCTGTGTAACATCAGCTGCTTCTGATGCTTCTTTCTTTTTCAGTTCTACCTTCAGCTCAGCATTTTCACACATTATGACATCAAGAATTTCTTGTAAATCCTTGAAGTCATTCATGACTTTCTCCACCAGATTCCAATCAGGTTGTCCTTCTGATTCAGAGACCTGCGTAGAGTGTTCGTGTGATGGTGATGGTGATGGGTTAGATATGTTCTGAATTTTAGAAGTTACCTCATCATCGTCGAGTCCTTCTGTCTGTCCCATGAAGCAAGCATCCCAGTCTTGATCATCACGGGCCATGAGTGCATCTTCCTCTGAATCTGAGAAGGGCATATCATCATCTATTTTGTTGCACTCGGACTCTTCATCAGCTATATATGCTCTTCTTCTGTCAGCTGCCTTTGCTTTCAGAAGATCTTTTTCTTTCTTAGACAGCTTTGGGATGGCCCCGTTTGTAGTGTCCTGGCTCCTTGCAATTGAAGCAGCCTTCCTCTGTCCGTTTTGAGGTGTCAGCTGATTTTTCATCAGCTGCTGTGTATTTGTCTCTGTACGACTTGGCGAATTTCTTGTACTTGCCTTTGCTGGTGTTGAGTCTGTTATAATTTTTCACCAACATGGCAATCTCTTCGAGTAGCTCCTCTTTGCTCATATCCTTTTTGTCCTTCTTCTTCTTGGAGGACTCAGCTGACTTGACATGAGCTGACTTTTCAGAGTTGGCTCTGAAAGCTATTTCTTTTGGAGCTGGGGTGAGTTCTCCGTCATTCTGTCTGCTTGAAGATTCTTCTTGAGTGATCTTCAAGTTGTATTCATTGGCCTTCAAGAGTGAGAACAACCTTCGTAGATAGATCACCCAAGTCACTTCGACTTTGATGAACTACCTTGTAAGTGTTCCATTCACCGAAAGAGCCGAAAGAACCTTTAGATTCTTTTCCCGCTGGGTATACTTCCCAGTTCTGATTGTCTCTATCTCGACGACTATGTTTGAGAACCTTAGCTCCATCGCTTCAATGGACTCTTTGGCTACCGCTTGAAGTTGTCGAATTTTTGGCAAGCTATTGTGAATTTGTTTTCTTTGATCTCTTCGATCCTTCACATAGCTTGGCGAGTGTTTCCCACATTTCTTTGGCTGTCTCGCACTTGATGATTTTACTCGTAGGCGTTTGAGACCGTTGATGAGATGGTGTTCCTTGCGAAGCCGTCTAGTCCACTTGCTTTCGCTCTTCGAAGAGTATTCTTTCTTTGGCTTGAGAGTTGGCCGGTATTCGGTTGTCCTCCATCATGAGCAGTACAAGTTCATTTCCTTATTTATAAATAAGGATAGGTCCGTTCGAAATGACGTCCCACATCATGTCGTGATGCGCACATGCGAAGCTTTTCAATCTGAATTTCCAGATTGTATAGTCATCAACTGAGAAGGTGGGAAGATTCCTGTTAAGATAGGAATCCATGAAGAGATGTACAGAATGCACTAGAGTGAGTTTTTCTGAAAAACGGATCTGTTCAGTTGACCACTGACGCAGAGTTTCAAGACAAATCTCTTGATTCGAAATGTTAGCCGATTGAACCACTGCTCTGATACCAATTGATGGTCCCGGAACGAGGTCTTCGGTGTAGAGGGGGGGTGAATACACCGAAGAGGGATTTTTGAAAACTTTTGTCAAGTTAAAACGGAGTTGAGTGAGAGCTCAGTTAAGAGTTCAACTGACTTCTAAAGAAGATGGTCAGCTGGACTTATAACTTAGCTGGCTGTGCGGAATGTGGTGGAAAGAAAAACTTAGCTCGTTCCTTTTACAAAAGCTCAGAAAAACTTAGTTTCAGTTTTCAGTTTAAGCAGGTTTGAGAAAAATGCAGCTGGCTGGGTCACACAGCCAGAAAGATGAAGCTTTGACAAACTTGTGCTGTGCAAATGCAGTTAGTTCTTTTGAAATAGAAATAAAACAAAGACTGAATAAAGCAATAAAGAACACAGAATTTTAACGTGGTTCGGAGAGTAAACTCCTACGTCCATGACCAGGTTTTAGCTGGTAAATCCACTAAGGATGACCACTTGGTTTACGAGTACCAAGCAACTTCGCAGCTCTTCTTCGAGCTGTGTTCTAACAGTTTACGGGCACTGTAGAAGCCTGAACCTTTTCAGTTTTCGGGTACTGAATAACCTTACACTCGAATTTCGCGCTTCGAGAGGGCGTAACCTTGACCTAACCTTTTCTGGGTAAAGAAGGGTTTTGGGTTTCCAACTTTGAACGAGTTCTTACAATAAAGAACTTTGAAAGATGAACTCGTTCAGATCTAGGCTTTGGATTTACAATTATTACAGCCTATTGATCAGACGAAAAACTAAAGCAGTTTCTGAAATTGAACACTTAATAAGTTAAGTGCTCTTTTAAAGAGTTAGACAACTGCTGGAGAGCTTTTTAAAATACTTGAGAGATTCAGAAAAGTTGTAAGCTTGCAGGGAGTTTTTCGTGTCTGATTCTGAGGTTGAAGACTGGTATTTATAGGTAGAGATTCAAACTAGCCGTTGGAGGACCCGTTTGAATCTTACCTACTCTCTGATCTGTCGATCTGCCGTTGAGTGTATCTTCACCTGTCTTCATCATTGTGTCAGATCCTAGGTTCGCCTTTCTAGGATGCTGAGTTGTCAATCCCTTATTGGTCGAGGTATATTGACTTCCTCTGAAACCGGGATTTCTGTCTTTTGAGCTTGACTTTGAATTCAGAGCTGGATGGGTAAACTGGCTTGAAGTGACGTCTTCCGAGTTAGTTCCCTTTGTGGTCAGCTCAGCTGTCTTTCTTAGACTTTGATGCAGCTCAATTTATTCGCTCGCCTTGGGATCTCCTTGGCCGGATCCATTCTTCGCTTTCGAGTCGGCCCGACTTAGCTCAGCCCGGAGCTCTGTTCAGCTAAGAGATCTTTCAGCTGACTTTGGGTCCAGCTGATTACTCAGCTGGGTCTTCTTCTATCTTCAGCTTCCAAACCTGTGAACTTAGAAAATCTAAGGCTCAAACAAGTGAGCTGAAAAACTTAACTTAGGTTTGTACAAACATCTACTAGGTTGGAGAACAGTTGGGTTTTGGAATCAAATCAAAACATTAGAATTTTCCCAACACAACTAGTTGGTACGAACAGGACGAATGAGATCAGTTCGTACCATAGATCTAGATAAAATTTGCACAAAAAACTTATCTGAAATACTCTCTATTTGTGAAGTATCATCGTTGGATTCTTTAGATCTCAAGTAGCAGAGCAGAGGTCGGAATAGATCTAAAAATAGAGAGATTACGATTGAGAAAATGACGATGTGCGAAGGCGGTGGTGATGGCGGTGGCAGTGGAGATGGCAGAAAATAGAGAAGAAAATCGGTGGTGACGATGGAAAATAGATGGAGATCGAGAGAGAAAGAGAGAGAGAGAAAGAAAAACAACACACTATGGAGTTGAAAGTCTATCGAAGAAAATGACTGGAGGCGGTGGCGGAAAGGACGCGGTGGCGGTGGCGGTGGCATTGGCAGAAAGAAGAAGAACAAGAAGAAAAAGAAGAAGAAGATTGTAAAAAGAGAGTGAGTACGGGAGAGAAGAAAGAGAAAAAATGAGTGGGGGTGGTGGATGTAGTATATGTTTCCTTTTTTTTTTTAACTTAAATGTTATTTTAGTCCATTCATAATAAAGTTGGACAAAATTTATAATAAACTAAGTTTTTTACAACTTTTATTTTTCACTATTCATAATGACTATCTCACATCATAAACTCATATATATACATATTTATATATATCAAATTAAGTATTGGAGCCCTTATGCACTTTTGTTTTATTTTATTTCATTAATTTTTAAGATCTTGAATTCCACATCAAAATTTTAATAGTTTTTACAGACTGAAGAACATATATAAAAAGATTAAATATGATGAGTATTTTTCCAACCAAAATAATTTCTTATTTAATTTGGTCATTTTGGCCAAATAAATAATTTTTCCGTATAATTGGTTATTTTCATCGCCATTTTTATTTGGCGTGCAATGTGCCAATTAAATTGATATCAGAAGAACCTATCTTAAATAATTAGATATAAAGTGAATTTTTCCATCCAAAATACTCTTTCTGTCCCCGAAAATTGTGGTGCGAATGGAGTCACACGGATTTTAAGAATGTTTTTGATAAAGGTATTTTGAGTGCAGATCTAAATGACCTCACTATATTTCTAATATTTTGTTTGGAAAATTCTAAATATTTTGATTTGATACCAAAATCCAACTGACCTCAACCTAGTAGATGATTGCGCAAGCTTAAGTTGTTTTCCAGCTCGCATGTTTGAGCTTGTAGATTTTTTAAGGTTACAGGAGAAGACGCTGAAGACAGGAGAAGACCCAACTGAATGATCAGCTGAGTGAAGATCAGCTGAGGAGTTAATAGCTGTGTAGAGATCAACTGAGCTGAGCCATCCAAAGGATCAAGTAGCGCTGACTCTAGTTAAGAGAGTCAAGCATAATGGACCCAGCCAAGTAGATCCAATAAAGCTAAGGAAGCTGAGCTGACTCAAGCTGAGGATCCAGCAGAGCAATTCCACCTGTGCGGATCAAACGGAGTTGACCTTTCAAGGCCTTCAACAGACATCAGATAAGTCAAGTCTGAAGTCACTGCTCAAAGTCAAAAGACAGCTCAAAGTCAAAAGACAACTCCAAGATGAGATCTCGATGTCAGAGGATGTCAATAAAGCTCGACCAATGAGGAATCGACAACTTACCATCCTAGAAAAGCGAACCTAGGATCTAACACACTGAAGAAGACAGGTAAAGATCCGCAGACGGCAAATCGCATTCGTCAGAGAGTAGGTGAGATTTAAACGGCTCTTCCAACGGCTAGTTTTGAATCTCCACCTATAAATACCAGTCTTCAACAACAGATTACAACAAGAAAAACTCTCCACAAGCTATCAACTCGCTCTGAAATTCTCAAGCCACTCTCAAGCTTTAAGCAGTCCGAAATCATTTCAAGAACACGATTCTCCAAGTGTTCCTAGTTAGACTGCCATAGTTTTTCTTCTGTAATCTAGGCAGATTATCATTCATATCTCAAGCCTAGTTTGAACGAGTTCATCTAACTCTTGTTCTTCATTGTAAGAACTCGTTCACAGTTGAAAACCCCAAACCCAAATCCTTCTACTGGTTAGGCTTAAGGTACGCCAGCTCGAAGCGCGTAATTCGAGTGCTTAGGTTGTTTCAGTACCCGCAAACTAAAAAGCTAAGGCTTCTGCAGTGCCCGCAAACTGTCAGAACACAGCTCTAATTTGAGCTGCAAAGTTTCTTGTTAGTCGTGAAAACAAGTGGTTCTCCTTAGTGGATTTTACCAGAGGATTTTGGTCGTGGACGTAGGAGTAATTTCTCCGAACCACGTTAAAATTCTGAGTTCTTTACTGCTTTGTTTATTTCTGCATTATTTTTTAAAGAACTAACCACTCATCAAGCATGTTATTTTTCAAGTTAAGTTTCCTGGCTGAGTGACCCAGTCAGCTGTGTTTTTCAAACTG
The DNA here is from genome assembly GCA_031470985.1 of Agastache rugosa. Classification (NCBI taxonomy): domain Eukaryota; kingdom Viridiplantae; phylum Streptophyta; class Magnoliopsida; order Lamiales; family Lamiaceae; genus Agastache; species Agastache rugosa. The sequence goes on from CM062604.1 coordinate 13,044,872, forward strand.
CATAACTTGATTAAGCTGAAAACTGAAAGATAACTATTTCCAGCTGAGTTTTTCTAAGCAAACGAGTTAAGTTTTAAAACCACCACATTCCGCACAGCCAGCTGAGTTATCAGTCCAGCCGACCATCTTCTTAAAGAAGTCAGCAGGATTTATAACTGAGCTCAGACTCAAAAGTTTTAACTTGCAAAAGTTTTCATCTTGGTGTATTCACCCCTCCTCTCTACACCGAGAACTCGTTTCGGGACCATCATATTTATACCTAGCTCACAACAAATCAAAATAAGTGGGTCCATTTCTCCATTCAAATTATATCTCCCACACATTCTTAAAACTCATGCCACTCCCTCCAGACCACACTTTTCGTGGATGGAGAAAGTATGTTCTTTGAATGATTAAATTAAAATAATATTCAGAAATATATTTTTCAATCTCTTTGGTGGTTCTCATATCTATATAGTTAAATAATTTATATACTAGATAATGATAAGGGGAAGCCTTAAGTCAATTTAGGACACCAACTTTACTCCATTTTCAATAATAGGCCAATATGTTTGCGGGCCGACAAAAGTAGGACAATAAGATTAAAAAGTTGCATTTACAAGCCATTTTTCGGCCCGAACAGTACTCACCAAGCCCATTTATGGCACATTTAAGCTAAAATCCATAGAAAATACTCAAGTTTATCATTTCTTCTCATTTTAATCCAATTTTCAATTTGGAGATAAATCATGCAAAACTATCAGGCCTATCACACTTCCGTATAAAAATCCTACGTATACCAAATTCATACCTTTTTTACCGTAATGTTGCCGGATATTTCCGCCGGAAGTTTTAGGAACCTCATCCAACCACACGATCGCAACCGATGGTTTCCAGACACACACTTCTTCAGCAACACTCAGCACAACCTTCGTTCGTTTCCTACCCGAGGCGTAGGGTAATTATTTTGGTATACAGAGAATAATCAGACATTGGAAGGGATGAGCAAAACCCCAACTTTTATATAGGAATTATATAAAATTTATTACAACATAAGTATATCTCCTTTAGGAAGGAGACAGACTTGTTTAGCTACCCATGGTAGCGGAATTGAAATACATAAAACTAAAGACGCGAATATTAAAACTAAGACAATTTTATTTTGGAGAGAGCAGAGAAGATCTTGTGTGGATTTCTCCTAATCAATGCTCTCTTCACTTCTTGTTTATATAGAGGTCTGAGTGAATGACCTCTCTTCCTGCATTATTGCCTCGGATGCTTTCTTTCCATGGCCAACTAGTTTCACATGAATTGGGTCCTCCTTTGTCCGCCATTATTGAATGCGGACAACCAATTTTCGGTGTGAGGTTTCTTTCTTGTGACTAATGGACCACTCTCTGCTCGTAGTGGTCCTTCTGTATTTTTACCCATTTATCATTTAGTGGGTAATCCTTGTATATCCACCCACTGCTGTCTTTTTCTTTTTAGTGGATGGTTTTCCAACTCAGAGTCACGTGACTCCACCAACTTGTGTCGGAAATCTACTTTTTTCCTGGGGCCCTGAGCGTCCTTGCTTTTGGCAGCGCTGATGCAGCCCGCCTTGTGCTCTTGATGCTCGTTGGACAGAGCCTTCTTTTTCCCATTTCAGGGCAAGAAGCCTTTTCCGAATTCCGGCTCCTTCTGGTTCTGGCAGTCTGGACAAATGCGCTCAGATCAGTGCCCAAAATGAGCCATGTTGCAATATTTGCGATGAATTTTCTTGCTCGTCGCAATCTTGTTTTCCCAAAGTAAAGTCATCTTTCTCTCGAAAGCTTCCTCTGTAAATCTTGTTGATTTTCCTGTCATAGTATTTAACAGGAATGATCCGTTTACCGAATTCTGAAAGAATTTAAACGGAAACTTGACTTTGTCCATCTCTGTGAGATAGACCCATAATCCCCATGCTCTTCTGGTTGAGATGAGGTCTTCCGGTAGTGTGGAGACTAGAGTTGTCTCATCTTCTGTAGGTGCCTTAATTTTTTCGAGGGCACGTCCATCTAGTCTCCGAAGCCTGATGTAGTGAAAGGCTTCATGGCTTCCTTTTCCTGCTGGTTCTGGAGCCGTACTTATGAAGTACAATTCCAAAATATCACCTCGGCTAAGTTGTGGATTGTTAGCCCAGGTATCATTAGGGATGTAAATGAATCGAATCGAATCGAATATCATTGTAAACGAATCGAATTCATGAAACCATTTACGAATTCGAATTCGAATTCGAATCATATTCGAATATTAAATTTGATTTGAATTCGAATATTCGAATAATTTCACGAATTCGAATCGAATATCGAATCTATATAGAAAGGAGATGAAGAACGAATTTTCATAAATCTGCAAAGGAATGCGATGAAAAACGATAATAAGAATGATGGTAGATGCGAGACAATGTAAAATAGTTAGATGAGAGAGAAAGACTGTGACTTACATCCGCACCAATGAAGAGATTATTGTTAATGCAGTACATATCCCTTAAGGAAAATTTTGACCTTATTTTAAAATGGGCTTAAAGATGGATCAAACAACACATTTTAATGTGTTTATATATCTATATAAATATGTATTTGTGAATATTAAATATATATGTATATAATCGAATATTTTCGAATATCGAATCGAATATCATGGTTTTGAATTTGTATTTGATAACTAATCGAATCGAAAAAAGTATTTGATAACTAATTCGAATCATAAATTTTCGAATTCGAATATCAAAAATTCGAATCGAATACCAAACTGAACCAAAATTATTCGATTCGTATACAACCCTAGGTATCATACATTGCTTCTTGAATCCACTTGGGTAGATTCTTGATTTCGGTGAATGATGGTGATGTTGTATAAACTGAGGCTAAAGCCCAAAATTCATACCATCTCTTGACCTCGTGTGGATCGGAGTTTGGCATCATCCACACTCGAGGATACTTCTCCGAGACATCAACCCTTATTTTTTCTGGGTTGATTCCCGACCTTGTATGGAGCTTTTCCCAGTTAGCTTGATAAATATGCCAAGAAGAAGAAACTTCAATTTTGTCAGTATTAACCTTAGAGGTGCCAGTCATTAGCCTAAGATTAATCTCTCTCTCTTTTACCCCAGAGGTGTCAGGTTGACATGATGGTTCAAAGTGTGATCTCTAAATAACATTTTTTTTCTTGGGGCAATGGTTCCGAAGAGACCACCACCTTAGAACTCGGGCAAGAGGTATTGGAATCCTCTGCTACAGGTTTAGAGCCATGTACTCGAAACTCTTCTTTCACCAAAGGATCTTTGGCCACCCGAAGGATTGGTGTTTGGCATGCAGCCCAGAGTTGACCCTGAGACCGTATGCAATCTCGTATTCTCTCGGTGACTTTCATCTTGTCGAAAATCTGTAATCTTCCTACTTGTTCAGCATTCAAAATACGCTCGTCCCACTCTTCCGTTAACATCTCTAGATTTTCTCTAAGATGCCTTTGGGCCAGTAGAATGGAGTTCACATCAGTTTGCTCCATCTCTTGTTAAGAAATCTGCAAGAACATTTTTGTGAGATTTCACAATGACAATATCAAAAATATAATATTGACATTCAGCTTGCCATATAATTAATCTAGCCTTTTCAGGCTTAGATTCCATCTTGTTTCTTAAGAAAGCCTTAACCTGTGTGTTAGCGACTTTCAAAGTAAATTTCTTTGCTAATAAGAATAAAGGCCATTTTTTAAACGCCTTTCGAACTGCAAAGAATTCCTTCTCGTTGATGTGCCATCGCACAACTTCATCTTCTGAGAATAAACCACTACAGTATCTGCATGGTTCTTCTCCATTAGGAGTGATTTTGGTTAAGACTGCTGCCCACCAATAATCACTTGCATCTGTATATAGGACCAAGTCGTCTTCGTCCTAAGGTATCGAGAGTTTTGGGAGATTTCTGTAAACTTCTTTTAACTCCTTCATTCCTTGTCGATGTTCTTCTGTCAAGATGAACGGAACATCCTTTTTTCAGTAATGAACTGAAAATTTTTCTATGTTTTGCGATATTCTTAATGACTGATCCTGCAAAATTAACAACTCCCAGAAAGCTCTGAAGTTGTTTCTTTTCTTTAAGATCTTCAGGAAAATTCTGGACCTTCTGAACAATATGGTCCAGTAGAATAATTTCTGCCTCATCGATCTCGATACCCAGAAATTCCATTTTCCGAGTTGCAACGACTGCCTTCTTTTCAGACAGTACTAAACCCTCTTTGTAACAAACATCTGCAAAGATTTCAAGATGTTTGATATGTTCTTCCATATTTTTTGATGCAATTAAAATATCATCAATATAGACGAACATAAAAGAAAAATAATCTTTAAACAGATTATCCATCTTTCTCTGAAATATTTGAGGCGCATTAGCTAACCCCATTGGCATCACGATCCAAACATAATGCCCTTGTGGAGTAGAGAAGACTGTAAACTTCTTACTACTTTCTTCCATGCGAATCTGGTAGAAACTTGACTTGCAATCAAACTTAGAGAATACCTTAGCATTTCTAATGCAGTTAATAAGGTGTTCCCTACTAGGGATAAAATATCCATCAAACTCCAGAATATCATTAATTCCTTTGTAATTAATAACTAATCTGGGTTTACCTCGTTTGATCTCACCATGATTTCTTACCAAAAATCCGGGACTGCTGTAGGGCGAGTTTCTTGGTTCGATCAGCTTTAAATCAAGGTGTTCCTTGATTATCTCCTTCATATCCTGTTGATCCTTGAGGTCCATCAGGATTGGCCTATATCAAACAAACTCATACTCCTTGTTTGGCTTCACCTCCAAGGTTGCTTTGAGCTTGTTTTTATCCCACCATGCCAAAGGATTCTCATTGTAACTCCTTTTAATATTCCTTTTGACATCTTCTAGGGACACATGCATTTCTTCCCTAATATCTTGATGAGATATTAAGGATGCTTTGAGGATCTGGACCTCTTCACCTTTGAGATCATTTTCTCTGATACAGCTTAGCATTGCCTCGCTGAATCTCCTTTGACCCTTCATTTTTTGGTGTCGAAGTTTTCCTTCATCACCACGCTTGCTGCGAAAACTTAATGGTAGCCCCATTCAGCCTCTGGACAATGATTTTGTGATCACAAATGGTTTTGAACACCAGTTGCCTTCTTTCATTATCCTGCATGTATCTTTTGAACATCTGTAGGAATATTTCCTAACAGAATGTCTGCACCTGTATCATGGAAATAAATTGGTGGAATTTTAACCTTGTATCAAGGTGTTCATCTGGCTCCGCCAATCAGAATTTTCGTCTCTTTTACTCCTCTAGCTAAAAGCAAAATCTTTTTTGAAAAATCTCTTCCTGCAATGCGAGGTAGATCCTCTTCTACATCTGCTGGGAAGACTCCACGTTTTGCAGTACAGATTCCTGCACCTGAATCAATATAAGCAGCAAAATATTCCGCCTTATATTTTTCATATAACATCCCAACAGAGATGTATATGGAGAATGAACTTGTCATTCGATTAATAGCTTCTGCCCATTAATCATGATTTCCATTCCGTTTTCCTTACTTGCCCATGTGTCGCAGCCCGACTTAGAATGAAGATAACCAAGCCGGTGGGTCCCACGACGTACACAATTTATGATTAACCAAGGAACAAGATAACGACCCAGTTATCCAACAAAAACCCATCATACAATAAATCATACTTTCAAGTCAAACCAAAATAGCCGAGAATGGTCAAAAGACAACACCATCTCGTATCAGAGTTTAGCAACGGAAACAAGGTTTATCAAGTCATAGCTTCAATATCACACTAAGACAACAATTACTGAATAAATTCAAAGTGTTGCAGCGGAAACCAACATGACATATCTTTGATTATATGTATGAAGACATATAATCCTGCTCAACATCAACAATGCCTCAAGAGGTCAACAACAAAAGTCCGCCCAGCACACTCCATCTTCATCCAAGCTAGCCTGCACATTTTAGAAATAACATGCAGGGCTGAGTACTTTTGTACTCAGTGGACACATGCCAAAATAATTGAAAATTTGCTGCTTAGAGCTATAGATTGATTCTTGCCATAAAGCATAGCATAAGTAACTTTTATAAACAAACCTGTGCATGCTCAAACCTTTTCCTTTCATTATAAGTGACCGCGCAGTCAAAATACTTATCATGTATGTACCACATCTACTATAACTTTTGAGTGTTGAGAAGTAGGCCTCCTACTCAAACACTTGTAATCGTCCCACCATAAAGGAAGGCTCCCGATTACCACATAGTGTACACAAATCCTACATTACGTAGGACCGAATTCGTCTTTCTTTGGTAGATGGTATCATACAAAAACTTCAAAAATTGGCAAGTCAATCACTTTGAAAATCATCACACATATATATAATCATAATATCACATTCTTTATTTCTTTAGTTCAGAAAGCCCACCTGGACTGAAGCTACTTTATCTATACTTTAACTTCTCGGCTTTTCCCTCACTTTTCAGTCCCGCTCGTTCCTTCATTTAATAATTAAATTTAAACATAAGAGCGAGAAAAATTAAATATTCAAATGAGGATTGCCGCTGCTATTCTTAAAATTTCTCTAATTTGTCTCGGCTTTTTCAAGGGTTTTTCTCTCGTCAATTAGGAACTAAACTTTTCTAATTACTTCCTCTTTCTTACTTAACTTCTTAATCGATAATTAATCGATTATAACTTCAGGATATATTTTAAAACATAAATCCATATACCTCTCATGTAACTTTATAGATAAACATATAATCACATAATTCCTCATTTAACTCTATAAATAAACATATAATCATATAATTCATCATTAAACTTCATCAATATATATATAAACATGCAATTTAGCATTTAACTTCATAAATGCATATAAGCATATAATTAATAATTAAACTCATATTAATTACTTCATCCATCATTTAAACTTATTCTTAAACATATTATCATTTAATCATATAAGTGTTTATTAAACACTTAAACTCTTCATCTAATTTAATAAGCATATTAAAATGCTTAACTTCTTTATTAACATATAATCATAACATTAAATTAATAAAATATGTCATTGACATATTTATTTATTAATGACGTATCATTAATACTTAATTCGTCATTAACACGTTATAAACAACTAATGACCATTAACATATATAATTAATGGCAAAATCATCATTAACATTTAAGTAATGATTACTATCTTCATTATCCTTTATTTAACATATATTTAATCTCTATTATTCATATCTTTAACTTAAAAATATTTTCGACTCGTCAAACGAGCTCCGAAAAATTTCAAATTAATTCCTTATACTTTTTATACTAAATGTGACATAATTTCATAATCACATCATTAAAACAGATTTTCTATACGTATAAACCTCCGACTTCGAAAAATGGCCGGAAAATAGAAAAATCTCAAAACTTCGTATTAAAATTCCGAAAAATTCTACGATACTTAATTTTTATCGTAGAATTCATTTCCATCATTATTTTCTTAATTAAAAATCATATACATGGCCTTTTAATATATATATATTTCGGTCCTTTTTAGAAATTAGAAAATAAATACCCAATTTCTTTCTAATCAATTTCAAACATCTTAATTTAATTTATAAGCTATATTTATAGCTTAATTACTTAATTTAATTGGATAAAAATCAAAACCCTATTATATATATATTTTGACTTTTATGATAAATAGGGCACAATTGCTTATTTTTATCCATTTCAAATTACAACATGTTTAATTAATATTCTAGAGATTAATTATAATCTCAATTGATCAATTTAAGCTCTAAATAATTATTTTTAATTTATTTTTAATTGCTGAAAATTTCTAAAATTATGAAATTGAGCTCCAAAAATTCTAACAAAATTCCCACATATTTTAAATAAATACCATGAGCTCAAATATATCATTACTTCATCAAATTATGCTTTGAATTAAAAACCCCTAATTTTAAGCAAACTTTATTTTTCCAACTTCATTCATATGAGCTTCAAAAATTCTCATAAATTCATTATAACCTTATTTCATCATTCTAAACTCAAATCCATCATCAATTTCATCATAAAAATTCATCATAAAAAAATTCTCACTTATAAACCCTAATAATTCGAAATTAATTCAAATTAGGGCAAAGAGAATTCCAACTCATTAAAATCATATATCATCATGCTCAATAACATCAATTGAGCCTACATTGATCATCAATTCAAGCATAGAACATCAAAATCAATTTTTCCTATTTTTAGCCAAATTTTTGGCTATTATAAAAATAAATAGGAAATTGATTAAATTTTTCGAAATTCAATTATCTACCATGCTTATGGGCATCATATGAGCTCATATAAATCATCAATTTGATCATAGAAGATCAAATTCTAAAAATCCTAATTTTGGCCAAAACTTTCGGCCATTTCAATTTAAATAATAAATTGATAAATTCTTGCTAAATTCAATCATTTATCATGCCTATAATCATCATAGAAGCTCATATAATTCATAAATTTTATCATAGAATCTAAGAATCAAAACTCCCAATTTTTCTCAATATTTTCAAAAAAATATAAAAATAGGATTAGGGTTTGATTCATCTTAATTTAATGGTAGAAATGAGATCTAGATTAAGGATTTAACATTATACTTGATGATCATATTTATCTACCATCATTACCAAAATTTTCGAAAATTTTGGAAGAGAAAAAGATGGATTTTTATGCTATATCTTGAGCTAAGATCAAGAATAAAAATAGATCCAACCTTTTTGGATAATTTGGATGCTATTTGCTTTGATCTCTTGAGCTTGAAGAAGAGCTTCAATGGAGGTAGTGTGTGTTGGTGTGTGTGCTGCCATATGTGTGTGTGAGTGTGTGTGTCGAGAGTGTTGAGGGAGAGAGATGAGTGAGGATGCATGAATATTAACACTAATACACACTAACACACTTAATACAATGTATTTAGATTACTTGGTGGCTACTCATCCAAAATCTATCATAATTATGTTGGGGAACATGGTGAGGTGTCACCATTAATTAATGAAAACTATATATTAATGTTAGCATATCTAAATTTAGATATTATGGATTAAATTTAATGCTAACAATATCCTAGCAAATATTCTTTCTAGATATTGCTAGGTTAAAATAATTAGAAAAATATTAATAAAGCTTATAAGACAAGCTTTATTTCCTAGGAACATTATGCTTAATAAATTAGTTTAATTAATTAATTCAACATCTAATTAATTAATTAAACATTAAGCATTTAAATCTCATCTTAATCGATCAATTAATTTTCTAATTAATTAATCAATCATCCAATAAATAATCATCGAGGCTTTAATTATAAAGCTCTCGATCTATAAAAATTTATTAGGGTCTCTCAAATCCTAATATAAACTTCCTCTGAAAATTTCCGGAAATAAAATTCGAAAATTAATTAAATTGCCAGAGAAAAATTCATCAATCCTTAGAAAATTAAATACTTCAAAAATGGCACATATTTCTCAAATAATGCACATAATCATAAACACTTTCAATATTTCATTTCGGATTAACCGAAACGAAAATAAAACTTAAATCAGCAAAAATTCGGCAAATTAGGGCTGCCGAATTAATTTAAATGCTGGAACTTAATTTCCTTCTAATTTTCGCATTTTAAAATTATTCTAAATAATTATCTTAATTAATTACTAAGATTAGTTATGAAAAAGCGGGGTATTACACCATGGCTTGTGATTTTCGAGAAAATCTAAACCTAGCAATAATAATGCTTCTCTTCCGGCTCTGCCTTTGATCTCTATTACTCGTCCACCAATTTTCAGGGTTCCTATGTAATGGTTGATCTCTGGCTGCCGCAGATAGTAAAGAACATTACAAGGGAAGTTGGTTTCCAATCTTGTAGTGTCAAATTTTACTAACACTTCTCTCCATCCTTGAGGACATTTCAGATTCACTGCAACTTTGTTACTCTAAGATGTCTGAGGTTGAGCTTCTTGGGTGAGATTCCTTCCATATGGTAAAGACATAATTATGTCCCATTGGAAAGATAATCTTCCTGCAGTTATCCTGAGACTCTGGTCATGTCTCATGACTTCTCTATCTTGAATTTGAATATCTACATTTCTCAAACGAGATATTTCCACACTATCGGGACAAACTGTCGTTGTCACCTTCTTGAAGATATCTGGTATCTCGATGAACTACTTTCCTAAGAACAACTCAGTATGATGTGAGTTGGAATATGATACCTGATATGTAATGGAGTATGGTCTATTTCCTTCCTCCAATAGATCCTTGCGTTTGAAGTCCTGATATAGCGTAAGGGTTTTGCTGAAATGTGTATCATTAATATTGTATGCAATCTTTGGATATATGATCCCCACCACTTGTCCTGCACAAAGATTTCCTGCAATTGTTCCCATTACAGAATCTTTTAGATTTCTGACTCTTTTATCGCATATTGCGATATCAATTGGCGTATCAACTCCTGTGTAGAGAGCTGATTTGAGTACCAACTGGATTGCTCCAATATGGATCCAATTCATCTTTTCTGCGACTTCAGGCTTCATTTACTCGAGGTCTTCTCTGACGTCGCTAGCTGGAATCAACTGCATCTCTACTTGATTCCCAGTAAGCTCGATAGGAAGCGACATTTCTCGTCTGGTAATTCCATTGATGATATGTTGTTTCCTGCTCCTTAGATTAAAGTTCCTTAGAACTTGATCTATATTCCCTGCTGAAAAGCTTTGATACTTTTGTATATTCAGGCTTCTCTTCATGATTTTATCGATCAGGTTTTGTGAGATCATCGTATGACTGGAATATCCAGATCTATCTTCGCTCTCCTGATGGAAAATCTCTGAATTAGTCTGACTCAGATTTCGATCCATCAGACCATTCTGATTCCTCTTCACTAAGAACTTCTTCTTGTTCATATATACTCTCATCCGAGGGTATATCTTCAAACTGATATACTTGTACTAGTTCCTGGTAGTATACGGCATCTTCGATATCCGGAGTGGATTCGAATTTGTTGATACCTCTTCTCTCGTTGTCAGGGCAATTTGTAGAAATATGCTCTTTTGCACCGCATGTCCAACAGTTGCAATGCTTGAAACTTTCATTAACTCTGGTATGAGTTCGTCTGAAAGTCTTCTTTGCAGGTGTTCTTCCCTGGGATTTGTTAGACCCTTGGAACGAATACCTGTTCCTTGATGGTCCACATCTCTGGCCTGATTTGTAAGTTCTGGCCTTCTGTCTTGACCATCTGGTTCTTGGTCTCCAAGAATTTCTTTTTGGATTTCCACCTTTGTGATAGGGCTGAAACCTATTTTTCTTGCTTCTTTTCAGTCTTAGTGGTTCTCCTCCTATGATCGTTGGTAGATCATTATCATCACAGTTTAAAGGAGCGCATTTATTGATTCTCCTCAATTTCTTCATGTTCCTCAAAGCTGTTGCTTGTTGACACCACTCTGAGAGCTTTCGATGTACATATGACATCCTTCTTGCGACATTTTCAGGATCTCTTGGTTCATAATCTCGAAGTAACATCTCCTTCCATGAGCTTGGAAATTTTAGAAAGAATATTTCCAGTGCGACTCTTTCATCAGCTTTTGATTGATGTTGATAAAGAGAAAAAAGCTGTAGAAACTTGTTAAGCGATTGTTGATCCAAGACTGCGAGTCTTAGATTGTACAATGCCATCAAGTATTTCTTTCTTTTTTCTTCATCAAAACCTTCAAAATATCCTTCTCCAAGAAAATAACTTTTAATAATAACAGCCATTTTTCTGACATGTTCGGTGAAGGATTCGCCTTCGAAGCATGCGTTCTTAACTTCAAGAGACATGCCCCCCAAGCTATCTTTACTACTCCTGCAATTCTCATTTCTAGGATTTTTATAAATCCTTCCTTGTTCAAATCGAGAGTTGCTGCTGCAATTCTCATTGCTGACGTCCACTCGTCGATTATAAATTCTCGATCTTTAAAATTAACTTTGTCAAGATCGAGCATAACCCATATGGATGGATTGGATCCAAGGTTGCTTTACCAACAGGGATATCCTGCATTCTTGGTTGTGGCCGCCTTGCCCTAGTCCTTCTCTCCATCATGTATGCATCATTTGGTGTATGATGATCAAATCTGGCTCCGGTCTGAAAATCCTGTGGATTTCCAATAATGGCTCATGGTGGTAATTGATGGTAATTGATTCACCGGTTGTGGGTTGTGGGTCATTATAACTTGTTGGTCGTTCTGATTCATCTTCAGATCGACTACCGCAAGATTAGTAAAAGATTCTGCTAATTCTTGGAGGTCGTCAAGATTGACTCTCTCGAGGGTATTCATCTTTTCTCTCCTCGAATCATTCTTGTCAATGTTTCAATCTTTGGATCCTTCTTGGCTTTACCCACTAGTAACGGGTAAGTGGGTTCATTGGCAAAAGGATTCCTTCTTTGGCTAGAACGAGATTGTTGTTCTAGTTTCTCTATCCGGGCTCGAATATCCTTCAGGATGTTGTATATTTCCTCCTGCTTCTTATCGATCCCATAGATATTACTTGGTACACCATATAGGCTATCGCCATAATGTTGTATCGTTTTCTGCACTTCTCTCAGATTCATCGCAAAATTTGGAAGGATCTGGATTAATCTCTTGATATAAAAGAGTAGAGGATACTCCTTTATCTTTCTTTTGTTCCATCAGATGTGATTCCAGTGATTCCAATCTACTCCCAAATGGATCCAATGATTTCTTCTCATGACATGTTCTATCTCCCATTCGAGGCAGATACAACCATGGGGGAGGTTTTCTTTTCTTTTGATTTCTTGGAAACATGAATCAATTAATTCTTCCTCCTTACTTTGTTGGATCAGGAGGTCCAATTGTCCTTATTTTGTTAGCCCGAAAATTTTTTGTCCTATATTCGCAAGTTACCCTTAGTTAGTGTCCTAAAACAACTTGTTGCCCTGATAAGGGGTATAACAATTACTAAGTGTCTCAAATATCATGTTTTAATTTCTCACACTTTTTTCTTTTATCTCTATTTCATTTTTTTAGTTTTAGTGTATATATTTTCATTTGAGAGGAAATTCATTCTATCCAGTATCAAGATAGTGTGTACCTTCTACGACCACTTTTGATAGCGGGTATAAGCAGTACCCACTGACCCACCAATAAGATTATTATATCCATTTTTTGTGTATAAAATATTGTATAAAATAAGGGGAAATATTGATATAACCTAGTCAACCTTATAATCATACAATACGCACAATTCTTTTACCCTTCTACTAAATTTCTTCATTACATACTCTGATTTATCAATTCATTTCTTCAATATGGAGATAAATCATGCATTATCAGGCCCATCACACTTCCGTATAAATAAATTCTACTTATACCAACTTCATACCTTTTTGACCGGAATGCTGCCGGGTATTTCCGCCGGAAGTTTTAGGGACCTCGTCCAACCACACGATCGCAACCGATGGTTTCCAGACGCAGACTCCTTCAGCAGCACACAGCACAGCCCTCGTTCGTTTCCTACTCGGGGCGTAGGGTATTTAGTCGGTATTTATAGAATAAATAGACACTGGAAGGGATGAGCAAAAGCCCGAACTTTTATATAGGAATTATATAAAATTTATTACAACATAAGTATATCTCCTTTAGGGAGGAGACAGACTTGTTTAGCTACCTATGGTAGCGGAATTAAAATACATATACTATACTATACAAAGCTAAGAACTATAACAAATATTTATTTTTGAGAGCAGAGGAGATGGTGTAGAAGAAAGCTGGTGTCGATTTCTGATGATCTTCTGCTCTCCAAACTCTTGAAATATATAGAGGTTGGAATTCTCAACCTCCTCCCTTCATTATTGCCTCGGATGCCTTTATTCCGTGGCCAGCCTGTTTCTGACTCAGCGTAGGACCACTGCTGTCGTCCATTATTGAATAAGGACGCCAAACTTTCGGTGCTACTTGTCATTCCGCATTATCTTTATTCAATAATGCTTTTCCTGTGCTTTTACCCATTTGTTGTTTAGTGGGTAATCACTTTTCCTCCCACCCACTACTGTCGTTTTCTTTTTAGTGGGTGCTCCAGCTCAGAGTCACATGACTCCACCAACCTGTGTCGGGAATCTACTTTTTTCCCGGGGCCCTTGGCGCTCTTGCTTTCGGCAACGCCTTCTGCTCGAGATGCTCGTGGGACCGAGCCTTCTCCTTTCCCTTTCTGGGCATGAACCCCTTCCCGAACTCTGGTTCTTTCTGGTTCTGACAATCCGAACAAACTCGCTCGGACCAGTTCCCAAAATGACCCATGTTGCAATATTTACGATGAGTGTCTTTACTCGTCGTAATCTTGTTTTCCCAGAGCAAGGTTCTCTTTCTTTCGAAAGCTTCCTCTGCGAATCTTGTAGACTTTCCTGTCATGGTATTTAACAGGAATGATCCGTTCACTGAATTCTGAAAGAATTTGAACGGGAACTTGACTTTGTCCATCTCGGTGAGACAGACCCATAAACCCCATGCTCTTCTTGTGGAGATGAGATCTTCTGGCAATGTTGAGACTAGAGTAGTCTCTTTTTCTCGTTGTGCGCTTTAATCTTTTCCAGGGCGCGTGCATCAGGTCTTCGAAGCCTAATGTAGTGAAAGGCTTCATGATTTCCTTTCCCTGCTGGTTCTGGGGCTGCACTGATGAAATACAACTCCAAAACGTCACCTCGGCTAAGCTGCGGATTGTTAGCCCAGGTATCATAAACCGCTTCTTGAATCCACTTGGGTAGATTCTTGATTTCGGCGAATGATGGGGATGTGGTATAAACTGAAGCAAGTGCTCCGAATTCATACCATCTCTTGACTTCGTGTGGATCTGAATTTGGCATCATCCACACCCGAGGATATTTTCCCGAGACATCAACCCTTATTTTTTCGGGGTTGATACCCGTCCTTGTGTTGAGCTTCTCCCAATTGGCTTGATAAACCTGCCACGAAGAAGAAACCTCATTCTTATCAGTATTAATCTTAGAATTGCCAGTCATTGGCCTAAGACTAATCTCTCCCTCTTTTTCCCCAGAGGTGCTGGGTTGACATGATAGTTCAGAGTGTGACCCCTGAATATCATCTTTTTCTTGGGGCAATGGTTCCGAAGATACCACCACCTTAGAACTTGGGCAAGAGGTATTTGAATCCTCTGCTACAGGTTTAGAGCCCTGTACTCGAAACTCTTCTTTTACCAAAGGATCTTTGGCCACCCGAAGGATTGGTGTTTGACATGCAATCCAGAGTTGACTCTGAGACCGTATGCAAGCTCGTATTCTCTCGGTGACTTTCGTCTTATCGAGAGTTTGCAATCTTCCTGCTTGTTCAGCATTCAGAATGCACTCGTCCCACTCGCCGGATAACATCTCCAGATTTTCTCTGAGATGTCTATGGGCTAGTAGAATGGAGTTCACGTCAGTTTGCTCCATCTCTTGTTAAGAAATCTGCAAGAATATTTTCGTGAGATTTCAGAATGACAATATCAAAAATATAATATTGGCATTCAGCTTGCCATCTAATTAATCTAGCCTTTTCAGGCTTAGATTCCATCTTGTTTCTTAAGAAAGCTTTAACTTGTGTGTTATCAACTTTCAAAGTAAATTTCTTTGCAAGTAAAAATAAAGACCATTTTTTAAACGCCTTTCTGACTGCAAAGAACTCTTTCTCGTTGATGTGCCATCTCACAGCCTCATCATCTGAGAATAAACCACTGCAGTATCTACAGGGTTCTTCTCCATTAGGAGTGATCTTGGTTAAGACGGCTGCCCACCAATAATCACTAGCATCTGTATACAGGACCAAGTCATCTTCGTCCTGAGGTATCGCGAGCTTTGGGAGATTTTTGCAAACCTCTTTTAACTCTCTCATTCCTTGTTGATGTTCTTCTGTCCAGATAAACGGAACATCCTTTTTCAGTAATGAACTGAAAACTTTTCTATGTTTTGCGAGATCTTTAATAAATGGTCCCGCAAAATTAACAACTCCCAAGAAACTCTGAAGTTGTTTCTTTTCTTTAAGATCTTCAGGAAAATTCTGGACCTTTTGAACAATATGGTCCTGCAGAATGATTCCTGCTTCATCGATCTCAATACCCAGAAATTCCATTTTCCGAGTTGCCACTACTGCCTTCTTTTCAGACAGTACTAAACCTTCTTTATAACAAACATCTGCAAAGATCTCAAGATGTTTGATATGTTCTTTCATATCTTTTGATGCTATTAAAATATCATCAATATAGACGAACATAAAAGAAAAATAATCTTTAAATAGATTATCCATCTTTCTCTGAAATATTTGAGGCGCATTAGCTAACCCCATTGGCATTACGTTCCAAACATAATGTCCTTGTGGAGTGGAGAAGGCTGTAAACTTCTTACTCCCTTCCTCCATGCGAATCTGGTAAAAACCTGACTTGCAATCAAACTTAGAGAAAACCTTAGCATTTCTAATGCAGTTAATAAGGTGTTCCCTACTTGGGATAAAATATCCATCAAACTCTAGAATGTCATTAATTCCATTATAATTAATAACCAGTCTAGGTTTACCTCGTTTGATCTCACCATGATTTCTTACCAGAAATCCAGATCGCTTATAGGGCGAGTTCCCTGGTTCGATCAGCTTTAAATCAAGGTGTTCCTTGATTATCTCCTTCATATCCTGTTGATCTTTGAGGTTCATCAGGATTGGTCTGTATCTCACAAACTCATACTCCTTTTCCGGCTTCGCCTTCAAGGTTGCATTAAGCTTGTTTTTATCCCACCATGCCAAAGGATTCTCACTGTAATTTCTTTTGATTTTCCTTTTGACATCTTCTAGGGATATCTTCTCCTCTTCCCTAATATCTTGATAGGATATTAAAGAAGCTTTGAGGATCTGAATCTCTTCATCTTCGAGATCCCAATCCCTGATACAGCTTAGCACTGCTTCGCTGAATCTCCTTTGATCTTTCATCTTTGGGTGTCGAAGTTTTCCTTCATCACCACGCTTGCTGCGAAAACTCAATGGTATCTGGCGATTAAAAGCCCCGTTGAGCCTCTGGACAATGATCTTGTGATCGCAAATGGTTGTGAACACCAATTGTCTTCTTTCATTATCCTGCATATATCTTTTGAACATCTGTAGGAAATTGTTTCCTAACAGAATGTCTGCACCTGTATCATGGAAATAAATTGGTGGAGTTTTAACCTTGTACCAAGGTGTACCTCTGGCTCCTCCAATCAGAATTTCCGTCTCTTTTACTCCTTTAGCAAGGAGCAAAATTTTCTTTGAGAAATCTCTTCCTGCAATTCGGGGTAGATCATCTTCTACCTCTGCTGGGAAGACTCCTCGTTTTGCAGTACAAATCCCTGCACCTGAGTCAATATAAGCAGCAAAATATTCTGCCTTATATTTTTCATATAGCATCCCTATAGAGATGTATATGGAGAATGGACTTGTCATTCGATTAATAGTTTTCTTCCATTAATCGTAACTTCCATTCCATCTTCTTTGTTTGCCCAAGGTTTGTTATCTTCAAGAAAATCCAAACCCAATAGCAAAACTGCTTCTCTTCCAGCTCTGCCTTTGATCTCCATCACTTGTCCCCCAATTTCCAGGGTGCCTTTGTAATGATTGATCTCTGGCTGCTGTAGATAGTAAAGCACATTACAGGGGAAGTTGGTTTCCCACCTTGTAGTGTCAAACTTTACTATCACTTCTCTCCATCCCTCGGGACATTTCAGATTTACTGGAACTTTGTTACTCTGAGATGTTTGAGGGTGTGGTACTTCTCGAATGAGACTCCGACTCCTTCCATATGGCAAAGACATAATTCTGTCTCTTTGGAAAGATAATCTCCCTGAAGTTATCCTGAGACTTTGGTCGTGTCTCATGACTTCTCTATCTCGGATTTGGATATCCACATTCCTTAACCGAGCAATTTCAACTCTATCGGGACAAACCGCTGTTGTCACCTTGTTGAAGATATCTGGTATCTCAATAAACTTCTTTCCCAGAAATAACTCAGTGTGATGTGAGTTGGAAAGAGCATATGATACCTGATAAGTAATGGAGTAAGGCCTGTTTCCTTCCTCCAACAAATCCTTGCGTTTAAAGTCCTGATAAAGCGTCAGGGCTTTGCTGAAATGGGTATCATTAAGATTATAAGCAATCTTTGGATAAATGATTCCCACTACTTGTCCTGCACAGAGATCTCCCGCTATTGTTCCCAATACGGAATCCTTCAGATTTCGGACTCTTTTATCGCATATAGCGATATCAATTGGCGTGTTAACTCCGGTAAAGAGAGCCGATTTTAACATTAACTGGATTGCTCCAATATGGATCCAGTTCATCTTTTCAGCAACTTCGGGCTTCATCTTTGATAAATCTTCCCTTATGTCACTGGCTGGAATCAACTGCATCTCCACTTGATTCCCTGTAAGCTCTATAGGAAGCGACATTTCTCGCCTAGAAATTCCATAGACGATTTGTTGTTTCCTGCTCCTTAGATTAAAGTTCCTCAGAACTTGATCTATATTACTTGCCGAAAAGCCTTGATACTTTTGTATATTTAGACTCTTCTTCATGATCTTGTCAATCAGGCTTTGAGAGAGAGTTGTGTGACTGGAAAATCCTGTCCTGTCCTCTTTCTCCTGATGAACAATCTCTGGATCAGTCTGACTCCGATCTAGTTCCATCAGACCATTCTGAATCTTCTCCGCTGAAGACTTCTTCTTGTTCATATATACTCTCATCCGAGGGTATATCTTCGAACTGATATACTTGTACCAGTTCCTGGTAGTAGACGGCATCTTCGATATCCGGAGTGGATTCGAATTTGTTGATACCTCTTCTCTCGTTGTCTGGGCAATTTGTGGAAATATGCCCCTTTGCACCGCACGTCCAGCAGTTGCAATCTTTGAAACTTTCATTAACTCTAGTGTGAGTTCTTCTGAAAGTCTTCTTGGCAGGTGTCCTTCCTTGAGATTTATCATCTCCTCGGAATGGATACCTATTCCTTGATGGTCCACTTCTTTGGCCTGATTTGTAAGATCTGGCCTTCTGTCTTGACCATCTGGTTCTTGGTTTCCAAGAATTTCTTTTTGGATCTCCACCTTTCTGATAGGGCTGAAATCTATTTTTCTTGTATTTCTTCAGCCTCGGTGGTTCTCCTCCAATGATCGTTGGTAGATCATTGTCTTCACAGTTTAGAGGAGCAAATTTGTTAATCCTCCTCAGTTTCTTCAAATTCTTCAGAGCAGTTGCTTGTTGGCACCACTCCGAGAGCTTTCGATGTACATAAGACATCCTTCTTGCGACGTTTTCAGGGTCACCTGGTTCGTAATCCCGAATCAGCATCTCTTTCCATGGGCTTGGAAATTTCAGAAAGAAGATTTCCAGTGCCACTCTATCATCAACTTTAGATTGATGTTGATAAAGAGTAAAGAGCTGTAGAAACTTGTTGAGCGATTGTTGATCCAAGACCGCAAGTCTTAGATTATACAATGCCATCAAGTATTTCTTTCTCTTCTCTAGATCATATCCTTCGAAATATCCTTCTCCCAGAAAATGGTTTTTAAAAAGAACGGCCATATTCTGGACATGTTCTGTATAGTTATCACTATTAAAACATGAATTCTTGATTTCCACAGGAAAGAATTCCCATGCTGTCTTGACCACTCCTGCAAGACTCATTTCGAGGATTCTAACGAATCCTTCCTTGTTCAAATCGAGAGTTGCTGCTGCAATTCTCAGGGCTGACGTCCACTCGTCAATGACTGATTCTCGATCTCTGAAATTAACTTCATCGAGATCAAGCATCACTCCGTAAGGATGGATGGGATCTAGGGTCGCCTTTCCATATGGTGTATCTTGCACCTTTGGATGCGGCCTTCTTGCCCTTGTCCTTCTTGCTGCCATGTATGCATCATTTGGGGTATGTTGATCATACCTTGCTCCAGTCTGAAAGTCCTGGACTGCATTAATGGCTCCTGGTGCATTTTGAAAATCTTGTTGATTTCCAATAATGGCTCCTGGTGGTAGTTGATTCACCGGCTGTGGGTTTTGGACCACATTCTGGTTCATCTTTAAGTCCACCATCGTCATGTTAGCAAAAGATTCTGCTAACTCCTGGAGGTCGTCAAGCTTGATTCGTTCAAGATTACTCATTTCTTCTTTTCACGAATCATTCTTTTCAAGGTCTCTATGTTGGGATCCTTTTTGGTTTCTCCCACTGGCTTTGGATAAGTGGGTTCATTACCAAAAGGATTTCTCCCTCGACTGGAACTAGGTTGTTGTTCCAATCTCTCGATCCGTGATTGGATCTCCTTCAGGATGTTGTAGATTTCATCCTGTTTCATAGCAATCTTGTACAGATCGCGTGGTACACCATACAGGCTATCGCCATAGTGTTGTACGGTCTTCTGAATTTCTCTTAGATCCGCCGATATTTTGGAGGAATCTGGAGAAATTTCTTGATATAAAAGAGTAGACGATACTCCTTTATCTTTCTTTTGTTCCATCAGAGCTATGGAGTAATATATGAATTCCAATTTACTCCCACATGGCTCCAATGTCTTCTTCTCATATCATGTTCTAACTCCATTTCAAGGAGAATACACCTATGTAGAAGATCTTCTTTTCTGTTGATTCCTCGGATGAAGGCATCAATCAGTTCCTGATTCTCGTTTCGCTGAATCAAAAGGTTCAGCCTATCTCGCCAGTCTGTCAGAATCCTCTGATATCTGGTTCTTCTTTGCTCCAGAATTCGGAGACGTTCCTGGAAATGTCCACACCTTGGACATTCTTCTGGAGTCATCATATATGATTATTATGATGGTTCCTTCTCATGGTGTTTCCCACCTCGAACAGGAGATCGTTCAGATCTGAATCATATCTCCTTCTTGCCTCAATTTCTTGAACCAAAGGCTCAAGGTATTCAAGCCTTCTTTCTCATACGACTATGGAGTCGAACAATTCTCTCCAGACGATTCTTGTCATCTGGTTTCTTTCTCTTTTTATCTCCAAATCTTGGAGATAATTCCTGTAACCTTCACATCTCGGACAATTGTCCGGATTCATGTTTTTCTTGATGTCTCCTCCGTTAGGATAATACTTAAAATAATAAATAAAATATAATTCCTTAATAAAACCAGGGCTCTGATACCATTTTAGAAGCGAAGGATCGATTAGCAAAATATGTAATAAAGAAATACGTAGCTATCATCTTAACAGCTAAAATAGGAGGGTAAATACATGATTTTATATGATTTTGGTTAACTAGTCCAAATTTTCCCCATTTTTCACACAAATAGGACACTTTTTTAGAAAATGTCACAATAGATATAATTAGAAAAGTCAAAAAGTCTTGGTGGTTATGTGTTATACATGTCTTCAAAACTGGTTATGGGGGGTACACACTATCATCATACTGGATATACATAAATAATACTCTTTTCATTTTATGTTACATTTAAATATAATCGTGATTATTCAAAATTAAGCTTTAATTTAGTTCACTATATTATAATGATTAGATAAAAAATATATGTTAGTAAATCAATTATCATGTATTATTTCAACTTTAATTTAGTTGAGATTGTAATTATCAATAATATATTTAATTACACAAAAAATAACATCTTTTACAACAAATCATAAATTCATTTTTATCGTCTTTTATGAGTTGCTTTAAAAGCTATGAAATTGTTTTATCAATTACTAATTTATATACTCCCTTCATTAATCATGGGTACATACCTAAAATACTTCAAAATTAATTTCGGTAAGAAAAAAATAATAATAATTAGATTTTAGATAAAAGAATAGAGTTTCATTTAAGATAATATATTTATCAAAGACTAATATGTAGTGATCATTTATGAGCACGTATCATTGATGTTCAGCCCACATCAACGTTTTTCTTTTTAATTTTTAATATTAATTTTATTTTTAATACTGGACAAATTATAATGAGGATTGTAAGCTTACAAATTATACAACGCCCGATTTTTGAAGCATAATGATATCAATCATTCTCGATTCCATTCAATTTTATTTTCTAATACTCCCTCTGTTCCCCAAAAGTGTGGTGCATATTTAATTTGTTGTGAAGTATAAAATATTAGTTGAACCACACTAACATGGTATGGAGGGAGTATGATATTATGCTTTAAAGCTATGAAATTAATTTATTACCCACTAATTTCTCAACTCTCTTCATAATAACCATGCATGATTACAGACCTAAAATTACTTCAGAATCAAATCAAATGATAATTCAAAATTAAAAAATAAATTACACAAAAATACAAAATTCTGCACGCAATAAAGTAATCTCGAGCTATCAAAATTTATGTTATATTTTCTCTTACACTTTTGAGTAATAGAACATGTAGGAACTATACTATTAATTAATTTATTAAGTTGAGTTATAGTAGGGAGTAGGACTATAGTATTATTTATTTATTATGTTTATAATAAATTTAATATAGATTTATATTATTGCCCTTAAAATAAATATAATAATAGGGATATATTAGGTAAATTCAATTTTGTAAGAATTCGCTCTTTAATAATAAGTATAAATATAAATTAGATTTTGGTTTACTTTCTTCATTCATTATTTTGCTTTCTCCTCGTTCGCAACTCAGATCAAATAATAAATATCATGTGATTCTATTATAATCTCTCTCGTTTTGGTTTTGATTTAACTTCAAAAATGCTTATCATGCTGCACATAGCTATCTATATTAAATGAACAAAAGGTTGTATTTAAGAGAGATGCGTTTACCACTTCCTTTTTCCCATTGATACACAAAGTATTCGAAATTTTCTAGACTAATAACTGATATAACAGACACTTATTTTAGCTTATAATATAGTTTGAATTGATTTCAATCATCCTGACGAACATAAATACGAATAACATGGGTAAGTTTGCGGTTTGGACATGAGAATATGTACGTACATTGGTTCGGATCAGTTGTCCTGCAATTTTCTTTCCTTTTTTTTTTTCTTGTTTTTGTTAATCGTCACATTAAATTTAAAGACCGAGCTATGATAGACTGAAATCTGAGACCTTTGGTCTCAAACATTTTCTTTGGTCTCGATGTGTTCCATTATTAATTTTATTAATTTAATAATATTTATTATAAATTAAAATATTAGTAGAATATAATGAATCCTAATTAACATTTATTCCTAATAATTGAAGCTTAAAAAGTTATATAGCCTAATTATACAAAATCAATCTTAATATTTAATTATTAAATTAAAATTTGTAAATAAATGTAAAAATATAATTATAAACTCTAATTAAATAAACGAATCCTAATTAATAATTTTTAAATTTAAGCAAAAGCACAAAAAAAAAATTAAATAAAAAAATAGAAGACACGAGAGAGAAAACAGATAAAAGAGGGTAGTTGGTGTGAGCGATGAATATTTGGCCACGTCATTTTTATAAAGTTAAGTCGGTAGATATTTAATGAATTTGTATTACCTTTTATACTAGCAAAATATTACTCTCATCGTCTCAATAGCAAGGTCTCACTTGCTTTGGACACGGTTATTAAGAAACAAGAGTAAAAGAAAAAAAAAGTGGTAGGTCCTACAGCTTTTGAAGAGTTAATTATTTCCATTTTTTGAATGTGACCTTGCTATTAGGACAAACAAAAAAGAAAAGTGGGACCTTGCTATTGGGACGGATGGAGTACTATATCTATATCCGTATATTCGAGATGACACATTTCTTTTCGATAGATATTTAGAATAAGGTATAAAATGGTTAAAAAAATTTAAAAAGTGATAGAACCCACAATTTTTTAAAGAGTTAATTTTACTCACTCTATTTTTGAATACTTGATTTTTTAGGTTTTTCATCTTATTTTTATTTACTTGATATTTTAGCAATTTTTAATATATCTAAGTAATTTATCTCTTATCTCATTAATATACATTCATGCATTGGCTACATATATAATTTTTTGTTGGCTCTATAATTTTTTAATGTATTTGGTCATGGAGAATGCATTGATTTTCAGAGTGAGAGAAGTTTGGAATAACACATACGGTCAAGATTTTACTGATGAAGAGTAGATTTTCTAGGAGCAATTCATAGTTTCTTAATTCTAGTGCAAATGATCAAAAAAGTTAAGTATTCAAAAACAGAAGAGTATCATTTTTGAACTTGCTAACACGAATGGGACAGCCAAAAAAAATTATGTGCCACTTTAAATGGAACAGGGTGAATATTTTATAAATAAATATTATTACTTAATTAAAAATTGGGTCAGGGCAAGGAACTCTTTATTTAAATTTAACGATAAATTAAGATCAACAGCTCAAATTGATCCAGATAAGTAAGGACATTTTTGAGATATTAACCAAATTAAAACTATACTTTACATAAACTATGCTTATTAAAAGCTAAAAAAATTGGTAGCATTTTAAAATTTCAATTTGTTAAATTTACCTAAGTATTTTTAAGATATTTTTGCACCAAAGCATCACATATTTGTTAATTTCACTTTTTTTATGATGTATCAATATATTTTAATTTACTCCCTTTTTATATGCCTTTATTATAATAAGATTAATAGTTGAATATAGAAATAGAGAGAAATTTTGGAGCCAAAAAATAGTACTACTTTAATTGTGTAGTTGCATTTTGTTAAACGAAATTTTCTTTGAAAGGTCTAGAAAATTTTATTAACGAAAGAGTATAAGGGGTACTCAAACCCAAGCATTACACAAAGTACAACAATGAACAACAACAAACAGCTTATTTCATTCTAGAAGGGAAGCAATTAATGGGATCCGAAAACAATCATGGGCCGAAACGCAGAAGTCACAGGAAAACGAAGACACCGGTCTTGAACCACATCCATGTGCAAATAATAATACCATCAACAATTTTAACAATGTCCGGACATCCATCTTTGAAGATTTTCTCGTTTCTTGCTTTCCATAACTTCCAACAAACGTACGTATTGCCAAATAATATTGAAAATCAACTTTGATACTTTATTCATCCCCAGATTGACAAATTCATAGAAATGATCCAAAATAGAAGCTGAAGATAGGAAGGGAATCTTAAGCCAACTGCAAATATTATTCCAAACTGATTTGGCAAACGAACAGGAAAGAAGGAGATGTGTATCAATTATATCATCCGAATAATGTAAGGACTCTTGAAACTCAAAACTGACCAAAGACTTTTGCAGTAAGGGTCATTAATTTAGATAAATTATGTATTTACTTTTACTAATATCATGATATTATCGCAATTGATTAGAATCGATTCAACGAAAATAAATACAAATACTATGTATGACTAAGTTTGTTCAGGCAATATATACACCTCAACTAAGCACTAATTCACTTTATGTAACATTTGTACCATCTAAGTACAATAGATGCGATGCCACATAATTTAACCAAATGAATTTTCACTTCAATTTAAAAAGCACTTATTTTGTTCTTTGATCTTTGAAAAGAGTGGTCCTCAAAAAGTTAAAGAAGGAAATGGGGGTAGTTGAATTGAGTGATGAATATATGGCCACGTTATTAAGGCTCTTATTTCTTTTGTTTGGTACATTTAATGAGTTCCTATTCACTTTTTACCGAAATGCTTAGTTATAAATTGAGGAATCAATGGCTTCGCCGCGGATTTTTTTAACTATCTATGTGTAGTTGTATTTCTTTAGAGAGACAAGTAGTGTTAACCGGATCGATTTGATCAGGATCAATAGTATTTACTCTCTGCTAAATTAAAAAAAAAAAAAAACTCTTTATTAATTAGCCTACATATATATGATTGATTCGATCACAAATAATTGATATACGTATAATGTGCATTAATTATTTTGATGCATTATATTGTATGTATATTACTTTGATGCACCATGGAAAAATACAACTTTTTCCATGTAAATATTGCATGCAAATGTCTCTCTCTCTCTATATATATATTTATGAATGTAGATGGTGTAATAATAAAATTATTGTGAAATATATTTAGGGAGTGTCGTTATCTCTGACATTTTTATGTTTTTTATTTATTTTATTTTTTTTTGAAGGAAACACAGTGGCCAACTACTTGTGAAAACATAGTATGGAAGACGCATTTTCCTCATATTGATGTTCCCTTGGTCTTGATTCATGAAGGACATAAAATATATATTCTCTTTTTCACGTTAGATTTTTAGAGTGACTATTACTACTTTTCCGACAAGGTCGGAAGTTTTAAGGAAGTTCGATTCTTTGAGTGTTCATGAGTTAGTGAATTTTTTTGGATTTAGGTTCTGGTTTTTACTTCTTTTTATATATAATTTCTTTGACGTATTCATACTGTGTATTTCAGAATAATATTACAAACTTTTCGTAATCATACTCAAAATTAATGTATATTAATGTATACATTACTAATATATTTTAATTGTGATTTGTTTTAATAATGTTAAAATTGACATTCCACATATTTCCTAGCTAGCTACTCAGTTATACACAAATTAAAACATGTTTGTCGGCATTTGAAAATTTTGAAAATTTGTAATTGAATATTTTCCCAAACATATACTACTACTTGTATATTATAAATATTTATGTATAGTGGATAAGATAATTAATTAAGTATTTTTGTGCTCAGTAAGTGATTAATATATATGATAGTGCATTTTTTTTTATTTCTATTTTTGAATCTGTAGAGCATATATACATAGTGCTATTTCTGAATCTGTAAAGCATAT
The DNA here is from genome assembly GCA_031470985.1 of Agastache rugosa. Lineage (NCBI taxonomy): Eukaryota > Viridiplantae > Streptophyta > Magnoliopsida > Lamiales > Lamiaceae > Agastache > Agastache rugosa. The sequence goes on from CM062604.1 coordinate 13,071,668, forward strand.
ATATATACATAGTGATATTTTCGTTTCTTATATTTCCTTACTCATACCTATATATTTAATTTTGTTAATATTACAAAACAGTCCCTCTTGATCCAGAAAAATTTGATCCTCTTTCTAAAGAAACATTTACGTCTACATATATACCCTATCTCAACTCACATTTAAAGATTATAAAGAAAGGACAGAACAATTGTGGAATTCAGTAACTAACTACTTCAGTATTATTCAATGTGCTTGTCCAGTTGTGCTAATTAGTATTTGGAAAACTCTAAATTAATTAAAACAAGTTCTTTTGAACCGGCATTCACTTATTATACATTAATGTTAAAGTATCCATTGTATTATATACTCCCTCTGTTTTTTTTAAGTGTCCTATTGAGAAAAATTACAAAAACCAAGAAAACATGATATATTACTTTTATACCCATATTTATTATTTTCAAAGTCTAATAATTACATTTTCCAATAACTTTTTTGAGGGTAAAATAGAAGTTTTGTCATTATTTTAATCTCAAATTCCGCAATAGGACACTTAAAAAGGGACAAGAATTTTTTCTCAATAGGACACTTAAAAAAAAAAACGGAGGGAGTATAGTGTTAGGCCATCCATTAAGAGAAAATAAGAAGAAAAATATTATGAGAGCATATATCCTAAAGGCTAAAGCTTCCAGTTTAATTTATTGTCTTTAGGCATCTCCAGCAGTTCACACCAAAATACAATAATTTCAACACAAAAATACAGCAAAAACAACAAGTCATTTCCAGCAGTCTGCTCTATTTTTCAAAAGAGAATATTATAGAATATTCTATTTTTGTTTAATAATTAAAAATATAAATTACTTACGTCAATTGATGAAGAATAATAACAAAAATTCATCACTAAATAAATAAAATTATAGACCTAATTATTATTTGGTGTAAGTTGTGATTTTATATTTAAATATTTTATATAATTAACATATCCATTTTTTAATCACACATTAATTATTTAACACATTAAAAATAAAAATGAATAGTGATGGAACAGTGAATAGTGTTGCAATTAGTTTACTGTAACACTGTTTAAAACTTTAAAATACAACAGAATTATACACCAGGGCTGAAGCAAGTTATTTGCTATATTTTAGAGATAAATTCTACTCCCTCCATCCCACAAAAAAAAAAATCACAAGTTGTCATCTTGGACGTCCCACAAAAATATTCACTTTTTATTTTTGGACATTTTCTCCACTTACAATACACACTCACCTAATATTTCTTAAAATATATGTTATCGAAAGTGTCGAATGTTTTTATGAGACGTAGGAAGTATTTTGCAACAGGATTGGAGATGCCGTTACAATAGTAGATGAGATAAACCACGTGTTATGAGAAAATCTAATTCAAAACTTGAACCTCCACAGTATATCGTGGGGCCCATCCATTTAATAATAAAATATATTTTACTCCCTCAACTTTATTTCAATTTTAAGATAACAAAAATGATAAGAATTCAGCTTTTAGTTTTTTTTTTTTTAGTTTTTGTTTTTGTTTTTGTAATTTTAACATTACAAGATCTAAAAATTATACACAGTGTTTTAAAATCAGAAGAGGATAATTAGACCTCAGATGTTGCATCAATATCAGTTTCAAGATTAAGAATTCAAAAAAAAAAAAATGGTAGGAAAGTGATTAATATTGCTGCTTTGAAATATATTTGATGATATAATGCATACAAAATTGAATTCTTGTTCACATTATTCATGAAATGCGCCACATCAGCTTGTTGAAGGCATGAATAACATGGCAGATCTCAATTGCAAAATTTATTAAGATTGAATATTTATTTACAACATTTTAAAAGTTGAGATTAAATTGAAATAGAGCCAAAGGTTTGATATTAATTTGCATTTAACTAAAAAATGTACACTAACTTCAACTTTTGCAGTAAACATCGTGCAAGAGATTATGTCTGAAAGTACCATTTTGTTTTGTTCTCAACTTCGTAAGATGTTGTCAGCATGTTTGATAACTTCTCAATTTATAACATGCATGTCGTTTAATGTTTCATAACTTCTTTATTACAACATCATTAGTGTATAGTTTGTTAATTTATGATTGTGTGTTAACTACCACAATTTCTCATTGCCCATCTCTACTTGAGTTTTATTAAGACATTTAATACTATAACTGCAAGGTTCTTTAATAAATTAATTTACAGTTGCTTTCTTTTAGTTTAATCCTTTATTACTTTGTCATGGTAGGGCCTAGCATGTCATTCCAGGCCACAATCTGAACAATTTTGAATTTTGAATTTTGCTCCCCAACTTATTTAATAAATAAATGTAATCAACTAATCATGTCATTCCAACCTTGTTTCTAATTGTACCCTGAACGATGTAGGTAGTGATAACTTTAAAAAATTGTAGATTTAGGTATTTCTAGTGAATTTTTTTTTTGTATTGTATTTAAAACCAATTATAATTCAATTTTTGTTCATTTCTTTGTCACAATTATTATATTCCAACATGTTTAAAATTTGAAGAATATTTATCTATAAATTAGTCACATTCATGCAAATCTTATGAAAATAGTTCAAAAATATGTTTCAAATTAAAATCATTTACATATATAATGTTTTAAATATATTACATAAACTAATTAAAATATATTATACCTATTATATCAATATCAAATATTGATTTTTAACAGTAACAAAAGTAATAATTTGTAAGACTACCAAAAAAAAAAAAAAAAAAAGAAACGTCTTTTTTCTAGAATATTCTGTTATATTTGTTATATGACTATCAATATGCATGACACTTCAAAATTTTATAATTAAGAAATTTATTGAAGTAACTTATTTGTTCTACAATTTTAACGTAAAATTTACAGACTAATTTTTATGTAATAAATTATTTATACGCAGTACATAAATTATAATTTCGGTCAATAAATAAAAATATTAGTAGTATATAAGTTATTTTAATTGAATAATAAAAAATACAATATATAAACAATCCATCAACACCAAATTTGATATTTTCGTGTTGGTTGGAGTTGTGCTCTAAGAATAATTAAAACATCTCAACTCCTGTCTTAATTCAATTATTACATTCATGACATTGTACTTTATACAGTATTTATCAATAAATATACTTTTGTTTCTTTTTGAGGTCAACAAATACCATTTTATTCATTATCCAAATCTATAGCCAATTAGAAGGGACGCGTACAATATTATGTCACCAGTGAACCAGTATGACATAGATAAAATGAGTCGCTGCAAAACACTGTTTATAATTATATCCAAATACTACTACTATTTAATTATATAACTTGATAAATATATTATTTAATTAAGACTAACAAAACTTACAAACTTATACAACAGTAAATAAAACTGCACATTAAAGATGAAATAGATATAATGCTTGATTAGATTATAGGAAAGAGATCGTATACAAAAGACTCTTCCCTTGAAAAATAAGAAGTAATCTGAGGCGTCCAAATTTTATCATATGCGGTCCAAATTTTTAATACATTTTATCCGATTTTATAGAGTGTAGGGTTAGTTTTGTATTTTTCTCTTTAAAATATGGACGGTTTTCTTCCCTAGAATTAAGGTATTTGAAATGGTTTGATTTTATTATCCTAAAATCACGCATGGGATCATTTAATTGGTTTATTAAAATATATTATTTGAATTGATTTGATAAATTATCTGATCTATCTAATTTAATGATTAAATTAGCGTTTTTTCAGTCCATTCTTTCGTATATATATCCCAGGACCGATTTAACAATGCATTTCATTTTACAATATAATGCATTTCATGTATTAGATCAATGCATAATTTCCTTCCATGAATATAGAGCAATTTTTTTAACGCATTTGATTTTTCTTACAGTATTATTCATGACCATTTGATCCATAATGATAAATTGTGCATCATTCACCATCCACAATAAAAGAATACATTATTTAAAAAATATAAATTATTTCAAAAAATTGGAAGTGTTGCTCATAGTTGATCACTGTAGTAGTTTTCCCAACAACATAATACTTTCTTTGACTATTTTTGAAAAACCATAGTTCTTTCTACTGCTTTTCGTGATGCATTCGAAATTTGAAGATAAGGATTTGTTATTATATTTTTAAGGTTTTTGAATTTTGTGATCATGCTACCCCATATTTCGCACACATCTCGTAGTTGATTTTCCATGATTTTAGATTGCTACAAATTGACTATAATGACCTTAAACGAATTTAATTTAGTGTTGTTAATTAATATAGTAATATATGAATAATAATAAACAATTAATCTTGACCATTAGATTTTAGCAAATCAAGGGCTGAGAATGCTTCTTATTTCTTATGGTAAGAGAATTTTATACAAGAACTCACCCCATATATATATATATATATATATATATATATATATATATATATATATATATATATATCTTGTAATTCTCTAAAAAAAAAATGAAATAGATATATATCACAAGTAGGTAGGTTGTCCATAGAAAACATAATAATCAACATGTCTTGCTACAACAACTTCATTTATGGTTGGAATAACCATACATAATATTTTATAAATAATAGCATAATACATGAAATTAAAATAAATATGAAATAAATTAAGAACAGATACAATCACACCTTTTTTATCATATCATTATCACACACTCAGCAGCAGATGCCAACCACACGTACCCTTGGCTGAATTAATTAACGTGCGGCACACTGTGAAGCACCACCGTCTCCACCGTGAGGCCCGGCCCGAACCCGAAGAGCACCCCCCAATCCAGCCCCTCTCCGGTGGTGCTCAGCCCCTCCTTGGCGGAGGACTTCCTCATCTCATCCAAGATAAACAGCACGCACGCGCTCGACATGTTGCCGTACTCGCTCAGCACGTGCCTCGTCGACCGGAGTTTCTCGGGCTTCAGCCCGAGCTTCGCCTCCACCTGATCCAGTATCGCCGGCCCGCCCGGATGCGCAATCCAGAACACCGAATTCCAATCCGAAATCCCCAACGGCGCGAACGCCTCCTTCAGGCTCTTCTCAATGTTCTTCGAGATGAGGCCCGGTACGTCTTTCAGCAGATGGAACGTCAGCCCCACCTCGCGGAGGTGCCCGTCGATCGCCCCGTCGCTGTCGGGTAGGATCGTCTGCGCCGCCGAGACCAGCTCGAACAGCGGCCTCTCGACCCCGACCACGGGGTCGGAACCGACGATCACGGCCGCGGCCCCATCGCCGAACAGCGCCTGCCCGACCAGGCTGTCTAGGTGGCTCTCGCTGGGGCCGCGGAACGTCACGGCGGTGATCTCGGAGCAGACGACCAAAACCCTAGCGCCGGCGTTGTTCTCCGCGAGGTCCTTGGCCATGCGGAGGACCGTGCCGCCGGCGAAGCAGCCCTGCTGGTACATCATGAAGCGCTTCACGGAAGGGCGGAGGCCGAGGAGCTTCGTGAGCTGGTAGTCGGCGCCGGGCATGTCGACGCCGCTGGTGGTGCAGAACACGAGGTGGGTGATCTTGGATTTGGACTGCCCCCATTCCTTGATCGCCTTCTGCGCCGCCTCCTTCCCCAGCTTCGGCACCTCCACCACCACGATGTCCTGCCGCGCGTCCAGCGACGGCGCCATGTACGCCGTGATGTTTGGGTTCTCCTTCAGGTACTCCTCCGTCAGGTGCATGTACCGTTTCTTGATCATCGATTTCTCGCCTGCAAACAATTCAACAACAAAAAAGTTTAGTGTTCCTCCTTCTAGAGAGAGAATCATATATACCAGAAAACAGACGAGATCCTCTGTTCCAAAATTGAAGTGTTTTGATTGCGGATGAGTGATCTTTCTACTAAATCCCACGTAAGAACTTCCATGCAAAATCTACGGCCGCGGCGGCCGCAGAGTAACTCAGTTTTTCTCTCTCTTCCAAGAGGTTGGGGAGAGAGGGAAATTGAAGTTCCATTTTAGAGCATTTTCAATGTGTTTCGTTATTAATGGAAAGCCACCCAATTTACCACTAATGGAAAGTTTGAAGATCAATGTAACAAAAATACAGAAAGTGTAGCGAGTGAAATAAAAAATAAAAAAATAAAAAGGAAATCATACACATGCGAACAAATTTTTCTTTGAGGTCGGTCTTATGCTCGCTGTTAGTGATGCGGAAGTAGTAATCGGGATAGGTGCTTTGGTCGACGCAATTCGTTGGCACGGCGGTGCCGATGGCCAACACGGTGGCCGGACCCTCGGCACGTTGAGCACGGCGGATTTCCTCCACGGTCACCATTTTAGTCGCCGGAAAAAGTGATGTTTGTGGCGGGAGTTAAAATTCAGTGGTGTGTGATAAAAGTGAGTATTGGTTGATGGAAAAAGTTAAGGGGAATGGGGGCTATATATATGATGTGTTATAAGTTTGGTAGCTGGAATCACGTGTTGGAGTAAAGCCTAGTTGAGTTGAGTTTCAACAACTAAGGGCAAGGGCCGCGGCATGGGCAGGGGTGGCACGTGACATAGAACCATCCACGTGTTTAGTATTTTTTTTTTTGGTACCAAATTCCTCTCTAAAAATTAGGTTATATGAGAGGATCATAATTAATTTCAAGAAGTGTGCATCATCATTTAGTTAAAGTTGTATATAGTTTTGTGAATGAGAAAGTCGCTCTCTTTTTTCTTCTTTTTCAAAAAGTAACATCCGTTAATGAGAGATAAAAATAATTTGAAGGGTTTAGTTTAGAATAAAGACTTTGAAGGAGAACGATCTTGTTAGGTTCAATTTTCATGGCCTGTTTCTTGCTTTTGGTATTTGTACCTAAGAATATGATGTTGCCTTTATTTTTATTTTTTTTGGCAAATAAAATGTTTTATTTTACCAAATGAGCTTTGAAAAGCAACATGTTACAATCAAACAATGCACTAATAATTATTAGTGCATTGTTTGATTGTAACATATTGCTTTTCAAAGCTCATTTGGTGAAATAACGTGCTAGCTTTAAGTCCTTCTTACAATACATGGTAATCTGAATCTGACACAAAGAAACAAGGCTTTCCATACCATAATAAGAGTTTTGAAACTTCCTTCTATTCATCTCAATCCATAGTTGATAGATCACAACACTCACCACAAATCTATATAGTTTTTGTTTCCCTCTTTTGGATTTGCATTGAGTAACCAGAAATTGCTTTTCCTCTTCCCATCCATGAATGCTTTTATTCAATCCACACCAGCTTGAAACTTGATTCCATACTTGAGCAGAGAAAGTACACTTGAAAAACAGATGGTCAAGTGTCTCATCATCACGTTGCATAGGCTACACCGCTTATCTACATTCACTCCAAACTGTGATAATCTATCACAAGTGCTAAGCCTTCCCATCACTGCAAGCCAAATGATAAATGTATTTTTAGGAGGGGAAATGTTGCAGCTAATCAATGTGATGCCTGGCGCAAAACTACGGAGTGATCACCGGTGCACGGATAAGGAGCGACTCTTATATGACTTCAAAGCGGAGGGGGACAGGAATGAACCGAAACACATCCGAATGAGAAGGATTCCTAAATATGTTGGAATGAGATGACATATTCGAGGAGAGCTTAAAAGAATTGATAGGTGCTACTCATGCCATCAACATGCATCTTCTTTTCTCTGGTGCCTATAATGGAAGAACTTCAAGGTTAAGCGTGCTTGGCCTGGAGCAATTATATAATGGGTGACCTCCTAGGATGTTTTCCTAGGAAGTGTGCGAGTGAGGACAAAACACGCTAGAAAGGACTAGAAATGGTTTGTGGGGCCATCCGTCATTCCGGACGTCGGGTCGTTACAATCAACTTGTGCCATGGGACCTTTTGGACAGTTCCTCTCATGTCAAGATAGGCTTTTCTAATAGAGAAAGTAGGATATATTAGTACTTGATTACAAACCAATAAGCTTGTAAGGTAGTCTCGAGCTCCAAATATCTTCCTAAACCACCCGCGAAGCTTTGGGAGGGATAGTCATGGTTAAGATGTCATGTTGCTTGATGTAATAGCCATGAATCCATTGCACCCAAATCCTATCTTTTTTCTGTGACAAACACCACAGAAGCTTACATAGAGCTGCTTTTGACATTCCATCCACCAGTAATCTTCGGAAGACACATCTGATCCCATGAAACTAATGCTTTTTTGGATGTATTTGCACTTCCAGTCCATTAAAAAGTCATGCAAGCTGTTTGAATCACCTTTAGTACTTTTTGTGGAATTAAGAAAAACTTGACACCAGTAATTTTACATACTAGTGAGCACTGATGTAATCAGTTAAAGCCTTCCTACCTAAAATAGCATCTTAGAGCTCCAACAGTCAATTTTAGCCAAAAAATATTTTGATTAATGATTGGCATTGCACCACTGAAAACTTCTTGGCATTGCCAAAATCTTCCTGTTGCTTGATCTAATAGTCATGTTGCCTTTAATTTTCTTTTTTTGCTAAAATAAAAATAATATCAATTTAATTATTAAGTTGACGGGTCAGCAGGAGGAACTTTAAGTGTCAATATATTGGAAATTATGGATTTATAAATCTAAAATTGGTAATGAACGATGTGTTTTGGTTGTAATTTTTTATACTAAATCAATGTTAATAAATTGAGATTCGAGAGAACAAAGTCAACACTAAAATAGAAACACAAGGCATTTGATCCTAATAAACCGAGAGGATGAGGGCAATTTGATCCAATGAACTGTTAGGAGTTAATTAAAGTTAATTTATAGTTGGAATTTATAGAGGGCAATTTCTAGCTTGTAATCTACATCTCAAAAACGTTCGAGATGGGCTAGCTAGAGACTAGAGTGACCAAGAGATCGCCTTAGATAAAATTGTATTCTATCATAGATTGGTTAGTAGGGTGATTTCTAATTGATTATCCATAGAGTTGTCAAGTGGACCGGTCCAACCCAGCCCAGCCCGACCCAAGATCATTATAGGTCGGCCCAGGCCCGACCCAATTAAAAAGTTATTACGTCTTAAATGTACTGAAGAAGCAGAAGTTTTAGAAAAGAGAGAAGGAGCAATAGAGGAGAGAGAAAGCTGTGATTGAGAGAGATTTTCATTTTCCAAAACTAACTTCTCCAAAGCCAGAATGCAAATATATACAAAAGAGAAAGCAGAGAAAAAAAGCAGAGAAAAGAAGCTTCTCGACTATCTGTCTAACTAACTATCTTTCTATTTTGACTTTCTCATACTACTAAGATGCTGACTCAACATTTACAAAGAAGAATAAAAATACTTTAACATGCTCCCAAAAAGGATTCTCCATCTGCAAAGACTCAACCATGATCTTCAAGAGGCTGGAGATGAAGTTTATCTCGTAAAGAACAGAAGCGAGGTTCAGCTAATGGTTTGGTGAAGATGTCCGCGATCTGATCAAGGGCTGGAACATGCCCAACATCAAGAAAACCATCGTGAACCGCACTACAAGAAATTGAGGTTTTTAACCACACATAAGTTGCCACACATAATAATGTGTGGGTATTCAGTGACACATAATTGTAAGATGTGTGGGTGAATCAACTTGACAATTTTCTTTTCTTTTTGACAATTAATATGTGTGACTAAAACATTTTAGCCGCATTTTCAATTTTGGCGGAATGGTTCCCTCCATATCTTTTAGCTTTGGAAGATTTGGCTCTAAATTATTTCTGCTTATTTAGTATTTTTAATTATATAAATGTTATATATGTAGAAAAAAACTATTGCAATTTTTTGTTCCCACAAATATAGATGACGTGGAACTAAATTAATGAATTAAAAATAGGCTTCCTAATTTTTTTATACATTATTTTATCCTTTTTTTCTAATGATTCCCAAATTTATTTTATCTTATTAATAAATTATTTTTGATAAATTTATTTTATATTTAATGGTATTAATTGATCATCTTTTTGTCGACCACGTTGGATAATCAATTTAAACAACAACAAAAAAAGTGGTAATTAATTTTATAGAAGAAAGCGAGGAGCGGCATCAGTCGAATAAAATAAAAATACGAAAATATTGGAATAGCCCGCGAACACCGAAAATTTTGAAAGAAACCGCCGCGGTCGTGATACTAATCCACACACTCTTCTTGTATCTCTGCACTTCTTCTCACCCCCAATACTTTCGGCCAATTTGTTTTATCAGTATTTCATGATAAGGTGATTCGTTTATTATTTATTTAATCTTTTCATTTTTCTAGAAAAATCGTCTTCAGGGAAAACGTTGACCACCTTCCTTCTCGATTAATTATCAAGCGATGTTTGTTCTTCAATTTGATAGGTACAACATATATTTTGTTTGGTGAAAGTTCTTTCTACAGATTGTTCTATTAGAATATCTCCAGTAAATTGGACTTTTAAGGATGTTCGTGTACTGAAATCTGGTAAGATTTGCAATTTTGTCATTGTTTATGTTGCTTAATTTTGATTAGTTATGTCACTGTTGTTATATTATTGTAAAAGTCTTGTCATTTTTTTGTGTTCAAACACACAACTGGTTGTTTCGATTTCCTAAGAATCATCTTAATTTAAGTTGCTAATGTTCAGGTCTGCAAAGAAGAACTACAAGGCTCATTCAACCGGAAGCTAGTTAGATGCGAGTCTGCAGCAGATACTATGCATTCCTACTTGGTTTAAAGATGTTAATAGGTATGCTTATTCCTTTTTGGTGTGAATCATTACTTCTATAGATATGCTATCTAGTTTGTAGTGATTGTTGGTTTGCTCATATATTCAGATTTGGTGTTCAATTCAGAGCCTAAAGAAAGGATCACTTAATGGCTAGTTCAAGTAATTGGATAGAAGGAACCATGTGACCACCAAGCCAACTCCTGTGCCTACGCTATATGAGATCATATACAAGTAGAAGCAACAATCATCAATTAGTTCACGTATATTGTAGATTCTTTGTACAAAGTTCTTTTGTAGTTGATATTTACACATTGTTTATTTTGACTTTATTTAATAGATTTACTTAGTATTTTTGTACCACAATCTTAATATAGCAATTATGTGTTGTGTCAATTGTCCTGAATTCTTAGATCTATGAATTTGTCATGATTAACCAAAATGTTATCATTCACATATTATAATTTAAAAAATTCAAATACACATTTTACACGCAATTGAGTTAAATTATATTTGCAGACAATAATATTTTTTCTAATAATGAACTACTATTAAAAAGGATTGTCCACACATAAGAATTGCCACGTGTCAAATTACACATCAACATACTCACAATGATGCAACAGACACGTCATTAGCCATGTCATTTCCACATCATCACTAAATACATGGCAAACATATTTAACCACACATATTGTATAGTTTTAGTGACAAACATATGTGTAGGTAAAAAAAATGATTTATCGACACATAAATATATGTGTGGCTAAACATTTTTCTCTACAGAATTATAGCGACACTTGTTGACATTTAATTTATGTGTGGGTAAATAGTTATAGTCACACATGAGCATATTTTTACCCACATTTATATGTGTGGGTGAAACCTTAATTTCTTGTATTCTCCCGAACAAAATATACGTCAACTTCTATGTGTTTGGTGCGGGCGTGAAAGACGGAATTGGAAGCGAGAGCAACCGCACTAGAGTTATCACACCATATCTTGTGTGGAGCAGCAACAGGAAGAGATAACTCATGGCAAACGGAATCAAGCCAAACCAATTCTGTAGCTGCATTTGCCAAAGCTCGATACTCTGATTCCGTGCTACTGCGTGAGACAACCAACTGCTTCTTTGAACTCCAAGTAATGAGATTGTCTCCATAAAACACACAGTGACCACTGGTGGATCGGCGATCATCTACAGAACTACCATAGTCTGCATCGGAGAAACCAACTAACCGATAAGAAGAAGAGGGCTTGAAGTGAAGAGCCATGGAAGTAGTACCCTTGAGATACCGAAGTAAGCGTTTACAAGCTGCCCAATGCAAAGTAGAAGGATTTTGCAGGAATTGACTTAATTTATTAACTGTAAAAGCAATGTCAGAGCGTGTGTGAGTAAGATATTGTAGTGCACCAATAGTGCTGCGGTATAGAGTGGGGTCTGAGAAAGGTAAGCCACCATCTTTGGAGAGTTTGGTGGCAGGAGTCATCGGAGTAGAACATGGATGACAATCACTCATCTTTGTTTTGAGAAGAAGCTCATGTAAATATTTCTTTTGACAAAGAAAGTAGACAGAATTGGACCGAGTTACCTCAATACCCAAGAAATAATGGAGTTCTCCCAATGTAGAAAGAGCAAACTCAGCATGAAGGAGATCAATAATGCGTTTGACTTCATCTGGGCTATCACCTGTGACAAGAATGTCATCAACATAGATTAAAATAATAGTGGTAATGCCATTGACATGGTTGTGGAAAAGGGAGAAATCAGAGGTAGATCTCTTGAAGCCAATCGTGTAAAGATACCCACGAAGCTTATCATACCAAGCACGGGGTGCTTGTTTCAAACCATAGAGAAATTTCTGGAGTTTGTAAACGTAGTCCGGATGCTCAGGATCTTCAAAGCCCTTTGGTTGGGACATATAAATGGTATCTTGAAGATCACCATTTAAAAAGGCGTTGTTGATGTCAATCTGTTGTATAAGCTTGACCGCAGCAAGAAAGCAAAGATGAGCCTAATAGTAGAAGACTTTACAACCGGACTAAACACCTCAAGAAAATCAACTCCCGCAAGTTGCTCAAAGCCACGAGCAACAAGTCTTTCCTTGAGCTTATCCAACTCCCAGTAGAAAAAGTTTTGACACGAAATACCCATTTGTTACTGATTACTTTGTAATGAGGAGAGGGAGGAATAAGAATCCAGGTACCTTTAATATTAAGAGCTTGGAGCTCCTTTTCCATAGCAGAAAACCACCCCGGATTAGTAAGAGCCTCATCATATGACGTGGGCACGGTAGGAAGCTTTGTGGGAGTAGTCATGACTAGTAAAGCTTCATCAAGGTTAGTGCAGAAAACAATCAAAGCCTCATGTAGAAGTGAAGAAGTGACAGGAGCAGAATCTTGCTGGGAGACATATTACTTAGGCTTGAAAATTCCATGCTTGGACCTGGTAATCATGGCGTGGTTATTGGATGGAGGAGGTGGTGGTGGAGGAGGTGAATGAGGAGAGGGGGATGGGGTTTCTGCAAAAGATGAAATAAAGTCTGCAGAGGATGAGCTGGAAGAGACATGAGGTGTAGCTGAAAATGATGATGAAGAAGATGATGAAGAAGATGATGAGGATTGAGGGGACATGTAAGATGAAGTATTAGATGATGATGAAGATGGGGAAGGTATGGGAACAGGTAGAGGAAGGATTGGAAGATGATGAGAGGAGTATGAAGATTGAGAGGGAACTGCTGCAGAGAATAGTGATTCATAAGGAAATTCAAACTCATTAAAATGGACAGTATCAGCAATATAAAGTCGTTTGGTAGAACTTAAGCACTTATATCCTTTATGACAGTCACTATAGCCAAGAAACACACACTTGGAGGACCGGAATTGAAGCTTGTGTTGATTATAAGGTTTGAGATAAGGAAAACATGCACATCCAAACACTTTCAAGTGCTTATAATCAGGTGATTTATGAAACAAAGACTGAAAAGGAGAGGAGTCGTTTAAGGAAGGGGTTGGTAATCTGTTAATGAGGAAAACAGCTGCTTGGAAAGCATCCCACCAATATTCAAAGGGAAGTTTAGATTGAGCAAGCAGAGTAAGACCTGTGTCCACCACATGTTGGTGTTTTCTTTCTACCCTCCCATTTTGAACATGGATATAAGGACATGGATGTTGGAAGTGAATTCCTTGAGTTTGAAGATGACTAACAAGAGGCCTAAACTCACCCCCCTCAGTCTGTTTGAAGTGTTTTAATGGTGACAGAAAACTGACATTTTATCATGGCTATAAAGTTGTAAACAGTGCTTGCAGTTTGAGATTTGTCAGTAAGAGGATAGAGCCAAGAAAAATTAGTGTAATCATCAACAAAAAGAATGTAGTATTTATAACCAGCAGTAGATGGACTATAAGCTGGCCCCCATAGATCAGAGTGAATGATTTCAAAAGGAGCTACAGATTTGACAGATTGTGTAACATAAGGAACTTGATGCAACTTTCTAATTCTACAAGCTTTACAAAAACTAAGAGATGTAGATTTAAATGGAATATGGAGTTCTTTACACACTTTAGCCAAAACATGTGGTCCAGGATGACCAAGAGATCTATGCAAAATATCTAAATTGGTACAGACTCTAGTAGAAGAACTAGAAGATACATGATCTTGAGAAGAAGCTACAGACAAACTAGACTTCTTATTACAACTTGAAGTAGTAGAAGCAAGAAAAATAGCAGGATCAACAGGTGAAGGAGGCACAGGTGGAGGAGGCTTGGATGATGAAAGTGATGCAGTCTTGTAGAAAGATGAGAGATCAAGCTGGTAGAGACCTTTAGACAGAGTGCCCCTCGGCAGAATCTTGTGAGTTTTGTGATCCTTTACAAAGCAGGAGTTGTGGTTAAACTCTATGGTTACTTGATTGTCTTTGGTAAATCGAGAGATGCTTAAAAGGTTTTTAGTGATGTGCGGAACAAACAGAATGTTATTAAGTAATAAGGAATTTCCAGCTGAATAAGAAAGGGGTATGGAATTTGAGCCAATAGAGGTGATAGGAAGAGAATTACCATTTCCAACCACAAGAGTTTCAGAGCCATTGTAGTTGTTGCTCACAGCCAAATTCTGCATGTCATTGGTGATGTGCGCAGTAGCACCACTATCCATATACCAAGTGGGATCCTCAGATGAAGGAGCTTGATTGAAACTGCCATCAGCATTAAAAACTTCTGGAGATACAGCAGTGTCAGTGAGATAAGCTTGAGAAGCAATGTTAGAATTATCAGTAAAATTGATATCAAAGCGTTTAAAACACTTAATAGCAACGTGGCCAGATCTGCCACAAAGTTGACACACGATGCCTTTGGATGTAGGCAAAGATCGAGAGAAACCGCTACGATTTCCATTTCCAGAGATATTGTGTGGGCGAAAACCAGAGCTAGTACCACCACCATGAGTATATTCTCTACCATTTCCACGATAAGCCACATTTACAGTAGGAACTGATTCGAAGAGAGAGGAATGTTGTTGTTGAATACGCAGTTCATAAGCTTGAAATGCAAATTGGACCTCTTGTAAGTTGAGAGCATCACTGCGGTGCATCATATTGACCACCAATGCCTCATATTCTGGTCCAAAACCAGAGAGAAGATAATTCACCAATTCATCATCAGAGATAACCTGTCCAACCGCAGTGAGTTAGTCGGCGTAGCCACACATTTTTAGAAAATACTCTTCAATAGACATGGCGCCTTTTTTGGTAGATTGTAGGAGAAGAAGAAGCTGGATAGTGCGAGCTTTGGATTGTGAGAGGAAGAGACGCTCCAGCACTGACCAGAAATCACAAGACGTTGTGCAGCGCACAACATGCCCTAACATTGATTCGCTCACCGAAGAGAGCATCCAACATAGAAGAAATTGATCGCGGCGCATCCACAATCCATGAGCAGGATTCGGAGTACGATCAACATTGGCGGAGGAGGATGGTTGAAAGATCGGTGAAATGGAGGCGGTTGGCGAAATAAAATCGTGAAAACCATGGGCGCGAATAGCAGAGATAGCTTGGGCACGCCAAAATGAATAATTTGATCGATCGAGCTTGATGATAGAGGGGAAATGAGGAAGATGCAGAGCTGAAGAAGAGTTATCCATTGCAGATGAAGATAAACGATGAGAAATTCAGAAAATAGCAGCGGAAGAGATGAAGATTTGTAGAAAATTGAAAAAAAAACTGAATCTGAAATGAAGAAAACTGGATCGAAGAGATCTGCAACAGGATTGTGCAGATCGTCAACAAGAACTGACGATTGATACCATCTTAAATGTACTGAAGAAGCAGAAGTTTTAGAAAAGAGAGAAGGAGCAATAGAGGAGAGAGAAAGCTGTGATTGAGAGAGATTTTCATTTTCCAAAACTAACTTCTCCAAAGTCAGAATGCAAATATATACAAAAGAGAAAGCAGAGAAAATAAGCTTCTCGACTATCTGTCTAACTAACTATCTTTCTATTTTGACTTTCTCATACTACTAAGATGGTGACTCAGCATTTACAAAGAAGAATAAAAATACTTTAACATTACGGACAACCCATTTTTCCTTGCTCAAGGCATAATTTTATACATAAGAAATGGAGTGATAATTTTATACTCTCCTTCCGCTCATTTTGTCTACTTACTGTTTGGTATGGAGATTAAGGATAAGAGTAAAAAGATAAAAGTGGGTAGATCCCACCACTTTTAATGGATTTTGCAGGGTAAATTCTTTCCTTATTGAGAAGTAAACAAATTGAGTGGAACATCCATTTAAGGGAATGTAGACAAAATGAGTGGAACGGATAGAGTACCTCATTTTACCTCTCATGTGTTTTAGACATTTCTTTCTTTATCCATCAATTTCATCCAAAGTGAATAAGATATAAAAATTATGATCCTCATGAGGATAGAGATATTATTCCTACCAAATAAGATATAAAACTTGTGGTCCCCACTATTAGGTATAAATTTATATCTCACTATATTATCCCTTCATTTAGAGGTATAAAAAGCAATCACGATCTTATTATATATAGATGAGATCAATGGACTATATTAGCAACTTGGATAACTATTTTGATAGAGTGAAGACGAATGTCAAAGAGTTGCTAGCAGAGCCCCTTGTGTCACCATAACTTATGAGTTCTCCACCCTAGTGGTCCCGAACATTGCATGTAGTTCAGGTATTCTGTTAAAGATATTAATTGTATGAGATATATATTTTCGTGAAAATTGGAACAATTTGACATATAATAATATATTTTCTTATATAGTTTTGTTTTAAGTTTGAATACATCATTTTTTAGGGGGGAAAAAAAACGACCATAGTTTGAGATATAATAACATATTGACCCTTAAAAATATGATGAATATAACTTTGCGAAACAATTAAATTTTTTAAAATGAAATTGAGTTAAATGCAAAATATTTCATTCTATAACCAAGTTTGGCTCCCATCCTTTGTTGACAAAATTCTTGCTTTCGCACTGCACTGTTCCATGACCGGGCGAAAAATAATGTCTAAACTGAGTTTTGTTAAGTAGGCCAATTCAGTAATAAATGCTTACTCAAAATAATTTCAGAATTTGCAAGGCGGGTAGTTTGTTGGCCTATATAGTTTGAAAAAGAACACTCCTACGCGGTGGAACGTACCATACAGTTAACACGGTCCACTTATTTTCACTTTATTTTATTACTATTTTCTTTTCATTTTTTATTTTTAATTAATTAATATATAATTAATTTTAATTGGAGCTTAATAAATCCCAATGAGATTAATAAACAAGGGAAGTGTCAATATAACCATAATTTACCTTATATTTCTTTATTATTATATGTTTTTTGTTCATATACCTCAGAAATTGTAAACGTGAACGTAAGCAGTCTGCTAGTAAGAAAAAGAATATCTCAAGACATAGAAAATGGTAAAACCGAATGATTTGAAGAAATAGGGAATAAAAGTCATGAAGGAGAAATTTCTCAAAAAAAATAAATAAATTAAGGTCATGAAGGAGAAGGGAAAAGAATGTTCAGAAACGGAAATTGCAATGAAAGGTAAGGGGAGTGAGTAAGATATAAGAACATAAACTATATGTCAGCAGTGTTCACGGTAGGTTCTCTCAAATAATGTGCGGCATATCAACTCTATATAAATATATGTGAGGATAGGATCCTGTGAGAACTTATCCTCCCCTGAGAACCTCGAACCATGCTTTTTTATATAATGCAATAATGTTTTCTTCAATTCATGCTTTCTTATATAAACAATGGTGATATTTAAAAATCATGCTTTTTATGTACTGCAGCTATGTTTTGATTAATAACAGTAGTAAATCATATAAAAATCAACGATTTAGATTGGTTCCTAGTTCCCATATAGAAACTAGAATCTATATAATCTAATTCTTGTATCTATATATATTATGTCTAGAGAGAGATATTCTCATCCAAGTAATAAACTACTAGTACTTATTTCTAGAATTTTATGTAGGTGGTCGCATTTGAGTCACCCATTCTGTCAATGACATTTTGGAAACTTAATACAATTCCAACCTTTAAAGTTTTCCAATATAAAGTAGTGCGATCTATTACATTAAAAATATCTATGAATTAGGAGTTTTAAATTTATTATATAGCCTAAATAATTAAACGAATGAATTCATGTCGTAGCCTAATAGCATGCCTATGCATATAACTGCCATTAATTAACATTTCGAACTTTGAATTTTTCAATGTATTCAACTATATAATAGATTTTCCTACAAAAATTATATATATATATATATATATATATATATATAAAAGACCAATTTCATTCCATAATCTAAACAACAATGAAAACATTGCATGTATGATTTACAGAATATTGCATAAGAACGATGATTTATCCACTGCGCAACGAAAATAGAGACTACACGTTCCTACTAGGGATGACAATGGGTCGGGTTTTTACGGGTACCCGCCTCTACCAAATCCTAATGGGACGAGTTTGAAAATTATTAAATAGTTTTGGGATGGGTTGGAATAGAAACATTGTACCCCATGACGGGTTTTATTTGGGTCGGGTTTGGACAATAACCTACCGGTACCGCTACCCAAACCCATTTATATATGTAAGTTAAAAAATATTATATATATAATTTATAGTATTATAATTATAAATATCAGTAAAAATAATAATAATTTTAGAATTGTATATTATTATTTTGGCCAAAATGCATACAAATTCCTGACCTTTTCTCAAATTCTGGTTTAATTCCAAACCTTTTAATTTTTGCAAAATAAATCTCTACCTTTCAATTTTGCTTAATGTTCTCCCGACGATGAATTTGGGTGAAATTCAAAGTGACGTGGCATTCAAAACGACGGCTGTTCTTCGCCTGCTTCGAATTGAGATTGTCGCGGATCCCTCCGACGCCCGACCCCGAATCCAACGGCGTCGTTTTGAACGCCACGTCACTTTGAATTTCACCCAAATTCGTCGTCGGGAGAACATTAAGCAAAATTGAAAGGTGGAGATTTATTTTGCAAAAATTAAAAGGTTTGGAATTAAACCAGAATTTGAGAAAAGGTCAGGAATTTGTATCCATTTTGGCCTATTCTTTTTAACTCACATACAAAGAAACTGTCAAGATTCCTAGTGCCTTTTAAAGTTCTCCGTAAACCTTCGCTACTTCTAAAAATCTGCTTCCAAAATATGTTACGATGCATGAAGATATTAATTGATTCTTCATAAATTTTGTTAGTAAGGAGTATTTGATTTGAGATTTATTATAATAAAATTTTCTATTGATACTTATGTTTTAATTATATTTATAATATTTTATTATTTATACTATTAAAAATTGATGTTTACTTTTCAGTATTCGGAATTTAGCGGGTAATTAATGGGTATTACCCAACGAATTTGGGACGAGGTTGGACTGAGAAAATTTTGATGGATTTAAATTTGGAAAATACTTAATGGATGATACCCGATCCTTGTCATTACTATTTCCTACTACATCAAAAGAGAAAAAAGAAAGAAGACGGCGTCGGTGTGTACCAAGATGCGCAATTAGATAGCGGTTGCAAAACTTTTTTAGTTACTAGCTAAAAGAAAGCAAGTTGCAATCTTCTCAAAAAAGAAAGAGGAGCACTCTCGTAGGAATGATATAAATACTAACAGTCGGCTTACCTAACATTAGGACTGGCAAATCGTGCGTGTCGGATCGTTATCGTGTCGACCTGTTAACGACCCGACCTGTTAAGGTCAAATCTGAACACGACCTGTTAAGGATTTGCTCGACACAACACGAATCCGATCCGAAATGTTCAAATCCGAACATGACACGAACACGACACGAACACGAAAATTACACGATTTCTATCGTGTTGACACGATACGATAACGACACGATACGACACGACACGATTAAAACATAAATTTATACGACACTATAAGCTATATAAACAATAAAAACATTAAAAATTAAACTTAAAACCCTAAGAAAAATAATAAATTAATAATTAATGATGAAAATAAAAAAATAATAAATAATAAATAAATCTTATTGGGTTACACGAACCCGACACGAATCCGATACGAACCCGACCTGATAATTTCGTGTCCATATCAGGTTACACGATAACGACCCGAATCCGATAAGGCTTGACACTAACCCATTAATTTCGTGCGTGTTCGTGTCAGATTATCGTGTCGTGTAAAAAATTGCCAGCCCTACCTAACATGAATTGTCTCTTAGCCTAGTGGCCGAGAGCAGCTTTAGCTTGCGCTTCTTTAATCCGTTGCTTGATTTGACGGACAATTTTGATCATCTCTTCAACAGCATCGGGCCCTAAAACTTTTCTTTCACCTACTTCATCCCAATAAAGCGGTGACCTACATTTTCTTCCATAAAGAGCTTCATAGGGCGCCATGCCAATTGTCATTTGATAACTGTTGTTGTATGCAAACTCAACGAGAGGCAAAACTTGCTCCCATTGGTTACCTTGGTCTAACACAACAGTTCTGAGCATATCTTCCAAAATTTGAATTGTCCTTTCGGACTGACCATCCGTCTGAGGATGAAATGCAGTGCTAAAATTTAATTTGGTACCCATCTCACTTTGTAAACTTCTCCAAAAACGAGAAGTAAACTTTGAATCTCGGTCTGAAGTGATCGACTTGGGCACACCGTGCAGACGCACGATCTCTCGAACGTACAGCTGGGCTAATTTATCTGCTCCGTAAGTTTCTGGAATTGGTATAAAGTGAGCAGATTATGTCAATCTGCCCACTATTACCCATATGGCTGTATTTCCTTTCTTAGACTTT
This sequence comes from Agastache rugosa, assembly GCA_031470985.1. Classification (NCBI taxonomy): domain Eukaryota; kingdom Viridiplantae; phylum Streptophyta; class Magnoliopsida; order Lamiales; family Lamiaceae; genus Agastache; species Agastache rugosa. The sequence continues at coordinate 13,092,628 of CM062604.1, forward strand.
GGTAACTGGGTTACAAAATCCATTGTAATACCATCCCATTTCCATTCCGGAGTTTCCAACGGCTGGAGCTTTCCATAAGGCCGTTGATGTAAAGCCTTAACTTGCTGACACGCTAAACATCGTTCTACAAATGAAGCTATATCTCACTTCATTCCTTCCCACCAAAATTTCTGCTTTAAGTCTTGATACATTTTGGTGCTTCCAGGATGAGTTGTATAAGGCGTTTCATGAGCTTCTCTCATGATCTCGACTCTTAAATTTTCTTTATCTGGAACGCAAATCCTTTCTTTAAACAGGAGAGTGTTATCTCCAGCTTCATGAAAATTTTCCGTTTCTCCTTTGCGAATCTTGAGTCTCAAATTCTCCAACTTCTCATCTTTTCTTTGAGCATCTGAAATTCTCATCTTCAAATCTGGAGTTATTTCAAAAGCTGCAATTATTTGCTCTGTAGTTTGAGGTGGTAGAACCACTTCTATTCTCAACTTTTCAAAACTTTTAATAAGCTCTTTTTCTTGAGTGAGCAGAAATCCTAACTCAGTTCTGCTCTTTCTACTCAAGGCATCGGCTACTACGTTCGCTTTTCCTGGGTGATAGGAAATTTTGCAATCGTAGTCCTTTATCAACTCAAGCCATCTTCTTTGCCTCATATTCAACTCTTTTTTCTCGAAAAAAATTTTGAGGCTCTTATGATCTGAAAAGATCTCACACTTGGCTCCATAAAGATGATGTCTCCAAATTTTTAAAGCATGCACAACTACTGCTAGCTCTAAATCATGAGTTGGGTAATTCTCCTCATGAGGTCTGAGTTGTCGTGACGCATAAGCAATAACTCTGCCATTTTGCATCAAGACACAACCCAATCCATTCTTTGATGCATCCGTATAAACGGTAAAATCTTTGCATGCGTCTGGCACTGCTAGAACTGGAGCGGTGGTTAGTTTCTTCTTAAGCTCTTGAAAACTTTCTTCGTATTCAGGAGACCATTTAAACTTAGATTCTTTCTTCAGAAGTTGGGTCATTGGCCTTGCTATCTTTGAGAATCCTTCAATGAATCTCCGATAGTAACCTGCTAGACCCAAGAAACTACGAATCTCATGGGGTGACTTTGGAGATTTCCATTCTTGAACTGCTTGCACTTTAGAATTGTCTACTTTAATTCCTTCGGAAGAAACAACATGTCCGAGGAAATTTACTTCTCTTAGCCAAAATTCACACTTGCTGAATTTGGCATATAACTTCTCCGATCTCAATTTTTCTAAGACAATTATGAGATGTTCTTCATGCTCCTGCTCACTTCTTGAGTACACAAGAATGTCGTCAATAAAGACTATGACAAATCTATCCAAAAATTCATGAAAAACTCGATTCATAAGATCCATGAATAATGCCGGAGCATTTGTCAATCCAAATGGCATTACTACAAATTCGTAGTGGCCGTATCTCGTTCGAAAAGCAGTTTTTGAAATATCTTCTTGACGAATTTTCAACTGATGATAGCCAGATTTTAAATCAATCTTTGAGAATACACTGGCTCCTTTGAGTTGATCAAACAGATCATCTATCCTTGGCAAAGGATACTTGTTCTTTAATGTCAACTTGTTTAATTCTAGATAATCTATACACACTCTTAGACTACCATCTTTCTTCTTGACAAATAAAAATGGTGCTCCCCACAGGGAAACACTGGGTCTAATAAAACCAAGATCAAACAACTCTTGCAACTGGATCTTCAATTCTTGCAATTCTTTCGGGGCCATTCTATACGGTGCCTTTGATATTGGAGCTGAATCAGGTTCAAGATCAATGGTAAACTCCAATTGCCTGTCTGGTGGTAATCCTGGCAAAACTTCAGGAAAAACATCCTTAAATTCTCGGACTACTGCTACATCATCAATTTTCTTCTCTTGGTTTTCATCTTTGTTGAGATAAACAAGATATACTTGCATATCTTTTCTTCTCAACAGTCTTCTTGCTTGAATTGCCGAAATAATCGGCATTCCTCTCTTGCTTCTCTCTATTCCGAAGAATAGTGTTGGTTCTTTTCCAGGGGCATGAAAAGAAATCTGCCTTTGCTTACACCGAATGGTAGCAAAATTTTCGGTTAACCAATCCATTCCCAAAATGATGTCTACGTCCCATATTTGAATTAGATTGAGGGTCTTGGCTAACATCTTAAGGGAACCAATCTCAAATTCTAGATTAGGGCAGACATGCGTAACTGAGGTAGATTTACCTATCGGGGTTGATACTCTTAAGTTCTGATTAGCTTTCTCTATTTTAAGGCCAAGAGTATCTACACATGCATTTGATATAAAAGAATGCGATGCACCAGTATCAAAAAGAATTATAACAGGTACATCATTTATCTGACCCATATCTGTCTGATTGCCCTGATCCTTGACACTTGCTTTCTGCTCAAGAGCAAAAATTCTCTAGTGATGCTGCCGATCTTGCTGCAGGGTTTGCTGCTTCTTTGGCTGTTGCTGCTGCTGAGGGCGAGGCACTTGGCGCGGACGTTGCTGCATCTGTGGAACTCCTTCAATGGCTTTTAAATGTGGAGGCTGATACAGATTAGATTTTTTTCCTCCACCAGTTCCTAGCTGCCTATTTGGGCACTGATAAGAATAATGCCCTGTTTGCCCACATGCATAACAGTTATTACTTCCTGCTCTGCAAATTCCCTGGTGCATCTTTCCATACTTGGGACATGCAGAAATTCCTTGTTGTCTCTGAGACGAACTTCCTTGACCAACAAAAGGAACTTTAAACTTTCCTTGGGTCGATTGCTGCTGACTCTGCCCATACCATGGCTTCTTGTTAGTTGATTTCTAGCATTCCATTTTCTCTTTCCTTTTTGAATCTGGCTTTGGTGTGAAAATTGCGGTTTAATAGCCGCTGGGGATTGAATTGGGGGAGGTGCTGGAATCTGAACTGATTTCTCTGGCTACATAGCCAGCTCCATATCTAAAGCTCGGTTTAAAGCTTCCGCATAGGTCATAGCACTTTGGCTTGCTAAGACCACCCTTATATCTTTCCTAAGTCCGGCACGAAAAAGTTCGGACATCTTCTCTTCTGAATCAACCTTATCAGGGGCAAAACGAGCTAAATCACAAAATTCACGGTCATACTCTGACACCGTCTTCTTTCCTTGCTTGAGATTTGCAAACTCATTTTCTTTTTGTTTACGATAACTTCTCGGAATATACTTTTCAAAAAGAGCTTCTTTGAATTGCTCCCAAGTAAGATTTTTAAGTTGCTCTGGAGTATAAGTTTTCTGGCGAGCTTCCCACCAGTAGTCTGCAGATCCTTTAAGCTAATAAGACATACATGTGAGACGTTCACGGTCGTCACTTCGAAGAAACTTAAAGATTAACTCTAGAGCACGAATCCATTCTTCTGCCTCTGACGGATTTCCTCTTCCATCAAAAGTTGGGGGATTTTGTCAAAGAAAAAGTTCTTCAATTCTCCTCTCAGGTTGAGGAGGTGGGGTAGGATCTTGCTGTTGTTGTTGTTGTTCTTCTTCTTCTACCCTATTTCTTCTTCTACGAGGCATTCTGATTTTAAGAAAATATAAAATCATCAAGAAATAACTTTATTCATTTCAAACTTTTCATTTTAACATTTTCATCTTATTCTTTATTGCATAAGCAATTTCTTCACAAAGCAAATAATTAAATCTTGAAACTCATCATTCAAGAAATTCATATAACATAATCACTTGCATAACTTTACTTAATAATCACACAATAGCAACATAACTTAATTTCATATCCTTTCTTAACTTGGCAATTATTATTAAAGCACTCGGTTTTTCACAACTTTTCTTAAAGAGCAGGAGGATATTTAACTTATAAATTTAACACTTATATAAACAATTAATAGAATCATTTTTTTCTTCTTTCTTTAACATCTAAAGAAATCTTATTTCCATAACATTCTTTACTTTATACTTTCATCCCATCTCTTAACTTTCCTTCATCATAACTTGAATTGATCAAATAATTTATCTGTCTTTAATAGCTCAACTTTAATTTGTAAAGAGATCTTTTCTTCTTTCATTTTTAACTTACTTTCATAACATTCTTTCCTTCTTTACTTCATCTTCTTACTTATTTTTATTCATACTTTTCCTTTCTCATAGAATATCATAACTTCACATCTTTCTCAAACATTTTAGAGAAACAACAACTTAATTTAAATAACCGCTTTGGTCATTTTTCTTCATATATGGAAAATTGCCTCTTAGAGGTCTTTTCAAAATAAGGGATTTATTTACAGCAAAAGTTATCCCTATGTCATCTGTGATGTCCTAACATCACACAAAAATACATCATTAGCGGTACGGACTACTACTCCGTTACCGATCTAACTAACCATATTATGTATTAAATATTTACACACACACACACATTTACACCATCATCATCGTCATACTTCATACATATATAAACATAGTAAACATTATCAAAAGATCACAACTCTAGTCGGACGGGTCCTCCTCTGGATCCTCCTCTGAGGTCACACTCTCAAAACTCGAACTCTCACCCTCGCTCTCAGCTCTCACGTCTCCCTCCAACGTGAGCGGAATCTCCCTGGTAACAACGGCATCCGCTGATGGCTGAAAACTAACCTCGAAGCCTAACTCACTAAATGGAATACGACGAAGTTCAGACCATCCAAGAGTAACCTCTGCAGCTGGGTCGTCTTCGTCATCCTCATCAGAGTCGTCATGGCGTGGCTTCGACGAGCTGGCCTCGTCTAAGCGCTGAGGCTCAGGGTAGTAGAAAGGCTGGAGATCAGAGGGCTCAAAAGTATGAGGAATATTCATGAACTAATAAGAAGGAGCTACCTCTAGCGGAGGTGCTGGGTAGTAATCCGAAGTAGGAGAAACAGGAACTAATGCTAAAGCATCAGTCAGTGGTGTGGGTGAAGCAATACCAACTGATGGGGAGGTAGGCTGTGCAACAAAAGCACTTTGGTCAACACCAACGTAGGAAGTCAAAGGGTCATAAACCGGCTCAGGATCAATAGGAGGAACCATGAACGGGACAGGATCATCCTGTGGCAAAAACTCAGCTAAGAGACCCTCCTCGGTGAAACTGGGAGATGGACAGTAGGGTCCTGGGGGTGGCGCTGCGTAACATAAAACGAGAGTTGATCTCTGCAATGAAACCTCGGCAATCACCATAAAGGTTGTCGTCCCAGTACTGCTTTGTCACAAATCGTGACACCAGCGAAGCTGCCCACTCCTGCCATTCCTCTGGAGAAGAGGAACCAGTCGTATGATACCATGCACACCCGAGATACCTGTCTCGCATATCTCCATCCAGAAACGATGATATCGAGCTAGGAACTCAGCTAAGGTCTCCCGATAACTCATTCTAATATGTCGAAATTCCTCCATCGCATCGCTGCCTGGCGGCGCTGCCATCCTATATAAGAAAAATTTTAAAAATTAATCACACTGAGACTAAAAACGTCTCCACGAATCCACAATTTCCACCTACTCAATATCGCTTCCCAAAGGTGGTACCAAGCTCACATTACTTTCCAAAGATAAACAACCAACTCGCTTGAACAATTGTTCCATCATAGTGCTTACTAACGTCGTCACAAAACAACCTCATCAAAACACAATCTCACAACAACAACATCAAATTCACATATAACATAAACATATATCTCAAATAAATTCAACTTAATTCAAACTTTAAACTTTTAAACGTTAGAAAACTTTTAAATGCGTACCTGACTTTGCCGGATGAGATGAGGTGCTGGACTTTTGTTGTTTAAGACTTAACTAGTCTAGACTAGACTCAAGAGAAAAATTTTCTTAGGTTTAGAGCAGTCAAGCTACTCTGATACCACTCTGTCGCAGCCCGACTAAGAATGAAGATGACCAAGCCGGTGGGTCCCACGACGTACACAATTTATGATTAACCAAGGAACAAGATAACGACCCAGTTATCCAACAAAATCAATCATACCATGAATCATACTTTCAAGGCAAACTCAAGCTGAATCAAATATCAAATAGCGGCATCAATAATAATTTATTTTTCAAGTTCAAAATCAAAATAACGAGAATGGTCAAAATACAACACCATCTCGTATCAGAGTTTTAGCAACGGCAACAAAGTTTATCAAGTCATAGTTTCAATCATCATTATAGGACAACAATTACTGAATAAGTTCAGAGTGTTGCAGCGGAAAAACATATCATATCTTTGATTATATGTATGAAGACATATAACCCTGCTCAACATCAATAGAAATCCCAAAAGGTCAACAACAAAAGTCCGCCCAGTACACTCCTTTCCCATCCGAGCTAACCTGCAAATTTTAAAATAACATGCAGGGCTGAGTACTTTCACACTCAGTGGACACATGCCAAAAATAATTGAAAACTGCTGCTTAGAGCTATAGATTGAAAACTTGTCATGAAGCATAGCACACGTATTTATATATATACTAAAACAAACCTGTGCTTGCCAAAACCTTTTCTTTCATTATAAGTGATTGCAGTCAAAAAAATACTTTTTATGTATGTACCACATCTACTAAAACTTTTGCGTGTTGAGAAGTAGGCCTCCTTCTCAAACACTTGTAATCGTCCCACCAACAAGGAAGGCTCCCGATTACAACATAGTGTACACAAATCCCACCTTAAGTAGGACCGAATTCGTCTTTCCTTGGTAGAGGGTATCATACAAAAACTTCAAAAATTGGCAAGTCAATCACTTTAAAAATCATCACACACATATATATAATCATAATATCACATTCTTTATTTCTTTAGTTCAGAAAGCCCACCTGAACTGGCGACTTTATCTACAAGCTTACTTCTCGGCTTTTCCTTACTTTATGATTCCGCTCGATCCTTCATTTTAAGAATTAATTTAAATATAAGAGCGAGAAAAGTTTAAATATTAAAATAAGGAATGTCGCTGCTATATTTAATATTTTCTTCTTCAATTCGACTTTTCTAGAGATTTTCTCTCGGCAATTAAAATTAAACTTTTCTAATTATTTTTCTCCCTTACTTCACTTTTCCTTAATTGATAATTAATCGATTATAACTTCAGGAAACATTTAAAAACTTATAATCATAAAATTCATCATTGAACTTCATAATAATATATTACTCAATCACATAAGCATTTAATTGACACTTAAGCTCTTTATTTAATTAATTAAGCATATTTAAATGCTTAATCTCTTTATTAACATACAATTTATAATTAAACTCATATTAATTACTTCATCAATAAATTAAACTCATTCTTTATCATATTATCATTCTAGGATAATAAACATATCCTTTAATCATATAAACATTTAATTAATACTAAAACTCTTCACTTAATTAATTAAGCATATAAAATGCTTAACTTATTTATTAACATATAATCATAACATTGCATTAATAAAATATGTGCTTAACATATTTACTTATTAATGACATACCATTAATACTTAACTCGTCATTAATACTTCATTAGCAACTAATGACCATCAGCATCTATAATTAATAGCTAACAACATCATTAGCACTAAATTAACAACTAACATCATCATTATCATTCATTTAATTTATAATAAATTCTTACTATTCATATTTTCAACTTAGAAATATTTTCGACTCGACAAACGAGTTCCGAAAAATTTCAAATTAATTCCTTGTACTTTTTATACTAAATGTGACATAATTACATAATCACATTATTAATACAGTTCTTTTATACGTATAAACTCCCGACTTCGAAAAATAGCCGAAAAATAGAAAATTCTCAAAACTTCGTATTAAAATTTCGAAAAAATTCTACGATGCTTAATTTTTATCGTATAATTCATTTCTACCATTATTTTCTTGATTAAAAATCAAATAATACTTTTATTTTCTTTGAAAATTTTCGGCCTTTTTAGAAATTGGAAAATAAATATCCAATTTCATTCAAATCAATTCCAAACATCTTAATTTAATTAATATGCTATATTTGTAGCTTAATCACTTAATTTAATTGGATAAAAATCAAAACCCTAATATATATATATTTCGGCCCTTATGGCAAAATAGGGCACATTTAATTAATATTCTAGAGATTAATTATAATCTCAATTAATCAATTTAAGCTCTAAATAATTTATTTTTAAATGCTGAAAATTCTTAAAATTATGAAATTGAGCTCTAAAAATTCTAACAAAATTCCCACATACTTAATTAAATATTATGAGCTCAATTGTATCATCAATTTCATCATCCAACACCTAAATCAAAGAGCTCTACTTTTAAACCCTAGATGCTTCGACAATTTCTACAATTGGCATAATTATGCTTCAAACAATTAACTCAATACATAAACATGCTAATAACATCATTTAAACCCACATTGATCATCAAATCAAGTATAGAACATCAGAATCAAATATTCATATTTTTGGCCAAAACCTTCGGCCATTTTGAAACAAATAAGTAAAATGATTATTCTTGCTCAATCCAATTATCCAACATGCTTATAATCATCATAGAAGTTCATCATAATCATCAATTCAACCATAGGATCAAAGAAATAAATTTTCTAATTTATTTCATATATATTTCGAAAAAATAAAAATAATGGTAGAATTGATTTCTCAATGATTAAATCATAGAAATGTAATCTAAATTACTCCCTAATCATCATACTTGAAGATCAAATCCATTCTCTATCATATATATAATTTTCGAAATTTTAAAAATTAAAACTAAATGGAATTTCATGCTTAAACTTGAGTTATCCACTTAACTAATGAAAGATCTTACCTTTTTAGAAGATTTTAGTACCACTTTCTTTGATCAAGCAAGCTAAATTTCTTCTCTTGATTTGAGTATGTGTGTGCTCTGCTTTGTGAGTGTGTGTCGTGTGTTTTAGTGTGTGTTGTGTGTGTTCTGCGTGAGATGAGAGTTGAGAGAGAAGAGAGATGCATTACTTAATTAAATACTAAACTATCTCATATAATACATTGAATTTGACTAACATACATGCTTAGTCACCCAACATCCCTCATCATTATGTTGGGGGACAAGCCTAGGTGTCACATATATATATTAATTAAATAATAGGTTTTAGTGATCTAACATGTGCTAATTTAGTCATTAACCATAGATTAATAATTAAATTAATCATTAATAATTAACAAACAAGATTTAACTTGGAAATAATAATTAAGCTTATACCATAAGCTTTATTTTCTAGGAAAAATTATGCTTAATATCTTAGCTTAATTAATTAATTAAACATCTATTTAACTAATTAAACATTAAGCATAAAAATCTCATTTTAATCGATCAATTAATTCTCTAATTAATTGATCGTTCATCAAATAAATAATCATAGAGGCTTTAATTAAATGCTCTCGATATATATAAATTTATTAGGGTTTCTCAAACCCTAATATAAACTTCCTTTAAAAATTTTCGGAATTAAAATCCGAAAATTAAATAAATTGCCGGAGAAAATTCATAAATCCCTAGAAAATCAAATACTTCAAAAATGGCACATATTTCACATATAATGCAAATATAATAGCACATAATCATAAACACCTTTAATATTTCATTTCGGATTAACCGAAACGAAAATAAAACTTAAATTATCAAAATTCAGCAAATTAGGGCTGCCGAATTAATTTATCTGCCGGAACTTAACTTCATACTAAATTCTCGCATTTTAAATATTCTAGTTAATTATCTTAATTATTTACTAAGATTAATTATGAAAAAGGCGGGATACTACACAGCTGGATCTGCTATGTTGGATCCTCTAAGCATGAGTCAGCTCAGCTTCCTTAGCTCTGTTGGATCTACTTCCTTTTACCAGGCCCGGCCCGAAAATTCGTCGGGCCTGGAAAATTCGTCGGGCCGGGCCTAAATTGACAGCTCTAGTAAAGCACCACAATAATTTACATATGGCTGCCTTGTTCCATTCTCGAGTATCAGTGATAGTCAAGCCCCCTGCTGATTTAGGTAAACACAACATCTCCCACGCGACAAGAGCCTTCCTTGTACCTCCGGATGTGCCAGTCCAAAGGAAGGATCGACAAGCTGATTGTACTAGCTGCATTCCCAGGTTGAGTGTTGCTCTTTTGCTGCTGCCACTGTTGTTTTTTCTTCACAGAGATGTTTACTTTCTGTTCTTTGATATTACAATTATGGCCTGCCACTTGACAAATCTTGCAGAATGGCGGCACCCAATCGTAAAATATTTTCTGTTTAACTTGCTTCCCATTAGTGCCTTCAATCTGAATCTTATGCTTAAGGGGTTGGGTTACATCAACTTCGATCAATATTCTTGCATAAGAAATACGTGTCTGCTGTGATGTACATTCATCCGCATTCAAAGGTTTCCATATCAAACTCCCAATTCTACTTTGAGAATTCGCCCCCCAACAATTCAACGGAAGGTTTGGTAATTGTATCCACAACGGGATTACTTTGAGTACTATCTCGTTTTCAAAGCAGAAATCCTCTCTGCCCAAGCTTTTACAATCACCGGCCTATTTGCTAATGTGCGAGGCCCAGCAAATAAGACACTATTCCTTTCCTCCTCAATCACAAATCGAACCACAAAGTAGCCTTCCACATGATAAAAGATTTCTGGGGTAGTCGCTTAAAATACACAAAATTTTGTCCATTTCATACATTTTTCACAAATTTTCAATTTTTTAAGCACACAAGCTTTACATATGTTGTAATTTTCCCACAATTTATAAATTCAATCAAGTTGAAATTGATTTGATGGTAAAAATTGTCTACAAAATCATATCATCCGACAAAATTATTAATTTAAAGACTGAATTTGCTTAAAACAAACAAATTTGCGCAATTTTTTTGGCTTAAAGGGCAAACTTTTGGTTTAAAGAGCAAAAAGTTGTGTACTTTAAGCAAATCAATAATTTAAATAAAAAATGATGTCGTACAATATGTCCATGTTGATAATTCTGACTACCACAACCGCTTCAATTGGCCAAATTTGTAAATCGTAGCAGCAATGTAACAAATGTAGTTTGTGTAATTAGAAAAAAAATTGGAAGTTAGTGGGAAAAAAAAAGGGCTCAAATTTATGTATTTTAAGCGAATTAAACTTGAATAATATATATAGTTAAATAGTTTAACCATAATAACATCACTTCTCTTAATTTAAATTCAACCTCGTAACATTTTCATGAACATCGTTTTCGATACTACTTATTATGTAACACCCTAATCTAATTAAAGTGTTAAAACTATATTTAAATATATATTTAATGCGGAATTATGAATTTTTTTTTCTTGAAATAAAACACGAAAAGAAAGTTTTTCTGAAATAATTAAATAAATAAAACCTAAATTCTAGAAATGTGACATCTTATTAAATAAAATAGTAAGTAGCCAAAACCATTTTAAACAAAAGGAAATAAAGTAAATATAATTCATTGTCTAAACGGTTAATGCCCAAAAAGAAACAAAAGTAAATTTAATTCATTTGGACTCGTCATTCGACACTCCACGCCTCCAACTTCAAGCACTTGAAAAGTTTAATTTGGGGATGAGTATACGCGAATATACTCAATGTGGGCACTTATACCAACCATTTGTCCAATTTAATAAAAATAGACGCACGTAGTGAAGATTAAAGTCAAACGCGTCAATAAATATGAGCAAAGTCAATGGACAATTCAACACGGTCCTGCTCATCATATGATATCAAATGAATTGAACGCAAATAAGTGAGAGCAAAGTCAATGGACAACTTAGCACGGTCCTGCTCAACACTAAATGTCAAATAATCACACGGCAACTCACAAAATATTAAAATGGACAAAATTAAATCAACGGTATAAAGTTAAGTAAGATCCCACACCTTAATTCACTTGGGAAGACGAAACGAGCAAACTCAAAATAAATTCAACGCCTTAGTCGCGCCGCACCTAAATATTTATAAGATTAAAGTTTATAAATGCAAGATTGAATATTGAATACACAGGTGAACCGTTTGCATGATGCAAAAACGTGTGCTTGTTTTTTCCCTAATCTGTATGCTTAATATAATATCATAACTATATATATATATATATAATCAACAACAAAAACCCTACGTACTGAAATGGTAAAAAATAAAAATTCCTAGGCTACTATATAGCTTATATATTTATAAATACATTATACATATTTGCCTAGCTATATTAAAAAAACATTAATTAATTAATAACACTAAATCTCATATTGTTTTGAAAACAAAAGTTTCAAAATAATTATAAAAATAAAAATTTAATCTCTACTGTAAACGTGTATTTATGTATATATATTTCTTAACTATAATAGCTCAAAATGTTGAAATCAAACTCAACTCTCTCTCTTCCTATTCCCACGTCACACACACATATTTAATTAACACAAATTAATTAAACTTATTATCTAATACAACTTAAATAATTAATAAAATTATTTTATAAGAGGTTTATCCTATTGAAAATTAAAACCTGACATACACAAATAATATATATATATATATATATATATATATATATTTTTCCTTAAAATTTCCCTTGTACATACATCTTAGGCATAATCACAATTAATTAAAAAAATAAGAAAAAGATAATCGAAAGCAAAATTCCTATCACTTCTCATTCAATTCCTTCGACTGACACAAAATTGAGAAGAATAAAACTCTAACCTTGCATGCTATACAAGTACCTTATATGCATATATACGTGTAATTTATTTAACTCGTGTAATTTATTTAGCTCATGCAGGGAAAATTCATAATATAATAAATAAGTAGACAAAACATCTCATCTATGACATTTAGGAAAACATGCTTTAAATTTCAGACTATTCTAAACCTGACCAACTAAATAGTTTCTCAATTATAATCTACCTTGAAATAATTTACGAATATGATGCGTATGGAGTACTTTGAAAGGTAAAATAAAATAAATAAAAGAGAATATGGAGTACCTTATTTTCAAAAGTTTAGTTGCTGGAGTACAAGAAATAAAGATGAAGTTTTCTTTAAATGAGGATTTTCGGCGTAGACAGAAAAAAAGAAAAGAACAAGACCACCATTGTATTTATAGATAAAAATTTTAGGGTTTTACGGATGCTTATTGATTTAATTCAAATAGAGGGATGATTGGCAAAATTGATTCTGCTTATAAAATTGAGGATGATTTGGAGGAAAAATTTCGTTGTAAAAGAGTTGACCAAATTTTTTTTTCTTTTAATACTAATTTATCACATTTGCTGATAATGTTCTACTTAATTAGTAATATACACTTTCCTATTTGAACTTAACAGATTTTGTATTAAAAATAAAACTTTTCTTTTAAATATAATATACATTTAAGTTTTTTATTAAAGATGCAAATTATATAGGGATGCTCATACACATGATCATAGTTAATACCCTATAATTTAAATATTATTATTATTATTAACTTCCCTTTCTTCCCAAATCTTAGAACTCCCTTCATTGGTGCCACTTTGAGAAATATTTTTTCACCAACATCAAAGTACAACTCTCTTATTCTTTTATCGGCGTAAGACTTTTGCCGATCTTGAGCCATCTTAATCCTTTCTTTGATTTTTTGAACAACCTGAACAGTTTGCTCGATAATTTCAGGGCCCAACATCTTTCTTTCTCCAACCTCGTCCCAATACAACGACGATCTACATTTCCTCCCATAGAGCGCTTCATATGGAGCCATACCAAGGGTTTGCTGATAACTGTTGTTGTAGGCGAACTCAATTAAAGGTAAATGAGTTTTCCAATTGCCTCCAATGTCTATGACACAAGTTCGCAACATATGCTCCAAAATCTGGATGGTTCTCTCAGATTGTCCGTCTGTTTGAGGATGATATGCGGTAGAGAAATTTAACTTGGTTCCCATTGCCAAGTGCAAGCTCTTCCAAAATTTGGATGTAAATCTTGGATCTCGATCAGATATAATAGAAACAGGCACTCCATGTAATCTCACAATTTCCTTCACGTACAATCGTGCCAAATGATCCATCGAGTATGTCATTCGCACGGGCAGAAAATGTGCTGATTTAGTAAGCCAATCCATGATTACCCAAATAGCATCATGTCCTTGCATGTTTCTCGGGAGTCCTACGACAAATCCATCATAATCTTTTCCCATTTCCACACTGGAATCTCCAACGGGTTTAATAATCCTGCCGGTCGTTGGTGTTCAGCCTTAACTTGTTGACACGCCAAGCATCTCCCAACATATTCAGCTATAGTTCTCTTCATTCCTCTCCACCAAAACGTCATTCGGAGGTCTTGGTACATCTTGTTGCTACCAGGATGTGCGGTGTATGAAGTGCAATGTGCTTCATCTTATATCTCTCTTATTAGATCCTTGTCTTTAGGCACACAAAGTCTACTCGCGAAGAGTAATGTTCCATCATCTGAAATTGAAAAGTTTGTCATCTCCCACTTCATTCGCCGCCTTTTTATCTTCTGCAAGAAATCGTTGGTCTCTTGGGCTTTCTTAATTCGATCTTGCAAGGTAGGCTGAACGATTAAAGCAACCATTATAGCCTTTCTAACTGTTGGGGTCACCACTTCAATGCTCAACTTTTCAAATTCCTTTACAAGAGCCTCTTCTTGAGTAATCATCGCGGTGAGTCTTCCTTCACCATTTGTTTTTTTTTTTTGCACTCTTTCTTATTTCCATCAATTAGTATTATTTGTTTCTACTAACAAAAGTTGCAGAAGAAGAACATGGAATCCATAAAGATATCACCCGAAGCCGATCAAACTTGAAGAATCTGTCAAAGCTTCAAGATAAGAGTTGCTTAACTCTCAGGAACCTCAAAGAAGACGGACGTCCAGAAGAACGTGAAGCCCATCGACAGATCCAGGCCAACGCAGTGAGAGACTGCAAAGCTCAAGAACGTCATTCACCAGGAAGGTGCAGAAAACTTCCTGGGAATGTCAAAGGAAAAAGACCTCCTCAGCCCCACTGTTTCTCTCAACATAAAAGAGAAAACGGGACATACAACTCCCTGGGATGCAAAAATCAACGTCAACAGACCTGGACCAGATGTTGATAAAACTGGAGTCTTCAAGAACAGTCATGTCAAAGCTTTTGCTCCACCACAGGAGGCACAGAAAAAGATGCAGGAGACAAAGCAGCATGCATCTATCTCCGTCCCAGCTGGGAATCGGAGACAACTTGAGGAGACAAAACATGCTGAAGCACCGTCCTCAAACAGAGGACTCAAGTCAAAGGTGCTCAGTCAGTCAGCCGAGAAGCCAGCTGACATTATGAGAGAATTCGTAATTACTCTCCGAGGAGCAGAAGGCCCACAAGCGGTCATTTCTTACGGTGGAGGAGAAGTTCATGCGCCTGCGTGAACATCATCGTCATCAACACCGCAACGGAGTATTGCAGCTGATCAAACAAGCTTAAACCCCAAGACAGATGGAATACTTCAACCGCCTTCTCCTCAGTTTCCTTCAGCTCCACAGGGACACCAGCTTCAAGATCTTCCGATGAAAGATGCTCAAGTCCCTGCACCAAGCTCAAATGAGAAACATCACCCAGCCAATGATCACCTGCAGCTGGATGATGATGATATGAGCTGAACCTAGGTCCCTCAAGTGCTAAATCAGACTTTCTCATTCAATCTAAGAAGTCTGAAGAAGTAAAATTTGCAAGGAATGAAGTTGTGCCCGACTCAGAAGATGCTATCTCCCGTGCCAACTCATCCCTCCAAGCACTCAGCTGGATCGCCCCAGCTGAATCAGGCCAATGACGCTGTATCTGAAATCACAGCTGAGGCTAATGCTACTGAAGAAGAGCCAGCTAATACAACAGCTGAGCCACCTAGACTCAAAACCTCGCTGCTCAGAGCTGAAAACCACAGTTTCGCCAAACTAAAACATCGCAACAGCCGATGGTGTATCTCTCCCACCCTGTTTGATCATGCCAAAAAGGGGGAAGTAAGAGAGAAGAGACAAGTCAATGAAGAGGCAAACTGTTGAGCTAGAGGAACCAGCTGAATCAGAATCAGCTGAAGAAGAGACGAGTCAAAAGAAAGAAGCAACGGATGCAGAAGAGAAGACCCAGCCAACTGGGATT
The DNA here is from genome assembly GCA_031470985.1 of Agastache rugosa. Taxonomy (NCBI): domain Eukaryota; kingdom Viridiplantae; phylum Streptophyta; class Magnoliopsida; order Lamiales; family Lamiaceae; genus Agastache; species Agastache rugosa. The sequence goes on from CM062604.1 coordinate 13,108,744, forward strand.
GAAGACTGAAGGATTGAAGACTGAAGATTTGAAGATTTTTTTTTTCTTCTTTCCTTTTCATGTGTTATAATGTATATTCTTACATTAATAAAACACAAGTTTTTCTGCGTCATAAGTTGTCTCATTTAGGTTTTGGCATAATCAAAAAGGGGGAAATTGTTGGGATAATTATAAGGTTTCGATTTGATACCAAAACCCAACTGATTCTCCAACCGAATAGATGATCGCGTCAACCTAAATAGTGTTTTCCAACTCGCCTGTTTGAGCTTTAGATTTTCTAAGTTTACAGGTTAAGGAAGCGGAAGACAGCAGTCGACCCAGCTGTGTCTACAGTAGGAGTCAGCTAGCGGAAGACAGCAGTCGACCCAGCTGTGTCAGAGGAGGTCAACATGCCTCGACCAATGAGGGATTGCCAAATCAGCATCCTAGACTTCAGGACCTAGGATGTGACACAAATGAAGACAGGTGCAAATTCGCCCAACGGCAGATCTTGAATTTAAGAAGAGTAGGTAAGATTCAAACGGCTCCTCCAACGACTAGTCTTGAATCTCTACCTATATAAACCCGTCTTCAATCTCAGGATCATATACGAAAAACTCTCTACAAGCTTTCATTCTCTGAAATCATCAATCTTTCAAAAGCTCCCAAGCAGTTCTACATAGTTCAAAGAACACTTTATCTAAAAGTGTTTCTAGTTCAGAAACTGCTTAGTTTTTCGTCTGTTCCCTAGGCCAAACTCTTTGTATATCTTAAAGCCTAGATTTCGAACGAGTTCATCATACTCTAAAGTTCTTAATTGTAAGAACTCGTTCACAGTTGGAACCCTAAACCAAACCCCTCTTACCCAGAAAGGTTAGGTCAAGGTTACGCTTGCTTGAAGCGGGAAATTCAAGTGTGTAAGGTTTTTTTCAGTACCCGTAAACTGAAAGGTTAGGCTTGACAGTGCCCGCAAATTGTTGGAACACAGCTCGGGTTAGAGTTGTGAAGTTGCTTGGTACTTGGAAACCAAGTGGTAGTGGATTACCAGTGAACCTGGTCGTGGACGTAGGAGGTGTTACTCCGAACCACGTAAAAACTCGCGCGCTCTTTACTTTCTCTCTATATTCAGTTTTGTACTAACTCTTTTATTTCATTGCATATTTGTTCAAACCGCATACGCAGCTGCTCTTCAAAGATAGCTGTGTCTCTCTAAAAGTTGCACAACTTGACTAAGCTGAAAACATAAAGTTAATCTTGTCAAACTGAGTTTTTCTAAGTAACCGAGCTAAGTTTTCAAACCACCACCTTCCGCACCGCCAGCTGAGTTATTTACCCAGCTGACCCTCCCCAGCTGGATCGATAACTGAGCTCACCAACTCTGTGAATTAACTTAAAAAAGTTTCTAAAAATCTATTTGGTGTATTCACCCCCCCTCTACACCAAATACCTAGCTCAGGGACCATCAATTGGTATCAGAGCAGTGGTTCAACAGACCACCGTTTCTGTATCAAGAGATCTCTCTTGACAATCTGTCAGTGGTCATCTGAACAGATCCTCTTTGTGAAAAACTCATATTATTACATACTGCATATTTCTATGGATTCTTATCTTAACAGGAATCTTTCCACCTTCTCGGTAGACGATTATGCAATATGGATGTTCAGACTGAAGAGCTTTCTCTGTGCGCATCACGATATGATGTGGGACGTCATCACAGACGGACCTATCATCATCTACAAATCAGGGAACGAGCTTGTCCCAACTCAAGATGGCGAACAACCAAGATATCAGCTCATTCCCAAGCCCAAAATGAGCACACCTCAGAAGAAAGGAAGCAAGCTGGACTAGACAGCTTCGCGAGGAACACCATATCTTCAACGGTCTCCAATGCCTACCTCAGCAAAATCATCAACTGCGAAACCGCAAAGGAGATATGGGAAACCCTAGCAAAGCTATGCAAAGGGTCGGAGGAGATAAAGGAGAATAAATTCACGATTGCATGCCAGAAGTTTGTTAACTTCAAGCAGCTGGTCAACGAGTCCATCGAATGGATGGAACTCAGATTCTCCAATATTGTGGTAGAAATAGAAACCATCAGAACTGGGAAATACACCGAGCGAGAAAAGAATCTAAAAGTTCTTTCGGCGCTCACAGCTGAATGGAACACCTATAAGGTGGTACACCAAAGTCGAAGTGACTTAGGTGATCTTTCAACTGAAAGATTATACTCCCTGCTCAAAGCCAACGAGTACAACTTGAAGATTACAATGAAAGAATCTTCAAACAATCAGAATGATCGAGAGCTGACACCTGCAACAAAGGAAATTGCGTTCAGAGCCAACTCTGACAAATCCGCATACATGCAGTCAGCTGAGTCATCGAAGAAGGATAAGAAGGACATGAGCAAGGAAGAGCTACTTGAAGAAATAGCCATGCTGGTCAAAAACTACAACAGACTCAACACCAGCAAGGGCAAATACAAAAGTTCGCACGAACTTACAGAGACAAGTACGCAACAGCTGATGAGAAGTCAGCTGACAAACGAACAGAAGAAGGTTGCTTCAACTGCAAGGAACCAGGACACTACCGGCTAGATTGTCCAAAGCTGTCCAAGAAAGACAAAGACCAACTGAAAGCTAAGGCAACTGACAGAAGAAGAGCTTATATCGCCGATGAAGAATCAGAGTGCAACAAAATGGATGACATGTCATTTTCAGACTCGGAAGAAGAAGCCCTGATGGCCCATGATGAACCTGATTGTGATACATGCTTCATGGGACAAACAGACGGCATCGATGAAGATGAGGTAATGTCTCGAACTCAAAATCTATCTAATATCTCACCATCACACGAACACTCTACACAGGTCTCAGAATCTGGACTACCAGATTGGAGTCTAGTAGAGAAAGTAATGAACGATTCCAATGAGCTTCAAGAGATCCTTGACGTCATTATGTGTGAGAATGCCGAGCTGATGGCGGAACTGGAAAAGACAAAGGTATCACACTCAGCTGATACAACACAGCTCCAACAGGAAGTTGCACTAAAAGACAAAATAGTGAAACAGGATCAGCTGATGAAGGAATTCTACTATGAGAAGAAACAGCTGATGGAAGGTGTGAAAAAGGTCACAGCTGAATCGGAAAAGAAGTCAGCTGAGATCATTGAGCTGAAAAACACCGAAGAGGTACTATCTAAGAAGATAGTAGCTCTCATCAAAGCCATGTCAACAATGGACGAGATCATTAGTGCTCAGCGTCCAGCAGCACTCAAAGCGGGACTGGGATACAACGAATCAAAGGATGCCTCGAACATTGCCTCCACAAGTGGAACAAAGGTAATGTTTGTACGTGCAAACGAACCTCCAATCCCAGCAGCTCAGCATCAACAGTTGAGGACACAGCAGGCGTCAGGAAGACCAGCTGTGAAACATCCTCAAACTCCGTCGAAGACACAGCAGGCATCAAGAAGGTCAGCTGTGCGACAACCTCAAGCCCAACTCAGACAGCAACGTGCTCAACCTCAATGAAGACAACAGACTGGATTTCACAGATACCAGCAACAGCAACAGTACGTTGAACGATATCAACCGAGATATCAGAGATACCCAGCTGGATACCACTCATATGAGTACCAGCTGGATAATCATTTCCAGCCACAGCAGCACATAAGACAGCAGAGACAAAGGAACGTCTCAGCTAGGCACACAGCTGGAAACCAAAAGAAATCAAGACATCAAAACGGAAAGACACTGAGATCACGACCCCGTTAGCAACAACCGAAGAACACAAAGAATGTGTATATCGACTCAGCTGGGAGAATTATCAGATCAAATGACCCAATTCGAGTCATCAAGCAGATCTGGGTCATCAAAGGATCTCTGTCTAACCCAAAAGGACCCAATTAAAACTGGGTACCTGAATTTTAATTTTTTGTTTAGGTTGCAAGGAATCGACGCATCTCTGAGGAGTCAATGAGAACGCTATGGTACTTGGACAATAGATGTTCCAAGCACATGACGCACCAAAAGCATCTACTCCAGGAGTATATCGAGCGTATAGGTCCACAAGTAACATTTGGTGACAACTCCAAAGGCCTAACCAAAGGTTAGGGTACATTTAAAACTAGAAATGTTATAATCCCAAATGTTTCTTATGTACAAGGATTGCAACATAACTTGCTTTCCATTAGTCAATTCTGCGACAACGGTTTTTCTGTCAAGTTTGATGCACAGGGATGCACAGTGAAGCACAGAGAAACCAAGCAGATACTCCTAAGAGGGAAAAGAGAAGGAAATATGTACTTTGCTGACTGGAACAGCAGCCCTCCGGAGACTTGTCTTGTATCGAAAAGTAGCAATGAAGTCAGCTGGTTGTGGCACAGACGGCTGAATCATCTCAACTTCAAGACAATCAACAAACTGACTAGGAACCAGCTCGCTAATGGAATTCCAGATCAAGTATATGACAAAAGTCATATGTGCAGCGCGTGTCAACAAGGAAAGCAGACAAGAATTTCATTATCTCTCAAGCCAGTTCAGTCAACTGATCGAGTACTTCAACTCCTTCACATGGATATTTTTGGTCCAGTTACTCCAGCAAGCTTCAATGGCAGAAAATATACTCTGGTCGTAGTGGATGATTTCTCAAGATTCACATGGGTATCATTCTTGTACCAGAAGAGCGAAACCAGGACTAAGCTGCCTATTCTGCTGGAAAGATTATCAACACAGAAGGAGTGCAAGATAATGTCAATAAGATCAGATCGTGGAACAGAGTTTCTGAATGAAACTATTTATGATTACTGCGAGAAGAACGGAGTTCAACACCAAACATCTGCAGCACGCACACCTCAGCAGAATGGTGTAGCAGAGAGAAGAAACAGAACTCTCAAGGAAGCAGCTACCTCAATGCTAGCTAGCTCTGCCATTCCAAAGAAGTTCTGGGCTGAAGCAATCAACACAGCTTGCTTCACTCAGAATCGCTCCCTACTCACATCAAGGCAAGGAAAGACACCGTATGAGCTATGGAACAACAGAATACCATACATAGGGTATTTCAAGGTATTCGGATCCAAATGTCACATCCTCAACAATTGGAAGACACAGCTCAAGACGTTCGACGTGAAGACAGACCGAGGAGTATTCCTTGGTTACTCCGCTGTGAGTAAAGCATACAGAGTCTTCAACAGAAGAACTCAAATAGTCGAAGTAACTCCACATGTTACCTTTGACGAATCCTCCTTCAAATATAGAGAGTCTATCAAACGAAGAAATGAAGGAGAATCTTCAAGACTGATTCAGACAAGAGCTCAAGAAAATAGAATCAGGAATCTGGCCGAACCATTAATTTGGGACGATGAGCCGGAGGAGAAACTTCAATTCAACCAAGAAGCTCCACCAGCTGGAAATCGAGAAGAACCCTCAACGTCAAATCAAGGGAGAACATCATCAGCTGTAAATCCAGACACAGCTGAATCCCCAGCTCCATCTCCAGCTGAGCCTCTACAGAAGTCTCCTCAAAATCTAAATCAAAGAGAACCAATCTCTCAAAACTTAACTCCTGAGCAACTCCAAGTCAGACGAAATTTAGCCACGTCAAGCATCAATCAATTGGAAGAAGAAATTCGTAAGAGGAGAAGATGGATTGAAGATCATCCATCATCAGCAATCATTGGAGAACCATCTGACCAAGTCAAAACCAGAAGCTCGAGCACTCAAGCTTCATCGGATCATCAAGAAGCAGCTGACACAGCTCAACTCTCAGTAGAGCTAGAACTGACGGTCTATGATGAAGACACAGCTCTAATGGCGTGTTACGTAGCTCAAGTGCCAGAGCCTCCATCAATTCTCGAAGCTTTGAAGAGCGTGCCTTGGACTAACGCCATGCAAGAAGAGCTGAACGAATTCTTCAGAAATTGTGTCTGGGAATTGGTCGACAGACCTCAAGAAGTCAAAGTCATAGGACTCAAATGGATATTCAAGAACAAATTGGATACCCTGAGAGTCGTCATCAGAAACAAAGCTCGACTGGTTGCCAAGGGCTACACTCAGCAGGAAGGAATTGACTTCGAAGAATCATTTGCTCCAGTAGCACGATTGGAAGCAATCAGACTCTTTCTCGCCTATGCAGCACATCACAAATTCAAGGTCTATCAAATGGATGTGAAGTGTGCATTCTTAAATGGAGAAATCAAAGAAGATGTCTACGTTGAACAACCTCCAGGATTTGAATTATAAGAAAATAAAGTCTACAAGCTAAAGAAGGCTCTTTATGGATTGAAGCAAGCACCTCGAGCTTGGTATGACACTCTGTCAAATTTTGTTGTATCCAAAGGATTCAAGAAGGGCTCAGTAGACAGAACTCTATTCACCATCAAGTCAGGAGAAGATATCCTGGTTGTTCAAATCTATGTAGATGACATCATCTTTGGATCAAGATCAAGCTTCTTATGCCAAAGATTTGGAGAGATGATGTCAGAGAAGTTCCAAATGTCCATGATGGGAGAAATGAGTTTCTTCCTAGGACTTCAAGTCAAGTAATCATCAGAAGGGATTTTCATAAATCAATCCAAATACGTGAAAGACTTGATCGCCAAGTATGGAGTTCAATCCAGCAGAACTGTAAAGATTCCAATGAACACCAACTGGAAGATTGAACCAGGAACTGAAGGGAAGTCAGTTGATTCCAGCAAATACAGAGGAATAATAGGATCCCTGCTGTATCTAACAGCAAGTCGTCCAGACATCTCTTTCGCAGTCGGAGTGTGTGCCAGATTTCAAGTTGATCCAAAGGAAGCACACATGCAAGCAGCCAAGAACATTCTCAAATATCTCAAAGGAACTCAGAATGTTGGGCTGTGGTACCCAGCTGAAGACAATCTACAGCTAACTGGATACTCAGACTCAGACTTCGCTGGAGATCGGTTGGACAGAAAATCAACTTCAGGAACTTGTCAGTTCTTAGGAAGTAAGTTGATTTCATGGTTTTCAAAGAAGCAAACGTGCATCGCAACTTCCACGACAGAAGCAGAATATATGGCCGCTGGAAGCTGCTGCTCACAAATTCTCTGGCTGAAACATCAGCTGGAAGACTATAAAGTGAAAACTGGACAGGTTCCAATTTTCTGTGATAGCTCAAGTGCGATTGCCATTTCAGAGAATCCAGTACTTCACACAAGATGCAAGCATGTAGACGTACGACATCATTTCATCAGAGATCACGTAGAAAAGAGGGATGTGATTGTTGAGAAAATTCACACAGACATACAGCGGGCTGATATTCTTACAAAACCGCTGATAGAAGCAAGATTCAAAATGCTGTGCGGATTACTTGGACTACTCAACCTAGACGATGCTTCACCCAGCTGAATGGAAGCAGACCCAGCTGAATGCTAGCAGACAACTGTAATTCAGAATCAACGTCACTGATATCAGCTGAGAAAGAATCCAGCTAAACCAGATGCTAAAAATGAGGGGGAACCAGCTGAAACCACGATCACCCAGCACACCCACTCAATCGAGGTAACAGCTGACTACAATGATCAGCTGAGAGGTTTGCAACAACATTAACTACACCTACTCAATCTGTTTTCAGTCAACTCATATCTTGTCAAATCTAATCAAATTTAATTAAAAGTCTGCATGGAATTGAATCATGGGAGTTTCGAGGCAAAAGTCAAAACGCCTCAACCGTCCTGTCTCGCGCATTAACTCGCATCTTCTAATCAAGAAACTGACAAATCGCGAGAATCACTCCTAGTCGTTGATCTTCTTATCAATAGATAAATCTTGATCGTCCATTCATCAAGAAAGCTCTTTAAATATGCTAGAAGATATACGTAAAGCATTGTTTAAACCCCAAAAAGTTTTTTTTTTTGCATTCTTTCTTATTTCCATCAATTAGTATTATTTGTTTCTACTAACAAAAGTTGCAGAAGAAGAACATGGAATCCAGAAAGATATCTCCCGAAGTCGATCAAACTTGAAGAATCTGTCAAAGCTTCAAGATAAGAGTTGCTTAACTCTCAGGAACCTCAAAGAAGACGGACGTCCTGAAGAAGGTGAAGCCCATCAACAGATCCAGGCCAACGTAGTGAGAGACTGCAAAGCTCAAGAACGTCATTCACCAGGAAGGTGCAGAAAACTTCCTGGGAATGTCAAAGGAAAAAGACCTCCTCAGCCCCACTGTTTCTCTCAACATAAAAGAGAAAACGGGACATACAACTCCCTGGGATGCAAAAATCAACGTCAACATACCTGCACCAGATGTTGATAAAACCGGAGTCTTCAAGAGCAGTCATGTCAAAGCTCTTACTCCACCACAGTAGGCACAGAAAAAGATGCAGAAGACAAAGCAACATGCATCTATCTCCGTCCCAGCTGGGAATCGGAGACAACTTGAGGAGACAAAACATGCTGAAGCACCGTCCTCAAACAGAAGACTCAAGTCAAAGGTGCTCAGTCAGTCAGCCGAGAAGCCAGCTGACATTATGAGAGAATTCGTAATTACTCTCCGAGGAGCAGAAGGCCCACAAGCGGTCGTTTCTTACGGTGGAGGAGAAGTTCATGCGCATGCGTGAACATCATCGTCATCAACACCGCAACGGAGTATTCCAGTTGATCAACCAAGCTTAAACCCCAAGACAGATGGAATACTTCAACCGCCTTCTCCTCAGTTTCCTTCAGCTCCACAGGGACACCAGCTTCAAGATCTTCCGATGAAAGATGCTCAAGTCCCTGCACCAAGCTCAAATGAGAAACATTACCCAGCCAATGATCACCTGCAGCTGGATGATGATGATATGAGCTGAACCTAGGTCCCTCAAGTGCTAAATCAGACTTTCTCGTTCAATCTAAGAAGTCTGAAGAAGTAAAATTTGCAAGGAATGAAGTTGTGCCCGACTTAGAAGATGCTATCTCCCGTGCCAACTCATCCCTCCAAGCACTCAGCTGGATCGCCCCAGCTGAATCAGGCCAAGGACGCTGTGTCTGAAATCACAGCTGAGACTAATGCTACTGAAGAAGAGCCAGCTAATACAACAGCTGAGCCACCTAGACTCAAAACCTCGCTGCTCAGAGCTGAAAACCACAGTTTCGCCAAACTAAAACATCGCAACAGCCGGTGTATCTCTCCCACCCTGTTTGATCATGCCAAAAAGGGGGAAGTAAGGGAGAAGAGACAAGTCAAAGAAGAGGCAAACTGTTGAGCTAGAGGAACCAGCTGAATCAGAATCAGCTGAAGAAGAGACGAGTCAAAAGAAAGAAGCAACGGATGCAGAAGAGAAGACCCAGCCAACTGGGATTGAAGACTGAAGGATTGAAGACTGAAGATTTGAAGATTTTTTTTTTCTTCTTTCTTTTTCATGTGTTATAATGTATATTCTTACATTAATGAAACACAAGTTTTTCTGCGTCATAAGTTGTCTCATTTAGGTTTTGGCATCATCAAAAAGGGGGAAATTGTTGGGAAAATTATAAGGTTTCGATTTGATACCAAAACCCAACTGATTCTCCAACCGAATAGATGATCGCATCAACCTAAATAGTGTTTTCCAGCTCGCCTGTTTGAGCTTTAGATTTTCTAAGTTTACAGGTTAAGGAAGCGGAAGACAGCAGTCGACCCAGCTGTGTCTACAGCAGGAGTCAGCTAGCGAAAGACAGCAGGCGTCAACCTTCAGCTGAGTCCTCCAGCAGAGCCTGATCAAGCTGAAGAGAATTCGAGCTGAGTTCAAAACACAGCCGGTCCAGCTGTACAGAACAAAGGGAACTAACTCTGAAGGCTTCACTTCAAGTCAGTCCAGCTCTGAATTTAAAAGCCAGCTCCAAAGGCAGAAGATCCCGGCGTCAGAGGAAATCAACATGCCTCGACCAATGAGGGATTGCCAAATCAGCATCCTAGACTTCAGGACCTAGGATGTGACACAAATGAAGACAGGTGCAGATTCGCCCAACGGCAGATCTTGAATTTAAGAAGAGTAGGTAAGATTCAAACGGCTCCTTCAACGGCTAGTCTCGAATCTCTACCTATATAAACCCGTCTTCAATCTCAGGATCATATACGAAAAACTCTCTACAAGCTTTCATTCTCTGAAATCATCAATCTTTCAAAAGCTCCCAAGCAGTTCTACATAGTTCAAAGAACACTTTATCTAAAAGTGTTTCTAGTTCAGAAACTGCTTAGTTTTTCGTCTGTTCCCTAGGCCAAACTCTTTGTATATCTTAAAGCTTAGATTTCGAACGAGTTCATCATACTCTAATGTTCTTAATTGTAAGAACTCGTTCACAGTTGGAACCCCAAACCAAACCCCTCTTACCCAGAAAGGTTAGGTCAAGGTTACGCTTGCTTGAAGCGGGAAATTCAAGTGTGTAAGGTTTTTTTCAGTACCCGTAAACTGAAAGGTTAGGCTTGACAGTGCCCGCAAACTGTTGGAACACAGCTCGGGTTAGAGTTGTGAAGTTGCTTGGTACTTGGAAACCAAGTGGTAGTGGATTACCAGTGAACCTGGTCGTGGACGTAGGAGGTGTTACTCCGAACCACGTAAAAACTCGCGTGCTCTTTACTTTCTCTTTATATTCAGTTTTGTACTAACTCTTTCATTTCATTGCATATTTGTTCAAAACTGCATACGCAGCTGCTCTCCAAAGACAGCTGTGTCTCTCTGAAAGTTGCACAACTTGACTAAGCTGAAAACATAAAGTTAATCTTGTCAAACTGAGTTTTTCTAAGTAACCGAGCTAAGTTTTCAAACCACCACTTTCCGCACCGCCAGCTGAGTTATTTACCCAGCTGACCCTCCCCAGCTGGATCGATAACTGAGCTCACCAACTCTGTGATTTAACTTGAAAAAGTTTCTAAAAATCTATTTGGTGTATTCACCCCCCCCCTCTACACCAAATACCTAGCTCAGGGACCATCATCCAAATCATGCGTAGGGTAACTAAGCTCGTGTTTCTTTAGTTGCCTCGATGCATACGCAATGACCTTTCCTTTCTGCATCAAAACACATCCAAGCCCTTGTAATGACGCATCAGTGTAGATGACAAAATCTCCAGAACCATCCGGGATAGCCAACACCGGGGCTGAGGTTAACCTACTCTTTAACTCCTGAAAACTTCGTTCACACTTCTCAGTCCAAACAAACTTTGTATCTTTCCTCGTCAATTGAGTCATTGGTCCCGCTATCTTTGAAAATCCTTCAATGAATCTTCGATAATAACCTGCGAGTCCTAGAAAACTCCTCACTTCGCCCGCATTAGTAAGCACTTTTCAATTACTAACGGCTTCTACTTTGCTCGGGTCCACTTCAATACCCTAAGCCGTTACAACATGTCCAAGAAAGACCACTCGGTCTATCCAAAACTCGCATTTCTTAAATTTTGCATACAGTTTCTCCCTTCTCAAAGTCTCTAGGACTATTTTGAGATGCTCCTTATGCTGTTCTTCATCCTTTGAATAAATCAAAATATCATCAATAAACACTATAACGAATTTATCCAAGAATGGGTGAAATACCCGATTCATCAAATCCATAAATACCGCTGGTGCGTTTGTCAAACCAAAAGGCATCACTATAAACTCATAGTGACCATATCTCGTACGAAATGCCGTCTTCGGTATATCGCACTCTCTTACTTTCAATTGATGATAACCGGACCTCAGATCAACCTTCGAGAATACACCTGCTCCTCTCAATTGATCGAACAAATCTTCTATCCTTGGCAGAGGATATCGATTTTTGATCGTGAGTCGATTCAACTAGCGATAATCAATGCACATACGCATCGATCCGTCATTTTTCTTCACAAAGAGAACCGGCGCTCCCCAAGGCGATACACTTAGTCGAATGTATCCTTGATCCAAAAGTTCTTGTATTTGCACCTTCACCTCTTGCAATTCCTTTGGCGCCATTCTATATGGTGCTTTTGACACAGGTGCTGCACCAGGCACAAGATCGATCGTAAACTCCACTTGCCTATTGGGAGGTAATCCAGGTAACTCTTCTGGAAATACGTCCAGGTATTCTCGCACGACTGGCACCTTCTCCAATGACGGTCCACCTTCTTCTACTCCAACTATATTGACCAAGTAACCTTGACATTTTCCTTTCTTTAACATCTTCATAGCCTTCATAGCCGATACTACAATGGGCGCACGTCCTACTCTTGCCCTATAGAATGTGAATTTCTTTTCATTTGGTATCTCAAAGATAACCTCTCTTTCTCGACACTTGATCATCGCATAATTTCGACTCAACCAATCCATACCAAGAATCACATCAAAATCTTGCATGTCTATACGATACAAATCAGCTCCTAGTTCCCTGCTCCCAAAATCTAATTTAATGTCCCGAACGATTCTATCGGTACTTAAGTTATCACCTGAAGAGATACTTATATTCAAAGCTAAGTTCTCTATTTCGCAATCAATATTCTTCATATGACATAATTTGGAGGATATAAAAGAATGTGACGTTCCAGAATCAAACAGAACCACCACAGAAGTTCCAAGGATAGATAACATACCCGTCATTGTGTCGTTGTCTTTTGCCGCCTCTTGATGTGCCAAGGCAAAGAAACGAGCATTTCCTTTTCTCTCAGGTCCCTTGCTTCCTCCATCTCTAGGCCCATTGTCTCTCCTCTTCGGACAATTGTGAAAATTATGTCCCTTCTCGAAGCAGTAGTAGCAGGCTCCCATGCCCATTAGACATTCTCCATTGTGACTCTTGTCACACTTAGGGCATAATGGCTTAAGTCCAGGTGCTCCAGTGTTAGCTGCAGCTCTTGAGCTCGACCCAGCTCCAGCATTTCTAAACTTTCCCTTCTTATTTTGGAACCTACCTTTTCCTTGGTTCCGATTATCCCATGTTCTCTTGGCAGGATTATTCACTGGCTTTGGTGGAATCTCGACTCCCAAAGCTAACTCAACTCCTTCAGCACGCTTGACCAAATCACTGAAATCTGTTATCACATGAGCTACTAAAATTCCTTTTATCTCGGTTCGGAGTCCTTTTCGGAATCTTGCAATCATCCTGTCTTCAGTGTCCACAAGGTGTGGTGCATAACCGGCTAACTGATGAAATTTTCTTTCATATTCCTCAATGGTGGAATTCCCTTGCTGAAGACCATAAAATTCAGCCTCCTTCTTCTCTAGGAACGCACTAGAGCAGTACTTTTCCATCACCACCTTTCGGAACACAGTCCAAGTCAACAATGGTATGTCCTCCGTATCCAAGGTTCGGTAAAAACTCTTCCACCAACGTCCCACATCCTCAGTGAACTGGAAAATGGCACAAGAAACTTTTTGTTTATCTTCACAATCAATGTGAGTAAAGATTCGATCCAATTCCTCCAACCATTCCTCCGCAACGAGGGGTCCGTCACGACCGTTGAAACGAGGCGGATTATAACGATGAAACTGTTCCACTACCACACTTGTGGCCTTCGAGGCTGACGTCTGATCCGGTTGTTGATTTTGATTAATGTATGATTGCGCTTGCTCCTTCACGAAGCCTCGAATCGCATTCATAAATTCTCCCATGAGATTTTCTCCATTTCCATTTGAGGTTCGATTTGATTCAGAATCCTCAGTTTGCGAAGTTGCACGAGTGCGCCTCATGATTCTACAATAACCAACACTAATGGTTACTAACTTACACTATCTTACAGAAATACGGAAGGAAAGAGAATTAAATGTTCTAATCGCGAAGAGACACCATTTGCATTCAAGTCACATAAATCCAAACCAAACTAAAACGAATTTGTACTAACACGGGAAATACAAATGAAAACAAAATAAAACTTGGAATAAATATCAGACCCAAGTGCCAACAAAATGTTAATCTCCAAAACATAGTAAAGAGAAAAAAAAAAGACAAGGTTCTTAACAAGGAAAAACATAAAATAGACTTATTCTATGGTCTCAAAGGACAACTAAAAGAAATCGACTAAAACTTCTAGTCGTCGTCCATGTTATCACCGGCGACCGATTCATAATCCGAGGGATCTTCTTCTTCCTCCTCGTCCTCCAAATTGGGTGGTGGCTGAGGTACCTCCACCTGTGGTCCCACTGATTCATCATCATCAAGAACGTGAATTCCATTAAAGACGTCTGCATATTCTTGCATCAGCTGTTCCATAAACGGTTCAAACTCCAATCGGCCGATGCGAGATGGGTGCAACAGATTTCTCTGATGAGCTAACTCATGCGCAATGTAGTTCACTTTCTTCGGAATAATATACACCACTTTGTAGGCAGCCTCCGTCTGGCCCCATGTACAACGAGGGCAGTCGAACTCTCTCCAGTACTCCAACATATCTTCTAGGTTTCTCATTAATCCTACTTGGGACCTCCACGCATAATTCCTGAAGGGATTGTTCAAAGGCTCGCCAAAAAATACGTTATCCGCCATCGTCCTACAGAAATAGGGGACATGAGTAAGAAAGTCTTTCTAAGTTCTACTAAGTTTGAGGACTAAGTTCAAAGCATTTTTTTTTCCGCGACTCAAAATAATTCAAATATTTAAGTTACACGTAAAATTTCAATAATCACAATCAAGTAACATAAATTTCAAAAAAATTAACACATTTAAGCTCAACAGATTTCAATAAATTCAAAACACTTTTACCTTGGAGTCGGAACGCGTAGGGGTCGAATGACATTGACACTTAAAATCTATTAATTTATACTTTAATTTATATTACGGTGTCTACAGGAAAGTAGACCCGCTCTGATACCATATTGCAACACCCTAATCTAATTAAAGTGTTAGAACTATATTTAAATATATATTTAATGCGGAATTATGAATATTTTTTTTTTCTTGAAATAAAACACGAAAAGAAAGTTTTTCTGAAATAATTAAATAAATAAAACCTAAATTCTAGAAATGTGACATCTTATTAAATAAAATAGTAACTAGCCAAAACCATTTTAAACAAAAGGAAATAAAGTAAATATAATTCATTGTCTAAACGGTTAATGCCCAAAAAGAAACAAAAGTAAATTTAATTCATTTTGACTCGTCATTCGACACTCCACGCCTCTAACTTCAAGCACCTGAAAAGTTTAGTTTGAGGATGAGTATACGCGAATATACTCAATGTGGGCACTTATACCAACCATTTTTCCAATTTAATAAAAATAGACGCACGTAGTGAAGATTAAAGTCAAACGCGTCAATAAATATGAGCA
Organism: Agastache rugosa; assembly: GCA_031470985.1. Taxonomy (NCBI): domain Eukaryota; kingdom Viridiplantae; phylum Streptophyta; class Magnoliopsida; order Lamiales; family Lamiaceae; genus Agastache; species Agastache rugosa. The sequence continues at coordinate 13,123,914 of CM062604.1, forward strand.
AAGTCAATGGACAACTCAACACGGTCCTGCTCATCATATGATATCAAATGAATTGAACGCAAATAAGTGAGAGCAAAGTCAATGGACAACTTAGCACGGTCCTGCTCAACACTAAATGTCAAATAATCACACGGCAACTCACAAAATATTAAAATGGACAAAATCAAATCAACGATATAAAGTTAAGTAAGATCCCACACCTTAATTCACTTGGGAAGACGAAACGAGCAAACTCAAAATAAATTCAACGCCTTAGTCGCGCCGCACCTAAATATTTATAAGATTAAAGTTTATAAATGCATGATTGAATATTGAATAAACAGGTGGACCGTTTGCATGATGCAAAAACGTGTGCTTGTTTTTTCCCTAATCTGTATGCTTAATATAATATCATAACTATATACATACATACATATATATATATATATATATATATGTAATCAACAACAAAAACCCTACGTACTGAAATGGTAAAAAATAAAAATTCCTAGGCTACTATATAGCTTATATATTTATAAATACATTATACATATTTGCCTAGCTATATTAAAAAAACTTTAATTAATTAATAACACTAAATCTCAGATTGTTTTGAAAACAAAAGTTTCAAAATAATTATAAAAATAAAAATTTAATCTCTACTGTAAACGTGTATTTATGTATATATATTTCTTAACTATAATAGCTCAAAATGTTGAAATCAAACTCAACTCTCTCTCTTCCTATTCCCACGTCACACACACATATTTAATTAACACAAATTAATTAAACTTATTATCTAATACAACTTAAATAATTAATAAAATTATTTTATAAGAGGTTTATCCTATTGAAAATTAAAACCTGACATACACAAATAATATATATATATATATATATATATATATATATATATATATTTCCTTAAAATTTCCCTTGTACATACATCTTAGGCATAATCACAATTAATTAAAAAAATAAGAAAAAGATAATCGAAAGGAAAATTCCTATCACTTCTCATTCAATTCCTTCGACTGACACAAAATTGAGAAGAATGAAACTCTAACCTTGCATGCTATACAAGTACCCTATATGCATATATACGTGTAATTTATTTAACTCGTGTAATTTATTTAGCTCATGCAGGGAAAATTCATAATATAATAAATAAGTAGACAAAACATCTCATCTATGACATTTAGGAAAACATGCTTTAAATTTCAGACTATTCTAAACCTGGCCAACTAGATAGTTTCTCACCTATAATCTACCTTGAAATAATTTACGAATATGATGCGTATGGAGTACTTTGAAAGGTAAAATAAAATAAATAAAAGAGAATATGGAGTACCTTATTTTCAAAAGTTTAGTTGCTGGAGTACAAGAACTAAAGATGAAGTTTTCTTTAAATGAGGATTTGCGGCGTAGACAGAAAAAAAGAAAAGAACAAGACCACCATAGTATTTATAGATAAAAATTTTAGGGTTTTACGGATGCTTATTGATTTAATTCAAATTGAGGGATGATTGGCAAAATTGATTCTGCTTATAAAATTGAGGATGATTTGGAGGAAAAATTTCGTTGACCAAAAAAATTTTTCTTTTAATACTAATTTATCACATTTTCTGATAAAGTTCTACTTAATTAGTAATATACACTTTCCTATTTGAACTTAACAGATTTTGTATTAAATATAAAATTTTTCTTTTAAATATAATATACATTTAAGTTTTTTATTAAAGATGCAAATTATATAGGGATGCTCATACACATGATCATAGTTAATACCCTATAATTTAAATATTATTATTATTATTACTCCCTCCGTCCCATTATTCTTGTCTTGTATTCCTTTTTCGGCTGTCCCGTTATTCTTGTCATGTTTCCATAAAAGGAAATATGTTTCTCTCACAAAAACTTATGGGCTCCACCACTTTCTATCCTTTTACCCCTTAAACAACATTCTCCTTAATATCCGTGCCCAAAAGAAATGAGACAAGAATAATGGGACGGAGGTATTATTATTATTATTATTATTATTATTATTATTATTATTATTATTATTATTAGCTTAGTGATATTATATTATGAAACTTATTTTTTTTCGACAAAAATCTTTGTATTACCTTTATTATATCTATTGAGATTTATGTTACATCCAAATCCAAATATATCAAGGTAAATTTGTATAAATTAAATATTTTAAACATTAGAAGTCATTTAGAACCAAAAAAATTCAAATAAACCGATTTTTTTTTTTTTGTTATTGAATCAAATTATGGCTAGCCATAGTGTGGCTGCATAGATTTATTCTTCTTTTTGTTAGGTAATACATTTACTGGTTTACATCTAAGAAAAAAACAACATTGACATGATACTTCAGTTTCTGCAATTTCTAATGGACAAGCAAAAACCACACATGCACCTTAGAATAGCAACCTAACTAAAGTTGGCGTGGACATTCTATGTCCAATGAGTTACTCATACATGAAAACTATGAAAGTGATACCCAATCAACATTTTAATTAATTCAACTATTATTATTATAATTATTATTATTATTATTATTATTATTATTATTATTGTTATTATTATTATCAAAGGGATAGTACCCTTTTTCAATTCTATCATAATCAAAATTTATCCATAAGACATTTTTAATAAAAGAAATAGAGTTGCATCAATTTCTGACTCAATTACTCTCGCCACCGAAAACATCCGACAATAAAAATTGAAAATATAGGTGGACAAACCACACCATAGACTTCAAAAGCCGGCAATCATCTTTGAGTTTCAATGTCGAATGAACAACTCCAATAATAGAATTGATATGCATAAAAAATATCTAGATAAAATTAATAAATTGTGAAGTTATTATTGTATTGAAAAATAAAAACTTCAAATTTGGGATAGATAGTATAATTAACGTTTACGGAATATGGAAGATAAGAAATTTATGTGTTTTGGCTTAACGGTAGTGTAGTTAATATCTAAGGCCAAATGTTTCTTTAAAATTTAATGTTACAATTACCAAAAAGTTAAGAAATTTATGTATCTAAAAAATAGATAAAAAGATTATTATCATTGTATATTTTAGTGAGATATTTTTCAAAACTCTCTGAACTAGTAATAGCGCTCTCAATACATAAAATAATTAATTAAGAGTTTCTGCAGAGCATATAATATTATTACAAGCTGGTAATGATATACATAAAATGAAGGATTGTATACTGAAAGCAAGTCTTTATGCTTGTATACATTGATTCCTTATATTCACTATGATTTTCCTATCTGAATTATTATTGTTGCATAATTAAATTAATGTCCATTTATCTCAATATTATAGATTATATGGTGTGTTGTAGATCATATAATCGGTTTCTTATGAGATATAAATTAATTTCACAGTCGAGACAACTTAGGACAAGTTATTGGTTTAGACTGTAGCATAAATGATAAATAGTTTATCTTGGCTATTTATTTATGCTAGTACGTTTACGTATTGAAAGGAACACAGTGAGATGAGTTCTTTAATCTGACTTAAGAACCAAGATCTCGGTGACTTAAATTAATCTTAGCTTTAATTGAGTTTATTGATATAAATAAGTAATTGATTATTACTTTGATTTATCAAGGGTGAGAGCTTGGTCTATAAGCTCAATATGCTCGATATTTTGGGTGATGACGATTCTTATTTGATATGCAATAAAACTGCAATTAAGGATTCCGTGTCCTGCTAATAACAGGCTGATAATATCCCTTGAGGAACTTAATAAGTTTATCATACTAAACCCTGCAGGTGGAATTAATTCCAGTATGATAATAAGTTTAAGTGGTAGCACTCAAGATGTTAATTAGTATTAATTAACTTATTAATTAATTATAGAGCTGTCAGAAGCTGTTAATTAATTAATGGATATTTGTAATCTTAAATACGGGGATTAATTAAGTCTAATACTAGCCCCGACTCATCAAATAAATAAGATGGTAATTCAGTATTAATTTTATAGTGGAATAAATTAATACTTGTGTTTTAATTTATTATTCTGGGCTGAATAAAAGAAATTAGATACTGGGAGGCCTAAATCTTATTTAAGCTAGTAGATCCCTGAATTGGCCCGACTGGCCCAGCTCCTAGAAAGTGGCGCCTATTTCTCTAAGGTCAAGCCCATCTGGGCTTTGACATGGGTTTGACTTATGGGCTCTAATATTTATTAGGTATTGTATACCAGTTATAAATATTAGGAATAAGTCATTAGTTGTTTACGTGAAAAATAAGTGAGAACTAAAAATCCCAGAGAGAAATAAAAAAGGCGGCGGTTTTCTTGAGGAGAGGATCTCGAAGTTCGATCCCATCCATCGACGAGTCCTGCTACGGGAACAATTCAGAAGATCCACTCTGGAGTCTTTGACCGTCAAGTTTGCAGGTATATCGTTAAAACATCCTATGATTGCATTTATTTCATAGGAGCATGCATAGGTTGGATTTACGAGTGTTCGTTAGATAACCGAAATAGATCCGTGGGCAAATCGAATCGGTTAGTCAAATAGCCGTTTCCTACATAAAATATGTCGGGTATTTTTTATTTTACTTCTTCATCTTACTTTTTTTCTTTACTTAAATGCTTTATTTAAAAAAAAAAAAAAAAAAAACAACGTGCTGGGTTGAGTTCATGATCCACATTAATTTACAATATCGTCTGTCAAAAAACTAGAGCATCTAATTTTACCGCGGTAATCGGTTTAGAAGGAAAAAATCTAAAATATTACACTTTTATTTTCATTAGCCCTCTACTTTCAAATCATCAGTCCTCTACTTTCAAATCAATTTCATATAAATACAAAATGTAAGTTTTATTGTAAAATAGTGTACACTGAAAGTAGTTCAAAATATAAAAAAAAATGCGGATTTAAGAAGTTCCTTTCATTAATAAAGTTTCGATTATTGAATTTTCAAAAAAAAGTTTCGATTATTGAATAGACGTGCGGTTCAAAACCAGTGATGTCGTTGACTGGATCCACGTTCCAAAAAAATAAGCAGGTAGGTAGTAACTTCAATTGTGATTTGCCCATAATTATATATATATATATATATATATATATATATATATAGATGAAAAACCCCTTGATTTGTTGTGATCTATGGCTGATATTAAATTGCATGTTTTTGTCGTTTTATTAGGCGTGTACTTATATTTAGGGACAGTTTGTCGTTTTGCTTTCATAGTACTGTAATACCCCGCTTTTTCATAACTGATCTTAGTAATTAATTACGAGCTCGTCTCAAAGAATTAAGTTGTGAGAACTTAGAAAGAAAATAAGTTTAAGCAATTAAATTTTTTTTTCGGCAACCCTAATTTGCCGAATTTTAATAATTTAAGATTTATTCTCGTTCCGGTTAATCCGAAATGAGATAGTGAAGATGTTTATGACTATGTGCTTATATGTTTGAAGTTATTTGAGAAATGCATGCTATTTTGAAAGATTTGATTTCTCCGGAAATCATAAAATCTCTTCGGCAATTTATTTTGTTTTCGGATTTTATTTTCGGAAATTCATAAAGAAAGTTTATATTAGAGTTTGAGAAACCCTAATAATTTTTATAGTTCGAGAGCTTTTTAATTAAAGCCGTTATGATTGACGGATTGATGTTTGATTAATTAATTAGAGAATTAATTAATCAATTTAATTAATATTTATATGCATAATGTTTAATTAATTAATGCAGTATCCCGTCTTTCTTGCGTATTAGAATTTATTAATTTAGTAAGAAAGATTTCAGTGAAATAAAATTTTTCTTTCAGAAAATTTTATCCGGCAGATATATTTTGCCGTAAAATGAGTTTTAAATAAGTTTGATCGTTTCGATTAATCCGAAATGAAGACGTTTTTACATTTATCAGTGAATGATAAATATTTTGTCATTATTTGACTAAAAGATGAATTTAATCTATTTAAGTGATTTTCTGCGTGAATTATGGCTTAAATTTTAAGCTTTGGTCGATTTGAAAACTATTCGGTTCTCCGAATCTTTCTATGAAATTTTTATCTAGGGTTCGTGAAACCCTAATTGAATTTCCTATGTTGAGAAATTAGAGGTTAAGATGAGGATTAATAAGTTAGCAATTAATTGAATTGATTAAGTAATTAATTAATTAATTAATTAAAAACCTAACTTAATCCCTAAGTTAGAAGATTCCTCTCTCTCTTTAAATAGCTAGCCATCTTTATTTTTCATCCTCATTCTCCTCCCTCCCGCAGCCGGCTGCACACACACATATACATATATATTTTCTCCATTTTTGATCAAATTCAAGCTTGAAGATCAAGACCAATCCATCCTTAAATCTATAATCAAGGTTGGATCTATGTTCTTCCAAGTTCTTAGTTTCCTTTCCATGGTGGAAATCTTTTCTATATATATATGTATATATTTTTCGAAAATTTGGAAAAAGTGAGGAAGTGATTGGATGGTGTTCATGTTATAGTATGATGCTTATTTCATGTATATATGATGATTTATGAGGTTAAATGAAGCATGAGAAACCCTAGTTCCAATCTTTCAATTTTCGAAAATAATGAGAAAATGATGAGATTTTGATTCATGAATTGTATAAATGTGTTGATGTTAAAAATGAGTTTAATTAATTATTCTAAGTATGTTTCATGTTGGAATCAAGCATAAATTCCCAACCCTTCTATTTCTTTCTTTAATTTCGAAATATTTAGGGTTAAATTAAGATTTTGAAATGTGGATGTTTTAAAAATCCAAATGATGATGTAAATATATTTATACGATGTTAATGTATATGATTAATCATGAATTAATCAAATGAGAGCATGATTACCTAAACCCTAGCCTAATATGAAAATTAGGGTTCATGAATTAGGGTTTTTAATTTGATGATTAATTGAATAAAATTGATTGAGGAATTGAGTTTATGTTAATTTTATAAGCATGTTAGAAATTAAATTGAAGAGAAAAGAATCCTAGAAGACCTATTTTAAAAAGGACCGAAAATTAAATAAATAAAATAAATTATTATTTGAATTTTAATTAAGAAACTAATTGCATTTATGAACTTCTCAATAAAAATTAAGTATTGTGTGATATTTCGGAAATTTATTTCAAAGTAATAAAGTTTTTCCATTTTTGGTTGATTTTTCCGAGTCGAGATTCTATATGTTTAATCGAGTCGAATTTGTGAATTTAATGTGCAATTGTGTTTATTGTATTGAAAAATGTGCATGAATTTAATTTGAGAATTTTCTGAACCCGTTAGATGGGTTAAAATTGACTTAGTCGATTAATGTGAATAGTTGTAAAGCATGTTTAAGTTAAATGTTAATTGTTTGATGTTTGATGCTTAATGATGGATTAAGCTAGTTTAAGAGCGTTTAAGAAAGTTAAGTTAGTATACTCGAGTTGAGCCGTAGAAATTCGAAGCGAAGTAAAGTTAAGAGCATCGAAGTCGTATCTTCGATAGACGTTAATTCTCGTTCTAAATTCGTGAATTCCTTTTTCGAATAAAGGAGCGAGTGGAAGTGTGAATCCGAGGATTCAGGATCGTTAAAGGTTAAGTCCAAAGCTTCAGTTATCAGTTAACCTTTTCTAACCAAAGAAATGACAAATGATACATATATGATTATATATATGTGATGTTTTAAGTTGATTAACTTGCCAAAAGCTTTAAGTTTATGTATGATACCATCTACTGAAGAAAGACGAATTCGGTCCTACGCAAGGTAGGATTTGTGTACACTTAGTTGTAATCATGTGCCTTCGAAAAGGTGGGCCGATTACAAGTGTTTGAGAAAGAGGTCTCATTCTCAACACTATCATTATGTGATTGTAGATCTAGTACATACATTCTAAAGTATATGTCTGGCCAGACAAACATGATTTACAGAAAAGAAAATGTTTGAGCATGCACAGGTTTGTTTTTGAGAAACATTACTTGTGCTTATGCTTTATGACAAATTTAATCTCTAACTCTAAGAAGCAAGATTTGAAATATTTTGGCATGTGCCCACTGAGTACGAAGTACTCAGCCCGCGTGTTATTTTAAATGTGCAGGTTAGCTCGGATGAAGATGGGAGTGTGCTTGGACGGACTTTTGTTGGTTAAGTTCATCTTTAAGGTTGTTTAAACTAGAGTTGGATTATATGTCTTCACACATATAATTCTTAATGATGGTCCCTGAGCTAGGTATTTGGTGTAGAGGGGGGGGGTGAATACACCAAATTGATTTTTTGAAAACTTTTTCAAGTTAAATCACAGAGTTGGTGAGCTCAGTTATCGATCCAGCTGGGGAGGGTCAGCTGGGTAAATAACTCAGCTGGCGGTGCGGAAAATGGTGGTTTGAAAACTTAGCTCGGTTACTTAGAAAAACTAAGTTTGAAAAGATTAACTTAAGGTTTTCAGCTTAGTCAAGTTGTGCAACTTTTAGAGAGACACAGCTGTCTTTGGAGAGCAGCTGAGTATGCAGTTTTGATCAAATATGCAATGTTATGAAAGAGTTAGTACAAAACTGAATATAAAGAGAAAGTAAAGAGCAAGCGAGTTTTTACGTGGTTCGGAGTAACACCTCCTACGTCCACGACCAGGTTCACTGGTAATCCACTAACACTTGGTTTCCAAGTACCAAGCAACTTCACAACTCTAACCCGAGCTGTGTTCCAACAGTTTACGGGCACTGTCAAGCCTAACCTTTCAGTTTACGGGTACTGAAAAAACCTTACACACTTGAATTTCCCGCTTCAAGCAAGCGTAACCTTGACCTAACCTTTCTGGGTAAGAGGGGTTTGGTTTGGGGTTCCAACTGTGAACGAGTTCTTACAATTAAGAACTTTAGAGTATGATGAACTCGTTCGAAATCTAGGCTTAAGATATATAAAGATTTTGGCCTAGGGATCAGACGAAAAACAAAGCAGTTTCTGAACTAGAAACACTTTAAGATAAAGTGTTCTTTGAACTATGTAGAACTGCTTGAGAGCTTTTGAAAGATTGATGATTTCAGAGAATGAAAGCTTGTAGAGAGTTTTTCGTATTTGATCCTGAGGTTGAAGACGGGTTTATATAGGTAGAGATTCAAGACTAGCCGTTAGAGAAGACGTTTGAATCTTACCTACTCTTCTTAAATTCAAGATCTGCCGTTGGGCGAATCTGCACCTGTCTTCATTTGTGTCACATCCTAGGTCCTGAAGTCTAGGATGCTGATTTGGCAATCCCTCATTGGTCGAGGCATGTTGACTTCCTCTGACGCCGGGATCTTCTGCCTTTGGAGCTGGCTTTTGAATTCGTAGCCGGACCGACTTGAAGTGATGTCTTCGCTTAGTTCCCTTTGTTCTGTACAGCTAGACCGACTGTGTTTTGAACTCAGCTCGAATTCTCTTCAGCTTGATCATGCTCTGCTGGAGGACTCAGCTGAAGGTTGACGCCTGCTGTCTTTCGCTAGCTGACTCCAGCTGTAAACACAGCTGGGTCGACTGCTGTCTTCCGCTAGCTGACTCCTGCTGTAGACACAGCTGGGTCGACTGCTGTCTTCCGCTTCCTTAACCTGTAAACCTAGAAAATCTAAAGCTCAAACAGGCGAGCTGGAAAACACTATTTAGGTTGACGCGATCATCTATTCGGTTGGAGAATCAGTTGGGTTTTGGTATCAAATCAAAACCTTATAATTTTCCCAACAATTTCCCCATTTTTGATGATGCCAAAACCTAACTGAGACAACTTATGACGCAGAAAAACTTGTGTTTTATTAATGTAAGAATATACATTATAACACAGGAAAAAGAAAGAAGGAAAAAAAATCTTCAAATCTTCAGTCTTCAATTCTTCAGTCTTTAATCCCAGTTGGCTGGGTCTTCTCTTCTGCATCCGTTGCTTCTTTCTTTTGACTCGTCTCTTCAGCTGATTCTGATTCAGCTGGTTCCTCTAGCTCAACAGTTTGCCTCTTCTTTGACTTGTCTCTTCTCCCTTTCTTCCTCCTTTTTGGCATGATCAAACAGGGTGGGAGAGATACACCATCGGCTGTTGCGATGTTTTAGTTTGGCGAAACTGTGGTCTTCAGCTCTGAGCAGCGAGGTTTGGAGTCTAAGTGGCTCAGTTGTTGTATTAGCTGGCTCTTCTTCAGTAGCATTAGCCTCAGCTGTGATTGCAGACACAGCGTCCTTGGCCTGATTCAGTTGGGGCGGTCCAGCTGAGTGCTTGGAGGGATGAGTTGGCACGGGAGATAGCATCTTCTGAGTCGGGCACAACTTCATTCCTTGCAATTTTGCTTCTTCAGACTTCTTAGATTGAATGAGAAAGTCTGATTCAGCGCTTGAGGGACTTGGGTTCAGCTCAAATCATCATCATCCAGCTGCAGGTGATCATTGGCTGGGTGATGTTTCTCATTTGAGCTTGGTGCAGAGGCTTGAGCATCTTTCATCGGAAGATCTCGAAGCTGGTGTCCCTGTGGAGCTGAAGGAAACTGAGGAGAAGCCGGTTGAAGTATTCCATCTGTATTGGGGTTTAAGCTTGGTTGATCAGCTGGAATGCTCCGTTGCGGTATTGGTGACGATGATGTTCACGCAGGCGCATGAACTTCTCCTCCACCGTAAGAAACGACCGCTTGTGGGCCTTCTGCTCCTCGGAGAGTAATTACGAATTCTCTCATAATGTCAGCTGGCTTCTTGAGTCTTCTGTTTGAAGACGGTGCTTCAGCATGTTTTGTCTCCTCAAGTTGTCTCGGATTCCCAGCTGGGACAGAGATAGATGCATGCTGCTTTGACTCATGCATCTTTTTCTGTGCCTCCTGTGGTGGAGCAAGAGCTTTGTCATGACTGCTCTTGAATACTCCGGCTTTATCAACATCTGGTCCAGGTCTGTTGACGTTGATTTTTGCATCCCAGGTAGTTGTATGTCCCGTTCTCTTTTTTATGTTGAGAGAAACAGTGGGGCGGAGGAGGTCTTTTTCCTTTGACATTCCCAGGAAGCTTTCTGCGCCATCCTGGTGAATGACGTTCTTGAGCTTTGCAGTCTCTTACTGTGTTGGACTGGATCTGTTGATGGGTTTCACCTTCTTCTGGACTTTCGTCTTCTTTGAGGTTCCTGAGAGTTAAGCAACTCTTATCTTGAAGTTTTGACAGACTCTTCAAGTTTGATCGGCTTCGGGAGATATCTTTCTGGATTCCATGTTCTTCTTCTGCAACTTTTGTTAGTAGAAACAAATAATACCAATTGATGGAAATAAGAAAGAATGCCGAAAAACTTTTTAGGGTTGAAGCAATGCTTTACGTATATCTTCTAGCATATTTAAAGAGCTTTCTTGATGAATGGACGATCAAGATTTATCTATAGATAAGAAGATCTACGACTAGGAGTGATTCTCGCGTCATGTCAATTTCTTGATTAGAAGATGTGAGTTAATGCGCGAGAGAGAACGGTTGAGGCGTTTTGACTTTTGCCTCGAAACTCCCATGATTCAATTCTATGTAGACTTTTAATTAAATTTGATTAGATTTGACAAGATATGAGTTGACTGAAAAACAGATTGAGTAGGTGTAATTAATGTTGTTGCAAACCTCTCAGCTGATCATTGTAGTCAGCTGATACCTCGGTTGAGTAGGTGTGCTGGATCATCGTGGTTCCAGCTGGTTCCCCCTCAGCTGAATAATCCTTCAATTTCAGCATCTGATTTAGCTGGATTCTTTCTCAGCTGATATCAGTGACGTTGATTCTAAGTTACAGTTGTCTGCTTGCATTCAGCTGGTCCGTTTCCATTCAAATTGGTCTCGTCCATTCAGCTGGGTGAAGCATCGTCTAGGTTGAGTAGTCCAAGTAATCCGCACAACATTTTGAATCTTGCTTCTATCAGCGGTTTTGTGAGAATATCAGCCCGCTGTATGTCTGTGTGAATTTTCTCAACAATCACATCCTTCTTTTCTACGTGATCTCTGATGAAATGATGTCGTACGTCTACATGCTTGCATCTTGTGTGAAGTACTGGATTCTCTGAAATGGCAATCGCACTTGAGCTATCACAGAAAATTGGAACTCCGTCCCGCTTTCACTTCATAGTCATCCAGCTGATGTTTCAGCCAGAGAATTTGTGAGCAGCAGCTTCCAGCGGCCATATATTCTGCTTCTGTCGTGGAAGTTGCGACGCACGTTTGCTTATTTGAAAACCATGAAATCAACTTACTTCCTAAGAACTGACAAGTTCCTGAAGTTGATTTTCTGTCCAACCGATCTCCAGCGAAGTCTAAGTCTGAGTATCCAGTCAGCTGTAGATTGTCTTCAGTTGGGTACCACAGCCCAACATTCTGAGTTCCTTTGAGATATTTGAGAATGTTCTTGGCTGCTTGCATGTGTGCTTCTTTTGGATCAATTTGAAATCTGGCACACACTCCGACTGCGAAAGAGATGTCTGGACGACTTGCTGTTAGATACAACAGGGATCCTATTATCCCTCTGTATTTGCTGGAATCAACTGACTTACCTTCAGTTCCTGGTTCAATCTTCCAGTTGGTGTTCATTGGAATCTTTACAATTCTGCTGGATTGAACTCCATACTTGGCGATCAAGTCTTTCACGTATTTGGATTGATTTATGAAAATCCCTTCTGATGATTGCTTGACTTGAAGTCCTAGGAAGAAACTCATTTCTCCCATCATGGACATTTGGAACTTCTCTGACATCATCTATCCAAATCTTTGGCATAAGAAGCTTGATCTTGATCCAAAGATGATGTCGTCTACATAGATTTGAACAACCAGGATATCTTCTCCTGACTTGATGGTGAAGAGAGTTCTGTCTACTGAGCCCTTCTTGAATCCTTTGGATACGAGAAAATTTGACAGAGTGTCATACCAAGCTCGAGGTGCTTGCTTCAATCCATAAAGAGCCTTCTTTAGCTTGTAGACTTTATTTCCTTCTACTTCAAATCCTGGAGGTTGTTCAACGTAGACATCTTCTTTGATTTCTCCATTTAAGAATGCACACTTCACATCCATTTGATAGACCTTGAATTTGTGATGTGCTGCATAGGCGAGAAAGAGTCTGATTGCTTCCAATCGTGCTACTGGAGCAAATGATTCTTCGAAGTCAATTCCTTCCTACTGAGTGTAGCCCTTGGCAACCAGTCGAGCTTTGTTTCTGATGACGACTCCCAGAGTATCCAATTTGTTCTTGAATATCCATTTTAGCCCTATGATTTTGACTTCTTGAGGTCTGTCGACCGATTCCCAGACACAATTTCTGAGGAATTCGTTCAGCTCTTCTTGCATGGCATTTGTCCAAGGTACGCTCTTCAAAGCTTCGAGAATTGATTGAGGCTCTGGCACTTGAGCTACGTAACACGCCATTAGAGCTGTGTCTTCATCATAGACCGTCAGTTCTAGCTCTATTGAGAGTTGAGCTGTGTCAGCTGCTTCTTGATGATCCGATGAAGCTTGAGCAGCTGAGCTTTTGGTTTTGACTTGGTCAGATGGTTCTCCAATGATTGCTGATGATGGATGATCTTCAATCCATCTTCTCCTCTTCCGAATTTCTTCTTCCAATTGATTGATGCTTGACGTGGCTAAATTTCGTCTGACTTGGAGTTGCTCAAGAGTTAAGTCTTGAGAGATTGGTTCTCTTTGATTTAGATTTTGAGGAGACTTCTGTAGAGGCTCAGCTGGAGATGGAGCTGGGGACTCAGCTGTGTTTGGATTTCCAGCTGATGATGTTCCCCCTTGATTTGGTGTTGAAGGTTTTTCTCGATTTCCAGCTGGTGGAGCTTGTTGGTTGATTTGAAGTTCCTCCTCTGGCTCATCGTCCCAAATTAATGGTTCGGCCAGATTCCTAATTCTATTTTCTTGAGCTCTTGTCTGAATCAGTCTTGAAGATTATCCTTCGTTTCTTCGTTTGATAGAATCTCTATATTCGAAGGAGGATTCGTCAAAGGTAACATGTCGAGTTACTTCGACTATTTGAGTTCGTCTGTTGAAGACTCTGTATGCTTTACTCACAGCGGAGTAACCAAGGAATATTCATCGGTCTGTCTTCTCGTCGAACGTCTTGAGCTGTGTCTTTCCATTGTTGAGGATGTGACATTTGGATCCGAATACCTTGAAATACCCTATGTATGGTATTCTGTTGTTCCATAGCTCATACGATGTCTTTCCTTGCCTTGATGTGAGTAGGGAGCGATTCTGAGTGAAGCAAGCTGTGTTGATTGCTTCAGCCCAGAACTTCTTTGGAATGACAGAGCTAGCTAGCACTGAGGTAACTGCTTCCTTGAGAGTTCTGTTTCTTCTTTCTGCTACATCATTCTGCTGAGGTGTGCGTGCTGCAGATGTTTGATGTTGAACTCCGTTCTTCTCGCAGTAATCATAAATAGTTTCATTCAGAAACTCCGTTCCACGATCTGATCTTATTGACATTATCTTGCACTCCTTTTGTGTTGATAATCTTTCCAGCAGGATAGGCAGCTTAGTCCTGGTTTCGCTCTTCTGGTACAAGAATGATACCCATGTGAATCTTGAGAAATCATCCACTACGACCAGAGTATATTTTCTGCCATTGAAGCTTGCTGGAGTAACTGGACCAAAAAGATCCATGTGAAGAAGTTGAAGTACTCGATCAGTTGACTGAACTGGCTTGAGAGAGAATGAAATTCTTGTCTGCTTTTCTTGTTGACACGCGCTGCACATATGACTTTTGTCTTATACTTGATCTGGAATTCCATTAGCGAGCTGGTTCCTAGCCAGTTTGTTGATTGTCTTGAAGTTGAGATGATTCAGTTCTGACATACCGACTTCATTCTTTTCGATACATGACAAGTCTCCGGAGGGCTCGTTCAGTCGGCAAGAAAATACATATTTCCTTCTCTTTTCCCTCTTAGGAGTATCTGCTTGGTTTCCCTGTGCTTCACTGTGCATCCCTGTGCATCAAACTTGACAGAAAAACCGTTGTCGCAGAATTGGCTAATGGAAAGCAAGTTGTGTTGCAATCCTTGTACATAAGAAACATTTGGGATTATAATATTTCTAGTTTTAAATGTACCATAACCTTTGGTTAGGCCTTTGGAGTTGTCACCAAATGTTACTTGTGGACCTGTACGCTCGATATACTCCTGGAGTAGATGCTTTAGGTGCGTCATGTGCTTGGAACATCCACTGTCCAAGTACCATAGCGTTCTCATCGACTCCTCAGAGATGCGTCGATTCTTTGCAACCTAAACAAAAAATTAAAATTCAGGTACCCAGTTTTAATTTGGGTTCTTGTGGGTTAGACAGAGATCCTTTGATGACCCAGATCTGCTTGATGACTCGAGTTGGGTCATTTGATCTGATAATTCTCCCAGCTGAGTGGATATACACATTCTTTGTGTTCTTCGGTTGTTGCTGGCGGGGTCTTGATCTCCGTGTCTTTTGGTTTCCAGCTGTGTGTCTAGCTGAGACGTTCATTTGTCTCTGCTGTCTTATGTGCTGCTGTGGCTGGAAATGATTATCCAGCTGGTACTCATATGAGTGGTATCCAGCTGGGTATCTCTGATATCCCGATTGATATTGTTCAACGTGCTGTTGCTGTTGCTGGTATCTGTGAAATCCAGCATGTTGTCTTCGTTGAGGTTGAGCACGTTGCTGTCTGAGTTGGGCTTGAGGTTGTCGCACAGCTGACCTTCTTGATGCCTGTTGTGTCTTCGACGGAGCTTGAGGATGTTTCACAGCTGGTCTTTCTGACGCCTGCTGTGTCCTCAACTGTTGATGCTGAGCTGCTGGGATTGGAGGTTCGTTTGCACGTACAAACATTACCTTTGTTCCACTTGTGGAGGCAATGTTTGAGGTATCCTTTGATTCGTTGTATCCCAGTCCCGCTTTGAGTGCTGCTGGACGCTGAGCACTAATGATCTCGTCCATTGTTGACGTGGCTTTGATGAGAGCTACTATCTTCTTAGATAGTACCTCTTCGGTGCTTTTCAGCTCAGTGATCTCAGCTGACTTCTTTTCCGATTCAGCTGTGACTTTTTCCACATCTTCCATCAGATGTTTCTTTTCATAGTAGAATTCCTTCATCAGCTGATCTTGTTTCACTATTTTGTCTTTTAGTGAAACAACTTCCTGTTGGAGCTGTGTTGTGTCAGCTGCGTCTGATATCTTTGTCTTTTCCAGTTCCGCCTTCAGCTCGGCATTCTCACACATAATGACGTCAAGGATCTCTTGAAGCTCCTTGGAATCGTTCATTACTTTCTCTACTAGACTCCAATCAGGTAGTCCAGATTCTGAGACCTGTGTAGAGTGTTCGTGTGATGGTGAGATGTTAGATAGATTTTGAGTTCGAGACATTACCTCATCTTCATCGATGCCGTCTGTTTGTCCCATGAAGTATGTATCCCAATCAGGTTCATCATGGGCCATCAGGGCTTCTTCTTCCGAGTCTGAAAATGGCATGTCATCCATTTTGTTGCACTCTGATTCTTCATCGGCAATATAAGCTCTCCTTCTGTCAGCTGCCTTAGCTTTCAGTTGGTCATTGTCTTTCTTGGACAGCTTTGGACAATCTAGCCGATAGTGTCCTGGTTCCTTGCAGTTGAAGCAACCTTCTTCTGTTCGTTTGTCAGCTGACTTCTCATCACCGTCGCGTACTTGTCTCTGTAAGTTCTTGCGAACTTCTTGTATTTGCCCTTGCTGGTGTTGAGTCTGTTGTAGTTTTTGACCAGCATGGCTATTTCTTCAAGTAGCTCTTCCTTGCTCATGTCCTTCTTATCCTTCTTCGATGACTCAGCTGACTGCATGTATGCGGATTTTTCAGAGTTGGCTCTGAACGCAATCTCCTTTGTTGCAGGTGTCAGCTCTCCATCATTCTGATTGTTTGAAGATTCTTTCATTGTAATCTTCAAGTTGTACTCGTTGGCTTTGAGCAGGGAGTATAATCTTTCAGTTGAAAGATCACCTAAGTCACTTCGACTTTGGTGTACCACCTTATAGGTGTTCCATTCAGCTGTGAGCGCTGAAAGAACTTTTAGATTCTTTTCTCGCTGGGTGTATTTCCCAGTTCTGATGGTTTCTATTTCTACCACAATATTGGAGAATCTGAGTTCCATCCCTTTGATGGACTCGTTGACCAGCTGCTTGAAGTTATCAAACTTCTGGCATGCAATCGTGAATTTATTCTCCTTTATCTCCTCTGACCCTTCGCATAGCTTTGCTAGGGTTTCCCACATCTCCTTTGCGGTTTCGCAGTTGATGATTTTGCAGAGGTAGGCATTGGAGACCGTTGAAGCTATGGTGTTCCTCGCGAAGCTGTCTAGTCCAGCTTGCTTCCTTTCTTCGAAGGTGTGCTCACTCTTGGGCTTAGGAATGAGCTGATATCTTGGTTGTTCGCCATCTTGAGTTGGGACAAGCTCATTCCCTGATTTGTAGATGATGATAGGTCCGTCTGTGATGACGTCCCACATCATATCGTGATGCGCACATAGAAAGCTCTTCAGTCTGAACTTCCATATTGCATAATCGTCTACCGAGAAGGTGGGAAGATTCCTGTTAAGATAAGAATCCATAGAAATATGCAGTATGTAATAATATGAGTTTTTCAAAAAAAGGATCTGTTCAGATGACCACTGACAGATTGTTAAGAGAGATCTCTTGATACAGAAACGGTGGTCTGTTGAACCACTGCACTGATACCAATTGATGGTCCCTGAGCTAGGTATTTGGTGTAGAGGGGGGGGGGTGAATACACCAAATTGATTTTTAGAAACTTTTTCAAGTTAAATCACAGAGTTGGTGAGCTCAGTTATCGATCCAGCTGGGGAGGGTCAGCTGGGTAAATAACTCAGCTGGCGGTACGGAAAATGGTGGTTTGAAAACTTAGCTCGGTTACTTAGAAAAACTCAGTTTGAAAAGATTAACTTAAGGTTTTCAGCTTAGTCAAGTTGTGCAACTTTTAGAGAGACACAGCTGTCTTTGGAGAGCAGCTGCGTATGCAGGTTTTGATCAAATATGCAATGTTATGAAAGAGTTAGTACAAAACTGAATATAAAGAGAAAGTAAAGAGCAAGCGAGTTTTTACGTGGTTCGGAGTAACACCTCCTACGTCCACGACCAGGTTCACTGGTAATCCACTACCACTTGGTTTCCAAGTACCAAGCAACTTCACAACTCTAACCCGAGCTGTGTTCCAACAGTTTGCGGGCACTGTCAAGCCTAACCTTTCAGTTTACGGGTACTGAAAAACCTTACACACTTGAATTTCCCGCTTCAAGCAAGCGTAACCTTGACCTAACCTTTTTGAGTAAGAGGGGTTTGGTTTGGGGTTCCAACTGTGAACGAGTTCTTACAATTAAGAACTTTAGAGTATGATGAACTCGTTCGAAATCTAGGCTTAAGATATACAAAGATTTTGGCCTAGGGATCAGACGAAAAACAAAGCCGTTTCTGAACTAGAAACACTTTAAGATAAAGTGTTCTTTGAACTATGTAGAACTGCTTGAGAGCTTTTGAAAGATTGATGATTTCAGAGAATGTAAGGTTGTAGAGAGTTTTTCGTATTTGATACTGAGGTTGAAGACGGGTTTATATAGGTAGAGATTCAAGACTAGCCGTTGGAGGAGCCGTTTGAATCTTACCTACTCTTCTTAAATTCAAGATCTGCCGTTGGGCGAATCTGTACCTGTCTTCATTTGTGTCACATCCAAGATCCTGAAGTCTAGGATGCTGATTTGGCAATCCCTCATTGGTCGAGGCATGTTGACTTTCTCTGACGCCGGGATCTTCTGCCTTTGGAGCTGGCTTTTGAATTCAGAGCTGGACTGACTTGAAGTGATGTCTTCAGTTAGTTCCCTTTGTTCTGTACAGCTGGACCGGCTGTGTTTTGAACTCGCCTCGAATTCTCTTCAGCTTGATCATGCTCTGCTGGAGGACTCAGCTGAAGGTTGACGCCTGCTGTCTTTCGCTAGCTGACTCCCGTAAACACACTCGGGTCGATCGCCGTCTTCCGCTAGCCGACTCCCCGCCGTAGACACACTAGGTCGACCGTCGTCTTCCGCTTCCTTAACCTGTAAACCTAGAAAATCTAAAGCTCAAACAGGCGAGCTGGAAAACACTATTTAGGTTGACGCGATCATCTATTCGGTTGGAGAATCAGTTGGGTTTTGGTATCAAATCAAAACCTTATAATTTTCCCAACACTTAATGTTCCGCTGAAATACATTGAAATATATGTTGAAATATGAAGTATATTCTCGACTTTGAAGTCCTTGCTCTTGGTTGTTAAGGTTTCAGCTGCAAACTTATTTTAACTTAAAAATTAGTTGTCAATTCTTTGTTGAAATCTTTTTAAATCGTACGACCCTTATATCGTGCTTTCTTGACCTAATGAACTTCTTGTTGATATTGATCTCTTGGCATCGTTTGTCGTACGATATTAATTATTGATATTAGGTTAAACCTGATTCCTTGATAATGTTATTACTTGGTATACCTCGGTCATGTGACCATATTTATTGATATCAAGTTATATCTGATGGTCCCGGAACAAGGTCTTCGGTGTAGAGGGGGGGTGAATACACCGAAGAGTAATTTTTGAGAACTTTTTGCAAATTAAAACTGAGTTGAGTGAAAGCTCAGTTATGAATCCTGCTGACTTCTAAGAAAGACGATCAGCTGGACTGATAACTCCGCTGGTGGTGCGGAATGTGGTGGTTTGAAAAACTTAGCTCGTTCCCTTTACAAGAGTTCAGAAAAACTTAGTTTATGTTTTCAATTAAGCAGTTTTGAAAATAATGCAGCTTGCTGGGTCACTCAGCCAGAGAACTTTGAGCTTGAAAACTTGTGCTGTGATAATGCAGTTAGTTCTTTAAAGATATAAAATGCAGAGAAATAAGAAAACGATAAAGAACTCGAAATTTAACGTGGTTCGGAGAAACAACTCCTACGTCCTCGACCAGATTTAACTGGTAAATCCACTAAGGATTTCCACTAAGAAGTTTTAACTTGAAAATCAGTTGTCAATTCTTTGTTGAAATCTTTTAAATCGTACGACCCTTATATCGTGCTTTCTTAACCTAATGAACTTCTTGTCGATATTGATCTCTTGGCATCGTTGGTCGTACGATATTAATTATTGATATCAGGTTAAACCTGATTCCATGATAATGTCATTACTTGGTATATCTCGGTCATGTGACCCTATTTATTGATATCAAGTTATATCTGATGGTCCCGGAACAAGGTCTTCGGTGTAGAGGGGGGATGAATACACCGAAGAGTGATTTTTGAGAACTTTTTGCAAATTAAAACTAAGTTGAGTGAAAGCTCAGTTATGAATCCTGCTGACTTCTAAGGAAGACAATCAGCTGGACTGATAACTCAGCTGGCGGTGCGAAATGTGGTGGTTTGAAAAACTTAGCTCGTTCCCTTTACAAGAGTTCAGAAAAACATAGTTTATGTTTTCAATTAAGCAGTTTGTAAATAATGCAGCTGGCTGGGTCACACAGCCAAAGAACTTTGAGCTTGAAAACTTGTGCTGTGATAATGCAGTTAGTTCTTTAAAGATATAAAATGCAGAGATATAAGAAAACGATAAAGAACTCGAAATTTAACGTGGTTCAGAGAAACAACTCCTACGTCCAAGACCAGATTTAACTGGTAAATCCACTAAGGATTTCCACTTGGTTTACGAGTACCAAGCAACTTTGCATCTAACTTGAGCTGTGTTCTAACATTTTACGGGCACTGTAGAAGCCTGTATCCTTTCAGTTTCTGGGTACTGAAAAACCTTTAACACTCGAATTTCACGCTTCGAGACGGCGTGACCTTAACCTAACCTTTTCTGGGTAAAGAAGGGTTTGGATTTGGGTTTTCAACTTTGAACGAGTTCTAAGAATGAAGAACTTTGGGAGATGAACTCGTTCAGAACTAGGCTTTGGATTTATTGAGATTTCTGCCTAGGGTTTAGACGAAAAACTTAAGCAGTTTTTGGAAAGGAAACACTTAAGGATTTAAGTGTTCTTCAAAGGATTTGAGAACTTCTTGAGAGCTTTTTAATGCTTGAGATATTCAGAGATGTTGAAAGCTTGTAGAGAGTTTTTCGTATATGATTCTGATGTTGAAGACTGGTATTTATAGGTAGAGATTCAAAACTAGCCGTTGGAAGAGCCGTTTGAATCTCACCTACTCTCTGATCTGTTGATCTTCCGTTGAGCGTATCTTCACCTGTCTTCATCATTGTGTCAGATCCTAGGTTCGCCTTTCTAGGATGCTGAGATGTCGATCCCTCATTGGTCGAGGTATTTTTACTTCTTCTGACATCGGGATCTTTGCCTTTGGAGCTGGTTTTTGAATTTAGAGCTAGATTGGGTAGTCTGACCTGAAGTGATGTCTTTAAAGTTAGTTCCCTTTTGTCTGCTTAGCTGAATCTTACAGCTGAATCTCTTAGACTTGAGTCAGCTCGCTTTGCTCTGCTCCGTTGGATCTTCTTGGCTGGATCCAATCTTCTTTACTTCAAAGAGTTAGTCTGACTTAGCTCAGTCTTGAACTCTATTCAGCTGGAAAACCTTTCAGCTGACTTTGGGTCCAGCTGATTACTCAGCTGGGTCTTCTGCTGTCTTCAGCTTCATTATCTGTAAAGTTCGAAAATCTAAAGCTCAAACAGGCGGGCAGGAAAACATAACTTAGGTTTGCGCATTCATCTACTAGGTTGGAGATCAGTTGGGTTTTGGTATCAAATCAAAACTTTAGAATTTTCCCAACAATTTCCCCCTTTTTGATGATGCCAAAACCTAACTGAGAAAAACAACCTACTTCCCCGTTAATGAGAAAGTGGGGTTAAAACGATAAGTAAATTCAGCAGATATTCAAAATCAGAGTTTAGAGCCTGGACAAAGAGTTATTGTCATCAGGGTGAGCTTGAGAGCAAAAACATTTCAGTTTTATTAATCTTCAAAGATGATTACAAGAAATACAAGATTAACAAACTGAAATAAGACAAAAATTTTAATCCCAGTTGGCTGGGTCTTCATTTCTGCTGCTGCTGCTGATTCTTCTGTCTATCTTCTTCTAACTGCTCATTCGTTGTCAAACTGTATCGGTTGAAGATCATTCGTTCCAGCTTCCTGTACTCTTCTTCATTATTTACCTTGGAAATTTTTCTCCTGATCGCCCATCTATTTACTTCAGCGATAATATGCGATTTGTCAGGAAGATTAGTTCCAAGTATCAGCGGTGGCTGGAGATGATACAGCTGGGGAGCAGAGAACTGGATCTTCGCGGTCTTTGCAGCATTGAAGAATGCTTTAGCAGTCATCCTATCTTGAAGAAAAAGCTCATTGAGATGCATCTTGAAAGCTACATCTGGTGGCGTATTTGGGTAAGCTCCCAGATAGTAGAAGTCTTCAATGAACTCAAATTTTGTAAGTTTCCAGTCGTCGTTTAACTCTTCTGGGATCCATTCATCTACTCTTCTCCAGTTCATTGGCATCTGAGACTTTTTCTTCGCTGCTCTGATGTTTGCTCTTTTCTTCTTCTGCTTCTTTTCTTCAGCATTGAGCAAGCTTTCTTTCTTCTTTTGCTGCTCTTGAATGCTTTTCATCTCTTGCTTTTGTTGATTCACAAATTTGCAGAGCCATTGAGTATCATTGATTTCTTCTAGTGTAGCTCCGCTAGCTTTGGCAAGATGAATGATCATTTTGCTCCATTTTCCTCTCCTTTCAGCTGGTTCTTTTGCTTTCTGCTCAGCGACAACTTCATCAATATCATACTGCAGCACTTGGATTTCTTCTTCAGCTACATCTTTACCTTTGCCCTACCTTGATATTTTTCTCTTGTCATTACCTTCCCCCTTTTTGGCATTATCAATAAGGGTGGAGGAGAGGTTGATGACTATCTCATTCAGCTGGGCCAGGCTTTGTCAACATTAGCAATCTTGGTCGTGTTGTCTGCTGTGACGAGGTTGAGCTGTGTTGTGCTGTTGCTTCCAGTTTTGAACTAGGTGTCCAGCTCTTTGTAGAGATTGAACAGCTGATGAATGTCAGTTCTGTTGGAGAGAGCTTGCTATTGGAGAGCTTCCATTTGGCTGGATAAGTCGGTGACGCTCTTTTCCAGTGGAGCTTGGAGTCTTGAAATGATCTCAGGGACTCTCGTCTCTAGATGATTTCTGATCTCGAGATCTTGAGAGACGAGGGACTACTTGAGATTCCAGTCGGTGTCCTCATCAAGGGTGTAGATGGACTTCTGCATTTCATCGATAGTCCTCACTTGAGTATCTACCTGCATCTCAATGGTTGTGCATCGAAGGAGAAGGTCAGTTTGATTTTTCATACTTTCCATAAGGAAGACCCTTTCGACGTACTCCTGGATCTGCTTTTAAAGAGCAAGAGAGAATTCATTGTTGGACTCCGTTTGGATTCCAGATTCGACTTGACTGGGTTTGTCTGCCTCGAACTCGACCAGTGTGCGAGTGTCATCGGCAACTGGACTTTGTGGAGCAGCTTTTGTAGGCTCAACTGTTGCATTAGTTGGCTCTTCTTCAATCAGCATTGCCTCAGCTGTGTCGGTAGGGACAACTTCCTTGGCAGTCTCAACTGTAACAATCCAGCTGAGAGTGTGGAGGTAAGAGTTGGCTCTTGAGATTACCTCCTCAGAATGGGGCACTTCATCCTGCTCGGCCTTCACGAAAGCATCCTGAAGACTTCCAAATCCATAGATCTCCTGCAGAGCTGCTTCTTCGGCTTTGAGCTTATTGAAGGAGTAGAACTCCACAAGTTCTTCATTTGCGTACCAAGTAGTCATCTTGGTAGCCAGATAAAATTTGAAGTCGCTGACGGCTGGTTCAATCTTCCAGTTGGTATTCATTGGAATTTTTACTGATCTGCTGGATTGAAGTCCATATTTGGCAATCAAGTCTTTGACATACTTTGACTGATTTATGAAGATTCCTTCTGCTGATTGCTTGACTTGAAGTCCTAGGAAGAAACTCATTTCTCCCATCATAGACATTTGAAATTGTTTTAACATCATCTCTTTAAATCTTTTACATAAGAAAGTTGATCTTGAGACGAAGATGATGTCGTCCACATATATTTGGACAACTAAGATATCTTCACCTAGCTTGATGGTAAAGAGGGTTCTATCGACTGAACCTTTCTTGAATCATTTGGATACAAGAAATCTTGACAGAGTGTTATTCCAAGCTCGAGGTGCTTGCTTCAGACCATAAAGCGCCTTCTTTAGTTGTAAACTTTGTTTCCTTCCACTTCAAATCCTGATGGTTGTTCCACGTAGACATCTTCTTTGATTTCTCCATTCAAGAATGCACACTTCACATCCATTTGATATACTTTGAATTTGTGATGTGCAGCGTATGCAAGAAATAATCTGATGGCCTCCAGTTTTGCTGCAGGAGCAAATGACTCTTCAAAATCTATTCCTTCTTGATGTGTATAACCCTTGGCGACTAACCGAGCTTTATTTCAGATAATTACTCCAATAGTATCCAGCTTGTTCTTGAATATCCATTTGAGTCCTATCACTTTGACTCCTTCAGGTCTATCGACCAGTTCCCAGACGTAATTTCTGAGAAATTCATTCAGTTCTTCTTGCATAGCATTTGTCCATGGTACGCTCTTTAAGGCTTCTAAAATTGTCTGAGGCTCTGGAACTTGAGCTACATAACACGCCATTAGAGCTGTGTCTTCGTCGTAGACGGTCAGTTCTAGCTCGACTGAGACTTGAGCTTCATCATCTGCTTCTTGAGGATTTGTTGAGGGATTCTGAGCAACTGAGCTTCTTGTTCTGACTCTGTCTGATGGTTCTCCAATGATTGCTGAAGCTGGATGATCTTCGATCCATCTTCGTCTTCTTCTAGCTCATTGATGCTAGATGTTGCTAAGTCTCGTTTTTCTTGGAGATGTTCTGGAGTCATGTCTTGAGACTCGATTTGACTTGGATTTGAACTAGACTATACTTGAGGCGAGAACTGAGTGAACTCAGCTAGAGAGGGAGCTGGGGAGTCAGCTGGGTCTGGATTTCCAGCTGGTGGTATTCCCCCTTAGTCTGATACTGGGGTTCCTTCTGGATTTTCAGCTAGTTGATTTGCTTCTGCTGAATTGATTTGAGGTTCTCCTGGTTCATCATCCCAAATCAATGGTTCAGCAAGATTCCTGATTCAAATTTCTTGAGATCTTGTTTGTGCTGGACCGGTGCTTGATGTTCCAGCTGTGTTTCTTTGTTTGATCGACTCTCTGAATTCGAAGGATGTTTCATCAAAAGTGACATGAGGTGTCACTTTGATTGTTTGCGTTCGCCTGTTGAAGACTCTGTAAGCTTTACTCACAGCTGAGTAACCAAGGAATACACCTCGGTCAGTTTTGGCATCGAACGTCTTCAGCTGGGTTTTCCCGTTGTTTAGGATATGACATTTTGAACCGAAAACCTTGAAGTACCCGATGTAGGGTTTCCTGTAGTTCCATAGCTCGTACAGAGTCTTTTCTTGTCTAGATGTGAGAAGCGATCTATTCTGAGTGAAGCATGCTGTGTTTATAGCTTCAGCCCAGAATTTCTTTGGAATGGCTGAGCTTGCCAACATTGATGTGGCTGCTTCTTTGAGTGTTCTGTTCTTCCTCTCAGCTATACCATTCTGCTGAGGTATGCGTGCAGCTGAGGTTTGATGTTGTACTTCGTTCTTCTCACAATATTCATATATAGTTTCATTCAGAAACTCAGTTCCTCGGTCTGATCTGATTGAGATAATTTTGCATTCCTTTTGAGTTGTCAATCTTTCCAGCAGGGCCGACAGCTTGGATCTTGTTTCACTTTTCTGGTACAGGAATGACATCCATGTGAATTTGGAGAAGTCATCCACTACGACCATAGTGTATTTTCTGCCGTTGAAACTTGCTGGTGTCACTGGACCAAAAAGATCCATGTGAAGAAGTTGAAGAACTCGACCAGTTAAGGGCGTTGCCTTGAGAAAAAATGAAATCTTTATCTGTTTTCCTTGTTGACAAGCGCTGCAAATATGACTCTTGTCATAAACTTGATCTAGAATTCCATTAGCGAGCTGGTTTCTAGTCAGTTTGTTGATTGTCTTGAAGTTTAGATGATTCAGCCGTCTGTGCCACAACCAGCTGACTTCATTGTTGCTTTTCGATACAAGACATGTGTCTGGAGGGCTGCTGTTCCAGTCAGCAAAATGTATGTTTGCTTCTCTTTTCTCATTCTGTAATACATGCTTGGTTTCCCTGTTCTTCATTGTACATCCCTGTGCATCAAACTTCACAGAAAAACCGTTGTCGCAGAATTGGCTAATGGAAAGCAACTTATGTTTTAATCCTTGAATATATGAAACGTTAGATATTTTAACATTGTTTGTTTCAAATGTACCGTAACTTTTGGTTAGACCTTTGGAGTTGTCACCAAACGTTACTTGAGGGCCTGGACGCTCTACATATTCTTGGAGTAGATGCTTCAGATGAGTCATGTGTTTTGAGCATCCGCTGTCCATGTACCACATCGTTCTCATCGACTCTTCTATGATGCGTCTTTCCCTTGCAGCCTGTCACAGAAATCAAAATTTAGGTCCCCAGTTGTGATTGGGTCCTTATGGGTTAGTTAGAGATCCCTTCACGATCCAGATATGTTTGATGACTCTGATTGGATCATTTGATCTGATAATTCTCCCAGCTGTGTCTATGAACACATTCTTGGTGTTCTTTGTTTGACTCTGCTGGCTGGGTCTTGATCTCTGTCGTCTCCCAGCTTGATTTCTTGGTTGTTCAGTTCTTCTTCGATTTCCAGCTGAGTGTATAGCTGAGACATTTCTTTGTCTCTGTCTTTGCTGTCTAGCTTAGTATCTCGGCTAGAATTGATAATCCAGCTGGTAATCATATGACCGATATCCAGTTGGGTATCTTCTCTGATATCTTGGTTGATATCTTGCCACTTGCTGCTGATATTACTGGTATCTGAATTATCCAGCTTTATTCCTTCGTTGTGGCTGAGCACGATGTTGTTGTCTGATTTGTGCTTGGGGTTGCCTTACAGCTTGTTTTCTAGGAGCTTGCTGTGTCTTCTGTTTCTCAGTCTATTGTGCAGCTGGAATTGGGTTCTCCTTTGCTTTTACAAATGTTACCTTAGTTCCACTTGTAGTCGCAATATTTGTTAAGTCTTTAGATCCATCATAACCCAATCATATCTTTAATGTTGTTGGTCGTTGCACACTAATTATTTCGTCCATCGTTGATGTAGCTTTGATAAGTGCTACCAGCTTTATGGTTAGTGTGTATTCTAACCTTTTTAGTTCCAAGATCTCAGCTGACTTTCTTTCTGACTCAGCTGTGGATTTTTCCAATTCGTCCACCAGCTGCCTTTTCTCATAGTAGAATTCCTTCATCAGCTAATCCTGTTTGACTATCTTTTCTTGAAGTGACGCTACTTCCTCTTCGAGCTGTGTAGTATCAGCTGCTTATGATGCTTCTTTCTTTTTCAGTTCTTCCTTCAGCTCAACATATTCACACATTATGACATCAAGAATCTCTTGTAGATCCTTGAAGTCATTCATGACTTTCTCCAATCAGGTTGACCTTCTGATTCAGAGACCTGCGTAGAGTGATGGGTTAGATACGACTTGAGTTTTAGAAGTTACCTCATCGCCGTCGAGTCCGTCTGTCTGTACCATAAAGCAAGCATCCCAGTCTTGATCATCACGGGCCATGAGTGCATCTTCCTCTGAGTCTGAGAAAGACATGTCATCATCTATTTTGTTGCACTCGGACTCTTCATCTGCTATATATGCTCTTCTTCTGTGAGCTGCCTTAGCTTTCAGAAGATCTTTTTCCTTTTTGGACAGTTTGGGACAGTTCTGCTTGTAGTGTACCAGCTCCTTGCAATTGAAACAGCCTTCCTCTGTCCGTTTTAAGGTGTCAGCTGACTTTTCATCAGCTGCAGCGTACTTGTCTCTACACGTCTTGGCAAATTCTTATACTTATCTTTGCTGGTGTTGAGTCTGTTGTAATTTTTCACCAACATGGCAATTTCTTCGAGTAGCTCCTCTTTGCTCATATCCTTTTTGTCATTCTTCTTCTTAGAGGACTCAGCTGTCTTGACATGAGCTGACTTTTCAGAGTTGGCTCTGAAAGCTATTTCTTTTGGAGCTGGGGTCAGTTCTCCTTCATTCTGTCTGCTTGAAGACTCTTCTTGGGTAATCTTCAAGTTGTATTCATTGGCTTTTAGAAGTGAGAACAACCTCTCTGTAGATAGATCACCCAAGTCACTTCGACTTTAGTGAACTACTTTGTAAGTGTTCCATTCAGCTGAAAGAGCTGAAAGAGCTGAAAGAACCTTCAAATTCTTTTCCCGCTGGGTATACTTCCCAGTTCTGATCGTTTCTATCTCGATGACTATGTTAGAAAACCTGAGCTCTATTGCTTCGATGGACTCGTTGGCTAGCTGCTTGAAGTTGTCGAACATCTGGCAAGCTATTGTGAATTTGTTTTCTTTGATCTCTTCTGACCCTTCACATATCTTGGCTAGGGTTTCCCACATATCTTTGGCGGTCTCGCACTTGATAATCTTGCTGAGGTAGGCGTTGGAGATTGTTGATGAGATGGTGTTCCTTGCAAAGCTATCTAATCCAGCTTGTTTTCGCTCTTCTAAAGAATATTCCTTCTTTGGCTTGAGAATTGGCTGGTACGCTGGTTGTCCTCCATCTTGAGCTGGTACTAGTTCATTTCCTTTCTTATAGATGAGGATGGGTCCGTCTGTGATGACGTCCCACATCATGTCATGATGCGCACGAAGGAAGTTTTTCAATCTGAATTTCCAGATTGCATAATCATCAATCGAGAAGGTGGGAAAATTCCTGTTAAGATAAGAATCCATGGAGAAATGTACAGAATGCACTAGGATGAGTTTTTCTGAAAACAGATCTGTTCAGTTGACCACAGACAGAGAGTTTCAAGACAAATCTCTTGATTCAGAAACAGCGGTCTTTTGAACCACTGCTCTGATACCAATTGATGGTCCCAGAACGAGGTCTTCGGTGTAGAGGAGGATGAATACACCGAAGAGTGATTTTTGAGAACTTTTTGCAAATTCAAACTGAGTTGAGTGAAAGCTCAGTTATGAATCCTGCTGACTTCTAAGGAAGACGGTCAGCTGGACTGATAACTCAGCTAGCGGTGCGGAATATGGTGGTTTGAAAAACTTAGCTCATTCCCTTTTCTAGAGTTCAGAAAAACTTAGTTTAAGTTCTCATTTAAGCAGTTTTGAAAATAATGCAGCTGGCTGAGTCATACAGCCAGAGAACTTTGAGCTTGAAAACTTGTCCTATGATTATGCAGTTAGTTCCTTAAAGATATAAAATGCAGAGAAATAAGAAAGCGATAAAGAACTCGAAATTTAACGTGGTTCGGAGAAACAACTCCTACGTCCACGCCAGATTTAACTGGTAAATCCACTAAGGATTTCCACTTGGTTTACGAGTACCAAGCAACTTTGCAGCTCTAACTTGAGCTGTGTTCTAACAGTTTACGGGCACTGTAGAAAAACCTTTAACACTTGAATTTCGCGCTTCGAGACGGCGTGATCTTAACCTAACCTTTTCTGGGTAAAGAAGGGTTTGGGTTTGGGTTTCCAACTTTTAACGAGTTCTTACAATGAAGAACTTTGGGTGATGAACTCGTTCAGAACTAGGCTTTGGATTTACTGAGATTTCTGCCTAGGGTTTAGACAAAAAACTTAAGCAGTTTCTGGAAAGGAAACACTTGTGGATTTAAGTGTTCTTCAAAGGATTAGAGAACTGCTTAAGAGCTTTTTAATGCTTGAGATATTCAGAGATGTTGAAAGCTTGTAGAGAGTTTTTCGTATATGATTCTGATGTTGAAGAGTGGTATTTTTAGGTAGAGATTCAAAACTAGCCGTTGGAAGTGCCGTTTGAATCTCACCTACTCTCCGATCTGTCGATCTTCCATTGAGCGTATCTTCACCTGTCTTCATCATTGTGTCAGATCCTAGGTTCGCCTTTCTAGGATGCTGAGATGTCGATCCCTCATTGGTCGAGGTATTTTTACTTCTTCTGACACCGGGATCTTTGCCTTTGGAGCTGGTTTTTGAATTTAGAGCTGGATTGGGTAGTCTGACCTGAAGTGATGTCTTCAGAGTTAGTTCCCTTTTGTCTGCTTAGCTGAATCTCTTAGACTTGAGTCAGCTCTATTTGCTCTGCTCCGTTGATTACTCAGCTGGGTCTTCTGCTGTCTTCAGCTTCCTAATCTGTAAAGTTAGAAAATATAAAGGTCAAACAGGCGAGCTAGAAAACATAACTTAGGTTTGCGCATTCATCTACTAGGTTTTAGATCAGTTGGGTTTTGGTATCAAATCAAAACTTTAGAATTTTTCCAACAATTTTTCCCTTTTTGATGATGCCAAAACCTAACTGAGAAAAACAACCTACTTCCCCGTTAATGAGAAAGTGGGGTTAAAAGGATAAGTAAATTTAGTAGATTTTCAAAATCAGAGTTTAGAGCCTGGACAAAGAGTTTTTGTCATCAGGATGAGCTTGAGAGCAAAAACATTTCAGTTTTATTAATCTTCAAAGATGATTACAAGAATTACAAGATTAATAAACTGAAATAAGACAAAACTTTTAATCCCAGTTGGATGGGTCTTCATTTCTGCTGCTGCTGCTGATTCTTCTGTCTATCTTCTTCTAACTGCTCATTCGTTGTCAAACTGTATCGGTTGAAGATCATTCGTTCCAGCTTCCTGTACTCTTCTTCATTATTTACCTTGGAAATTTTTCTCCTGATCACCCATCTATTTACTTCTGCGATAATTTGTGATTTATCAGGAAGATTAGTTCCAGGTATCAGCAGTGGCTGGAGATGATACAGCTGGGGAGTAGAGAACCGGATCTTCGCGGTCTTTGCAGCATTGAAGAATGCTTTAGCAGTCATCCTATCTTGAAGAAAAAGCTCATTGAGATGCAATGTTATTGAGTTCTTGTTAAGCATGTTATTAATCTTCGCGGTCTATTGTTGATAACCAATTGTTGGTTGGAATTGTCAAGCATGTTATTGAGTTATTGTTAAGTATGTTCGTTGAAATATTGTTCAAGAATAAGTTTAACTCCCTGTTGGGAAAATAATAAACATGTTTTGAAGTGATACCAAAACCCAGCTGACCCCAACTGAGTAGATGATTGCGCAAGCCTAAGTGTTTTTCCAGCTTACCTATTTGAGCTTATAGATTTTCTAAAGTTTACAGGTATAGTCGCTGAAGACAGCAGAAGACATAGCAGAAGACACAGCTAAGCTGACACAGCTGAAGAATTCAGCAGAGCAGACTCAGCAGAGCAGATCTAGCAGAGTCAAAGACCAAGCTCAGTGACGGAAACCCAGCTTAATGTCGAAGACCCACCTCAGTGTAAAAGACTCAGCTTAGTGTCGATGACATAACTCAGGTCTAAGACACAGCTCAGGTTAATGACACAGCTCATAGTCGAGACGCAGCAGAGTCGAAGACGCTGAAGACACAGAAGAGACGCTTAGAAGCTTGAAGACAAAGACCAACTCCAAGATAAGATCCCTGTATCTGTGTCAAGTCAGCCTCTTTGCTGATAGTGGTCACCGGAACAGATCCTTCAAAGTGTCAAAATCTTTTTAAAATCATTATATTGCATACTGTCATGGAATCTTCCTTGTGCAGGAATCTTCCGACATTCTCTGTTGATGATTATCAGATCTGGAAGTTCCGACTCAAAAGCTTTCTGTGTGCACGACACGACATGATGTAAGATGTTATTACTAACGGACACATCATCATCATGAAGTCAAAAATAGAAGCAGAAACCACACCTGGAACTGAACCAGTACTCCGACAAGTTGTGAAGCCCAAAAGAGAGTACTCTCCAGAAGAAAGAAGACAAGCTGGATTGGATAGCTACGCTCGCAACGTCATCTTCTCAATGGTGACGGACGCTTATCTCAGCAAGATCATCAACTGCGAGACAACTAAGGGGATGTGGGACACTCTAGCCAAGCTGTGTAAAGGCTCAGAGGAAATTCAAGAGAATAAATTCTCAGTTGCATGCCAGAAGTTCGACAACTTCAAGGAAGTCCCCTACGAGTCCATTGATCAAATGGAGCTCAGATTCTCCAACGACATCATCAAGATCGAGACGATCCGAACTGGGAAGTACACAGTTCGAGATAAGAACTTGAAAGTTCTTGCAGCTCTCTCCTCAGAATGGTGTACACACAAGGTGGTTCACCAAAGCAGAACTGATATTGGCAGCATGGAAACGGAAAAATTGTTCTCCATCCTGAAAGCCAACGAATTTGATCTAGCCATCACAAACGGAGAATCATCCAGCCAGATGTCTCAAACAGAGCTGACTTCTAAAGCAAAGGAGACAGCTCTCAGTGCAAAATCTAGAAGATCAGCTCAATCAGCTCAGCTTGGACGGACCAACAACGAGCATAGAAATATAAGCAGAGAAGAATTGCGCGAAGAAGTTGTCATGCTTGTACGGAGCATCAATAGGCTGGATCACAGCAACGAAAGGTACAAGATGATCGTAAAGGTTCATCATGACAAGCAATTCTACCCAAAGAGAACCCCAGCTGAGTCGACCTCCTGAAGAAAAGATAAAGAGCTCAAGTCGAACAACATAGAAGATCAAGTATTTTCTTCCGACTCAGACGATGAAGCATTTCATTGAAGATGCCTGCTTCATGGGACTCTTTAACCCAGCTGATGAAGAAAGTGAAATTACCCGCTAGCTGTCTGGGACCAGCTGTGAAAAACAAACACAGTCTCAAGAGATGAAAGAAAAAGCAGCAGTTTACGCAGCTGGACATGGCACAGCTGACTGCATGCTAAAGAGGCCTCATCGAAGAAGTGCTCAGTGACTTCAAGAGATTGCTAGAAATCCTTGAAATCAAGCCAGCTGAGAATTCGGAGCTAAGGAATGAGCTCAAGCAGAAGAATGATCAGGAGATTGATGATGAGAAAACACAGCTGATCAAGAAGCTGAAGATGGCCAGAGCTAGATCGAACACAACCAGCTCACTCAAAAAGAGTTTTAATTGGAAAAGTTTTTAAACCTTGGTGTATTCACCCCCCCTCTACACTAAGGTATCCGTCTCAGGACCAACACTCCCGGTATCGTTGTTCGTTAAGAATGGTTTGTCAAATGTTTGGTTTTGTTGGATAACTGGGTCATTATCTAGTCCTTAGTTAATCATAAATTGTGTATATCATGGGACCCACCGGCTCGGTCATCTTTATTCTGAGTCGGGCTGCGATAGAGTGGTATCAGAGCAGCTCGTCTGCTCTATATTTAAACTTTCTATGAGTCTAGTCTAGATTTGAATTTCTAGACTAGTTATGTACCAACAACAAAAGTCCAGCACCTCATCTTATCCAGCAAACCAGGTACGCATTTAAAAGTTTCCTACGTTTAAAAGTTTAAAATTTGAAGTTCCATGTGACTGACGGACTGTTATGTGGACCTGATCAACCTACATAACTAGAAACTCAGTAATATGGATCTTCCACTTTCATAATGAAGTTAATTAATGAGATAAAGTTAGAAAGTAAAGAAAGAGAATTTTATGAAAGTTTAAAGCTGAAATATGTTTGATATCTATGTTGTTATATTTTTTTTTCGAGCCTTGGGAAAACATTCATCGAGAATTAGGGCTTATTGGATTTTTGTAAAAGCCCTCGAAGAGGAAAATTTTCCGTAAAATGAAGAAGTACGGCCAAATATGTCATTTTGATAATTTTCCGAGTTGTCGTTATGTTCGTCGTTTTAATTTTGATTTAATCATTTCATAAAGAAAGGAAGAACGCAAAGTAAAATGAAGTTTAATTAATGTCGAGAAAGCGTTAGAATAATTAAGATGAAGCGTAATCGAAGAAGAAGAACGTTGAAAAGCAAGCGAAGTAGAAAGAAATATCGTCAAATGCATGAAAATGGAAGAAAACACGTTCAGCTGAATTTCCAGCGGCGGCTGAAAACCAGCGCTCGCTGAGGAAGAAACTGCAAACAGCACCCCCAGCGGTTGCTGGAATTCTGAGCGGTTGCCGGAATCCACCGTCGGCTCAGTTTCAGCGGTCGCTGGAATGGTGGTGGCAGCGGCGGCTGCATCCAGCGGCAACTGGGCAGCGGCAGTTCTGCTACCTTTTACTCCAGAGGCCATAACTTCCTGCTAATTTAATGGAATTCAGATCCAAAAATTGGGTTGAAAACTAGACATCCGTGGCTTTCTAATGATACCCTGCCCACCCCCTGTTTCTCAGTATTCTATTCTGAAATTCAGTCTCAATCTGCTGCAGTTGTGCAGATTTTTCTATAAGTTTGTTTCTTTCAAGTTTAATCAATTTATGTTGATTTCTTGGAACTTTTTAAATCAAATTTTGCTCGTCGTTATGAGCTTGAGATCCTTTATGTGACGATCTTTCGTAAGTGAGATGATGAATTAATTGCAAGCAAGACGATTGTTTGTTTTTGGAAAGTAAAGCGAACGCGACACATCATTAGGAAGCGACAACGAGATGAAATCGACTGAAGAAAAATGAGTATGAAGAAGAGAATTAAAATAAGTAATGAAGAGTGAAAACATAGCTCAAAGTATGAAAAAAATGAGAAGTTTCAGCATGGCAACCCAGCACCGGCTGGATTTCGGCTCCGGCTGGATTCCGGCTCCGGCTGGAAATTCCCAGCGGTCGTTGGATGGAAGCTGTCAGCCGGTGTCCGCCGTTCGTTTCTTCCGTCGTTTGTTTCATTCGTTGTTCGTTTTGTTCTTCGCTCGTTTCGTCCGACGTTCGTTGATCCTTTTCACCGCATACCTTCTTATTATATTCCAGAAGTGCTTATGTCGAAACCGATACCTCAGGATAATCTTATTTCTTCCTTATTTCTTTCAAAATATCCTAAGCCAATTATTGTTGAACTTCAGTCATCTGGTTTGATTTACGGTTTGGGTTATTTCATTACCTATTTTTCAGATTGTTAATTCTTTGTTTAGTTAAATGCGCCAGTCTTGGCCTCAAAAAATTTTATTTCAAGGATTTGAGTTATTTTTTTAGTCTTTATGAAGAGGTGAATTTCATACTCGAGGGTCCTTCGTATTCTCAATCCTCCGAATCTTAAGTTTTTCTATCGTTTCCATTGTTCCGTTCTAGCAATTAAAGGAGCTTGAAGCGCGATCATTCTGATAGGGCTGTCAAATTTCCGAGCCCGTCGGGCTTTTTGGAAAAATTGGGCTGGGCCGGCCCGGCCCGAAAATTCATCGGGCCGGAAAATATGGAGCCCAGCCCAGCCCGATAAATCATTTTATGCATAATTTTATCGGGCCGGCCCGAGCCCACCAAGCTTTTGCCTATTTTGGCCGGGCCGGGCCGGCCCGAAAATTCATCGGGCCAGAATTTGTGGAGCCCAGCCCGGCCCGAAAATGGGCCAGCCCGGGCCTGTTTTGACAGCCCTACATTCTGACCATACCAGGAGGATAATAAAGACAACCTCAACGACGTTCCAGTTACTAAGGTGATAATCTGCTTAGCCAAGCTTCGGCGTGTTCTTTTCAGAAGTCAAGTTTCGAGGCTAATTTCTCGTCGACGCCGGTTGCGGATATTGTAGATAAAGTCAAGTTTACAGTACGCAGAGATGTGATCGTCAAAGAAGAAGTAGCAGAAGAAGTCAATGCAGAGGTCGATAGTGTGGATTTCGAGAATGCGTTTAGTTAAAAAAAAAGCTTTCCAAGGTCGACCAGTAAAAATTTAGCCTTTTTAATTATTACCAATATCGAGAACGAGAAAGAAAGAAGTAGTATAAATGTGTGAGTATGGGTGATATAATAATTTTGATGCCTAATTTGACCATAGATTTTTCTGTTACAGATTAGTAGTCTGTGTCGTCACTATTATGTTATGTGATGCTAGAACATCACAGTTGAGATAAGGATAATTTTTCTGTTGATAGATTTATTATCTTGAAAAGATCTCAAAGTGAAAAATTTTCCAGTACATGAAAGAAAGACTAAAGTGGTCATTTAGTTCAGTTGATGAATTCCAGATGTTATATGCATAAGAAAGATAAGAAGTTATTATGCTTTGATACGCATAAAGTAAGTTGAAAAATAGTTATAAATATGAAGCTAGAGCTTGAAGAATGAGAATTTTATAAATATAAGCTAAGTAGGAAAGAAATAAGTTGATTGTCAAAAGTTATAAGTTAAGTATTTTGTGAATTGTTTGAATGAGTAAGAAAAGTTTATAAAACTGAGTGCTTTGATGTTGATTGCCAAAATAAGGAAGAGTTTATGAAGCTAAGTTGTTGTGCTATTGCTTAATTATTGAGTTAAGTTATGAAAGTGATAGGTTATGATGTGAAGTAAATTTCCTAAATGCTAAGTTCTATGATGGAAGTAACTGCTTTGTGCAGTCTATGCTTTTGCAATAAAGAATAAGATGAGAAGTTTGATAAGAATAAAGTTAATCCCTTGATGATTTATATTTTTCTTAAAATTAGAATGCCTCGTAGAAGAAGAAATAGGGTAGAAGAGGAAGAAGAAGATCAGCAAGAACCTACCCCACCTCCTCAGCCTGAGAGGAGAGTCGAAGAACTTTTTCTTCGACAAAATCCTCCGACCTCCGACGGAAAAGAAAATACGTCAGTAGCAGAAGAGTGGATTCGCGCTTTAGAACGAATCTTTCGGTTTCTTCGATGTGATGACCGCGAGCGTCTCACATGTATGACGTATCAGCTGAAAGGATCTGCAGACTACTGGTGGGAAACCAGTCAGAAGATTTATCCTCCCGAACAGTTTGAAAATCTCACTTGGGAGCAGTTCAAAGAAGCCCTATTTGAGAAGTACGTTCCGAGAAGTTATCGCAAGCAAAAAGAAAACGAGTTTGCAAGTCTCAAGCAAGGGAAGAAGACGGTGTCAGAGTAAGATCGTGAATTTTGGGAGTTAGCTCGTTTCGCCCCTGATAAAGTTGATTCAGATAAGAAGATGTCCGAGCTTTTCCGTGCTGGACTTAGACAAGATATAAAAGTGGTCTTAGCAAGTCAGAGTGCTATGACCTACGCTGAAGCGTTAAATCGAGCCTTAGATATGGAGTTGGCGATGCAGCCAGAAAAACCAGTTCAGACTCCAGCACCTTCCCCAAATCAATCCCCAATGGCCGATAAATCTCAAGCTTCGCACCAAACTCAGATTCAAAAGAGAAAAAGGAAGTGGAATGCTGAAAATCAACCTAGCAAGAAGTCATGGTATGGGCAGAGTCATGAACAAACGACTCAAGAAAAATATAGATCTTCTATTGTTGGTCAAGGTAGCTCGTCTCAGAGACAGCAAGGAATTTCTCCATGCTCTAAGTGCGGAAAAATGCACTAGGGAATTTGCAGAGCAGGAAGTAACAGCTGCTATGCATGTGGGCAACCCAGTCATTACTTTTATCAGTGCCCAAATAAGCAGGAAGGGACTGGTGGAGGAAGACCTAATCAGTCTCAGCCTCAGCATCTAAAGGCCATTGAAGGAGTCCCTCAGCTAAATCAGCAGCAGTCACCACAGCAAGAGCAGCAGCATCAGAGAGTTTTTTTATCTCGATCAGAAAACATGCGTTAAGGATCAGGGCAATCTGGCAGGTATGGGTTAGATAAGTGGTGTACCTGTAATAATTCTTTTTGATACTGGTACATCACATTTGTTTATATTAAGTGAATGCGTAGATACTCTTAGCAACGAGCTAGCCAGAACTTAAGAGTATCGACCCCGATAGGTAAAGCTACCTCAGCCACGCATGTTTGCCCTAAACTAGAATTTGAGATTGGTTCCCTTAAGATGTCAGCCAAAAACCTTCTTGCCATACCTCAAAAAAGCTCATGTTGAAGCCAATGCCTCAGGATAATGTGTATAGCTACTGAGAATTTAGCAAGTTAAAAGAGAAATATCATTTGCTAAGACTAGATGATCTGACAAATTAGCTCTGAGGAGTTAGTATTTTCTCAAAGATTAGTTTGAGATTGAACAGCTGAAGATTTGTCCAGAAGATATTCCAAAAAACTAACCGTAGTAGCTAACGCCTTAAGCAGAGGAGCAAACTCGTGTGGGAAAGTTAAGCTATTAGATATTCCAATTTGGAAGTGAGATTATATTAGCATGGACTTGTAACCAGGTTACCTAAGTCCAAAAGAGAGAGGATACAACTATTTGGATGATGGTGATCAGACTGTCAAAATCTGCTCACTTCATACCAATTTCAGTAATGCTTGGATCAAACAAGCTAACTCAGTTGTATGTTCATAAAATTGTGCGTGTGCACGATATGCCTAAGTCGATTGTTAGATCGAGATTCTAAGTTTACCTCCCGTTTTGGAGAAGCCTGCAAAGTTAAGTAGACATCAAAGTTGAATGTTAGCATCATATTTCATCCTCAGACGAATGATCGATTCAAGAGAATAATTCAAATTTGGAAGATATGTTCAAAACTGTTATTAAATATCGATCATCATAAGTACCCTTATGAAGCTCTTTGAGGAAGAAGTGTCAATCCCCGCTTTTATTTAGTTGAAGTAGGTGAAAGTAAAGTATTAGATCTCGATGTTGTTTAGAAATTAATCAAGATAATTCGCCAAATCAAGCAACGGGTTAAAGAAGAGTAAGATGGATAAAAGTTTTATGATGATACTCAGATATCAGAAATAGAGTTCGAAGTCAGAAATAAAGTTTTTTGTTGCGTTAGTTTTTGGTTGCATTTTTGGATGCTTTACACGCGTGTTTTTGATATCATTCGCTAGATTTCGTACTGTTTTGAAATTAAAATGCACTAATGATGTTTTGTCGAGTTTTCAGTAGAAAATGTAGATTTTGCTCGAGAACGACAAAGTCAACCAATGCTCGATCAACCTTTACCGCAACCTTGAGTTTTTGGCGTAGTGAAACTCAGCGGTCTCTCACCTTAGGAGACCGCTGAGTTCAAGGTGTTTTGCCCACGTTCAATACAAGGCAAGAAGTCAGCGGTCGCTGCACCTAAGCGAACGCTGAGTCCAGCACTTCAATTAATACAGGGGAGGAACTCAGCGCTCGCTAAGACTAGAAGACCGCTGAGTTTGGATATTTTACGGGCTTGACGAAGTGCACTCAGCGGTCGCTGAGCCTAGGAGACCACTGAGCATGACTTAATTGTCGCACACATAAATAGTGCATGAGGGTTTTTGAGACGAGGACGGTTCTTCCTTCTATTCCAGACGCCATTTTTTTTCTTTGTTCTTTTAGAGTTCTTTAGGGATTTTCTTCTAGTTTTCTCAGAATATTCTAGATTAGTAATTTTAATTATCGTATTTCATTCCGGATTGAAGATAACAATCATCGCAATTTTCAGATTAAATTTCAGTTCATCGTTTGTCGTCAATGACATTTACGATTGTGAGTTCTTTCAATTCTCGTCCTTATTTATGCTTATAATTTCTCCTGCAGTTGCTTAATTACATGAATGTTAGGGTTAAAATCGTTTAATGCTTTTGTCAGATTAGATTTTAATTCATGCCTAGGGTTTAATTCATGTTAAATTTCTCTTATCGCCTAGTTAATAAATAGATAATTAGAATTGTGAACGACCAAAACCTATTGATTTACTGCTTATTTTTATTTTCTTTTGGAATACAATAATTTCTCTGCTAAGTTTTCCTTGAGAGACGATATTCGGGTTACCTTATTTAATCTATTTCGTCCACGTTTAATTGCGTGCAACTGAGATTAATTAGGTTGAACAAATTTGGCACCGTTGCCGGGGAAAACTTTAGGCAATTGATTGTGTTGCTTTGTAATTTACGTTTGTTTCATGCTTATTATTATTTCGCTTTTGTTACTTGGTTATTCTCGTTCATCCGGTGCGCATAATCTGTTTGTTGAGTGTTGTGTATGCAAGGTCGCAGAAGTCTGAAAAAGAACTTGGCACCTTATTTTGACAACATTAATCAACCGCGTAAGATTCTACAAGGTTTGGGAAAAGAAGCCGAGTCCAGCTTTAACGAGGAGGAACCTCACTTTGAAGAAGAAGTTGTAGTTCAATCAGAAAAGCCCGGAGGTGATTTGATATTCGAGTCAATTGAATTGGGAGAAATGGCAAACAATCCTAGATACATGGGCGATTTTGCCAGACCAACCTTTGGAACCACGGCATCAGCTATTGTTTTGCCGACTGAAGTGAGAAACTATGATTTGAAGCAGAACCATCTGAACTTGTTGCCATCTTATCATAGGATGGCAAATGAAGATGCTTTACAGTTTGTTCGTGAATTTTGCACAGTGGTCCAGTCTTTTCCTCTGTTGGCCCTAACTGAGGATCAATTGAAGCTGAAGTACTTTCCTTACACGTTGAAGGACAAGGCCAAAACGTAGTATTTATCTCTTCCACCTAATTCACTTACCACATGGACGGCAGTGTGCGAAAAATTCATGCTGAGGTATTATCCTAATCATAAGACTCATGAAGTTCGTACAAAAATTATGAACTTCACTCAAGCTGGAGATGAACCCTTCCACGAGGCTTGGGAAAGATTCCGGGAGCTACTTCAGTAGTGTCCACATCACCAGATGGAACCAGAAATGTTGTGGCAGTTCTTCTACGATGGATTGGTGCAGAAAGCTCAGTTTATGGTGGATAGTACCGCTGGCGGAAACATTGCGGTGAAAACGGATGATGAATTACAGGAGATATTCGAAACACTTGCAGCTAGTTCACAGCAGAAATCTACCTGCACACGATTTGCTGAAGTGAGTGCAGTTGCTGAGAGTCCGGATATAAAAAAGCAGCTGGCCAGCATGATGAGAGAGCTGCAAGAATTAAAGATGAGCAAGTCGGGTGTTTCTCCACTTCAACAGGAATCTGCCAGACAAGAGATGTTCGTTGAGCCGTCTGGCATCTGTGGGGAACAAGGGCACAATCCTGAAGAGTGCTAGAGAATGGGAGAGCTGACATATGAAGGGAGAACAGAGGTTTATGCTGCACAAGGCTATCCTCCACGTCCGCAGTTTGATCAAGGCCAGAGATTCAATCAGAATCAACGACAGCAGAACTCGGGATGGCAGAATCAGTCTAACACTGGATGGAAGAATCAGAATCAAGGACAGGGATCTGGAGGAAATTTTCAAAATCGTCATCCTCTACAGCAGTTTAACCAGTACCCTTCCCAGCAGCAGTGGTATCCCCATCAGCAGCAGAAATATAACTCTCAGTGGCAGTACCCACCACAGCAAAATCAGTTTCGGCAAGTACCACCGCAATTTCAACAGGGACCACAGCAATTTCAACGTCCACCGCTGCTGCCTGCTCAAAGAAATCCTCTTGATGATAATCTTACTGCTTTTATGCAAGAGAGCAAACAGGTGAGGGAAGCTCAAGATGCTAACATCAAGCGTCTCGAGACAGCTGTGGGACAAATTTCTGGAATACTTAATCAGATGCAGTAACAACAGCAGAGTGGGAAAATTCCGAGTCAAGGTCAAAAACCTCATCAAGCTCAAGCTGTAACTGTTCTAAGAAGTGGAAAAAAGGTTGATAACAAGGTGGGAAACACACCTTCAGAGGAAACACAACTTGCAGTTGAGAATGAGAATGAAGAATCGGAGGTCCGATTGCATAAGGCTGAGAAGCCTTACCGACCACCAGTGCCTGTTCCTAGCAGATTGAGGAATGAAAAGCAAGATCAACAGTTTTCCGATTTCTACAAGATGCTTTCCAAGGTAAATGTGAATTTACCATTGCTGGAGGTTATCGGGAATGTACCAGCATATGTGAAGTTCTTCAAGAAGTTGGCATCGAAGAAGAGGAGGTTCGAGGAGAATGAGCAGATTTTGGTATCCGAGAGTGTCAATTCAATTATGCAGCAGTCTCTACCTTCGAAACAACGGGACCCTGGGAGTTTTGTAATCAAGATTGCCATGGGAAATGGAAAAGAAGCATCTGGAATGCTAGATTTGGGGGCCGGCATTAATCAAATGCCGTACTCTATTTTCAAACAATTGGAGTTGTGAGAGTTGAAGCCGACCAGGATGTGCCTGCAGCTGGCCGATCGATCCATTCGACACCCTAGAGGGGTAGTAGAAGATATTCTGGTCCAGGTTGGGAAATTGATAGTTCCCGTTGATTTTGTGGTTCTCAAAATTGGAGATGTGCAAGAGGATGGACAAGAGCATACTCTGTTATTAGGGAGACCATTCATGGCAACTACCAACACGCTGATAGACGTCAAGAATGGGATCATCAAGATATCGGTGTTGGGAGAGACGGTCTCTTATAATGTGCACACCAGTCGAGCCATACCATCAGTCAACAGTATTGAAAACTGTTCTTACATAGACGTCATTGATGTTCTTACTGAGGCATGTTTCGTGGAAGAGAATCAGATAGAAGAAGTGTTTGAAGGATCTGCTGATTTAGAGGAACGACTCAATGAGGAAGCAAGTTTAGAGGAGTTTGGTAGTGTGCCCGTTGACCGAGCTTTGACACCTGAGAGTTCCAAGAATGAAAAAGAGGTAGAACTCGAGCTCAAGGAACTACCCTCGAATCTGAAATATGTGTTTCTTGAACAGGGAAGGAAAAAACCAGTCATCATTTCTTCTGACCTCAACAAAGAAGAAGAACAAGCCTTGGTGGCGATCCTTAAGAAGTTCAAAGTGGCTTTTTGATGGAGTCTATCCGATATTAAGGGTATTAGTCCCGCCACTTGCATGCACCGGATTAACTTGGAAGAAGGCGCCATCCAGAAGAGAGATGGTCAGAGGAGACTGAACCCTGTGTTGATGGAGGTTGTGAGAAATGAGATCTACAAATTGCTAGCAGAAGGAATCATTTTTCCCATTGCTGATAGTGAATGGCTGGAATCACAGTGGTTTTGAATGACAAGGATGAATTGGTGCCCAGTAGACCTATTACTGGCTGGAGAATGTGTGTCGACTATAGGAAGCTTAATGCCGCTACCAAGAAGGATCACTTTTCTCTTCCTTTCATTGATCAGATGCTCGACAGATTAGCTGGTCACGAGTTCTACTGCTTCCTTGATAGATTGTCTGGATACTATCAGATTGCTATTGCCCCAGAAGATCAAGCAAAAACGGCTTTCACATGTCCTTTTGGTACATATGCATGCAAGAGAATACCATTCGGGTTCTGCAACGCACCAGGTACTTTCCAACGATGTATGATGTCTATTTTTTTCTGAGATGATTGGTGACTTTGTTGAGATTTTTATGGATGATTTTTCTGTGTTCGGGTCATCTTTTCATGATTGTCTTAGAAAAATTGAACGTGTGTTGGAAAGATGTGTTGAGAGTGGGCTGACTCTTAGTTGGGAGACGAGTCATTTTATGGTTCGTAGTGGAAATGTTTTGGGGCATATTGTTTTTAAGAGAGGTGTAGAAGTCGACAAAGCAAAAGTGGATGTGATCGAAAGATTACCTCCACCTCGTGATGTCAAAGGAGTGAGGAGTTTTCTTGGTCATGCCGGATTTTATCGGCGTTTTATCAAGGATTTTTCAAAAATTAGTCAACCTTTATGCCGCCTACTTGCGCAGAACGTGTCTTTTATATTTGGTGATGATTGTGTGTCCGCTTTTAATTTGCTTAAGGAGAAGTTGAGCACTGCCCCAGTGGTCATTGGTCCTATCTGGATCGAACCTTTTGAAATTATGTCTGATGCTTCTAATTCTGCAGTTGGTGCTGTCTTGGGTCAACGTATTGAGAAAATGCTTCGTGTGATTTATTATGCCAGTCTTACCCTAACTCCTGCTCAAGTAAATTATACCACTACCAAAAATAGATGTTTGCTGTTGTGTTTGCATTAGACAAATTTCGTGCATACATCATAGGGTCAAAAGTCATTATTCACAATGATCATGTTGCATTGCGTTATTTGTTGACCAAATCTCAAGCTAAGCCTAGGCTTATTCGCTGGGTG
This sequence comes from Agastache rugosa, assembly GCA_031470985.1. Taxonomy (NCBI): domain Eukaryota; kingdom Viridiplantae; phylum Streptophyta; class Magnoliopsida; order Lamiales; family Lamiaceae; genus Agastache; species Agastache rugosa. The sequence goes on from CM062604.1 coordinate 13,167,823, forward strand.
CTTTTACTGCAAGAGTTTGATGTGGAAATTCATGATAAGAGGGGTAGTGACAATGCCGTGGCTGACCATTTGTCTCGTCTTGACAATTTACCTTCTCCTATAGTCTGTGATAATTTGCTTGAGTCATTTCCTTTTGAACAAGCATTGAGTGCAGGGATAGTGTTTTGGTACGCCGATATTGTCAATTATTTAGCTTGTAATGAGTTGAGACCTAATCTCACTTCCCAAGAAAGAAAGCGTTTTTTATTTGTGTGCAGGCAATACTTTTGGGAAGATCCCTACTTGTTCAAGCTTGGTAAGGATGACGTGATCCGACAGTGTGTACCTAATGATGAGCAAGCCAAGGTGCTGCAATTATGCCATGAGACTCATTGTGGTGGCCATTTTGGAGGGCAGAAAATAGCACACAAGGTGCTTCAATCAGGTTTATTCTGGCCCACATTATTTAAGGATGCTCATGTATTTTATCTATCTTGTGATCGTTGCCAAAGGGCCCGGTCAATCGGTTGTAGGAATGAGATGCCCCACAATAATATTCTTGTTGTTGAGATTTTTGATGTGTGGGGTATCGATTTCATGGGACCGTTTCCCAAGTCCTCTGGTTACGAATACATTCTTTTGGCTGTTGATTATATTTCCAAGTGGATTGAGTCAGTTCCCACTAGGACTTGTGACTCTCATATCGTGTTAAGGTTTGTGCAGGAGAATATACTCTGTTGGTTCGGATTTCCCAAGGCGATCATTAGTGATGGTGGGAAGCATTTTTGCAATAAGCTTTTTGAGAAGCTTATGAAGAAGAATGGAATAACGCACAAGGTTGCTACTCCATACCACCCACAGACTTCGGGACAAGCTAAGACTAGTAATCGGCAAATCAAGGGAATACTCGAGAAGACAGTGCAGCCGTCTCGAAATGATTGGTCCAACAAGTTGAATGATGCACTTTGGGCTTACCGCACGGCCTACAAAAGTGTTTTGGGAATGAGTCCTTACCGACTGGTTTTTGGTAAAAATTGTCATCTATCTGTGGAGATTGAGCATAAGGCCTATTTGGCTATCAAGGCAGCAAATTTCGACCTTTCCACTGCCGCCAAGCATAGAATGTTGCAGATGGCGGAGTTAGATGAATTGCGGAATGAGGCATATGAGAATTCTAAGATTTACAAGGACAGAGTCAAACGTCTTCATGACAGGCATATTTTGCATAAGGAGTTGAAGGTCGGGATGAAAGTGTTATTATTTAATTCGAGACTAAAATTGTTTCCTGGGAAACTTAAGTCTCGTTGGACTGGACCATTCACTATCACTAAGGTTTTACCATTCGGATCCGTTCAGTTGATGAACGATGACACTAAGGCGGTCTTTCCAGTTAATGGACAACGAGTTAAGCCATATATTGAAGGAGAGTCAGAGGCTCATATTGTGGAATCCGAGCAGATCGTGGATCCTATTCTTTGAATGCTCGTCTCGTGTCAAGCTAATGACGTTAAAAAAACGCTATGTGGGAGGCAACCCTTAAGTAGGTAGTTCGTTTCTCTCTTTTGTTTTTCTTTTTCTTCTGCTTTTGTTTTTAAGTTTTGTTATCTTTGTTGGAGGCTGTGCGGGGTGTGTGCTTGTGATGTGCAGGATTTAAAGTTTTTGAACGAGTATTGCACTTCAGCAGTTGCAGAACCCATCGATCCCTCAACCTCAGCGAGCGCTGAGTATGGGTGCGTTTTTATAGTGGCCGGATTACATGGCAAAAAGGCAGTGGTCGCTGCACCTGAGCGATCGCTAAATGTAGCGAATGTTTCAAGTTCAGGGGGAAGAGTGAGCGGTCGGTGTTCCTAAGCGATCGCTGACTTGAGCGAAATTTTGAATACAAGGAACATAGTTAGCGATCGATGTACCTAAGAGATCGCTGAGTTTGGAGAAGCTTGCGAGTTCAGGGGGGAGAGTCAGCGGTCGCTCACTCTAGGCGACTGCTGAATGTCATTAGGGCTTAATACTCAGCGGCCGCTCACCCTCCGCGACCGCTGAGCCTCTCATACTTTAAATATAGGCCAGTCCTTATTTCAGCCGTCACTCTCATTCTTCAAAATTCGCCTTTCCCCTTCCACCTTACTTCACCACCATATTTCCCCACCACCACCCATAACTTTATCATACATCCGCCGCAGTCGCCGCCATCCCTCGCCGTCAGCGCCCGCTCCGCATCTCTGTCGCACGTCTTCCGACTCAGCGATCCCCCGCACTCAGCGACCGTTGAGTTCTCATTTTCCAACCGCTGACCCTCAGCCACCGCTGTCGCTCGCCTCTCTAAGCGCCTTCTACCGCTGTTGTTGGTTTTGTTTGGTCTAATGGCACGCACCAAAAATGCTCCGGGTACTACTTCTCAACCTCAAGACCCCATGGAAGAAGAGGAACTTGTTGATTGTTCTCAAGAGTATGATTGTCTATTTTTCAGCGTTTCAATCGTTTTGATGTTACTGTCCCTCGTTATTTTGATTGGGGTTTGATGGAATCCCTTGGGGTTATGGCTTCGCTTAAGCAATATCTAAAAAACTTGGGTATGGACAAATTTGCTATGATGGAGCTTCCAGGTTATTTCTCGTTGTGTTTAGAGGTGTTGACTACTTTTGATCTTGCGGATGATTTCACTCATTTCACTTGTCAGATGTTTGGTCGTGAGTTCACTGTGACTGACCGCATTATGAAGCGGATTTTTGGTTTTTCGCTGGAGGGGTTCCGTAAGCCCCCACCAGAGTTTGATGCTATTGAGGCATGGGAATTTTTATCTGGATTTAATAATTGGAGTTCAGGGGGTATGCCTAGTGGATTTATTAAAGATCCAGCGTTGGGAATCCTTCACAAGTTTCTAGTTTACAACGTCAGTGGTAATGAGCAGGCCAACAAGGTTAATACTGGGGAAGTTTTTCTGCTCACAGCTGCTCTTCAGAATGTCAAACTGTGCCCAACGGCATTTGTGTTTGAGGCATTTCAAAATATTCAGCGCCGATCCCGTTGCCATCCTGCTCTTCCACATATTGTTACCGCTTTGGCCCACCATTTTAAGCTGATACCGCCGAATGAATTTCCTCCTGAGGTTCAGACACGCTTACCGCCGCATCGTATTGATCTGAATGAGTTGCGTGGTGCACCCTTTGCTGTCAACAAAACTACGCTTATTTCCTATAAGCGACGCCGGTGTGTGAAGGCTTATCTAAATAGTTTGGTTGCCCATCCCCTTTCGGAACCAGCACCACGTGCTGAACCGGAGAACGATCAGGTTGATGATGACGTTTCTCCTGTAGGATTTGAGGGGATGCCTTCTGTGTGGCAAACTCGAGGGGCAGGGTCCTCTTCTTCTGAATTTGCCCAGCTTCGTGAGGATCTTCAAAGCCTTCTGTACTGATTGGAGCACCCAGTGGGGGCAATTTCAGCATGATGTTTATAGCCGTTTTGATGCACGATCGGCAGTTGTATTCGTATCAGCAGCAGTTAGAGAAGCATAGTCAGCGTTTGGATGCTCAGAATCAACAATTGCTTGCTCAGAATCGCCTTTGGAGCGAGCAAAATCAGCAGTGGGCTCTCCAGCAGCAGCAACTTGCCAATCAGAATGCGCACTTGGCCGCTTTGGAGCAGCAGTGGGTGAATTGGACACCGCATCATGGACATCCACCTCCACCACCTCCTGATCAACAGTGATTCCTCACTGTTGTTTCGTATGTTTTCTACTTCTCTTTTTGTTTGTTTTGTTTTCTTTAATTTTGGGGTCATTTTTGTGTTTTGTTTTTCCAAGGTTGCTGGATCAGTATCGTTTTTGGTTTCGCTTTCTGCCTTTCTTTTGTTTCGTATCGCCTTTTTCTCTTGTCCGTTTCTTTTTATTACAATGAGGGCATTATTTTCTTCTCTTGTCAGTGATGTTTGCATGTCCTCATTTAGTCTTATTTTGATCTAAGTTGTAAATGTGATGATTGAATTTAATGAATTATGTTTCGATGGACTTGATTGATCGGGATGTTCTATTATGATTCGATTGTTTGTGAGTATTATTTAGTTAACTGTGGGGCATTGTCGTACTTGAATGATTGATACTTGATATTTGAATATGGGATTATGGGTGAGAAGATTGTGTTTTTATTGTTGTATCCCAAGCTTAAAAAAAAATCAGATCTGAGTCAAGTTGAGAGGCTTCTGCTCTTCTGGGAACCATGAGCATGTGAAACCACGTGAGGACACTTTAGATAACCTCTAAATGTTTACACCTCATAAAATATAGCCACATAACTCGATTTGATTTAGATCTGTTTAATTTTGCCTGTTGGTGTAAAATTGAGTGTGATTTGAAAGGCTTTACCCCTCTTTCTCGTCTGCTTAAAATTGAATCTTTTATATGAGAAATGGGTATTGGAAACCATGCTAGGGTGCCGGAATTTTTTCCGAAAGTAAACCTAGTGAATTTTGCCTGGAATTCACCTTATTTCTTTAAGTTACTCAGTGGCTTGGAATTTTGGGATAAGTCAAAAAGTTGTGATATCTTCTTGCTTATAATCTTGTTCTTAAATGTTGGGTGGATTGAGTTCTTGTGAGGCGGGCCACTTGTTGTTGTATGATAATCACATTCGATTGAAGATTGATGGAATGTGTCGTGATTGATCGGATGTCGAAGCATTTTATGTTGAAGATTGATGGAATGTGTCGTGATTAAGTCTGATTGATCATTTTCATTTTAGTTTGAAATGAGATTTGCTTGAGGACAAGCAAAGTTTTGTGTGTGGAGAGTTTGTTGCGTTAGTTTTTGGTTGCATTTTTGGATGCTTTACACGCGCGTTTTTTATATCATTCGCTAGATTTCGTACTGTTTTGAAATTAAAATGCACTAATGATGTTTTGTCGAGTTTTCAGTGGAAAATGTAGATTTTGCTATAGAACGACGAAGGCAACCAATGCTCGATCAACCTTTACCGCAACCTTGAGTTTTTGGCGTAGTGAAACTCAACGGTCTCTCACCTTAGGAGACCGTTGAGTTCAAGGTGTTTTGCCCACGTTCAATACAGGGCAAGAAGTCAGCGGTCGCTGCACCTAAGCGACCGCTGAGTCCAGTGCTTCAATTAATACAGGGGAGGAACTCAGCGCTCGGTAAGACTAGGAGACCGCTAAGTTCGGATATTTTGCGGGCTTGATGAAGTGCACTCAGCGGTCGCTGAGCCTAGGAGACCGCTGAGCATGACTTAATTGTCGCATATATAAATAGTGCACGAGGGTTTTTGAGACGAGGACGGTTCCTCCATCTATTCCAGACGCCATTTTTTTTCTTTGTTCTTTTAGAGTTCTTTAGGGATTTTCTTCTAGTTTTCTCAGAATATTCTAGTTTAGTAATTTTAATTGTTGTATTTCATTCCGGATTGAAGACAACAATCATCGCAATTTTCAGATTAAATTTCAATTCATCGTTTGTCGTCAATGACATTTACGATTGTGAGTTCTTTCAATTCTCGTCCTTATTTATGCTTATAATTCCTCTTGCAGTTGCTTAATTACATGAATGTTAGGGTTAAAATCGTTTAATGCTTTTGTCATATTAGATTTTAATTCATGCCTAGCGTTTAATTCATTAAATTTCCCTTATCGCCTAGTTAATAAATAGATAATTAGAATAATGAACGACCAAAACCCATTGATTTACTGCTTATTTTTATTTTCTTTTGGCAATACAATAATTTCCCTGCTAAGTTTTCCTTGAGAGACGATATTCGGGTTAGCTTATTTAATCTATTTCGACCATATTTAATTGCGTGCAACTGAGATTAATTAGGTTGAACATTTTTCTAAAATGTTTCGCCTTCGAGAAAAATCCTTAGTTTTGCCGTGAAAAGAAATCTTAAGTTTCGTTAAATAGGACCGTGTGAAATCCTAGAAATGATGGGTCAAGTTATATTCAAGTTGACTTTACCGCTAAGCTTTAGAAATTCGCGCAGTGTGTTTAATGTATTCCAGTTGCTCCAATGCTTGTTCGATCCCAAGCACGTTATTTAAGAAGAAGAAGCGACCTTAGACCTAGATCTCAGTTTTGAGATAAACCGAGAAGTAATTTTGGATCAAGGATCCATCAGCTAAAAAGTTAAATCGATTGTGTTACTAAAGATTAAGTCGAGCCGATGGCTCAGAAGAAGAAATGTTGAAATTGAAAGATAAAGATGATAGAAAGGTATCCCGAGCTTTTTCCTTGTGATAAGCAAATTTTGGGACGAATTTTATTTTTAGGGGAGAGAATGTAATACCCCGCTTTTTCATAACCGATCTTAGTAATTAATTAACAGCTCGTCTAAAAGAATTAAGTTGTGAGAACTTTGAAAGAAAATAAGTTCAGGCAATTAAATTTTTTTTCGGCAACCCTAATTTGCTGAATTTTAATAATTTAAGATTTATTCTCGTTCCGGTTAATCCGAAATGAGATAGTGAAGATGTTTATGACTATGTGCTTATATGTTTGAAGTTATTTGAGAAATGTATGCTATTTTGAAAGATTTGATTTCTCCGGAAATCATAAAATCTCTTCGGCAATTTATTTTATTTTCAGATTTTATTTCCGGAAATTCATAAAGAAAGTTTATGTTAGAGTTTGAGAAACCCTAATAATTTTTATAGTTCGAGAGCTTTTTTATAGTGAAGATGTTTATGACTATGTGCCCACTCCTGCCATTCCTCTGGAAGAAGAGGAACCAGTCGTATGATACCATACACACCCGAGATACCTGTCTCGCATATCTCCATCCAGACACGATGATATCGAGCTAGGAACTCAGCTAAGGTCTCCCGATAACTCATTCTGATATGTCGAAATTCTTCCATCGCATCGCTGCCAGGCGGCGCTGTCATCCTATATAAGAAAAATTTTAAAAATTAATCTCACTGAGCCTAAAAAAAACGTTTCCATGAATCCACAATCTCCACCTACTCAATATCGCTTCCCAAAGGTGGTACCAAGCTCACATTACTTTCCAAAGATAAACAACCAACTTGCTTGCACAATTGTTCCATCATCTCGCTTACTAACGTCGTCACAAAACAACCTCATCAAAACACAATCTCACAACAACAACATTAAATTCACATATAACATAAAAATAAAATATACCTCAAATAATTTCAACTTAATTCAAACTTTAAACTTTTAAACATTAGAAAACTTTTAAATGCGTACCTGACTTTGCCGGATGAGATGAGGTGCTGGACTTTTGTTATTTAGGACTTAACTAGTCTAGGGATTCAAGTCTAGACTAGACTCAAGAGAAAAATTTTCTTAGATTTAGAGCAGACAAGCTGCTCTGATACCACTCTGTCGCAGCCCGACTTAGAATGAAGATGACCAAGCCGGTGGGTCCCACGACGTACACAATTTATGATTAACCAAAGAATAAGATAACGACCCAGTTATCCATCAAAATCAATTATACAATGAATCATACTTTCAAGGCAAACTCAAGCTGAATCAAATATCAAACAGCGGCATCAATAATAATTATTTTCAAGTTCAAAACCAAAATAACGAGAATGGTCAAAACTACAACACCATCTCGTATCAGAGTTTTAGCAACATAAACAAAGTTTATCAAGTCATAGTTTCAATCATCATAATAGAACAACAGTTACTGAATAAGTTCAGAGTGTTGCAGCGGGAAAACATAACACATCTTTGGTTATATGTATGAAGACATATAACCCTGCTCAATATCAACAAAAATCTCAAAAGATCAACAACAAAAGTCTGCCCAGCACACTCCTTTCCCATCCAAGCTAACCTGCACATTTTAGAAATAATATGCAGGGCTGAGTACTTTCGCACTCAGTGGACACATGCCAAAATAATTGAAAACTGCTGCTTAGAGCTATAGATTGATAACTTGCCATAAAGCATAGCACAAGTATTTATATATATATACTTAAAAACAAACCTGTGCTTGCCAAAACATTTTTCTTTCATATAAGTGACTGCAGTCAAAATACTTTTTATGTATGTACCACATCTACTATAACTTTTGAGTGTTGAGAAGTAGGCCTCCTTCTCAAACACTTGTAATCGTCCCACCAAAAAGGAAGGCTCCCGATTACAACATAGTGTACACATATCCCACCTTAAGTAGGACCGAATTCGTCTTTCCTTGATAGAGGGTATCATACAAAAACACTTTAAACATTGGCAAGTCAATCAATTTAAAAATCATCACACATATATATAATCATAATATCACATTCTTTATTTCTTTAGTTCAGAAAGCCCACCTGAACTGGCGACTTTATCTACTAGCTTACTTCTCGGCTTTTCATTAATTTATGATTCCGCTCGATCCTTCAATTTAAGAATTAATTTAAATATTAGAGCGAGAAAAGTTTAAATATTGAAATAAAGAATACCGCTGCTATATCTAATATTTTCTTCTTTAATCCGACTTTTCTAGGATTTTTCTCTCGGCAATTAGGAACTAAACTTTTCTAATTTCTTTTTTTTCTTTCTTACTTAATTTCTTAATCGATAATTAATCGTTTATAACTTCAGGACACATTTAAAAACTTATAATCACATATTTCATCATTAGCCACTTAAGCTTATCATATCATTAATACTTAAACTCATCATTAACGTATCATTAGGAAAAATAGCTAATATTTTAACTTTTGAGTTTACGAAAGAAACAACTGAAAACAAGTTGAGCAAAGATCAGCTGGATAAATCAAGCTGACTGGAAAATCAAGATAGCTGGAAAAAGACTGAGTTATCTGGAAAACCGAGCCGGCCGGAAAACCGAGGCCGGACATACCGAGTTAATCCAATGATCGGGTCCAATGGGTAAATCCAATGACCGGGTCCAAATTCGGTAAATCCACTGATCGGGTTTAGCCGGTAAATCAAGTCGATCGTGTCAGTAGTAAATCCAATTGATCGTCCAATGAGTAAATCCAATGATCGGGTCCAAATTGCAGTAAATCCAATGATCGGGTCCAATTGGGTAAATCCAAATGACGGGTCCAATGATCGAGTCAATGGTAAATCATTTTTGGATCCAAATGACTTAATCGGCCGATCCAATGACTTAATCCAGCAATTTAAACTCTAGAAACTCTAAATTTCAAACTTTGTACTAAATTTCCGAAAGATTCTACGTCACTTAATTTTTAACGTAGATTCCATTTCTAACATTATTTTCTTCATTAAAATCAAATACATGTCTTTATTGTGCATATATATATTTCTGTCCTTTTGATAAATTAAGAATTAAAATCCAAATTTCATTCTAATCACTTCCAATCATGTTAATTTAATTAATAAGCTATATTTATAGCTTAATCACTTAATTTGATTGGATAAAATAAAAACCCTAATATATATATATATATATTCGGCCCTTATGATAAATAGGGTACATTTATTTATTTTTATCCATTTCAAATTTCAACATGTATAATTAATATTCTAGAGATTAATTATAATCTCAATTAATCAATTTATGCTCTAAATAATTATCTTTAATTTATTTTTAAATGCTGAACATTCTTAAAATTATGAAATTGAGCTCTAAAAATTCTAACAAAATTCTCACATACTTAATTAAATATTATGAGCTCAATTATATCATTAATTTCATCATTTAACATCTAAATCAAAGAGCTCAAATTTCAAACCCTAGATATTTCGAAATTTCCACAACTTGAAACAATTATGCTTCAAACATTTAACTCAATATATAAACATGCTTATTAACATCATCTAAACCCATATTGATCATCAAATCAAGTATAAAGCATCAAAATCACATTTTCCTATTTTAGCCAAATTTTCGGCTAATATTAAATTAAATAGAAAATTGATTAAATTTTTCTCAATTCAATTTTTTTATCATGCTCATAGACATCATATAAGCTCATATCAATCATCAATTTGATCATAGAAGGTCAAATTATAAAAACCTAAATTTTTGCCTAATTTTCGGCCTTTTTATAAATAAAGTAAATTGATAAATTCTTGCTAAATTCAATCATATAACATGCTTATAATCATCATAGAACCTCATATAATTCATCAATTCAACTATAGGATCAAAGAAATAAATTTTCTAATTTATTTCATATATATTTCGAAAAATAAAAATTGATGCTAGGATTGATTTCTCAATGATTAAATCATAGAAATGTAATCTAAATTACTCCATAATCATCATACTTGAAGATCAAATCCATACTCCATCATATATATAATTTTTTTTAAATTTAGAAAAATTTAAGAGATATGGATTTAATACTAAACCTTGAGTTATTTGCTTAACTAATAAGAAATCTCACCTCTTAAGATGATTTTACTACTACTTCCTTTGACTAATAAATCTTGATTCCTTCTCTTTACTTGTGGATGTGAATCCCCTGTTTAGTGTGTGTTTAAGTGTGTGTGTATCGTGTTTGCAGCGAGAGAAATGAGAGATAGAAGAGATGAGAGATGCATTAATTAAATACTAACTTATCTAACAAAAATACATTGAATCTTGCTAACTTACATGCTTAGTCACCCAACATCCTTCATCATTATGTTGGGGACAAGCTTAGGTGGCACCAATTTAGCAATTAAATAATAGGTATTAGTGTTAGTTATTTATCATGTGCTAATTTAATTACTAATCTTAGATTAATAACTAAATTAATCATTAATTATTAACAATCAAGATTTAACTAGGAGATAATAATTAAGCTTATACTACAAGCTTTATTTCTTAGGAAAAATTATGCTTAATATCTTAACTTAATTAATTAATTAAACATCAAATTAATTAATTAAACATTAAGCATAAAAATCTCATTTTAAACGATCAATTAATTCTCTAATTAATTGATCATTCATCATATAAATAATCATAGAGGCTTTAAATTAAAAAGCTCTCGATACATATAAATTTATTAGGGTTTCTCAAACCCTAATATAAACTTCCTTTAAAAATTTTCGGAATTAAAATCCGAAAATTAAATAAATTGCCGGAGAAAATTCATAAATCCCTAGAAAATCAAATACTTCAAAAATGGCACATATTTCACATATAATGCAAATATAATAGCACATAATCATAAACACCTTTAATATTTCATTTCGGATTAACCGAAACGAAAATAAAACTTAATTCATCAAAATTCAGCAATTTAGGGCTGCCGAATAAATTTATCTGCCTGGACTTAACTTTATACTAAATTCTTGCATTTTAAATATTCTAGTTAATTATCTTAATTAATTACTAAGATTGGTTATGAAAAAGACGGGATACTAGGGTCGAACATGTATCGGCGCAACTGGGATACATGAAACACGTTATGCGAATTTCCAAAACTTGGTGGTAAAGCTAGCTTATACGCTACTTGACCAATCCTTTCCAGGATTTCATACGGTCCTATGTAACGTGGCTTAAGTTTTCCTTTTACGCCAAATCTATAAATTCCCTTCGAAGGCGAAACTTTTAGGAATACTTTATCTCCTACTTCAAACTCTAATTCAGATCTTCGAGAATCGGCATAGGATTTTTGACGATCTTGCGCTTCTTTAATCCGTTGCTTAATTTGACGGACAATTTTGATCATCTCTTCAACAGCATCGGGCCCTAAAACTTTTCTTTCACCCACTTCATCCCAATAAAGCGGTGACCTACATTTTCTTCCATAAAGAGCTTCATAGGGTGCCAATGCCAATTGTCATTTGATAACTGTTGTTGTATGCAAACTCAACGAGAGGCAAAACTTGCTCCCATTGATTACCTTGGTCTAACACAACAGTTCTGAGCATATCTTCCAAAATTTGAATTGTCCTTTCGGACTGACCATCCGTCTGAGGATGAAATGCAGTGCTGAAATTTAATTTGGTACCCATCTCACTTTGTAAACTTCTCCAAAAACGAGAAGTAAACTTTGAATCTCGGTCTGAAGTGATCGACTTGGGCACACCGTGCAGACGCACGATCTCTCGAACGTACAGCTGGGCTAATTTATCTGCTCCGTATGTTTCTGGAATTGGTATAAAGTGAGAAGATTTTGTCAATCTGTCCACTATTACCCATATGGATGTGTTTCCTTTCTTAGACTTTGGTAACTGGGTTACAAAATCCATTGTAATACCATCCCATTTCCATTCCGGAGTTTCCAACGGCTGGAGCTTTCCATAAGGCCGTTGATGTAAAGCCTTAACTTGCTGACACGCTAAACATCGCTCTACAAATGAAGCTATATCTCGCTTCATTCCTTCCCACCAAAATTTCTGCTTTAAGTCTTGATACATTTTGGTGCTTCCAGGATGAGCTGTATAAGGCGTTTCATGAGCTTCTCTCATGATCTCGGCTCTTAAATTTTCTTTATCTGGAACAAAAATCCTTTCTTTAAACAGGAGAGTGTTATCTCCAGCTTCATGAAAATTTTCAGCTTCTCCTTTGCGAATCTTGAGTCTCAAATTTTCCAACTTTTCATCTTTTCTTTGAGCATCTGAAATTCTCATCTTCAAATCTGGAGTTATTTTCAAAGCTGCAATTATTTGCTCTGTAGTTTGAGGTGGTAGAATCACTTCTATTCTTAACTTTTTGAAGCTTTTAATAAGCTCTTTTTCTTGAGTGAGCAGAAATCCTAACTCAGTTCTGCTCTTTCTACTCAAGGCATCGGCTACTACGTTCGCTTTTCCTGGGTGATAGGAAATTTTGCAATCGTAGTCCTTTACCAACTCAAGCCATCTTCTTTGCCTCATATTCAACTCTTTTTGCTCGAAAAAATATTTGAGGCTCTTATGATCTGAAAAGATCTCACACTTAGCTCCATAAAGATGATGTCTCCAAATTTTTAAAGCATGCACAACTGCTGCTAACTCTAAATCATGAGTTGGGTAATTCTCCTCATGAAGTCTGAGTTGTCGTGACGCATAAGCAATAACTCTGCCATCTTGCATCAAGACACAACCCAATCCATTCTTTGATGCATCCGTATAAACGGTAAAATCTTTGTCTGCTTCTGGCACTGCTAGAACTGGAGCGGTGGTTAGTTTCTTCTTAAGCTCTTGAAAACTTTCCTCGCATTCAGGAGACCATTTAAACTTCGATTCTTTCTTCAGGAGTTGGGTCATTGGCCTTGCTATCTTTGAGAATCCTTCAATGAATCTCCGATAGTAACCTGCTAGACCCAAGAAATTACGAATCTCATGGGGTGACTTTGGAGATTTCCATTCTTGAACTGCTTGCACTTTAGAATTGTCTACTTTAATTCCTTCGGAAGAAACAACATGTCCGAGGAAATTTACTTCTTTCAGCCAAAATTCACACTTACTGAATTTGGCATACAACTTTTCTGATCTCAACGTTTCTAAGACAATTCTGAGATGTTCTTCATGCTCTTGATCGCTTCTTGAATACACAAGAATGTCGTCAATAAAGACTATGACAAATCTATCCAAAAATTCATGAAAAACTCGATTCATAAGATCCATGAATACCGCCGGAGCATTTGTTAATCCAAACGGCATTACTACAAATTCGTAGTGGCCGTATCTCGTTCGAAAAACAGTTTTTGGAATATCTTCTTGACGAATCTTCAACTGATGATAGCCAGATTTTAAATCAATCTTTGAGAATACACTGGTTCCTTTGAGCTGATCAAACAGATCATCTATCCTTGGCAAAGGATACTTGTTCTTTAATGTCAACTTGTTTAATTCTCGGTAATCTATACACATTCTTAGACTACCGTCTTTCTTCTTGACAAATAAAATTGGTGCTCCCCACGGAGAAACACTAGGTCTAATAAATCCAAGATCAAGCAACTCTTGCAACTGGATCTTCAATTCTTGCAATTCTTTCGGGGCCATTCTATACGGCGCCTTTGATATTGGGGCTGAACCAGGTTCAAGATCAATGGTAAACTCCAATTGTCTGTCTGGTGGTAATCCTGGCAAAACTTCAGGAAAAACATCCTTAAATTCTCGGACTACTGCTACATCTTCAATTTTCTTCTCTTGGTTTTCATCTTTGTTGAGATAAACAAGATATACTTGCACATCTTTTCTTCTCAACACTCTTCTTGCTTGAATTGCCGAAATAATCGGCATTCCTCTCTTGCTTCTCTCTATTCCGAAGAATAGTGTTGGCTCTTTTCCAGGGGCATGAAAAGAAATCTGTCTTTGCTTACACCGAATGGTAGCAAAATTTTCGGTTAACCAATCCATTCCCAAAATGATGTCTACGTCCCACATTTGAATTAGATTTAGGGTCTTAGCTGACATCTTAAGGGAACCAATCTCAAATTCTAGATTAGGGCAAACATGCGTGACTGAGGTAGATTTACCTACAGGGGTCGATACTCTTAAGTTCTGATTAGCTTTCTCTATTTTAAGGCCAAGAGTATCTACGCATGCATTTGATATAAAAGAATGTGATGCACCGGTATCAAAAAGAATTATAACAGGTACATCATTTATCTGACCCATACCTGCCAGATTGCCCTGATCTTTGACACTTGCTTTCTGCTCAAGAGCAAAAATTCTCTGATGATGCTGCCGATCTTGCTGTATGGTTTACTGCTTCTTTGGCTGCTGCTGCTGAAGGCGAGGCACTTGGCGCGGACGCTGCTGTGTCTGTGGGACTCCTTCAATGGCCTTTAAATACGGAGGCTGATACTGATTAGGTTTTCCTCCACCAGTCCCTTGCTGCCTATTTGGGCACTGATAAGAATAATGCCCTGGTTGCCCACATGCATAACAATTATTACTTCCTGCTCTGCAAATTCCCTGGTGCATCTTTCCACACTTGGGACATGCAGAATTTCCTTGTTGTCTCTGAGATGAACTTCCTTGACCAACAAAAGGAACTTTAAACTTTCCTTGGGTCGATTGCTGCTGACTCTGCCCATACCATGGCTTCTTGTTAGGTTGATTTCCAGCATTCCATTTTCTCTTTCCTTTTTGAATCTGGCTTTGGTGTGAAAATTGCGGTTTAACAGCCGCTGGGGATTGAATTTGGGGAAGTGCTGGAATCTGAACTGATTTCTCTGGCTGCATAGCCAGTTCCATATCTAAAGCTCGGTTTAAAGCTTCCACATAGGTCATAGCACTTTGACTTGCTAAGACCACTCTTATATCTTGTCTAAGTCCGGCACGAAAAAGCTCGGACATCTTCTCATCTGAATCAACCTTATCAGGGGCAAAACGAGCTAAATCACAAAATTCACGGTCATATTCTGACACCGTCTTCTTTCCTTGCTTGAGATTTGCAAACTCATTTTCTTTTTGTTTACGATAACTTCTCGGAATATACTTTTCAAAAAGAGCTTCTTTGAATTGCTCCCAAGTAAGATTTTCAAGTTGCTCTGGAGTATAAATCTTCTGGCGAGCTTCCCACCAGTAGTCTGCAGATCCTTTAAGCTGATAAGACATACATGTGAGACGTTCATGGTCATCACATCGAAGAAACTTAAAGATTCGCTCTAGAGCACGAATCCATTCTTCAGCCTCTGACGGACTTCCTCTTCCGTCAAAAGTTGGGGGATTTTGTCGAAGAAAAAGTTCTTCAATTCTCCTATCAGGTTGAGGAGGTGGGGTAGGATCTCGCTGTTGCTGTTCTTCTTCTTCTACCCTATTTCTTCTTCCACGAGGCATTCTGATTTTAAGAAAATATAAAATCATAAAGAATTAACTTTATTCATTTTAACATCTTCATCTTATTCTTTATTGCATAAGCAATTTCTTCACAAAGCAATTAATTAAATCTTGAAACTCATCATTCAAGAAATTCATATCATATCATATCATAATCACTTGCATAACTTTACTTAATAGTTACATAATGGCAACATGACTTAATTTCATAACTTTTCTTAACTTGACAATCATTATTAAAGCACTCGGTTTTTCACAACTTTTCTTAAAGAGCAGCAGGATATTTAAATTTAACATTTATATAAACAATTAATAGAACTATTTTTTTCTTCTTTCTTTATCATCTAAAGAAATATTATCTCCATAACATTCTTTACTTTATACTTTTATCCCATCTCTTAACTTTCCTTTATTTGCACATCATAACTTGAATTAACCAAATAGTTTATCTGTCTTTAATAGCTCAACTTTAATTTCTAAAGAGATCTTTTCTTCTTTCATTTTTAACTTACTTTCATAAAATTCTTTCCTTCTTTACTTCATCTTCTTACTTATTTTCATTCATACTTTTCTTTTCTCATAGAACATCATAACTTCACATGTTTCTTAAACATTTTAGAGAGGCAACAACTTAATTTAAATGACCACTTTGGTCATTTTTCTTCATATATATAGAAAATTGCCTCTTAGAGGTCTTTTCAAAATAAGGAATTTATTTACAGCAAAAATTATCCCTATGTCATCTGTGATGTCCTAACATCACACAAAAATACATCATTAGCGGTACGGACTACTACTCCGTTACCGATCTAGCTAACCATATTATGCATCAGATATTTACATACACACATATTTACATCATCATTATCGTCATACTTCATACATATATAAACATAGTAAACATTATCAAAGGATCACAACTCTACTCTGACGGGTCCTCCTCTGGATCCTCTTCTGGATCCTCCTTTGAGGTCACACTCTCGAAACTCGAACTCTCACCCTCGCTCTCAGCTCTCACGTCTCCCTCCAACGTGAGCGGAATCTCCCTGGTAACATCGGTAACCGCCGACGGCTGGAAACTAGCCTCAAAGCCTAACTCGCTAAATGGGATACGACGAAGGTCAGACCATCCAAGAGTAACCTCTGCAGCCGGGTCATCTTTGTCATCCTCGTCAGAGTCGTCACGGCGTGGCTTCGACGAGCTGGCCTCGTCTAAGCGCTGAGGCTCAGGGTAGTAGAAAGGCTGGAGATCAAAGGGCTCAAAAGTATGAGGAATATCCATAGACTGATAAAAAGGAGCTACCTCTAGCGAAGGTGCTGGGTAGTAATCTGAAGTAGGAGGAACCGGAACTAATGCTAAAGCATCTGTCAGTGGTGTGGGTGAAGCAATACCAACTGACGGGGAGGTAGGCTGTGAAACAAAAGTACTTTGGTCAACACCAAAGTAGGAAGTCAAAGGGTCATAAACCGGCTCAGGATCAACAGGAGGAACACGGGCCGAATAGGATCATCCTGTGGTAAAAACTCAGCTAAGAGACCCTCCTCGGTGAAACTGGGAGGTGGACAGTAGGGTCCTGGAGGTGGCGCTGCGTAACACATAAAACGAGAACTGATCTCTGCAATGAAACCTCGGCAATCACCATAAAGGTTGTCGTCCCAGTACTGCTTTGTCACAAATCGTGACACCAGCGAAGCTGCCCACTCCTGCCATTCCTCTGGAAGAAGAGGAACCAGTCGTATGATACCATACACACCCGAGATACCTGTCTCGCATATCTCCATCCAGACACGATGATATCGAGCTAGGAACTCAGCTAAGGTCTCCCGATAACTCATTCTGATATGTCGAAATTCTTCCATCGCATCGCTGCCAGGCGGCGCTGTCATCCTATATAAGAAAAATTTTAAAAATTAATCTCACTGAGCCTAAAAAAAACGTTTCCATGAATCCACAATCTCCACCTACTCAATATCGCTTCCCAAAGGTGGTACCAAGCTCACATTACTTTCCAAAGATAAACAACCAACTTGCTTGCACAATTGTTCCATCATCTCGCTTACTAACGTCGTCACAAAACAACCTCATCAAAACACAATCTCACAACAACAACATTAAATTCACATATAACATAAAAATAAAATATACCTCAAATAATTTCAACTTAATTCAAACTTTAAACTTTTAAACATTACAAAACTTTTAAATGCGTACCTGACTTTGCCGGATGAGATGAGGTGCTGGACTTTTGTTATTTAGGACTTAACTAGTCTAGGGATTCAAGTCTAGACTAGACTCAAGAGAAAAATTTTCTTAGATTTAGAGCAGACAAGCTGCTCTGATACCACTCTGTCGCAGCCCGACTTAGAATGAAGATGACCAAGCCGGTGGGTCCCACGACGTACACAATTTATGATTAACCAAAGAATAAGATAACGACCCAGTTATCCATCAAAATCAATTATACAATGAATCATACTTTCAAGGCAAACTCAAGCTGAATCAAATATCAAACAGCGGCATCAATAATAATTATTTTCAAGTTCAAAACCAAAATAACGAGAATGGTCAAAACTACAACACCATCTCGTATCAGAGTTTTAGCAACATAAACAAAGTTTATCAAGTCATAGTTTCAATCATCATAATAGAACAATAGTTACTGAATAAGTTCAGAGTGTTGCAGCGGGAAAACATAACACATCTTTGGTTATATGTATGAAGACATATAACCCTGCTCAATATCAACAAAAATCTCAAAAGATCAACAACAAAAGTCCGCCCAGCACACTCCTTTCCCATCCAAGCTAACCTGCACATTTTAGAAATAATATGCAGGGCTGAGTACTTTCGCACTCAGTGGACACATGCCAAAATAATTGAAAACTGCTGCTTAGAGCTATAGATTGATAACTTGCCATAAAGCATAGCACAAGTATTTATATATATATACTTAAAAACAAACCTGTGCTTGCCAAAACATTTTTCTTTCATATAAGTGACTGCAGTCAAAATACTTTTTATGTATGTACCACATCTACTATAACTTTTGAGTGTTGAGAAGTAGGCCTCCTTCTCAAACACTTGTAATCGTCCCACCAAAAAGGAAGGCTCCCGATTACAACATAGTGTACACATATCCCACCTTAAGTAGGACCGAATTCGTCTTTCCTTGATAGAGGGTATCATACAAAAACACTTTAAACATTGGCAAGTCAATCAATTTAAAAATCATCACACATATATATAATCATAATATCACATTCTTTATTTCTTTAGTTCAGAAAGCCCACCTGAACTGGCGACTTTATCTACTAGCTTACTTCTCGGCTTTTCCTTAATTTATGATTCCGCTCGATCCTTCAATTTAAGAATTAATTTAAATATTAGAGCGAGAAAAGTTTAAATATTAAAATAAAGAATACCGCTGCTATATCTAATATTTTCTTCTTTAATCCGACTTTTCTAGGATTTTTCTCTCGGCAATTAGGAACTAAACTTTTCTAATTTCTTTTTTTCTTTCTTACTTAATTTCTTAATCGATAATTAATCGATTATAACTTCAGGACACATTTAAAAACTTATAATCACATATTTCATCATTAGCCACTTAAGCTTATCATATCATTAATACTTAAACTCATCATTAACGTATCATTAGGAAAAATAGCTAATATTTTAACTTTTGAGTTTACGAAAGAAACAACTAAAAACAAGTTGAGCAAAGATCAGCTGGATAAATCAAGCTGACTGGAAAATCAAGATAGCTGGAAAAAGACTGAGTTATCTGGAAAAACTGAGCTGGCTGGAAAAAGCCGAATGGCCGGACTGAGTTAATCCAATGTGGGTAAATCCAATGATCGGGTCCAAATTGGGTAAATCCAGTAAATCCAATGATATGTCCAATGAAGTAAATCCAAATTGATCGGGTTCGGTAAATCCAATGACTGGTCCAATTGGTAAATCCAATGATCGGTCCATTGGTAAATCCAATGAGGGTCCAATGGTAAATCCAAATTGACCGAGTCCAAATTGGTAAATCCAATGATCGGGTCAATTGGTAAATCCAATTGATCGAGTCCAGTGGTAAATCAACTGGATCAGTGACTTAATCATTTGGATCAATTGACTAAATCCAGCAATTTAAACTCTAGAAACTCTAAATTTCAAACTTTGTATTAAATTTCCGAAAGATTCTACGTCACTTAATTTTTAACGTAGATTCCATTTCTAACATTATTTTCTTCATTAAAAATCAAATACATGTCTTTATTGTGCATATATATATTTCTGTCCTTTTGATAAATTAAGAATTAAAATCCAAATTTCATTCTAATCACTTCCAATCATGTTAATTTAATTAATAAGCTATATTTATAGCTTAATCACTTAATTTGATTGGATAAAATAAAAACCCTAATATATATATATATATTCGGCCCTTATGATAAATAGGGTACATTTATTTATTTTTATCCATTTCAAATTTCAACATGTATAATTAATATTCTAGAGATTAATTATAATCTCAATTAATCAATTTATGCTCTAAATAATTATCTTTAATTTATTTTTAAATGCTGAACATTCTTAAAATTATGAAATTGAGCTCTAAAAATTCTAACAAAATTCTCACATACTTAATTAAATATTATGAGCTCAATTATATCATTAATTTCATCATTTAACATCTAAATCAAAGAGCTCAAATTTCAAACCCTAGATATTTCGAAATTTCCACAACTTGAAATAATTATGCTTCAAACATTTAACTCAATATATAAACATGCTTATTAACATCATCTAAACCCATATTGATCATCAAATCAAGTATAAAGCATCAAAATCACATTTTCCTATTTTAGCCAAATTTTCGGCTAATATTAAATTAAATAGAAAATTGATTAAATTTTTCTCAATTCAATTTTTTTATCATGCTCATAGACATCATATAAGCTCATATCAATCATCAATTTGATCATAGAAGGTCAAATTATAAAAACCTAAATTTTTGCCTAATTTTCGGCCTTTTTATAAATAAAATAAATTGATAAATTCTTGCTAAATTCAATCATATAACATGCTTATAATCATCATAGAACCTCATATAATTCATCAATTCAACTATAGGATCAAAGAAATAAATTTTCTAATTTATTTCATATATATTTCGAAAAATAAAAATTGATGCTAGGATTGATTTCTCAATGATTAAATCATAGAAATGTAATCTAAATTACTCCATAATCATCATACTTGAAGATCAAATCCATACTCCATCATATATATAATTTTTTTTTAAATTTAGAAAAATTTAAGAGATATGGATTTAATACTAAACCTTGAGTTATTTGCTTAACTAATGAGAAATCTCACCTCTTAAGATGATTTTACTACTACTTCCTTTGACTAATAAATCTTGATTCCTTCTCTTTACTTGTGGATGTGAATCCCCTGTTTAGTGTGTGTTTAAGTGTGTGTGTATCGTGTTTGCAGCGAGAGAAATGAGAGATAGAAGAGATGAGAGATGCATTAATTAAATACTAACTTATCTAACAAAAATACATTGAATCTTGCTAACTTACATGCTTAGTCACCCAACATCCTTCATCATTATGTTGGGGACAAGCTTAGGTGGCACCAATTTAGCAATTAAATAATAGGTATTAGTGTTAGTTATTTATCATGTGCTAATTTAATTACTAATCTTAGATTAATAACTAAATTAATCATTAATTATTAACAATCAAGATTTAACTAGGAGATAATAATTAAGCTTATACTACAAGCTTTATTTCTTAGGAAAAATTATACTTAATATCTTAACTTAATTAATTAATTAAACATCAAATTAATTAATTAAACATTAAGCATAAAAATCTCATTTTAAACGATCAATTAATTCTCTAATTAATTGATCATTCATCATATAAATAATCATATAGGCTTTAAATTAAAAAGCTCTCGATACATATAAATTTATTAGGGTTTCTCAAACCCTAATATAAACTTCCTTTAAAAATTTTCGGAATTAAAATCCGAAAATTAAATAAATTGCCGGAGAAAATTCATAAATCCCTAGAAAATCAAATACTTCAAAAATGGCACATATTTCACATATAATGCAAATATAATAGCACATAATCATAAACACCTTTAATATTTCATTTCGGATTAACCGAAACGAAAATAAAACTTAATTCATCAAAATTCAGCAATTTAGGGCTGCCGAATAAATTTATCTGCCTGGACTTAACTTTATACTAAATTCTTGCATTTTAAATATTCTAGTTAATTATCTTAATTAATTACTAAGATTGGTTATGAAAAAGGCGGGATACTACAATCCCTAAGTTAGAAGATTCCTCTCTCTCTTTAAATCTATAATCGAGGTTGGATCTATGTTCTTCCAAGTTCTTAGTTTCCTTTCCATGGTGGAAATCTTTTCTATATATATATGTATATATTTTTCGAAAATTTGGAAAAAGTGAGAAAGTGATTAGATGATGTTCATGTTATAGTATGATGCTTATTTCATGTATATATGATGATTTATGAGGTTAAATGAAACATGAGAAACCCTAGTTTCAATCTTGCAATTTTCGAAAATAATGAGAAAATGATGAGATTTTGATTCATGAATTGTATAAATGTTTTGATGTTAAAAATGAGTTTAATTAATTATTCTAAGTATGTTTCATGTTGGAATCAAGCATAAATTCCCAACCCTTCTATTTCTTTCTTTAATTTTGAAATATTTAGGGTTAAATTAAGATTTTGAAATGTGGATATTTTAAAAATCTAAATGATGATGTAAATATATTTATATGATGTTAATGTATATGATTAATCATGAATGAATCAAATGAGAGCATGATTACCTAAACCCTAGCCTAATTTGAAAATTAGGGTTCATGAATTAGGATTTTTAATTTGATGATTAATTGAATAAAATTGATTGAGGAATTGAGTTTATGTTAATTATATAAGCATGTTAGAAATTAAATTGAAGAGAAAAGAATCCTAGAAGACCTATTTTAAAAAGGACCGAAAATTAAATAAATAAAATAAATTATTATTTGAATTTTAATTAAGAAACTAATTGCATTTATGAACTTCTCAATAAAAATTAAGTATTGTGTGATTTTTCGGAAATTTATTTCAAAGTAATAAAGTTTTTCTATTTTTGGTTGATTTTTCCGAGTCGAGTCTATATGTTTAATCGAGTCGAATTTGTGAATTTAATGTGCAATTGTGTTTATTGTATTGGAAAATGTGCATGAATTAATTTGAGAATTTTCTGAACCCGTTAGATGGGTTAAAATCAACTTAGTCGATTAATGTGAATAGTTGTGAAGCATGTTTAAGTTAAATGTTAATTATTTGATGTTTGATGCTTAATGATGGATTAAGCTAGTTTAAGAGCGTTTAAGAAAGTTAAGTTAGTATACTCGAGTTGAGCCGTAGAAATTCAAAGCGAAGTAAAGTTAAGAGCATCGAAGTCGTATCTTCGATAGTCGTTAATTCTTGTTTTAAATTCGTGAATTCCTTTTTCGAATAAAGGAGCGAGCGGAAGTGTAAATCCGAGGATTCAGGATAGTTGAAAGTTAAGTCCAAAGCTTCAGTTATCAGGTGGGCTTTTCTAACCAAAGTAATGACAAATGATACATATATGATTATATATATGTGATGTTTTTAAGTTGATTAACTTGCCAAAAGTTTTAAGTTTATGTATGATACCATCTACTGAAGAAAGACGAATTCGGTCCTACGCAAGGTAGGATTTGTGTACACTTAGTTGTAATCATGTGCCTTCGAAAAGATGGGCCGATTACAAGTGTTTGAGAAGGAGGCCTCATTCTCAACACTATCATTATGTGATTGTAGATCTGGTACATACATTCTAAAGTATATGTCTGGCCAGACAAACATGATTTACAGAAAAGAAAATGTTTGAGCATGCACAGGTTTGTTTTTGAGAAACATTACTTGTGTTTATGCTTTATGGCAAGTTTAATCTCTAACTCTAAGAAGCAAGATTTCAAATATTTTGGCATGTGCCCACTGAGTACGACGAAGTACTCATCCCGCGTGTTATTTTTAAATGTGCAGGTTAGCTCGGATGAAGATGGGAGTGTGCCTGGACGGACTTTTGTTGGTTAAGTTCATCTTTAAGGTTGTTTAAACTGGAGTTGGATTATATGTCTTCACAAATATAATTCTTAATATTCCGCTGCAACACTTTGAAATATATGTTGAATTATGAAGTATATTCTCGACTTTGAAGTCCTTGCTCTTGGTTGTTAAGATTTCAGCTGCAAACTTGTTTTAACTTGAAAATCAGTTGTCAATTCTTTGTTAAAATATTTTAAATCGTACGACCCTTATATCGTGCTTTCTTGACCTAATGAACTTCTTGTTGATATTGATCTCTTGGCATCATTGGTCGTACGATATTAATTGTTGATAACAGGTTAAACCTGATTCCTTGATAATGTTATCACTTGGTATATCTCGGTCATGTGACCCTATTTATTGATATCAAGTTATATCTATTGTTGATAACCAATTGTTGGTTGGAATTGTCGAGCATGTTATTAAGTTCTTGTTAAGCTTGTTCGTTGAAATATTGTTCAAGAATAAGTTTAACTCCCGGTATCGTTGTTCGTTAAGAATGGTTTGTCAAATGTTTGGTTTTGTTGGATAACTGGATCGTTATCTATTCCTTGGTTAATCATAAATTGTGTACGTCGTGGGATCCACCGACTCGGTCATCTTTATTCTGAGTCGGGCTGCGACAAGTACTGAAAAGTTTCCTAATTACATGGAATATGTATACGATATATTTCTTTGTTTTGAGATCTTTCTGAATATCTTTTATTTATGTAATATTTTTTATACTTTCTCAATTACACATCCACATCTTTGCAGTGAACATTGCCTATGATTGCATACTATTATGTTTAATTTCTCGTTTGCTAACAAATATGAAATAATGCTTGATATGATTAGCTGTAATATTTTAATACGTATTGAAAAATTAATATTGTGTTGGGTATGATGTATTAAATTCTCTGCAAAACATATTAATTATGCATGGTAAGAGAGTGAAATTATAGTAATTTATTCGTATATTTAGTTACAGTATTATGTATACCACCTCATAGATGGTATAACATAATAACAACAATAGATATAACTCATATCTATATATTTCAGATGTTTATATAATGCTTACATGTGTATAATGTAGTGCTTATATATGTATAAATTATTAAGTTATTGCTTATTTAATAATTAAATAATGCATATGCGTTTTGGGTGCATTTTTCTTCTCAGTCAATCGATGGATTCATCAGTTAAGAAATTGATATTTTGAGTAGATTGGTGTCTTCCACAATTTCAGCCGAAAATTAGGAACGGAAAAGGATGATTTTTTTTTTTTTATCTATCCTTGAAGGCTAGAAAAATTTAATTCATCCGAATTTTTTGCAATCCCTCCCCAATATGTAACCATTAATCTCAGCTATAGATTGTACATAAATCAATGGTACATAAGGAGTTACTCCTCTGTCCCAATAGTAAGGTTTCTATTTCCTTTTTCATCTGTCCCTATAATAAGGTACCCTTCCAAAAATAGAAATAATTAATATTTCAAAAGGCTTTTGAGACCTTCCACCTTTTATCTTTTTACTCTTGTTTCTTAATTACCGTGCCCAAAAGAAGAGGTACCTTGCTATTGAGACGGAGGGAGTACTATGTAACTTATAGAAACTAGTTTTCATGTGAACCACTCCATATATATATTTTTATTTATTTATTTATTTATTGAGGATCTGACATGAACACATTTTTAAATAAAAACTAAGAAAAAAATCTGTATCGTTGATCAAATATTTTTTTCAGTGGCGTAGTCAGAAAAAAAATCTTGACTGGAGCTAAATTTAATAAATTTTTTTAATTTTGAATTTTTCATGCAATTTGATTTGGTGGCTGAGGCTTTTGAACAATAGTTCACATAAAGTGTTGATAATTTGACGATTTTATAGGATACGTTGATAACTAGACGATTTTAAAGGGAAAAAAGAAAATAAAATAAAAAATGTTTGGGTGAGGCGTAAGTAAGCCCCTCCATTTTAGTGGCTCCGCCTCCGCCACTAACTAGGATTGTGTGAAGCTTGTGTTCACATCATTTTAAAATTTGAATTATTTATATTTTAATAATTCAATACTTTTGTATGTTCTTTTGCCACATTGGAAAAACTTGGTAATAAAAAAATATTTCTTCTTCCACGAGAATCTCGATTGAACCTTTATACTGTAAAAGAACATTGATAGGACATCAACATGCATATTTACAAATCCATCATAACACATGATGAGGTAATCGTTTTGCACATTAATTGTGCATCAAAATGCAAAAAAGAGAGAGATCATGTATAATATTTTCAAAGGGTTTGTCGGATTTACACAATATTTACCGAATTCATAATTTTCACAAGACATTCCCTCAAAAAAAAAAATAACAAAAAATCACAAGATATTTAAAGTGTTGCAATTACAACTCCATTTTTTATAAACTAAATTGCAGTTACAATATTCCCAATTTATATCAATATTTTTTCAGTATGTACCATCTAAGACGACGTCGTTTTACCAATGAAACGTCGTAATTGTATAGCTAAATTTTTTGAACATGTTGTAAACTGACAAAATAAAATAAAAAATGATCTTGTAATCTCAAACGTTTTGAAAATCATGTGTTCCAAGTGAATACTATGTTATTTTCAATAATTAATCCAAATTAAAAATTTCAACAAAACGCCTCATTAATATTCACAATTTTTTTTTTTTAATTCTCCCTTCCGCCATTAATGTAGACATTTTTTTAAAACTCTCCCTTCCGAAGAAATATCCAAATATATTTTAACTAATTTTTCTCTCTATGTTTGTTTTGTATTACATTTTGTATATCATTAACACAAGCACGATGTATATGCAGCCGACAATAAACATTGGTATACATTTATGGAAGAAAGAATCTAAAATTTAAATAAAGCCAAAGACATTATAATATTTTGGGTCATTATTTTCCATCTAGACTGTCGCTACTTATGAAAAGGGTTGGTAGATCTCACGGCTACTATCTTGCCCTTTTCAATCAACGGTTGTGATTGATTTAGTACAATACCTAGTAAAAAGCTGGTCTATGTTATGGTCTAAAACCTCTGCACATTTCAACAATTTAGCCAAGTATCAAGAGGTGTCGTGTATCATCTAGTTCCAAAAACGTCTAGGATCTATTTTAAATTAGTTTATGATTTGTTGAAAAGTTCCGTTCAGGAAAATACATGCAATAAGTAATTATGCTAATTGCCACATAATATATAGTTACAGTTATGAATTTGGTATGTTGTAGCCTGTAGGTATGTACTTTCATTAATTATAAAAATATTACTACTCCGTCCCATTATTCTTGTCTCATTTCTTTTGGGCACAGGTATTAAGGAGAAGGGTAATTAAAGGGTAAAAAGATAGAAAGTGGTGTAACCCATAAGTTTTTGTGAGAGAATGATATTTCCTTTTATTGAAACAGGACAAGAATAACGGGACAACCCGAAAAGGAATACAAGATAAGAATAATGGGAGGGAGGGAGTATGTTTTACCATCCTCTATTTTACAGCACGAAAGCAAATTTCTTGTTTCATAAATTGTGCAAACGGTCTAAAAGTGCAAGTCATAAAGTTGCAACTGTCCAAATGTACACTCATGTGCCATAAAATACACAACGTTCTAAAATACATGTTATTTTAAGAATAGACTGATGAGATTATAATATTTATATACTTAGAATCAAAATCACCTTATTGTGGGAAATAAAATGCAAAGTCAAAAAAATTATTTTGCCCGAACGGTGCCATAAGACTTGTTTAATATCAAGAAATTGATCTATCGATATAAAAAACCAAAACTCTAAAAAAGCATCAATCTACTAACTGCTAAGATATTGATAAAAAGAACAAAATAGACAAAAGTCAATAAGGAATTGTTCAATCACTATGATCATTAGTTTCTATTAATCATATCACTATCATTTTTCCTGACCATAACCATTTCAAATTTAAAAAGTGAAATTATTATCGGATTCAAGTAATTTAATTACTCACCCACAACGAATAAATTAATTAGGTCTAGATGTACATTCTGGTCGAGCCATATACATTTCGGCGTTATTTAATGTTATAATATTGCCTTGATTGTCATATTTATATTTGTGTAGTTGCATTCACTAGCCAACTAGCTAATAGCTTTATTAATATTTTTATTATCCCAAACAAGCAGCTTTATTCGTGAACTTTTTCCTCCCAATTTTTTGGATTAATTAGTTGAGGGAAAAAAAAACTTTTATAAAAGCCGAGTCCAAGTGGTATAGTTGAGGCACCATAAAATATCTTCTTAGCAACAGGTCTTTCATTCGATTCCATCAAAGTATGAGTTGGGTTGTCTTTCATTTATTGCAGGACACGTCTATGATTGTAAAAAATATTAGTCCCAATGGGGATGGCCTAGTGGTGGAGTGGTTGCCTGTTGACCAATAGGTCAGAGGTTCGAGTACTCTCGACCACAAAAAAAACCCTAGGTAGGGTGTGTGAGTATTAATATTTGTAATGATATTAAAAAAAAAAAATTAGCAGAAACTGAAAAATGAGTAAAAATTAGTAAACACGTTTTCAATGTTTTGCAAAGTAGAGAACTGAAAAAAGATGAATGAAACTACCCAAGGTTCAAGCTAGGGGTACTTTTTCATTGCCTTTTCAAATAATGTCAAACAAATTCATTTTTGGAAAATAAAAATTGCAAAACATAGGATTTTATTAAGAGTGATGCTATTCGGACATAATGTGGCTAGTCATAATTTGGTCGATTAAGTGAAAATATATCAATTTTGTTAGACATTTGATTCATATAAAAAGTATGATTATATATTTTATGTTAGTGTTTATTTTTTGGCTTAAATTCTATTATGATTAGTGTAAATATATTTTTATACAAATATTTTTTCGACAAAAATCTTTGTATTACCTTTGTTATATCTAATGAGATTTATGTTACATCCAAATCCAATTATATCAAGATAAATTTATATAAATTAAATATTTTAAATATTAGAAGTTATTTAGAACTAAAAAATTTAAATAAACTTATTTTTTTATTATTCAATTAAATTATAGCTAACCATAATATGGCTGCATAGATTTATTGTTTTATTAACTCATCCGTGAATTTTATACAAATTAAACAAAAAAAATGTTTCATCCTTTGTCCTTTTCTTTGTGGTGCCAACTTCCCCACCAAAAATTTTACATTCTATTAATTGTGCACTAAATATGGTCTAGTTTGTGAGTTTTTGATGCCAATACCTACCAAAAGGAAAAATGGGTGTATTTTGCATCATGCCCTCTTCCCTAGCTAGTCTATTGAGAAGTAATTAATATATATTTATATATATACATACATATATATATATAATTGAGAGAGCAGTATATTATATATGTATTCATAAGAAATGTCATGTTTCACGTCAGTTGGGAATATCATATAATTTCTATGGGTTTTATATAAACTTATCTAGCAACTTGGTAAATCATTTTGGTAAAACTAAATGTCAAGTAGATGTTGGCGCAATTCATAGTGTCTAGTATCAATTTTAGGTTGATCATCAATTTTGGGTCACATGTACACTGTGGGTTGGGACGATATATGGAATTGCGTAAAATACCATCAACATGAATTCTCTAATACAAATATTGTTATCACATTGTATATTTAATTAGGGCATCTCCAACTCGGCTGTAAAATAGAATTTATCTCTAAAATTTAGTCTTGCTGTATTTTAGAGTTTTAAACAATGTTGCAATAAACTTATTACAACTTATTCATGCCAAGGTACAACAATTTCAGCACAAAAATACAGCAAAATCAACAAGTTATCTCCAGCAGTCTGCTCTATATTTTTACACAAAAATATAATATTCTATTTTTTGCCACGGTTAATGATCTTGAAACACGTGATTACTTCCGATCAGAGCAACGAGATATTATTCGAAAGTTGAAACAAGCCAAAAAAGTCAACACTAGTACTTTTGATATGTTTCGGAATTTATTTTCAGATGGAGTGGGGCGTTCCGGAGATGACCTTTATTAGAAATTTAAATGTATCGACTTTATTTTTATGCTTCTATTATGTAATTGTATTTTTTTTAAATTTCTTTTTATTTTATCTTGTATTTTATGTAATTATATTTTTTAAATAATTTTATGTAATTTTAATGTTGGTATAATATATTTAGAAATATAACTATAATATCATATTTTGGAACAAAATAATTAAAGAACAAAAAAATAATAAATATAACAATGAATAATAATTATAACAAGAAAATCAATTGCAAAAAGAGTAGAGCAATGAATAGTGTAGCTCTAAGTTTGGAGCAACACTATTCAAATATGTATAATAGAGCAAGATTTTTGTGTTGGGTTGGAGAAAAAATTGATCAAAATTTAAAAATATGTGGCTTTTTTGTTTTGGGTTGGAGATGCCCCTCACTGCTCTATCACTATTCATTTTTTTAATATATTTCATAATTAATGTGTGATAAAAAATATTTTAATTAAATGAAACACTTATATATAAAAATCACGCCTAACACCTAGAGGTGGTCAAAAGAACCGGAACCGCTGGAACCGAATCGAAACTGGCAGTTTCGGAATCGGAACCGAACCGTCGGTTCCTGTTAGAAACCGAGAACCGCATTGACGGCGGTTCGGTTCCGGTTCCAAAGTTGAGGAATCGAGAACCGCCAGTTTCGGTTCCGAACCATCGGTACCTCCTGTTTTTGTTATTTTTTACGTTTTTATCTATATTTATGTTACAGTTCATATTTATTTCACCTAAATGTTACGTTAGAATGCATAAAATTAAAATTAAACAAGAAAAAGTAGCAAAAAATGAAAAAAAAAACATACATAATTTGAACCCCTAAACATGCGGTTCCGGTTTGGAACCGCCGAAACTGCGGAATCGAACCAAATCAAAACTTGCGGTTCCGGTTTGGAACTGAAACCGAAGTGGTCGGCGGTTCGGTTCCGTTCCCTTGAAGTGGAACCGAGAACCGCCGGTTCGGTTTCGATTCCGGAACCGAACCGAACCGCGGCCGCCTCTACAAGTAACACCAATAATAAACTTATATAAAATTGTTTAAAAAAAATACAATTACATAAAATATACAAGACAAACTAAAAAGAAATTTAAAAAAAATACACAATTAAGTAATAAAAGCATAAAAGATGTAGAACATGCATTCAGAATTCTTCACTGTAAATTTGTAACTGTGGCAAATCCGGCACGTTTTTGGAGCAAAGACGATTTGTAAGATATCATATGTGCATGCTTAATAATGCACAATATGATTATTGAGGATAAACGAGATCGTAATGCTCCAATTGGAGAAGCAAGGGACATGCCACCCAATGAAGTCCAATTTGATCAAACCGCACCTACTCAACATCGAGATTAGATGTACGGTTCAAATTGATCAAAGATAGCGATGCCCCTTTCACACTTCGGAAAGCATTGAATGATCATTTGTGAGATAAATATTTTAATTCATAGAATTATGTAACTTATGTTTTTTTTTTGTACATAATAACATGGGATGAGTACTCTTTTTACTACTCATTTGAAGGGTTTTAATGAGGCTAGTTAGATTTGTAATTTTAGTATACTACTAGTCGGCATCCATTAATTTGACACTCTGCATGATTAGCACAGTTATTGTCCCATCTGTACACGACAATAATTATTGTTGTTCACCTCATTGAGGGTGTAAATCTATTTGTGTATCAATTCATATTTAATTAAATGTTTGCTCAAGTATATTTAAGATTAAATGTTAGGGTTAAAATGATAAACTGTCTCAAATCTTGTTAATTTTTTTATTATTAATGCAAAAATATATTCTCATCTCGATAAAAACTAAAATAGGCTTTATCACTATATTTAGAGGTGTCAAATAGAACGTCGGGCCCGGACCCACTGGCCCAAACAGTAAGATGTGGTGTCGGCTCGATAATTCTGGGCTTTAAAGAACATAGTAAGGCCCATCCCAAACAATTGGTTATGTTAAACGGTTCTAAACGTGATCGTTTGTTAAATTGGGCTTTCCTTTTAATAAAATATTTCGTGATGATAATATTGAATTATTTTATTTGAAGCATGTGTAGAGATCAATTTACATTTATTTTAGGCAAAATACATAATCCTTAGGGTCTTTCTACTTTTACTTTTATTTTAGATTAATTTTAAACGTAGCCATCATTTTTCTCTTTATAACTTCCATTATTAAAAATAATAAAAATATTATAATTTTACTATTTTGTCGTTATTGCCCCAAATAAATTTAATAATTAATAAATTAATAGCCACGACCCCATAAATCTAAAATCAGAAACATGCTATAGCCCCCTAATACAAAAGGAATAAAGAGAACAGTGATGCAGACTTGTTTTTAAGAAAATTGAATCTTCATGAAAACCGTAATTGGAAAAAATTATTACACTCGGAGGTCAAATCGCCGGCGAAAACCAAATACTACCCCTTGTCTTTGAGTTCCATATAGAAGAAGACGAGTTTGACAACGATGACATCATTCCACCGAAAT
This sequence comes from Agastache rugosa, assembly GCA_031470985.1. NCBI lineage: Eukaryota > Viridiplantae > Streptophyta > Magnoliopsida > Lamiales > Lamiaceae > Agastache > Agastache rugosa. The sequence continues at coordinate 13,200,180 of CM062604.1, forward strand.
CATCTTCGACACTGCTGGTCTCTATGACAAAGAGGGAAAACTTGCTTGAATATATTATTCTACCAATTTGTAGTTGGGAATTGAGTGCTTCTATTGCTCTCTCGGTTGTCGAATCATTCATTCAACCAAAAACAGAGACAAAGTTTGTTATGTGTGCTGCTAAATTCTTGTTTGAATATGTGAAAGTGATAAACACTCATTTTGCATGGTTTTCACTTGTTCTTTTATGCATGTTTTGATAAGATTATGTCTTTGGTTTGTTTTCTTAATTATGCTATGCACGTTTGGGTATAGTTTTATGTGTTTTGTGTAAACTTGAGTGTTTTGGAGTAGCTAATGTTCAAATGAATAACTCAAGATCAAAAGAAAAGAAGATGGGACTAAAGAATCGAGCAAAATAAGTGAAAGATGGGACGAGCCGTGAAAACTAAAGTATATGTTTTGCAAATTAAGCAATGTAGGGATAAAGTTCAGTTCGTTGGCAGTTCGTAGGCGAAATCGGATCTAAATTTGGAGTTATAACGAAGGAGAACGAGTCGAAACAAGTTTACTGCGCAAGAAAGTGCAAAACCGCCCGATCGCCATTTCTGCAAAATCACCTTACAAAACCGGCGACCGGGACAATGACCGTTTCCTGGGTCGCCGGAAATTTCTTGGAAGCTCCAAAAATTACAAAAACGGCGACAAAACCGGCGATCCACGGGCCGGGTTGCCGATTATGTCCTATACTTGGTCCAATGTGCGATTTTGTTACCTTTTTGGTCTAGGTTTTGGCATCCATCTATAAATAGGTCTTCATATATTAGTTTGAGGAGACTTATATCTTTTTACATACTTTGAATTATTTTTGCTCTTTAGATTTCTTTTCAAGTTTTTAGCTAGTTATTTAATTTTTCTTGGAGAAGATTCGAAATTGAAGATATTCAAGACGAGATCAAGGATCCGAATCTCGGTTTTTCTAATTAGTATCTTTAATTATATTTTTCTTTTATTTATTTGTTGAAACCCTAGTTATGAGTAGCTAATTTCCTTTGTTGATCCTAGGGTTTGTAAGACTCAATTGAGATGATGTTTTTAATTTATTGATTCCAATTTTCCTTTCAATTTATGGTTTGTGATTCTTGGTGCTTTATTCATGTTTAGATAGCTGGGCACTATTTATGCATGCTAGTTGATCGATTAAATTCTTAGCAGGTTTAGTTGATCACTGGAACTCAAGAATGCATGATGTGAATAATTATGAGACCTAGCGGAGATTAATTCGTTATAGGAGGTTATAGATCTTTTGTATTTTTTTGGAGTTAGTAAATTATCTTGAGACCTAGCGGAGATAGATATTTTGCTAATCAACTTTTGCTCGACAGAGCTTGTGAATATATTTGTGATTCCTTCACCTACATTGAATTAAAATTGGTAATTGGGTTAATAAGTTAATTTCGTATTTGATTTTGAGTCGATGCATTCCCTAGGATCAGTCTTTTATCTTTGATATTTTATAAATTTGTTTCTTTGTTATTTGTTTTTCTTTTAATTAATTAATTTCTTCTTAAGTTAAAAATAAAATTCCAAATCAAAATACTCAAGAGCTTGAATAGTAAAGAGTTTTCTAAATTTTATTTTCCACTATATTTTCGATCGATTTACAGTCTCTGTGGATATGATACTCGATTTACTAACTGACTACAATTGCTCCGTTCAATTGCGGTATATATTGCTAAGATTTTAGTGATAAGAAAGTTTGGTAAATTATGCGAATTCTTATTCTAATTGAAGGTGTAAACGAAATAACTTAATTTTTTTTATTTTGATTTTCCCACCAATATTGAAGAATTGTGTAAGATATTTGATGTATGATATCAAATTCTGATTTTTGATTTTGTTTTGTTCTCGCCGATGGCGACAGTGGCGTCAATTGGTGTGAAGAACTTGGAAAAAAGATTTAATATAAAATGGGTTCTATATGTTTCTATTGTTTCTTTTCTTCTTCAATTCGTTAGGTCTTTTAAGTTATTGAAGATTATAAATATAAGACAGCAAATAAAATCTTCATATTATAATTAGAATTGTTATTTTGTGGCTACAAGGGTAAAATAGTACATCTACTAATATATTTATTATTATTTTAATTAGAAAGTTATAAAAAGTAAAATATAGACTATGTTTAGAATTACCCATGAGATGCATGGAATACAGGTGGGGTTTGATTAATAGTGGGCTTGAAAAGATTTGAGCATTATTAATTTTCTTAGACAGCCCATAATCCATATTTCATTATGAGCAAGTTTCCAGCGTGGCAGGTCGCAAGTTGTGCAGCAGGCTTAATAGGATACTCCTGAGTGTCTCCTATTATCTTCAAAATCCTAATAGGACAGCTTTAAATGTCCTATTACCTTTGCGATTTCTTTAATATTTTTCTAATTTATTTTTTATTTTAATTTTGGTTTTTATTTTTAATTATGTCTTATTAATTTTATTTTTTGTTATTATTTTTTACACATTTAAGTTATTCTTTTCCTTATTTTTTTATTTTAATTTTTTATAAATTATAATTATTGTATATTAATTTTAAATTAGAAATTTATTAATCATAATTTTTTTTAAATTTAATTAAATATTAATTTCATTTATCTTAGGGGTAAATGCTATTTTAAGTCATGAAAAATGTTACTATTATTCACATCAAATGCTAATTTTTAATCACACCAAATACTATTATTTTTCATGGCAAATGCTATTTTAATCACGGCAAATATTACTTTTATTCAACACAAATGCTACTTTAAATAATGGAAATTCTATTCTTAATAACGACAAATGTTATGATTAATCACGACAATTGCTAATCTTATTCACGGAAAACGTCAAATGCTACTCTTATTCATGGTAAATGCTATTCTTATTCACAACAAATGCTACTTTTAATCGCGATAATTGCTATTCTTATTCACGGCAAATGCTACTTTTAATCACGGCAAATACTATTTTTATCTACAGCAAATGCTACTTTCAGTTAGGGATGTCAATTGAGCCCGAACCTGACGGGTCGACCCGAATAAACCGAACAAAATAAAGGGTTAGGATTGATTTTTTACAACCCGAATACATAACCGGGCTATTTGGGCTGGCCCGCTAGGGTTGAAGGGTTATCCGGGCTAGCCCGATCAGGGTTAGGGTCAACCCGAATAACCCTGATGTATTTTTTAAAAAATAAAATAAATAATACATAATACTCCCTCCGTCCCAATAGCAAGCACTTACTTTGGGCATGGTTATTAAGAAACAAGAGTAAAAAGAGAAAAAATGGTAGGTCCTACAACTTTTGAAGAGTTAATTATTTCCATTTTTGGAATGAGACCTTGCTATTGGGACAGACAAAAAAGGAAAGCGAGACATTGCTATTGGGACGGAGGGAGTACTAATTACTTGTAGTAATTGTATGTCGCGCCCTCTTTTGCTCTACACGGAAATCATAGAAGATGAATGTCATTCAAGTGTTTAGTTTCATTTGTGAGATAACGAATTAATGTTGAATATTATTGTTATTTTTCATGTCGTGTAGTGCTACTAGACTTGTTTTGTTGGATGCTATTTTTTGGATTTAATCAAGTTTCTATTTGTTGGGCCACTCGTATTCTTGTTTTGTTACTTTTTAATTTTTTTGTGTGTAGTTTTTTTGCGACAAATATTGAATAGTCAAGAAAATATATACATTTTAATTTTTATTTACAAACTTTGTGACCCGACGGGCCAGCCCGAAAACCGAAGGGTTAGGGTTAGGGTTGAGTTTTTTCAACCCGAAAAAAATCAACCCGATTTAACCCGGACCGAATAGCCCGATAACCCGATAGGGTTGACCCGAAACCGAAAGGGTTGGCCCGATTGACATCCCTACTTTCAGTCATATCAAATGCTACTCTTATTCACGACAAACGCTACCTTTAATTACGTCAAATACTACTCTTCACTACAAAAAAAACACGTTTTACCGACGGAAATTTCCGTTGGTAAATCCACAAAATCCGTCGGTAAAACAGTTACCGACGGATCATGTCTGTCGTTAAATCGTTCGAAGCTAAATTTTTACTGACGGATTTAGGTCCGTCGTTGACTGTTACCGACGGAATTTTCGTTGGAAACCAACGGAATACCTCCATCGGTAATTACCGACGGATTTTTAAATACATTTTTATTATTATTTTTTATTTTTTATATTTTATATTTTTTTTATTTTTATGTTTTATTTTTGCTTAAATTTCATTTTCATGTATGAAGATATAAATCAGAAACTGTAAACAAAATTATAATCAAAACCATTATATATAAATTTGGTAATCCAATACATAATGTATTCATAAATTTGTCTTCAAAATTTTTACACGAAGACAATAATTTGTTCTATGCAACAATCAAAAGCATATCGTTTTTCATCTCTTCAGCTTTCACCTTCTTTGCCCCTTTTCAACCACAAATTGCCCATATCCTTTTGGTAGTGTCAAGCATCTCTTTTTCACCTGCTGCACCTTTTCCTTTTTCAACCGCTTCTTTTGAAGCAACATCAACTAGAGAATGACCAACACAACATAATGAAGCAAAACGTTACAGGTTTCAAGCAACAATTAATGTGTGCGTGTTAATACTACATATGACGAAGCAAAAAGCTAATGATCAATCTTTACAAATATTCTCACATAAGACATTCTTTACAAATATTCAAGACATTGTCATTTTGCTACCTAATTGCTCAGAACATTCAAACATAGTCTTTTGTTCTGCCCAAGTTTCACATTCATAAATTTGTACATTGGTACAAGGACATAATGAACTTATAATGTTGGAAGGCTTAAACAGGGGCAATGATTCAATACAATTCATCATACGATTCATCCAGCAAACATGCAATTCATACAAGCCAACAATTCATATAATTCATCATATGATTCATCCAACAAACATACAATTCATATAATTTGTCCTCATCATCAATAATTATCATTCCAAATCGCATGCTACACACCTCTAATCACATTCATGAATCATGTACAACAAAGAATAAAAGAATCATGTTTTTTCTTCATAAAATTCATTATACCCTATTAGGGCTGTCAATTTAGGCCCGGCCCGATTTCGGGCCGGGCTGGGCTATTCATTTCCAGGCCAGGTGAATTTTCGGGCCGGGCCGGCCCGGCCCGAAATTGGCAAAGCCTTGTGGGCTCGGGCCGTCCCGGCCCGGCCTGGCAAAAAATGCACTATAATTTATATTTCGGGCCGGGCTGGGCTGCCCAATTTCAGGCCCGGTCAATTTTTGGGCCGGGCCGGCCCGGCCCAATTTTTCCCAAAAGCCCGGCGGGCTCGGGCCGGCCTGGCCCGGCCCGGTAATTTGCCAGCTCTATACCCTATAAATCTAGTGAATGCATAAGGACAATAAACACAACGAGAGATGGAAGCTAACTTGTCGTTATGAATAGAAGGCAGCAGCTTCAACTTTAGCAGACGGCAGCAATGCGGCGACGAGACAAACTGCACAAGAGAGAGAGACGAAGTGAGAGAGAAAGACTGACTAAGAGAGAGAGATGAAGTGAGAGAGAGAGACTGACAAAGAGAGACAGAAAGAGAGATAGAGAGGGAGACTTACCCAGACAGCTGCACAGCAGACGAATGCGGCAGCGCGACGATGGCGGTGAGGATGCAGCGGCGGTAGCAACTGCTGAGAGAGAGATGGAGTGAGAAAGAGAGAGAATGATCGAGAGAGGGAGAGAGAGACATACCGGCGAGGAGAGAGCAGAGGCGGGGCGGCGGCGAGGCGACTACGGCAAGGAGGTGGAGGCGGTAGCAACTGGCTGAGAGAGAGAAAGTGAGAAAGAGAGAGAGAAAGATCTTGAGAGAGATAGAGAGAGACATACCGGCGAGGAGAGAGCAAAGGCGAGGCGGAGTGGGACGAGTAGGACGGCGGCGGGTGGGATTTGGGGGGAGAAATTAGGGGTGAGTGAATGAGGAAGAAGAATCGCGCTGTTGAGTATATTGCAGATTTACCGACGGATTGATTTACCGACGGATTCAATCTGTCGGTAATTAAATATGTTTGATTTATTTTTTTTCTTTATAAAAAACTACCGACGGACGGTAATCCGTCGGTAATTAACGACGGATAAATCCGTCGTTAATTAATATATTTGATTAAATATTTTTTTTTGTCTGATTAATATTACCAACGGATATATCCGTCGGTAATTACCGACGGATTACCGTCCGTCGGTAGTTTTTTTTATTATTTTAATTAGTTTAATTAAAATTTATCGACGGATATGTCCGTCGGCAATATTAACGACGACGTATCCGTCGGTAAGTTATCCAGAGACAACCCGCTTTTTCCGTCGGTAATTACTGACGAAAATAGATTCGTCGGTAATTTTAGTTGGTAAAAATGCATTTTTTTGTAGTGCTTATTCACGAAAAATGCTACTTTTAAAATTAGTAAATTCGAATTTGAATTAAAAATTTGTAATTTAGTATCATAAATTCTAAGTGGGGATTAAATAAACTTCTGATTGGGATTACTAAATATTAATTACTTGTTAATTATTCTTAACTAGTATTTCCCCCGTGCGTTGCATGGAAAGTATTCGTATTGAAAGTATTTGAAACAGAAATGTCTTAATTAGAAAAGTACAACTGGATTGCAATATACACTAGTATTAATCACAAAAACTTACAAAAAAAATGTATAATTAATATAGTATAAAAAAAATGTGCTACACCAACACAATTATCCTCGTCCTCCTGTGTTGATTTTATCGACAACTCATAAATTTGAATTAGAATTTACATTCCAGGATTTAGAGCCAAAATCTTGGATATCTAAATATATTGAACAAATATTATTAGTCAATTAAGTATGTTAGTTCTCATTAAAATCCAATAAAATTTTGCCAATGAGGTATAGCTCAAGTGGCTAGCTAAGACACTATAAGACTCTCCTTAGTGAGAGGTGTTGGGTTCAATCCTGCCTGCATACGGTTTATTATATTTCCCACCTTGCGTGGTGGTGTAGTGGTCTCACCTTTGTGTGGTGCATTTGTCCCACTTCTATGTGGTGGTGTAGTTGTCCCACATTTGTGTGGTGTAGAGGTCCCGCTTATATGGTGGGTTAGTGCTTAATTTGATTATTGTGGCGCCCCGCCGCCCGAGCCTGTGCGGATTGGGCGGGCCGCCACGCGGGTGGGTGAGTCCGTAAAGACTTAACTTGAATATGAACTTGAACTAAATATAAATGACAGTGGAAAATTAAGTTCTAAGTAACTTGAATGGAAAGTAAGTTGAGGTGGGTAAAACAATTAAATGACAATTGCCCTAGCTTGACATAACTGGGGTCGATGTATGAGGACACCGGCCCCGCACTGCGGAAGCGTTCAAAAACACAACTATCCAACGAGGGGTAGTTGAGGCTTGGTGAGGTAACTGAGTTCAAGGGTTATAAGTTCAAAAGCTTACAACAAAGTCATTTAGACCACCAAAAGACATAGAGAAGGCCAATCTGACGATCCACAAGATCGCCACCCAACATACACTTGACAGCACTGACACCCCCTCCTTCGCCTCCACGTCGTTCATCCTGCATTAGGGAAAACAATGCAGGGGGCTGAGTACAAAAGCACTCAGTGGTTCTGTGCCCCTCTTTGAAAACATTTTTATAAAGATATTGCATGCTTCAATTCTTATGAAAAGGTCACTTTAGTAAAAACACCCTTCACATAAGCAAAATAAATTTAAAATGAACATAAGTACGCGTACCAACTTCTCACATTCTTGGGTTACCGACCCGATTCAATTAGAGGGGAGCCACTCCCTCCAATCGAACCGTCATAATTTCCTGTGTACACACCTTGGCTTGATCAAAGCTCAAGGACGATCGTATTATTGAGATGTTCCAACTTGGTAAACCACAAGCAATTGAGCATAAAATCATTTAAGCATGCATATCAATTTAAAAAGCGTTTTGGGCTGAATAACCCGAAATATTACCTCGTGGGAATTTAACACACACTTGAAAATAGGATAACCCACCTTTCACTTCTTTGAAGATAATTCCAATCCTTGAGTACTATTACCAAAGTCTCCTATAAGAAGGTCTTAACAATCTTAGGCCTTAACTCAAGAGAAAGATTTACGGGCTTGCAACAATGTCCTAGGTCTACCTATTCCCGATTTATCCTTAAAACTTTGAGAAAAACCAACAACGGGTCTCCTCGCATTTTTGATTCATAGATATGGACCAATGGTCTAAAACATAAAATGTTTTGATTTGAAAATCCATGTCATGTAATGCGTGTAATGTACATAAGAAGTTCACATAGATCACATATGCATTTCATCCAACAATTATGCTTAATTAATTATTTTTAAATAGTTATAAAAGAAAAATAATTAATAAATTCACATTTCATTTTTACATATATAACCAGCATATACGTTCATCATTCAAGTCATATCAAGTGTTAAAGTTCGCGAAATGTCATAAAAATGGGAACTAAAAACAGAAACTGCATTGAGGCATTTTCACAGATAGGTTGCGTGCATAAACAGTACTTGAAGTAGTCATGTTTGACGGATCGTCACAGACAGCACAGTGATCGTACAAGTACGTAATTTATCATTCTAGAAACTTTATACTACACACTTTAATATGAAATTGGTTTCACTTAAAAATATGTAAAGTTTGAGAAGTTATACGCAAATCAAAATGGATCAATACACATGTTCATTTTTACTGAATTTAGAACAAAGTCAGAAACTTCTCTGGTGCATTTTGTCAAACAGTTGGCATGCATACAAATCATTCAAGTCGCCATCTTTGGAGGGTTCTAATATACTGTACAGAGAATATATGAACATATAACTTATCACTATAGGATCCTTATACTACGTATTTTAATACCCAACTAGCCACATATTACAATGATCAATGGTTTAGGAGTTAAGCTTGAGAGAATATGGGTCACAACATAACATTAGATCCTAAGGGCCTGAATCTGGACGATTTAAAAATATAACAAAACAATTCAATTTAGGTCGTAACTTTAAGGAAGTGTAGAAGGAATATCATATTAATTACTGACCCAATTTGGGCTTAATACAATTTCACTAAGATAGCTAACGAGCCATCGAAAACTGACCGGCAATAGGGCTTTTTGTTAGAAGTAAAAATAGTTCCAGAAAGTTTTGTTGCACAAAGGCTGCACTTAAATCTAAATCTGACATTGTTCGGACGTCGTAAAAATATATGGTTTATAATTTCAGAATCTTACAGATGTCTATTATATTTTAGAAAAAGCGATTCGTGAAAACGAATCCCGACGAGCAAGTTACGCCCGTCCGGACAGAACTGCGCAGATCTGAAATTTCGCTGTTCGCGCGTCCATATTGTGGGAGTTACTAAGTTTGTTTTACGTGATATGAAAAGCCCTAATTTTGCAGGTATACAGAAGGCATAACATAGAACAACATATTAAAATTTCAAAGCATTTGGAGTACTCTAACCCACAAATAAAATCATCGACTTATCACGGCAACATGCTGTCAAAAACGAATTTTCTTAACACTTAGATTCTCAAGTTTAGCTTTCTTCAAGCTGTAAATCTCATCAAATATTCTTGAAATCGCGTATATCACGCACATTACACATCAAGATAGATGCGGGGGTCGAATCCCGTCATATTCGACGTCTCATGAATTCATATAAATCATCCAAGTTCAACCATAATTCCACTACCGTAAACGAATGAACTCACTCACACCTATTCTCCTCATGCTTCCTAAACATGCTTCTAACATCACAACCAACATTAACACAAGATTAACAAGAAGGTCAGTCGAGATACCTAGCCCCCAAATCTTTCTACTCTTGGTTTTCTCTCCGGGTTCTCTCACGCCTGCCCACTCTACTTCCGCTGCTGCTCCTCTGTGAGTTTCCGATGATGGCGATGGCAGCAAGGTTGTGAAGGTGATGGGATGGTGACGACGAGGAGATGCTGGCGGTAAGAAAAGAGTAAATGGGGAGATGGTAAATGTGAGTTGGGGCTGCTGCTGCCGAGATCTTATGGGGAAAATTAGAGGCTTAGTTTTCTCTTGAGATGGAGTGATGTTGTTGCTGTGTTTTGAGAGGTTGAGAGATTAATCATTTGGGAGCAGCAAATATGAATGGATTAGGAGGGTGGCCGATAGGTTTAGGGTGGTAGGGGTGGACTTGGTTTAGCATCATCAGTAGGCTAAACCTTCTCTTAATGGTGTAATTGGAGGTTGGCCTTGGGAATGAAAGAAAGAAGGTAAGCATGCTTGACAGAAAGAATCTCCAATTTTTTTCTTCTCTTTCTCTCTCCCGACAACTTTCTTCCTCTCTTTCCTTATCTCATTAATAATTTGTCTTATGCAATTGCCAACTACTAAGTTAATTAACTTGCATGACAACATTTATTTACACATATTAAGTATATATATATATATATATATATATATATATATATATATATATACTACAGCACACACGTACACATCAAATAAATATGTATATATATTTTTACGTATGCGTACACACACATATATATTATATAATATAATATACTTTTGAATCTTAATTCGCCTCTTGGATCATGACGTGTAGCATATTAGTCGAATCGTATTTTTGACCAGTTAAATGAATAGGATTAATTATTTGGGTTCCAACAAGCCCAATATTGAATATTAAATCCTAGACGAAATCTCCTAGAAATTTACAGGCAAATATACTAACTAATTCATGTTGTCACAATTAAACATATTCCTATCATATAAGATTAATTAAATCACATTATAATCACATAATAAATTAAATTGCGCAGTTAATCATCCATATAGCATAATTAAATAAATATGAAATTATGCAATGCATGAATAGTATAAACTTTAGCTTTGAAATCTTTAGATTTTATAAATTGAAATAAAATATATGCTTAAAACTTTATCGGGAATAAGTGACCGTTCTATTATTCTAATTATTTCTATTTTTATTCGGTTCTATTTTATTTAATTAGAACGAAATTTTTAAGCCCGAAATTTTGGGGTTCTACAATATATATATATATATATATATATATATATATATATATGGGATGGATCAAATAGAAACCATCCCTTATGTAGAAACTAAAAATACACCTTAGATTTGCTTTGATCTACGGATGTGATTAATTTGATATATTGAAGCTGGTTTTTGCATATAATGTAGGCGATGGATAGTTTAGTAAGTTTATTTTTCTTTTGTAACCGTAGTATCCTTAATTATAGGGATATGAACCATTATTTTTAGTAACATTGTGTACTCAAATTTTTGGAATAAATAGTTTGGAATAATTATTTTCTTACTCCATTTCTATATTGTTTCGTTTTTTATTTGAATTGTATTCTCTAATTTTTCAGAGTTTATTTTAATTGGTTTGCTTTATTTATTGAATATTTTATTTATCATTATATTTTTTATCTATATTTTTATTTGTAATTTTTTTTGAACAAACACTACAAGAAATTTTAAAGGCCGCGTGACAGTGAACTTGAACACGTGACCTTTGGCCTGGGCATTAACCACTCTACCACTAAGCTAACGCACGCACAATTTTACCCATACACTTGTGTAGTTCCTTAATTATTGAGATATGATCCATTTTTTTGGTAATCTTCTTGTAGTCAATATCTTGACGTATTTTAATTATATATTCGTATCTTCATTATATTTTTTGAAGTGTTAAATTTAATTAATTTATTTTTAGAAGTAAATTTAATTAATTTTTACATGAGCATTATTGTTATTGTTTTTAGGCATTAGAGAATACATTTTTAAGTTATAATGCTTTTATTTGAATAATATTAATTATTTTATTGTACCATATAATGTTTTAAAGTGTAAAGCATAATGTTTTAGTTGTCATACAATAATGTTTGATACATATTGCAATTAAGCTTATTCATTTCAAAACAAATAAGCATTCGAGTAACTTTTTTTCTTTACTACGTAATGTTTTTTTTGCGTCAAGCATAATGTTTTAGTTGTCATACAATAATGATTGATACATCTTGCGATTAAGCTTATTCCTTTCAAGTCAAAGAAGCATTTTGAGTAACTTTTTTGCCTTACAACATAATGCTTTTTAGCGTCAAACAAAATGTTTGTGTTGTCATATAATAATTCTTGATATATCTTGCTATTAAACTTATTCCTTTCAAGACAAATAAACATTTCGAGTAACTTTTTTGCTTTAGAACTTAATGCTTGTTAGTGTCAAATAATATAATGCTTGTGTTGTCATACCATAATGCTTCGATACATATTCGAAGCATTGATCAAAAGATGCAATTTTTATCGCAGCCCGACTCAGAATAAAGATGACCGAGCCGGTGGATCCCACGACGTACACAATTTATTATTAACCAAGGAATAGATAACGACACAGTTATCCAACAAAACCAAACATTTGACAAACTATTCTTAACAAACAATGATACCGGGAGTTAAACTTATTCTTGAACAATATCTCAACGAACATGCTTAACAAGAAATCAATATCATGCTCGACAATTCCAACCAACAATTGGTTATCAACAATAGATATAACTTGATATCAATAAATAGGGTCACATGACCGAGATAAACCAAGTAATAACATTATCAAGGAATAAGGTTTAACCTGTTATCAACAATTAGTATCGTACGACCAACGATGCCAAGAGATCAATATCGACAAGAAGTCCATTAGATCAAGAAAGCACGATAAAAGAGGGTCGTATGATTTAAAAGATCTTAACAAAGGATTGACAACTTATTTTCAAGTTAAAACAAGTTTGCAGCTGAAACCTTAACAAATAACATTAACGACTTCAAAGTCAAGAACATGCTTCATATTTCAAATACTTATTTCAAAGTGTTGCAGCGGAAAACTTAGAGAATCATATGTATGAAGACATAGGACTCAACTCTAGTTTAAACAACTTTCAAAAGACTCAACCAACAAAAGTCCGTCCAAGCACACTCCCATCTTCATCCGAGCTAACCTGCACATTTTAGAAATAACATGCAGGGTTGAGTACTTCGTACTCAGTGGACACATGCTTGCTTCTTAGAGCTATAGATTAAACTTGGCATAAAGCATTGCACAAGTAACTTTTGAAAACAAACTTGTGCTTGCTCAAACATTTTCTTTTGATATAAGCGACTGCAGTCAAAATAATCATTAAGTATGAACCATATCTACTATAAATAGTAGTGATGAGAAAGAGGTCTCTTTCTCAATCACTTGTAACCGGTCTATCAGAGAAAGGCTCACTATTACTAATGTAACCGGCCCATCAAAAGAAAGACTCACGATTACTAATGTGTACACAAATCCCACCTTGCGCGGGACCGAATTCGTCCTTCTTCAGTAGATGGTATCATACAAAAACTTAAAACATTTGGCAAGTTAATCAATTTGAAACATCACATATATATAATCATATATATATATATATAGCATTCATCATTTCTTTGTTTAGAAAGCCCACCTGTCGAGTGCTGCTTTATCTTACTTTTCTCATTTTCGATTTCTCAGCTTTACGCTCCCGCTCATTCCTTCATTTGAAATTATGGTTTACCAACCATTAGAGCGAGAACAAACAACATGCGAATTGAAACGCTATCTCGAACAACTAAATTTCTATTTCGCCTCGATTCTTTAACGCTTAACTCAATACTAATACTTAAACATTCTAAATACTTTTAAAATTCTAACTTAACTACTAATTAACTTTCTACTTAAATTGGGTCGAATCCGGGTCAACGGGTCGGACCTGGTCAACCCGTTGACTTTCGGTTTTTTTTTTCGAATTTTTTTTAAGAGTCAGATGATATGCACCACACTGTGCAATGAGATGCACCATTAAGTGTATTGGGATGCACCATTAAGTGTATTGGGATGCACCATTTTTAATTTTTTAATATTCTTTTTCACTATTTTTATTTTTTATTTTTGATTTTTTTTCAAGAGTCGAGCGAGGGGAGCGGAAGGCCTCGGAGCGAGCTAACAAATATATAATGTTTCCACAATCATTATCTATAAATTAAAATCGGAGCCGAAGGCGGAGACAAAAAAAAAAAAAAAATCCTAAACACTTGCTTATTGATATGGTATGAATACAATGATTTGAAAAGTAGTTTGATTTCATCATACCAAATCACCCCAAGATTTTCCCTCGTTTTGATATAGTTATACACCCACACATAGTGTATGAGATAAATCTCCATGTATTATGAGATGCAGCACAATGCATTTTGAGATGCAACACTATGTGTAATGAGATGCACCACCATGTATAATGAGATGCATCACAATGTGTAGATGCAACACACTGTGTAATGAGATGCACCACATAGTGTATTGAGATGCACCACACTATATTAAAAAAACGGAAATTTTTTTTTCAAAACATAAAAAAAAAAAAAATTTGAAAAGTCAATGGGTTGATCCGGGTCCTATCCGGTTTGACCCGGATCCAACCCGCTTCAAATCTGGCCATCCATCTATTGTGGATCAAGGGTTTGGATTTATTCCTATTTCTTAGTTTAAGGGCTCTTTTCACTAGAACCACTCCCTATATATATATATATATATATATATATATATATATATATATATAAATAGAGCGCGGATCAAATAAGAACAATTTCTTAGGTGATAAATAAGAACAAATCTGGACCCTTGAAACTTGTTGATCTCAGCTTGGTAAAGCACTTAGCTTTATGGACTTTTCTTAATTATTCAAGTAGCAGCAAGCTAACCTGACTTATAACCTTAACAATTAAACAATTGTCAGGAATAATTTAACTTTCTTTACTTAACTTTAAACATTTAACACATCAATCATAACTTATTTCATACTTTAACTTATTTTCATAAAATTCTCCTTCTTTACTTTCTCACTTCATTTCATTAATTAACTTCATTATGGAGGCGGAAGACCCATATTACTGAGTTTCTAGCTATGTGGGTTGATCAGGTCCACATAACAACCGTCACTACATGGAACTTCTGTCTCGTACGTTCAACAATCTTGTCATACGGGATTACAAACTCTTCAAGAAAATTCAAGGTTCTTTTAGAGATTTGCGTGAAATTGCTACTCCCGTATTATTTCCTAATTTCAAAGACTTCCACGAATCGAGTCTTCACTTAAATAACGTCTTTCTCATCAAAAAGAGTAAATGGAATGTCTATGCTTTACTCTTCATAAGGCATCAAAACTTTACAATATATCTTCAAACTTTAAACTTTTAATCTTTAGAAAACTTTTAATACATACCTGACTTTGCTGGATGAGATGAGGTGCTGGACTTTTGTTGTTTAAGACTTAACTAGTCTAGGGGTTCAAGTCTAGACTAGACTCAAGAGAAAAATTTTAGACTTAGAGCAGACAAGCTGCTCTGATACCACTCTGTCGCAGCCCGACTTAGAATGAAGATAACCAAGCCGGTGGGTCCCACGACGTACACAATTTATGATTAACCAAGGAACAAGATAACGACCCAGTTATCCAACAAAAACCCATCATACAATAAATCATACTTTCAAGTCAAACCAAAATAGCCGAGAATGGTCAAAAGACAACACCATCTCGTATCAGAGTTTAGCAACGGAAACAAGGTTTATCAAGTCATAGCTTCAACATCACACTAAGACAACAATTACTGAATAACTTCAAAGTGTTGCAGAGGAAACCAACATGACATATCTTTGATTATATGTATGAAGACATATAATCCTGCTCAACATCAACAATGCCTCAAGAGGTCAACAACAAAAGTCCGCCCCAGCACACTCCATCTTCATCCAAGCTAGCCTGCACATTTTAGAAATAACATGCAGGGCTGAGTACTTTTGTACTCAATGGACACATGCCAAAATAATTGAAAACTGCTGCTTAGAGCTATAGATTGAATCTTGCCATAAAGCATAGCACAAGTAACTTTAATAAACAAACCTGTGCAAGCTCAAACCTTTTCCTTTCATTATAAGTATCGCGTTAGTCAAAATACTTATCATGTATGTACCACATCTACTATAACTTTTGAGTGTTGAGAAGTAGGCCTCCTTCTCAAACACTTGTAATCGTCCCACCATAAAGGAAGGATCCAGATTACCACATAGTGTACACAAATCCTACATTACGTAGGACCGAATTCGTCTTTCTTTGGTAGATGGTATCATACAAAAACTTCAAAAATTGGCAAGTCAATCACTTTGAAAATCATCACACACATATATATATAATCATAATATCACATTCTTTATTTCTTTAGTTCAGAAAGCCCACCTGAATTGAAGCTACTTTAACTACACTTTTGCTTCTCGGCTTTTCCCTCAATTTACGGTCCCGCTCGAGCCTTCATTTAAGAATTTGATTTTAACATAAGAGCGAGAAGAATTAAACAAAGAAATGAGGGATGCTGCTGTCATAATACGAATTCTCTACTTCGACTCGGCTTTCTAGGATTTTCTCACGGCAAAGTAAAACTTAACTTTTCTAATTACTTTTTCTACTTTACTTAACTCTTTAATCGATAACTAATCGATCACAACATCAGGAAACACTTAGAAACATAAAATCACATATTTCATCATTTAATCTCATACTTAAGCATATAAACACTTTATTAACATTTAAACTCATACTATTTACATCATTAAACACTTAAGCTTATCATATCATTCATAACATCATATCATAAAAAAAAATAAACATTTCATTTCTTCATATAAGCATCTCATTAATCATTAAGCTCTTTCTTTATTTATTTTAGCATATAAAAAAAATGCTTAAGCTCTTTGATAACATTTAAGCTTAACATTATATTATCAATATATGTCTTTGACATGTAAGCTCATTAATGACGTATCATTAATTCTTAAACTCATCATTAACGTATCATTAGGAAAAATTAACTAACATTTTAACTTTTGAGTTTACGGAAGAAACAACTGAAAACAAGTTGAGCAAAGATCAATTTGGATAAATCAAGC
The DNA here is from genome assembly GCA_031470985.1 of Agastache rugosa. Lineage (NCBI taxonomy): Eukaryota > Viridiplantae > Streptophyta > Magnoliopsida > Lamiales > Lamiaceae > Agastache > Agastache rugosa. The sequence goes on from CM062604.1 coordinate 13,217,255, forward strand.
TGACTGGAAAATCAAAGCTAGCTGGAAAAACTGAGTTATCCGGAGAACTGAGCTAGCTGAAAAACTGAGCTGGCTGAAAAACTAAGCCGGGCCGGAAAACCGAGCCGGAAAAGCCGGAAAACCGAAATGGGCCGGAAAACCGAGCTTGCCGGAAAACCGAGCCGGCCGGAAAACCGAGCCGATCGGACCTACCGAGTTAATCCAAATGACTTGGTCCAATGGGTAATTCCAATGATCGGGTCCAAATGAGTAAATCCAAATCGAGTCACCGGGTAAATCCAATGATCGGGTCCACTACAGAATCCAAATTGATCGAGTTCAAATTTTGGTAATTCCAACTGAGTGAATCCAAATTGACCGAGTTCACCAGGTAATTCCAATGACGGGTCCAAACTGAGTAAATCCAAATTGATCGAGTCACCGAGTAAATCCGACGGTCACGAGTAAATCCACGGGTCCAGCTGAGTTAATCAAGCTGGCTGGATCCAGCTGTGTTAATCAAGCTGGCTGGGTCCAGCTGTGTTAATCAAGCTGGCTGGATCCAGCTGACTTAAGCTAGCAATTAAACTCCAGAAACTCTCAATTTCAAGACCATTAATTTCGAATTTCTTACAAATTAGGCCAGGGAGTTTCAACTCATTTAATTCATGTATAAACATGTTCAAAAACATCATATAAGCTCAAATTAAACATCAATTCAAGCATGTAAGATTAAATAAAATATTCTTAGTTTTAGCCCTTAATTTCGGCCCTTTTTAATTTAATTAACAAATGATCAAGCTAGCTAAATTCAATCACTAAACATGTTTATATACATCACATGAACTCATATAAATCATCAATTTGATCATGAAATTCAACAATAAAAAATCCCTAATTTATTCATTAATTTTCAGTAATTCCAAAATAAATAAAAGGGTCTTGAATCTTTGATTAATTCTAACATTAAACATGCTTAAAATAATTTTCTAAGCTCAAATAATCCATCAATTTAATCATCAAGCATCAAAATTAAAAAGCCTTTATTTTTCCATATTTTTCATAAATTTTGAAAAAGAAGATGGATTTTTATGCTCAATCTTGAGCTAAGAACTTGATTAGTGAAATATCTAACCTTCTTGATTAATTTGAATGATAGTTTCTTTGATTTCTTGAGCTTGGTGAAGCTTCTTCAATGAAGATTGTGTGCGATTGAGTGTGTGTTGCCGTGTGTGTGTCGAGAGTTTGAGGGAGAGCAAATGAGGATGAAGATGGATGCAACACACTTAACTAATAGCTAAGTCTAAATACATTGAACTTAAACACACGTATGTAGCATGCTAATCTTGACTAATCTCTTCATCATCATTGCATTTTGGATAAGGTGTGGTGTCACTCCCTTATTAGTTAGTAATTTGACTTAGTGTTATAATATCTAAATTAAGATATTATGAATTAAATTTAATACTAACAATATCTTATAATTTATTTTCTTAGATATTGTTAGATTAAATTAATTAGAAATTAATAATAAAGCTTATAAGACAAGCTTTATTTCTTAGGAATATTATGCTTCAAAAATTAGCTTAATTAATTTATTAAACATTAAGCATATAAATCTTACTTTAATTGATTAATTAATTCTCTAATTAATTAATCAAACATCCAATAAACAATCATCACAGCTTTAATTAAAAAGCTTTCGAACTTATAAAAATTATTTGGGTTTCTCAAACCCTAATATAAGCTTTCTCAAGAAATTTTCGGAAATAAAATCCGGAACTAAAATAATTTGCCAGAGAAATTTTATGATTTCCGGAGAAATCAAATCTTCCAAAACTAACACATACTTCTCAGATAATATCAAATATATAAGCACTTAATCATAGATACCTTCATTATCTCATTTCGAATTAACCGGAATGAGAATAAATCTTAGAAACTTTGAATTCGGCAAATTAGTACTGCCGAAAAATTTTAATTGCATGAACTTATTTTCTTTATAAGTTCTCGCATTTTAATTATTCTAAATAATTATCTTAATTATTTACTAAGATTAGTTATGAAAAAGCGGGGTATTACATTCTCTCCCCCTAAAAATAAATTTCGTCCCGGAATTTGCTTACTTCAAAGGAAAAGCTCGGAATACTTCTCTTTCATTTTATCTTCGAGCTCCCACGTAGCCTTCTCTAGCCCGTGGTATCTTCATTTAACTTTTACTGAGGCGATCAATTTATTTCTTAACTGCTGGACCTTTCGATCCAAGATCACTTCTGATTTCTTCTCATAACTGAGGTATGGTTCTAAAACCACTTCTTATTGTCGAATAACATGCTTAGGATCGAACATGTATTGACATAACTGGGATACATGGAATACGTTATGCGAATTCTCAAAGCTTGGCGGTAATGCCAACTTATATGCTACTTGACCAATCATTTCCAGGATTTCATACGGTTCTATGTAACATGGCTTAAGCTTTCCTTTTACGCCAAATCTGTAAAATCATCTCGAAGGCGAAAAATTTTAGAAACACTTTATCTTCTACTTCAAATTCTAATTCGGATCTTCGAGAATCTACATAAGATTTTTGACAATCTTGCTCTTCTTTAATTCGCTGCTTAATTTGGCAAACAATCTTGATTATTTCTTCTACAGCATCGGACCCTAAAACTTTTCTTTCACTTATTTCATCCCAAAAAAAAAACTGGGACCTACATTTTCTTCTTTAAAGAGTTTCATAGGGTGCCATGCCAATCTTCATCTGATAACTGTTGTTATATACAAACTCAACGAGAGGTAAAACTTGCTCTCATTAGTTACCTCGATCTAATACAACAGTTCTGAGCATATCTTCTAAGATTTTAATTATCCTCTCGGAATGACCATCCGTCTGAGGATGAAAAGCAGTGCTAAAATTTAAATTGGTACCCATCTTACTTTGTAAACTTCTCCAAAAACAGGAGGTAAACTTATTTTGATCTGAAGTGATCAATATGGGCATGCCGTGCAATCGCACTATTTATTGAACATATAGCTGAGCTAATTTATCCAATCCATATGTTTCTGGAATTGGTATAAAGTGAGCAGATTTTGTTAGTCTGTCCACTATTACCCATATAGCTGTATTTCTTTTCTTAGACTTAGGTAACCTAGTTACAAAGTCCATAGTGATACCATTCCATTTCCATTCTGGAATTTATAACGGCTGGAATTTTCCATAAGGCCATTAATGTAAAGCCTTAACTTGCTGACAGGCTAAACATAGCTAGACAAACGAAGCTATATCTCGCTTCATTCCTTCCCACCAAAAATTTTTTTTTCAAGTTTTGATACATTTTGGTGTTTCCAGGATGAGCTGTATAAGACGTTTCATGAGCTTCTCTCATGATCTCAGCTCTTAATTCTTCTTTATCTGAAACACAAATCCTTTCTTTAAATAGGAGAGTATTATCTCCAGCTTCATGAAAATCTTCTGATTTTCCTTTACGAATCTTAAGTTGCAAATTCTCTAACTTTTCATCTTTTCTTTGAGCATCTGAAATTCTCATTTTCAAATCTGGAGTTATTTCCAAAGCTGCAATTAATTGCTCTGTAAATTGTGATTATAAAACCACTTCTATTTTCAGCTTTCCAAACTTTTTAATAAGTTCTTTTTCTTGAGTAAGCAGAAATCCTAACTCGGTTCTGCTCTTTCTGTTTGGAGCATCAGTTACTACGTTTGCTTTTCTTGGGTGATAGGAAATTTTGCAATCGTAGTCCTTTACTAATTCGAGTCATCTTCTTTGCCTCATATTCAACTCTTTTTACTCAAAAAGTATTTGAGGCTCTTATGATCCAAAAAGATCTCATACTTGGCTCCATAAAGATAATGTCTCTAAATTTTTAAAGCATGCACAACTGCTGCTAGCTCTAAATCATGGGTTGGGTAATTCTCTTTATGAGGTCTAAGTTGTCATGATGCATACGCAATAACTCTGCCATCTTGCATCAAGACACAACTCAATCCATTCCTTGATGCATTCGTATAAACGGTAAAAATCTTTGCCTGCTTCTGGCACTGCTAAAACTGGAGCAGTGGTTAGCTTTCTTTTAAGCTCTTGGAAACTTTCTTCGCATTAAGGAGACCATTTAAACTTCAATTCTTTCTTGAAAAGTTGGGTCATTGGCCTTGCTATCTTAGAGAATTCTTCAATGAATCTCCGATAGTAACCTACTAGACCCAAGAAACTTCCTCTTCTCATAGGGTGACTTTGGAGATCTTTGTTCTTGAATTGCTTGAACTTTAGAATTGTCTACTTTAATTCCTTCGGAGGAAACAACATGACCGAGGAAATTTATTTCTTTTAGCCAAAATTCACACCTGCTGAATTTGACATATAACTTCTCAGATCTTAACTTTTCTAAGACAATTCAAAGATGCTCTTCATACGCTGTTTCACTTCTTGAATATATGAGAATGTCATCAATAAAGACTATAATAAATCTATCTAAGAATTCGTGAAAAACTCCATTTATGAGATCCATGAATACTGCCGGAGCATTTATCAATCCAAACGACATTACTACAAACTTGTAGTAGCCATATCTCGTTCGAAAGGCAGTTTTTTTTTTTTTTTGAATGTCTTCTTGACGAATCTTCAACTGATGATAGCCAGATTTTAAATCAATCTTTAAGAAAACACTGGCTCCTCTGAGCTGATCGAACAGATCATCTATCCTTGGAAAATGATACTTATCCTTCAATGTCAATTTGTTTAGTTCTCGATAGTCTATACACATTCTTAGACTACCGTCTTTCTTCTTGACAAACAAGATTGGTGCTCCCCACGGGGAAACACTAAGCTTGATAAAACCAAGATCAAACAATTCTTGTAGCTTGATCTTTAGTTCCTGAAATTCTTTTGGGGTCATTCTATATAGCGCCTTTGATATTGAAGCTGAACCAGATTCAAGGTCAATGGTAAACTCCAATTGCCTGTCTGGGGTAATCCTGGCAAAACTTCAGGAAATACATCCTTGAATTCTCGGACTACAGCTACGTCATCGATTTTCTTCTCTTGTTTTTCATCTTTGTTGAGGTAAACAAGATATACTTGCACATCTTTTCTTCTCAACAATCTTCTTGCTTGAATTGCCGAAATAATCAGCATTCCTCTCTTGCTTCTCTCTTTTTCGAAGAATAAAGTTGACTCTTTTCACGGGATATGAAAAGAAATCTATCTTTACTTACACCAAATGATGGCAAAGTTCTCAATTAACCAACTACTTAGTCGTTATTTGCGTCGGTGAAGTTTATGTTTCTCAATTTCTCGAGTTTCAAATTGAAAAGTGTTGCAAAAGAAACTGTTTAGCAGAGAAAAATACCAACAGGTGTCAGACATGGAAAAGCGCGGAGGAGAGCGGTTGGCATCACCCAACTAGTGACCGCTGAAATTCCATCCGGCGCTGGAAACTGGCAGCCAACGGTCACTAGACTCCAACGGTCGTTGGATCGCTTCGCTGAAGAGGCAGCTAGCGATCGCTGGCTGTCAGCCGGCGCTGGCTTGCCGTTCTCTAAAATAGGTCCAACCGGCATTGAAAACCAGCCGACGGTGGACATCAATTAGTAGCGCTTTCTTGCGCAATTTTAAATGCACTCAGCAAGGCTTTTTTTTTTCTTTTTAAACATATTCTCACATTCTCTCTCGATGGACAACAGTAGACTCTTGAACGGCAGCAACACACGAAATTTACTCTTTTTCACTTACTAATACATTCCCAAAATGATGTCTACGTCCCACATTTGAATTAAATTTAGGGTTTTAACTGACATCTTAAGGAATCCAAATTCAAATTCTAGATTAGGGCAAACATGCATGACTGGGTAGTTTTACCTACCGGGGTCGATACTCTTAAGTTCTGACTATCTCTCTCTATTTTAAAGCCCAGAGTATCTTCGCATGCATTTGATATAAAAGAATGTGATGCACCAGTATCGAAAAGGTTTCTAACAGGTACATCATTTATCTGACCCATACCTGCCAGATTGCCCTGATCTTTGACACTCGCTTTCTGCTCAAGAGCAAAAACCCTCTGGTGATGCTGCTGCTCTTGCTGCGGTGTTTGTTGCTTCAGCTTCTGCTGCTGAGGCCGAGGAATTTGACGTTGATGCTACTGCATCTATGGGACTCCTTCAATGGCTTTTAAATGTGGAGGCTGATACTGATTAGGTTTTCTCCTCCAGCCCCTTGCTGCCTATTTGAGCACTGATAATAATAATGCCCTGGTTGCCCATATGCATAGCAGATGTTACTTCCTGTTTTGCGAATTCCCTGGTGCATTTTTCCGCACTTAGAGCATGCAGAAATTCCTTGTTGTCTTTGAGACGAGCAACCGTGACTAACCACAGGAGGTCTATATTTTTCTTGAGTCAATTGTTTGCTGACTCTACCTATGCCATAGGTTCTTGCTAGGTTAATTATCAGCATTCCATTTCCTCTTTCCTTTTTGAATTTGACTTGGAAGAGAGGATTGCGGTTTAATGTACCGCATGAAAATTGAATCGGGGAGGTGCTGGAATCTAAACTGATTATTCTAGTTGCATAGCAATTCCACATCCAAAGCTTTGTTCAAAGCTTCAGCGTAGATCATAGCACTCTGACTTGCTAAGACCACTTTTATTTCTTGACTAAGTCCGGCATGAAAAAGCTCGGACATCTTCTCGTCTGAAACAACTTTGATAGGGCGAAACAGGCTAAGTCACATTATTCACGGACATACTCTGACTCTATTTTTTTTTCCTTGCTTTAAATTTACGAACTCACTTGACTTCTGCTTGCAAAAGCTTTTTGAAACATCTTTCGAAAAGGGCTTCATTGGACACCCAAGTGAGATTTTCAAGCTGCTCGGGTAAGTCTTCTGGCAAGCTTCCCACGCGGTCAGGATCCTTTCAGCTGATATGACATACATGCGAGACACTCACTATCATCACATCTAAAGATTCTCTCTAAAGCACGAATTCATTCTTCCACTTCTGACGGATTTCCTCTTCCGTCGAAGGTCGGGGGTTTTTGTCGAAGAAATAATTCTTCGATTCTCTTCTCAGGCTGAGGAGGTAGGGTAGGATCTCGCTGCTCTTCTTCTACTTCTTCCTCTACCCTATTTCTTCTTTAGCATTCTAGTTTTTAAGAAACTATAAAACTATCACGAAATAACTTTATTCTTATCGAGCTTTGCATTTAAACACCTTTTTATCTTATTCTATATTGCATAAGCAAATACTTCACAAGCGAATTCTTAAATCGTAGATCTTAACATTCAAGAATTCACATCACATCATAATATAATCACTTACATAACTTCACTTAGTAGTCATGTAATAGCAACATAACTTAACTTCATAACTTTTCTTAATCATTATTAAAGCACTCAGCTTTATATCTTTTCTTAATTAGGCAATTATTAATAAAGCACTCAGCTTTATAAACTTGTCTTAAATAGCAGCAGAATAACTTGACTTATAAATTGACAGAATAAATTATCTGTCTTTAATAACTTGACTTTAACTTCTATCATTCTTAATTTATTTTCACAACATTCTTTATACTTTCATCTCATTATTTAACTTTCCTTAATAACTCAACCTTTAACTTATAAAGAAATATTTTCTTCTTTCATTTTCATAAAATCCTTTATTTCATTCCTTCATCCTCTTACTTATCTTTCCTCATACTTCTCTTTTCTCATAGAGCATCGTAACTTCACATCTTACACTTTAAGGAAGCATCAACTTAATTACCTTTTTCTTCATATAACTTCTTTTCTTATTTATGCTTTCCTTTTCTTCATACTTCATCATCTCTTTTCATATTACTTAAATACTTTACGAAAACATCAACTTAACTTAAATAACTACTTTGGTCATTTTTCTTTATATACTTGGAAAAATTGCCTTTTAGAGGTCTTTTCACAAGAAAGGATTTATATACAGCAAAAGCTATCCCTAGGTCATCTGTGATGTTAGGACATCACACAAAAATATCATTAGTGGTACGGACTACTACTCCGTTACAGATCTAACTACGTCATATTATGCATCTAATATTTACACACACATTTACATCATCATCACTTTCATAACTTTAACTTAATAATCATGCAATAGCGAAGTAACTTAATTTCATACACTTTTCTCAGCTTGGTAAAGCACTTAGCTTTATGGACTTTTCTTAATTATTCAAGTAGCAGCAAGCTAACCTGACTTATAACCTTAACAATTAAACAATTGTCAGGAATAATTTAACTTTCTTTACTTAACTTTAAACATTTAACACATCAATCATAACTTATTTCATACTTTAACTTATTTTCATAAAATTCTCCTTCTTTACTTTCTCACTTCATTTCATTAATTAACTTCATTATGGAGGCGGAAGACCCATATTACTGAGTTTCTAGCTATGTGGGTTGATCAGGTCCACATAACAGTCCGTCAGTCACATGGAACTTCTGTCTCGTACGTTCAACAATCTTGTCATACGGGATTACAAACTCTTCAAGAAAATTCAAGGTTCTTTTAGAGATTTGCGTGAAATTGCTACTCCCGTATTATTTCCTAATTTCAAAGACTTCCACGAATCGAGTCTTCACTTAAATAACGTCTTTCTCATCAAAAAGAGTAAATGGAATGTCTATGCTTTACTCTTCATAAGGCATCAAAACTTTACAATATATCTTCAAACTTTAAACTTTTAATCTTTAGAAAACTTTTAATACATACCTGACTTTGCTGGATGAGATGAGGTGCTGGACTTTTGTTGTTTAAGACTTAACTAGTCTAGGGGTTCAAGTCTAGACTAGACTCAAGAGAAAAATTTTAGACTTAGAGCAGACAAGCTGCTCTGATACCACTCTGTCGCAGCCCGACTTAGAATGAAGATAACCAAGCCGGTGGGTCCCACGACGTACACAATTTATGATTAACCAAGGAACAAGATAACGACCCAGTTATCCAACAAAAACTCATCATACAATAAATCATACTTTCAAGTCAAACCAAAATAGCCGAGAATGGTAAAAAGACAACACCATCTCGTATCAGAGTTTAGCAACGGAAACAAGGTTTATCAAGTCATAGCTTCAACATCACACTAAGACAACAATTACTGAATAACTTCAAAGTGTTGCAGAGGAAACCAACATGACATATCTTTGATTATATGTATGAAGACATATAATCCTGCTCAACATCAACAATGCCTCAAGAGGTCAACAACAAAAGTCCGCCCAGCACATTCCATCTTCATCCAAGCTAGCCTGCACATTTTAGAAATAACATGCAGGGCTGAGTACTTTTGTACTCAGTGGACACATGCCAAAATAATTGAAAACTGCTGCTTAGAGCTATAGATTGAATCTTGCCATAAAGCATAGCACAAGTAACTTTAATAAACAAACCTGTGCAAGCTCAAACCTTTTCCTTTCATTATAAGTGACTGCGCAGTCAAAATACTTATCATGTATGTACCACATCTACTATAACTTTTGAGTGTTGAGAAGTAGGCCTCCTTCTCAAACACTTGTAATCGTCCCACCATAAAGGAAGGCTCCCGATTACCACATAGTGTACACAAATCCTACATTACGTAGGACCGAATTCGTCTTTCTTTGGTAGATGGTATCATACAAAAACTTCAAAAATTGGCAAGTCAATCACTTTGAAAATCATCACACACATATATATATAATCATAATATCACATTTTTTATTTCTTTAGTTCAGAAAGCCCACCTGAATTGAAGCTACTTTAACTACACTTTTGCTTCTCGGCTTTTTCCTCAATTTACGGTCCCGCTCGAGCCTTCATTTAAGAATTTGATTTTAACATAAGAGCGAGAAGAATTAAACAAAGAAATGAGGGATGCTGCTGCCATAATACGAATTCTCTACTTCGACTCGGCTTTCTAGGATTTTCTCATGGCAAAGTAAAACTTAACTTTTCTAATTACTTTTTCTACTTTACTTAACTCTTTAATCGATAACTAATCGATCACAACATCAGGAAACACTTAGCAACATAAAATCACATATTTCATCATTTAATCTCATACTTAAGTATATAAACACTTTATTAACATTTAAACTCATACTATTTACATCATTAAACACTTAAGCTTATCATATCATTCATAACATCATATCATAAAAAAAAATAAACATTTCATTTCTTCATATAAGCATCTCATTAATCATTAAGCTCTTTCTTTATTTATTTTAGCATATAAAAAAAAATGCTTAAGCTCTTTGATAACATTTAAGCTTAACATTATATTATCAATATATGTCTTTGACATGTAAGCTCATTAATGTCGCAGCCCGGCCTAGAATTTAGATGACAAAGCCGGTGGGTCCCACGACGTACACAATTTATGATTAACCAAAGGATAAGATAGCGACCCGGCTATCAGTTAATAAGAACAAAGGACACTTATGCTCAATGATTTCTCAACTTAGAATAAATATGACATACATGTTTCAAAATTCAACGAATATAACTTAATCAGCTCGGAATTCAATAGACCTGTTCAAACATATTATCAACAAGAAACAAGAAGACGACAAGCTGATTTTAGGATCAAGAAAGCACGATAAAGAAAACTGTTTCAAGTTCGACAAAGCTTTCTCAAACAACAAACAACATATATATATAGATAATCAAGTGGCTGAGTTTCAAAAGAACTTGACAAAAAGAAAAAGAGTTCGACTTTAACATCGACTCTAAAATCCAACATCATTATACAATATCAAACTTCATAAACTTGCAGCGGAATACGAGAGATTATATGTATGAAGACATATATTCTAGGTCTAAACACTTCAAAAACAACTTTTCTTTCCAAGACGACAATAACAACAACAACAATACGTCCGGCACTCGTCATCTTCATCCTTGCTAACCTGCATGTTTTAAAAAAATATATGCGGGGCTGAGTACTTCGTACTCAGTGGGCACACGCCAAAAATACTTAAAAATTTACTTCTTGGAGTTAGGGATTAAACTTGTCATAGAGCATAAGCACAAGTATTTTTTTTTCTCAAAAACAAACCTGTGCATGCTCAACATTTTCTTTTCTGTAAATCATATTTGTCTGGCCAGACATATACTTTATGAGGTATGTACCAGATCTATAATCACATAGTGATAGTGTTGAGAAGGAGGCCTCCTTCTCAAACACTTGTAATCGGCCCATCTTTATGAAGGCACATGATTACATCTAAGTGTACACAAATCCTACCTTGCGTAGGACTGAATTCATCTTGCTACAGTAGATGGTATCATACAAACATTAGGCAAGTTAATCAACTTAAAAACATCACATATATATATAATCATATATATGTATATCATTTGTCATTTCTTTAGTTAGAAAAGCCCACCTGAATTGAAGCTACTTTAACTACACTTTTGCTTCTCGGCTTTTCCCTCAATTTACGGTCCCGCTCGAGCCTTCATTTAAGAATTTGGTTTTAACATAAGAGCGAGAAGAATTAAACAAAGAAATGAGTGATGCACTGCTGCCATAATACGAATTCTCTACTTCGACTCGGCTTTCTAAGTTTTCTCTCGGCAATGCAAAACTTAACTTTTCTAATTACTTTTTCTACTTTACTTAACTCTTTAATCGATAACTAATCGATCACAACATCAGGAAACACTTAGAAACATAAAATCACATATTTCATCATTTAATCTCATACTTAAGCATATAAACACTTTATTAACATTTAAACTCATACTATTTACATCATTAAACACTTAAGCTTATCATTATATTATCAATATATGTCTTTGACATGTAAGCTCATTAATGACGTATCATTAATTCTTAAACTCATCATTAACGTATCATTAGGAAAAATTAGCTATCATTTTAACTTTTGAGATTACGGAAGAAACAACTGAAAACAAGTTGAGCAAAGATCAGCTGGATAAATCAAGCTGTCTGGAAAATCAAGCTAGCTGGAAAAACTGAGTTATCTGGAGAACTGAGCTAGCTGGAAAAACTGAGTTATCTCGAGAACCGAGCTAATTGGAAAACCGAGCCGGGCCGGAAAACCGAGCCGGCCGGAAAACCGAGCTGGCCAAAACCGAGCCGGCCGGAAAACCGAGCCGGCCGGAAAACCGAATTCGGAAAACGAGCCGGCCGGAAACCGAGCTGGCCGGACCTACCGAGTTAATCCAATGATCCGGGTCCAATGTAATCCAAATGATCGAGTCATTGGGTAAATCCAATTGACCGGGTTCAATACAGAATCCAAATTGACCGAGTCCAATTGAGTAATTCCAATTGATCGAATCCAATTGATCGAGTTCAGGTTATTCCAATGATCGGGTTCACTGGGTAATTCCAATGAGTGAATCCAATGATCGAGTTCAAAGGTAATTCAATTGATCGAATCCAATTGACCGAGTTCAAATGGGTAATTCCAATGATCGAATCCAAATTGATCGAGTTCAACCGGTTATTCAATGACCGGGTCCAACTCGAGTTAATCAAGCTGGATCCAATTTGTGTTAATCAAGCCGTGGATCCAAATTTGTGTTAATCAAGCTGGCTGGGTCCAGCTGACTTAAGCTAGCAATTAAACTCCAGAAACTCTAAATTTCAAAACTTTGTATTAAAATTCCGAAAAATTCTACGTCACTTAATTTTTAACGTAGATTCCATTTCTATCATTATTTTCTTCATTAAAAATCAAATACATGGCTTTATTATACATATATATTTCGGTCCTTTTGATAAATTAAGAATTTAAAATCGAAATTTCATTCTAATCACTTCCAATCATGTTAATTTAAATTATAAACCTCAATTATAACATAATTACTTAAAAATTCATTCTAGGCTTATTTCATCTTCATAAACATTAATCCATCAACAATTTCATCATAGGATCAAAGGATCAAAAACTCCTAAATTTAAGCTATATTTCGAAAAAAAATAATAGAAAATTAGGTTTAGGGTTCTTCATGCTTAATTTAATCATACCAATGATCATCTAGACATCATATAAGCATCATACTATCATATCAAGATCATTCAACCATTTCTTAATTTCTTCCAAAAATGATCGATCGTATATATATATATATATATGAGCTAGGGTTTCTCATGCATCATTTAAATTCATAATTGATCATATAATCAAGATATAAACATTTTATAAACATCATACTAAGATATGAACATCATCCAATTACTTCCACACTTTTTCCTAATTTTCGAAAATATATACATATATATATATAGAAAAGATTTCCACCATGGAAAGAAAACTAAGAACTTGGAAGAACATAGATCCAACCTTGATTATAGATTTAAGGATGAATTGATCTTGCTTCTTGAGCTCAAAGATTGATCGTCAATGGAGTGTGTGCATGTGTGTGTATGTATCGAGAGAGAAGAGATGATCGAGAGGGAGAGAGAGAGACTGCTGTTTGCTGTTGTTTGTTGTGTGTGTGCGTGTGGTGAGAGGTGAGAGAAATGAGTGAAATAGCTATACATATATTAGTTATAACCCTAGGTTTAGATGTATAGGATAGCTTATTATAAAATTAAAACTTAATAGCTAAGTTTTGGTTAATTCATTTAATTAGTTATTAATTCAATTAATTAATAACTAATTAATCTTCTAATAATTCTCTAATTTCTCAACACAGTAATTAAGTTTAAGGTTTCACGAACCTTAGATAAAAATTTCACAGAAAGAATCGGAGATTTGAAGCATTTTCAAATCGACCGAAACTAAATTTTTAAGCGATAAATTACGTAAAATTTCACGTAATCAAATTAAATTCTTCTTTCAGTCAATTTATGACTAAACATTTATCATTTATTGATAAATGTAAAAACTTCTTCGTTTCGGATTAACCGAGACGATCATTCTTAATTAAAACTCATTTTTCCGGTAGAATATATCTGCCGGATAAATGTTCTGAACGAAAATTTTTCTTTTACTGAAATCTTATCTTTCTTACTAATTTAATAAATCTTAATACTCAAGAAAGACGAAATACTACATTAATGAATTAAACATTATGCATATAATTATTAATTTAAATTGATTATTAAATTCATTGATCAATCAAACGTTAATCAGTTAATCATAACGGCTTTAATTAAAAAGCTCTTGAACTATAAAAAATTATTAGAGTTTCTCCAACTCCAATATAAGCTTTCTCTAAAAAAAATTTTATGGAAATAAAATCCGAAAATAAAATAAATTGCCGAAACTTATTTTTTTTCTAAGTTCTCACAACTTAATTCTTTTAGACGAGCTCTTAATTAATTACTAAGATTGGTTATGAAAAAGCGGGGTACTACAATTAATGACGTATCATTAATTCTTAAACTCATCATTAACGTATCATTAGGAAAAATTAACTAACATTTTAACTTTTGAGTTTACGGAAGAAACAACTGAAAACAAGTTGAGCAAAGATCAGCTGGATAAATCAAGCTGACTGGAAAATCAAAGCTAGCTGGAAAAACTGAGTTATCTGGAGAACTGAGCTAGCTGAAAACCGAGCCGGCCGAAAAACTAAGCCGGCCGGAAAACCGAGCCGGGCCGGGAAAACCGAGTTGGCCGGAAAACCGAGTGGAAAAATGGAAAACCGAGCCGGCTAGAAAACTGAAATGCTGGACCATCCGAGTTAATCCACGACTTGGTCCAATGGTAATTCCAATGGCCGGTCCAACTGAGTAAATCCAGCTGACTGGGTCCAATACAGAATCCAAATGAGTAAATCCAAATGGATCGAGTTCAATTGGGTAATTCAATGAGTGAATCCAATGATCGAGTTCAATGGTAAATCCAATGATCGAGTCACCGAGTAAATCCAATTGATTGGGTCCAAATTGAGTTAATCAATTGGCCGGATCCATTGTGTTAATCAAGGGTCCAAATTGTGTTAATCAATTTGGGTCAGTGTTAATCAAGCCGGATCCAGCTGACTTAAGCTAGCAATTAAACTCCAGAAACTCTCAATTTCAAGACCATTAATTTCGAATTTCTTACAAATTAGGCCAGGGAGTTTCAACTCATTTAATTCATGTATAAACATGTTCAAAAACATCATATAAGCTCAAATTAAACATCAATTCAAGCATGTAAGATTAAATAAAATATTCTTAGTTTTAGCCCTTAATTTCGGCCCTTTTTAATTTAATTAACAAATGATCAAGCTAGCTAAATTCAATCACTAAACATGTTTATATACATCACATGAACTCATATAAATCATCAATTTGATCATGAAATTCAACAATAAAAAATCCCTAATTTATTCATTAATTTTCGGTAATTCCAAAATAAATAAAAGGGTCTTGAATCTTTGATTAATTCCAACATTAAACATGCTTAAAATAATTTTCTAAGCTCAAATAATCCATCAATTTAATCATCAAGCATCAAAATTAAAAAGCCTTTATTTTTCCATATTTTTCATAAATTTTGAAAAAGAAGATGGATTTTTATGCTCAATCTTGAGCTAAGAACTTGATTAGTGAAATATCTAACCTTCTTGATTAATTTGAATGCTAGTTTCTTTGATTTCTTGAGCTTGGTGAAGCTTCTTCAATGAAGATTGTGTGCGATTGAGTGTGTGTTGCCGTGTGTGTGTCGAGAGTTTGAGGGAGAGCAAATGAGGATGAAGATGGATGCAACACACTTAACTAATAGCTAAGTCTAAATACATTGAACTTAAACACACGTATGTAGCATGCTAATCTTGACTAATCTCTTCATCATCATTGCATTTTGGATAAGGTGTGGTGTCACTCCCTTATTAGTTAGTAATTTGACTTAGTGTTATAATATCTAAATTAAGATATTATGAATTAAATTTAATACTAACAATATCTTATAATTTATTCTCTTAGATATTGTTAGATTAAATTAATTAGAAATTAATAATAAAGCTTATAAGACAAGCTTTATTTCTTAGGAATATTATGCTTCAAAAATTAGCTTAATTAATTTATTAAACATTAAGCATATAAATCTTACTTTAATTGATTAATTAATTCTCTAATTAATTAATCAAACATCCAATAAACAATCATCACAGCTTTAATTAAAAAGCTTTCGAACTTATAAAAATTATTTGGGTTTCTCAAACCCTAATATAAGCTTTCTCAAGAAATTTTCGGAAATAAAATCCGGAACTAAAATAATTTGCCGGAGAAATTTTATGATTTCCGGAGAAATCAAATCTTCCAAAACTAACACATACTTCTCAGATAATATCAAATATATAAGCACTTAATCATAGATACCTTCATTATCTCATTTCGAATTAACCGGAATGAGAATAAATCTTAGAAACTTTGAATTCGGCAAATTAGTACTGCCGAAAAATTTTAATTGCATGAACTTATTTTCTTTATAAGTTCTCGCATTTTAATTATTCTAAATAATTATCTTAATTATTTACTAAGATTAGTTATGAAAAAGCGGGGTATTACATATATATATATATATATATATATATATACCTTATAATTCTCTAAAATCCAATAAAATTTCTCTACTCATACAATAAGTAATAACTAATAGAAAAAAATATAATTGATGATAAAAAATTTACTTTTTTTGGTGTAATAGCAAATTTTACATTGCCTAAACAATAAGTATTAAACATTTCGAATGACTTCTTTATACACACCATTTTAAGTAACATCGGACCGATCTTCCTCTTCAGCACATTAAAATTTTTGTCCTCACGATAAGGTTGGCCACACATGAAATTTTGCCTGATATCGACATATTAGAGTATCGACCCTTCAAAATTGTTATTCATACATTCCTCCTTGCCGCCCAGTCTATAGTTTAAGGCCTTTATCTGTGCAAATATTATTGATTTTAGATACTAGAATTGCTTTAATATTGTCTTTAGGGCTAAATGAGTGCATGATTATCTGCATTTGGTGGTGATATTGTCTGCACCTTTGCTCCACCTGGTTATAAAAAGAATTGGGTAAAATAATCATTTAGAGATGTTTTGGTTTTGTAATCTTATTTTGTTTTCTTAATATTTTTTTTAAATCCACATTAGACATATAAATCCACGTAATATTTCCGGTGTGTCACGTTTGATATGATTTGTTGGAAAATTGAGATTGGAAAATTATTGTGAAAAAATCGATAATTTAGCTATTTAATAGATCCTTTAAATAGTTTGAATACAATTGTGAAAGTTTGAATAGTTTGACTATTTAAGTGATTTTTTTCTTTTTTTCTGATTGTAATAGTGAAGAAAATTGTGGCCCTGTAATATTATTCAGTGAGACTGAGACGAGACATTAAATTGTTATGAGGGTACCATGATCACACCAATATGCTGGCTTGATTAAAAGCGTAAACTTTGAAATCATGGGCCAATTGGTTTGTGTATACTTTTTCAAATTTTTAATATTGTTGATTTATACCAAATTTGTCGAGTTTATTACCATACTCCCTCTGTCCCATCCATCTTGACCCCTCTTCTTTTGGTCTATCTCATTCATGTTGATTCATTTCCAAAAAAAAGAAACAATCAACTTTTCTACCTACTAATTTTCTATCTTTCTACCCTTCTCCTTAATCTCCATGCCGAACAGTAAGAGGTCATGAAGGGTGGGACGGAAGGAGTAATAAATTAGTACTGACGTGGACCCACTGGAGATAAATTTGAGTCGTACACTGTGAAAGATGACATTTCATGTTCTTTTGCAGAAAATGCTAAATCTGAATTAGTACGAGATTGGAAATAGAGGTGACCGCGGTTCAGTTCGGTTCCGGTTTCGGAACCAAACCGGTGGTTCTCGATTCCAACCCAAGAGAACCGGAATCGAACCGCCGACCACTTATGTTTCGGTTCCAAACCGGAACCGCAAGTTTCTGTTTGGTTCGGTTCCTTGGTTCCGGCGGTTCAAAATCTGAACCGCATGTTTTGGGAGTTCAAATTATGTGTGTTTTTTGTTTTCTTTTTCTGCTGCTTTTTCTTGTTTAATTGTAATTTTATGCATTCTAATGTAACATTTATGTGAAATAAATATGAATTGTAACATAAATATAGATAAAAACGTAAAAAATAAAAGAAAAATATGAGGAATCGATGGTTCGTAAACGAAATCGAACCGAAACCGGCGGTTCTCGATTCTGCAACTTTGGAACCGAAACCGAACGACCGTCGATGCGGTTCTTGGTTTCGAACCAAAACCGGCTTGTAACAGCCCGTCACCCGGGCCTATGCGGATCAGCCGGACCGTTACTTGGAACCATAAAAAAAAACGTTGAAACATGGTTGGTGGAACATAATAAGTTAACATACAACACGGGTTCAAATTATGTCGCAGCCCGGCCTAGAAATTAGATGACAAAGACGGTGGGTCCCACGACTTACACAATTTATGATTAACAAAGGAATTTAATAGCGACCCGGCTATTTATCAATAATCACAAAGGACAAATCAACTCAACCAACAACCAACTTCGACATTTTCAAAACAAGTATAACTTGAGATTTATGAGACGACCAACCAAATAAGTATTTATGGAATAATCAAATCAGCTCAAGATCAATAATTTCCATCAAATGAATTCAACAACTCAATGACATGAAAACAACGAGCTGACTTATAGATCAAGAACGCAAGATATATATATATATATATATATATATATATATATATATATATATATATATATATATAGGGAGTGGATCAAATAGAAACCACTCCTTATGTAGAAACTAAAAACTAATCTAAGCCCTTTATTTTCTCTTATCTATGGTTCTGAATTAATTACAATTTTCCACTAGAATTATGCCTTTTTAATTTGTGTGAGGGTAGTCTTGTAATTGAAAATAGAGCATAACTGATATGTCCTTAATTAACGCAATTTATGTCACTATATATTGCATTAATTATATCATTATATGGAGAGAGAGTGGGTTATGTGGAGACTGGAGAGAGAGACGTGTGGAAGAGATACGTGGGCAGTGGGCTTAATTTGGCTCTTTTTTTTTAATTTGGCTTAAAATAAAATAATTCAATCATTTAATTTATATTAAAAATATCTGAAATTACACTAACATTTTTGGGAAAATCTCAATAATTTGAGTTCAATATTGTTATCGGTTTTCTCAAAAAGTCTCTCCAAATATGTATTTTTATTGCATATTAATTAATGCTTTCAATTTTAAGGCATAATGCTTTTATTAACAAAGTTATGCTAAAATTTATATTTTCTTAACTGCACAAAATAATGTTGTCAACCATAATGTTTAATGTTTTTGTTGCTATACAATAATGTTTCGATACATTTTGCTATTATGCTTCTTCCACCGAATACAAATAAAGCTATATATATTAATTTATATGGTAATACATAATGCTTTCAATTTTATGGCACAATGCTTTTATTCGAACTATATTAACCATGTTTTCTAAAAAAAAAGTCTCTCCAAATATGTATTTTTATTGCATAATAACTAATGCTCTCAATTTTAAGGAATAATGCTTTTATTAACAAAGTTATGCTAAAACTTATATTTTCTTAACTGCATAAAATAATGTTGTCAACCATAATGTTTAATGTTTTTGTTGCTATACAATAATGTTTCTTACATTTTGTTATTATGCTTCTTCCATCAAATACAAACATAATGCTTTCAATTTTAAGGCACAATGCTTTTATTCAAACTATATTAATCAAGTTACGCTAACAATTATATTTTATTAAACAAGTTAACCGTAATATTTTTGTTGTTATATAATAATATTTTGATACATTTTGTTATTATGCTTCTTCCATTGAATACAAATAAAGCTATATGCGTTAAAAAATATAGCAAAACAAAATTTCTAGACACTTAAGCATAATGTTTTTGCTTTCATACCATACCAATTTTAATCACTAAAATAATTTCATTGTCACCAATACAACCTTAAACACTATAATATTTTTTCTCACTATTTGTAATAATATTTTCGAGCAATTGAAAAAATGTAATAATGTTATTTTATATAAATTTAATAATGCTTTGAAGTTTTCATTATAATGTTCTTACATATATATGTAGTACTATAATATACAATAACAATTACATAATATTTGTTCTAAAAATACATACAGTAATATTTTATTGGTAATATAAATTGGGATTGATTTACGGAAATATTATATTTGATTGATGATCATTTGTGTGCATAATTATTGGAGGTGAGAGAAACGGATTTAATTTGCTTACAAAATTACCCTGCTCCGATTTATATGTTATTTATTTAAGAAAAAAAATCTATCCATGTATTAATTATCTTGGCCATTCATTTACTATTATCAATGATCAAGATTAGTTTCTAGTTTCTACATAGAGTATGGTTTTCACCTAATCCTATCCCTATATATATATATATATATATATATATATATCAAGTAGGCTGATTTCAAAAGGAGTTAACGAACATATTTCGATCAAACTTTCAGAATTCAAACGACTTAAACTTAGTTTGACTTTAGAATCCAACCATCATCAACAAAATTTATACATCATCAAACTTTATAAATTTGCAGCGGAAAAACGAGAGAATATATGTATGAAGACATATATTCTAGGTTCTAAGCTCATCAAAACGACTCTTATCATTTAAACCAACAACAACAACAAGTCCGCCAGCACACGTTCATCTTCATCCCAGCTAACCTGCACATTTTAGAATAATAGGAGGGGCTGAGTACTTCGTACTCAGTGGGCACATGCCAAGATAATTTGAAAACTTACTAAATACGACTATAAATTGGACTTGACGGAAGACATAGCACAATTCAAACTTGTGCATGTCCAAAAGAATATATATAAATATATATATAAGAGTATGTACCGTGTCTACAATAAAATAGTGCTGAGAAGTAGGCCTCATTCTCAAACACTTGTAATCGTCCACTCCTTTCGGAAGGCTCCCGATTACAAAATAGTGTACACAAATCCTACCTTGCGTAGGACCGAATTCGTCTTTCTTTGGTAGACGGTATCATACAAAGCTTTAAACATTTGGCAAGCCAATTACTTTGAAAACATCATACATATATATAATCATATTTATATATATAGCATTCATTATTTCTTGATTTAGAAAGCCCACCTGATAACTGAAGCTTTGGACTTAACCTTTAACGAACCTGAATCCTCGGATTCACACTTCCGCTCGATCCTTTATTCGAAATAGAATTCACGAATTCAGAACGAGAATAACTTCTATCGAATAAACGAATTCGATATTCTTAACTTCTTATTTACTTCGAAATTCTACATCGAAACTCGACGAAACTCGAGAATTTCTAACTTAACTTCTTAAATGCTCTTAATATATCTTAACTCATCATTAATCATTAAACATCCATCAAAATCACATTTAACATAACTATACATTAATTACTATTCATCATAATCGACAAAGTCGATTTTAATTCATCTAACGGATTCAGAAAATTCTTAAATTAAATCCACTCACATTTTCCAACATTATGAACATAATTACACATTCACTTCACACATTCGACTCGATTAAACATATAAACTCCCAACTCGGGAAATTAAATCAAAAATAGATAATCTTTATTACTTTGAATTAAATTCTCAGAAAATCACACAATACTTTATTTTATTAAGAAGTTTATAAATGCAATTCATTTCTTAATTAAAAATTAAATAATAATTTATTTTATTTAATTTATTTTTGGTCCTTTTGAAATTAGGATTTCTAGGATTCTTTTCTCTTCATTTTAATTTCTAACATGCTTATATAATTAACATAAGCTCAATTCCTCAATCAATTTCATTCAATTTATCATCAAATTAAAACCCTAATTCATGAACCCTAATTTAAATTTCTAGGGTTTTTAGGGCTAATCATGCTTTCATTTGATTAATTCTTGCTCAAATACATACATTAACATCATATAAACATATTTACATCATCATTTGGATTTTTAAAACATCCACATTTCAAAACCCTAATTTAATTCTAAATATTTCGAAATAATGAAATAAATTGAAGGGTTGGGAATTCATGCTTACTTCCAACATTAAACATGCTTAGAATAATTAACTAAGCTCATATATAACATCAAATTCATCATACAACACATGAATCAAAATTTCCCAATTTCTAGAGAATTTCGAAAATTTCAAGATTAATGCTAGGGTTTTCTCATGCTTGATTTAATCACATACTTGATCATCTAAACATGAATTAAACATCATGCTAAAAGATCAAAATCATCTAATCAATTTCTCAATTTTTCTCCAAAAATTTCGAAACATTGAGGAAGAAATAAAATGGAAATTGAAGCTTTAATCTTTAGCTAAAGCTTGGAAGATCATAGATCTAACCTTGATCTAATACTTGGAATTGAATTGCTAAACTTTGATCTTGATCTTGGACCTTAGAACTTGAACATCAATGGAGGAAAACCATTTGTGTGTATATGTGTGTGTATGCGGTCAAGAGATGAAGAGAGGGAATGAATGAGGATGATAACATCCTATGTATAGAATAGGCTAGGGATTAAAATATTTAGAAAACTTAGGGTTAAGTTATAGTATTTAATTAATTAGTTGCTTAATTAATTCAATTAATTCCTAACTTATTAATCCTCATCTTAACCTTGAACTTCTCAACATAGGAAATTCAATTAGGGTTTCACGAACCCTAGATAAAAATCTCACAGAAAGAGTCGGAGATTCGAAACATTTTCAAATCGACTGAAACTAAAATTTTAAGTGATAATTCTCGCAGAATTTCACTTAAATGAATTAAATTCTTCTTTAAGTCAAATTATGACCAAACATTTATCACTTATTGATAAATGTAAAAACTTCTTCATTTCGGATTAACCGGGACGATAAAAAGTAATTAAAACTCATTTTTACGGCAAAATATATATCTGCCAGATAAAATTTTCGGAAACGAAAATTTTTCTTTCACTGAAATCTTATCTTTCTTACTAAATTATAATTTTTAATATGCAAGAAAGACGGGATACTAAATTCTCTCCCCCTAAAAATAAATTTCGTCCCGAAATTTACTTACTTCTTGGAATAACTCGGGATACTTGTCTTTCATCTTACTTCCTAACTTTCAAATGACTTCTTCTAAACCATTATGATTTTACTTAATCTTTACTGACACGATTGACTTAAATCTAAGCTGTTGGACCTTTGGATCCAAGATCGCTTCTGACTTTTCTTCATAACTAAGATCTGGATTAAAGATCATTTCTTCTTTGATGAATAACATGCTTTGGTTCAAACATGTATCGTCGCAACTAAGATACATGGAACACGTTATGCGTACTTCTAAAATTCGGCTGTAAAGTTAGTTTATATGCTACTTGACCTATTCTTTCCAGAATTTGATACGGTCCTATAAAGCGAGGTTTCAACTTCCTTTTAATACTAAACGGATGAATTTCTTTTTGAAGGTTTCCCCTTCAAACTCTAACGCTGATCTTCGCATATCTGCATAAGATTTCTAATGATCTTTTACTTTCTTAATTCTTTGCTAAATTGGTGCAATATCTATCATTTATTTAATTATTTCGGTCCTAACATTTTACTCTCGCCCATATTGTTCCAATGGAGCAGAGATCGACATTTTCTTCCATGAAGGCTTCATAGGGTACCATGCCTATTGACATTTGGTAACTGTTGTTATTATAAGTAAAATCAAGAGGTAAAATTTGTTCCCAATGATCTCTTTGATCAAGAACAACAGTTCTTAACATATCCCCTAGGATTCGAATGGTTCTTTCTAATTAACCATCCTTTTGAGGATAAAAGGCTATACTAAAGTTTTAAAACTTTTCTAACTTTTCATCTTTTCTCTAATCATTATAAATCTTTACTCTTAAATCTGGATCTATTTCCAGAGTTGTAATTATCATTTCTGCAGATGCGACGGTAAAACATTTCTAATCTTAACTCTCCAAAAATTCTTAAAGAATTATTTCTCTTGAGTCAGAAGAAATTCTAGCTTAGATTTACTCTTTCTACTCAAATCTTCAGCTACTACGTCTGCTTTTCCTTGATGACAGGAAATTTTACAACTGTAGTCCTTGACTAACTCGAGCCATCTTCGCTGTCTTATTTTTAACTCCTTTCTTCTCAAAGAAGTATTGGAGATTCTTATGATCTGTGAAGATCTCACATTTTACTTCGTAAAAATATGGTGTCTCCAAATCTTTAAGCATGCACTACTGCTGCTAATTCCAAATTATAAGTTGGATAGCATACCTCGTGAGGTCTAAACTATCTAGAAGTATATGCAATTACTTTTTCTTCTTGCATCAGGACACAACTTAGTCCATTCTTTGATGCATCCGTGAAAACGGTATAATCCTTATATGATTCTAGAACTGCTAGCATTAAAGCAGTGGTTAGCCTTTTCTTGAGCTCTTAAAAATATTCTTCACACTCGCTAGACTATTCAAACTTCGATTCTTTCTTTAGAAGTTGGGTCATTGGCTTTGCTATCTTGAAATCATCATTCGATAAATCTTTGATAGTAGCCTGCTAGACCTATGAACTCCTAATCTCATGTGGCGTAGTTGGAACTTCCATTTCTGGACTGCTTGCACTTTTGTCGAATCGACTTTGATTCCTTTAGAGGAAACAAAATGTCCAAGGAAATGTACTTTTCTTAGTTAAAATTCGCATTTGCTAAACTTGACCTAAAATTTTTCAGTTCTCAACTTTTCCAAACAATTTGGAGATGTTTCTCGTGATCAAAATTACTCCTTGACTAAACGAGAATATCATCAATAAACACTACGACAAACTTGTCCAAAAATTTATGAAATACTCAATTCATGAGACCCATAAATACTACTGGAACATTTGTCAGTCCAAACGGCATTACTACAAACTCGTAGTGGCCGTATCTCACTCTAAAATCCGTTTTCTGAATATCCTCTTGCTTAATCTTTAACTGATAATAACCAGATTTCAGATTAATCTTCGAGAATACTCTAGCTCCTTTGAGCTGATAAAAAAGATCATCTATTCTCGGTAAATGATATTTATTCTTCAGAGTTAGCTTGTTTAGCTTTCGGTAGTTGATACATAATCTCAACTATCGTCATTTTTCTTGACAACAAGGTTGGTGCTACCTAAGGGAAGAACACTAGGTCGGATAAAATCTAGATTAATCGATTCTTGCAATTGGATCTTTAACTCTTGTAACTCTTTCACGGCCATTCTATACGGCGCCTTAAAACTAGGGCTGATCTTGATTCACGATCTATGGTGAACTCACTTGCTTTTCTGGCGACAATCCTGACAAGATTTCAGTAAATACTTCCAGGAATTTTTTTTTTTACTATAGCTACATCTTCAATACTCTCTTATAAATCTTCATGTTTGTTGAGATAGATAAAATATGCTTTCACATCTTTTCTATTCAATAATCTTTATACTTGAACTGCCGAGATAATCGGCGATTTTCTATGACTTCTTTCTATTTTGAAGGATAGAGATTACTCTTAACTAGATGGCTGAAAAGAGATTTGTCTCTACTTGCCGAATGGTTACAAAATTCTTGGTTAACTAATCCATTCCCAGAATGACATCAACATTTAACATTTTAAATTAGGTTAGGCTTTGACTAGCATTTTGAGAAATCCTTATTCAACTCTAATTTAGGACAAGCAATAGTAGCTGAGGTAGGTTTACCTACTGGAGTAACTATTCTTAGGTTTTGCCTACCACGTTCTACGTTTTAGATCAAGATTATTAACGCATGCGTTTTATATAAATGAATGCGATGTACCTGTGAGATTATAACAGGTAAGCCTTTTAATTGACTCAAATCTGTCAAATTTATTTGGTCATTAACGCACAGCTTCTGCTTTAGGCAAAAATCCTTTGATACTATTGCTAAGGTTCTATCTTCTGAAAATAATGCCGAGGACAGCATCCTTGACGATTGCTCAACTGCTGTGGCGTTTGAGGAACTTCTTCTATCGCCTTCAAATGCTGGGCTGATTCTGACTAAGTCCACTTTCTCCTGGTCCTTGCTGCTTATTTGAATATTGATAGGAGTAGTGATCCACTTGCCCGCACGTATAACAACTGTTACTTCCAGCTTTGCAACTCCTTGGTGCATTTTATTTCACTTAGGGAACGAATGAATTCCTTGATATCCTTGCGAAGAACTGCCTTGACTAACGAAAGGCGACTTAAATCTTCCTGGATTTACTTGTTGCTGCTGACCTTGCGGTCTTTGCTGACTTTGTTGGCCTTGTCAACTTTGCTGACTTTACTGTCTTTACCATGGCCTCTTATTTGATTGGGAACCATCATTCCACTTTCGCTTTCCTCGTTGAAATTGATCTTGATTTGAAGATTAAGGCTCGCTGCTGATGGAGCTTGAATTTACTGAGAAGACAATGCAGCCATCTACAACGATCTTTATGGTTGCATGGCTATCTCCATATCCAAAGCTTAATTTAAAGCCTTTGCATAGGTCAACGCACTCTAACTGAGTAGCACCACTCTTATTTCTTGACGTAGTTTGACTCGAAAGAGCTTAGACATCTTCTCATCCGTGTCTACTTTATTTTGGGAGAAACGAGCGAGATAAGAAAATTCTCGATTATACTTGGATATTAATTTCTTTCCTTACTTAAGATTGGAAAACTCACTCTTTTTAATTGCGATAACTTTTTGGGACATACTTCTCGAAAATAGCGTTCTTGAATTGCTCTCATGTTAGATTCTCTAGCTGTTCGGGATATACATTCTCTGTCGAGCTTCCCACCAATGATCCGCAGATCCTTTGAGCTGGTAGGTCATGCACGTAAGACGCTCTTGATCGATACAACAAAGAAACCTAAAAATTCTTTCTAACGATCAAACCCACTCTTCAGCTTCTGACAAATTTTCTCTCCCGTCTAGAGTTGGGGATTTTGATGAAGAAAAAGTTATTTAATCCCCTTTTCAGGTTGAGGAGACGGAAAAAGGTTCTTGCCGCTCTTCTTTTCTACTTTATTTCTTTTTCTAAAAGGCATTCTAATTAACACGCGCAAGGGTTTTTCCGAAGAATTTTATTTTCTTTAAACAGAATAAAACTTCCTTGATTTTTAAAACTTAATAAAATTCTTATTCACATCTTTAGCACATAACATGCTCATCATAAATAATGAACCAAACGATTTACTCTCATCATCATATAATCACATCATCAAGAATTTAACTTGAAAGGTTGAGCACTTTCACATATTAAGCTTTAATAGTAAAGCAGTTAATTCTCAAAACATTAGTTCCAAACATGGAATTTAACATTCAAGTAAATCAAATCTTATCATAGCATAAGCACTTTCATAACTTAACTCAATAATTAAGCACACAACAGCTTAGCTTCATAAACTTTTTTTTTTCATATTGAAAATCAACATCAAAGCATTCAGCTTCATAACTTTTCTTAATCATTCAAACAATTCGCAAAATAACCTGACGTACTTATAACTTTTGACAAAACAACTTGCTTCTTAGCTTATAATCATAAGATTCTCATTCTTCAACTCTAGCTTTATCTTGATAATTTACTGTCAACTTACTTCATGCTTACTTCATGCTTAACAAAGGATCATAACTTCTTATTTTTCTTAAACATATAAGAACTCATCAACTGATCTTAATGACTGCTTTAGTCATTCTTTCATGAACTGGAAGATTTTCCCTTTTGAGATCTTTCAAGATAAGAAATCTTTCAACCGAAAATTTTTTCTTATCTTAACTGTGATGTTCTAGCATCACACAAACATAATATCGACGGTACAGAATATCTGTTACCGAAAAATCTAAGGTTAAACTATGCATCATATGTTCTATTTAAAACTCACATTTTCGCATTTATACTACTTCTTTCTTTCATGCTCTCAATATTAACAATAATTTAAAAGGTCGACTCTCTATTAGCCGTCCCTAAATTTTTTTTTTCTTTATTAAACGCATTATCGAAATCTATACTATCGACTTCTGCATCATCTTCTTCTACTACTTCCTTGACGATCACATCTCAGCTCAAGGTAAGCTTGACTTCATCTTCAATGTCCGTAACTGGTGTCGACGAGAAACTAGCCTTGAATTTGACTTTTGGAGAGGACCACGTTGAAATTAATTAAACAATCCATCCTTTTAGTAGTTGGATTGCTGTCGAGGTCATTATATTATTATTCTCATGACACAGGGAGAATGATCCAGCTTCATGCTCCTTTGCTAGAACGGAGAAATAAAACGGAAGAAAATTTAATATTCGGAGGGTTGAGAATATTAAGGATCCTCGGAAAGAGAGAATAAATCACCTCTGCGCGAAAGACTAAAATTAAATTAAATCCTTAAAATAAAAATTTCTGAGGTCAAAACTGACGCATTTAACTGAATAAGGAAATGACAGGATTAATAATCCGAGAAGTAGGTTGGGTAATGAAAGAATCCCAAACCTTAATTAAATCGGATAACTGAGGTTAAATGAAATTTTAGCTCAGGTATTCCTAACAAAACAGAAAGGAATAACATTATCCCGAGATATTAATTACATTGTTTAATTCTTTTGAGATATTAATTCATCTCAATCTCATTCTAAAACATAACAAGAATGTGATTAACGAAAGAGAAGAATAACGAACGACGAACGAAACAAACAAAGAACGAAACGGACGACGGATGATGAACGAACAACGGAATTTTTTTTATACTTTAAGCTATGTTTTCATTCTTCATTACTTATTTTAAATCTCTTCTTCATACCCATTTTTCTTCTTTTTCTTCAGTCGATTTCATCTTCTTGTCGTTTTTCAACGGTGTCTCCCGATCACTTTACTTCCCAAAAATAAACAATCGCCTTGCTTGAAATTAATTCATTATCTCGCTTACGAAAGCTCCCCACATAAAGGATCTCAAGCTTACATCGATGAGCAAGAATTTGATTTAGAAAGTTCCAAGAAATCAGAATAAATTGATTAAACTTGAAAGAAATAACTTATAGAAAAATCTGCACAACTGCAGCAGATTAAAACTGAATTTCAGAACATAATATTTAGAACCAGGGGGCTTGCAGGGTACCATTAGAAAGCCATGGATGTCTTGTTTCTAACCTAATTTACGGATCTGAATTCCGTTAAACGAGCAGGAAGTTATGGCT
This sequence comes from Agastache rugosa, assembly GCA_031470985.1. NCBI lineage: Eukaryota > Viridiplantae > Streptophyta > Magnoliopsida > Lamiales > Lamiaceae > Agastache > Agastache rugosa. Next base: position 13,246,462 of record CM062604.1, read on the forward strand.
TCCGGAGTAAAAGGTGGCAGAATAGCCGCCGCCCAGCTTTCCAGCCGCTGCTGCCGCCGGATTCACTATTCCAGCGACCGCTGGATTCCGGCGACCGCTGGAATTTCCAGCGACCGCTGGGGTGGTCTTCGGCATTTCGTCCCAGCGAGCGCTGCTTTCCACCAAGCGCTGCTTTCCAGCGAGCGTTGCTTTCCAGCCGGCGCTGAAAGTCGAGCTGAACGTGCTGCTTCTTATTTTCTTGCATTTGACAAGATTTCTTTCTACATCTCTTGCTTTTCATCATTCTTCTTCTTCGATTACTCTTCATTTTAATTACTCTAACGCTTCCTCAATGTTAATTAAATTTCGTTCTACTTTGCTTTCTTCCTTTCTTTACTTGATTTTAACGTTCTTCTTCGTCAAATACGTTTCATCTTACTTCGTTTTAACTCTCCTCGACTATATTTAATCTTTACTTCACTTCATTTTCTTTCTTTCTTCTTGAGACAATTAATTCAAAATTCAAACGATGAAATTTATCGATAACTCGGAAAATTATCAAATGACCCAATCATGGTCATGCTTCTTCATTTACTAGAAAATTTTGCCTCTTCGAGGACTTTTACAAAAGATGGGGAATTATTTACATTAACAATTCCCTATTTACCGTGATACTTTAACATCACACAAAACATTTTCTCGGAGCGGAATTCTACATCGCTACCGAATCTTTAAAAACTTAACATTTTATGCATCTTTTCACGAAAGCTTACTAAACAAGCGTAAAACTTAAAAACCACAAAGCGTAAAATATGTTCTATTATTAATCTATTAAATTAACGCCACTCTCGAGTTCTCTCTTTCTCTCTCTCTGCTCATCTTCTAATGGATTTTCTTCTTCTTCTTCTTCTTCTTCTTCTTCTTCTTCTTCTTCTTCTTCTTCTTCTTCTTTCTTCTTCTTCTTCTTCACTCGGATCCTCCTCACTTTCAAATTCGGTACTCTCCTCGGCTCTCTCCACTTTATCTAACGTCAAATGGACGACACTCACGTCAACCACACCCGAAAAGGTCTAAATCTAGGCTGAAACTCTAGATGGCTAAACAGCATACGACGAAGATGAGAATATCTTTTGGTTGCTCCGACCTCGGGGTCAATGGTATCCTCGTCACTGTCATGACGACGCGGTTCAGACGTACTCCTCTTGTAGAAACGAAAGAACAAGCTGAGTTCCAAAGAAATAATCAAGCTCTGTCCTCTTGTAGAAACGAAAGAAACAAGTTGAGTTCCAAAGAAATAATCAAGCTCTGAAGAATTCAAAGCTTGAAGAGTATCCAAAGAAGGATTTAATGGAACTACATCAATAGAGGGAGCTGAATCAAATTGTTCACCGAAGCAGAAGGCTCGAGAACAGAAACAAAACATTTGATAGAAGTTGAGATGGAACATAGCCATTCGACAACGGCTAAGAAAGAAATGAGTTTACATTAAACCCATAATCATTAGAATGAGGAGTAACAACGAGCTCAGGGTTCTCCTGAGAAATGAGAAAATAAATTAGGTCGTCTTGAAACATCGGATCCTGCAATCCTGTTCTATCCACTCGGATCGGCGGCTAATACGGTCCAGGTGGTGGTGTAGAGTAGCGCATATAACGAGAGCAAATCTCGACTATATTTCCACAGCAATTCCGAATATTATACGATCCCAATCTTGCTCCAGGATGAACTGAGGTGCACGGAAAGCTGCCCATTTCTTGCCACTCGTCGAGAAGAAAAGAAACTAATCTTTCTATTCTGAGAATTCTTGAAATATTACTTTCATTGCTATCCATCGAAACACGATGGAAATGTCTAAAACTCTACTAACGTCTCCGTGTAACTCATACACATATGCTAAAATTTTCTTGTGAACTCGTCACTTTGAGAATCTAATTTCGCTTCCAATTGATGGTACCAAACTCACGGTACCTTCCAAAGATAAACAACCAACTCACTTGCACAATTATTCATCATTTTGCTTTAAGCAAACCAACATAAAACAATCTCACTAAAATCTCAAAATCACAACACAATTTCATATATCTCAAACTTTCTAACTTCATCTCATTAATTAATTCCATTATGGAGGTGGAAGACCATATTACTGAGTTTCTAGTTATGTGGGTTGATCAGGTCCACATAACAGTCTGTCAGTCACATGGAACTTCAAATTTTAAACTTTTAAACATAAGAACTTTTAAATTCGTACCCGGTTTGCTGGATGAGATGAGGTGCTGGACATTTGTTGTTGTTAAAACTTTAATTAAATCACATATGTCATATATGGCACAAAAGCTCATATAATAAGCCCAAACATTTAATTAATCACACATGATCACATAGTAGCATATAAGCCCAATTACTTAGCAACACTTAGCTATGGGTCCAATACACATGACTTAGACAAATAATCAACTTGGGCCAAACAAATAATTTCCTAAGGCCCAAGTCCATCATTAAAGGTCCACTAACATTAATTAGATAAAAGGTCCATCTTTAAACACTTACAAAATAGATTTTAATTTATAAAAATCCAATTTAATAACCGATACTTTGAAAATACTTTATATGTTGAAAATTAAAAATTGATTATACTTTGAAAATACTTTATATGTTGAAAATTAAAAATTGATTATACTTTGAAAATTGAATTTAAGCTTTAATAATAATTTAAAACATTTTCCGAAAACTCTTTCTAGCGTAAAAACTTAAATAACTCTCGTAAAAATAGCAAACGACCTTCGATTGATTTGTCCTTTTGATTCAACATACCATACTGACCAAATTATCATATGAAGGTGGTTAAACTCATTTTTGAAACACCTAAGCCCATCAAAAGTCGAAATTTGGGCAGATTCAAAATAAGAACATTTTCTGGAAATTCGGAAGGAATGTTTGAACATAAGTCAGATTGAAAATATCACCGAGGATGACTCGCTCGTTCAAAAAATCAATTTTCTTATACTTCTGGAAAGCTCAAGATGTCTATTTTATTTCTCTAAAAAGCGGATCTCAAAAATATTAAGAATCAAAGGAGATATAGCTCACAACTGAAACTGCGCAGGCTAGGGTTTCAAAACAGGGCAGCAGAGCAGATCTGACTATAGAGGGATTTTGGCTCAATGAAAATTTTTGAATTTTGGATATATTATAGAAGACATCTATGGCTACAACATATTGAAATTTCATCAAAATCGGAGTTCGTTTGATAGGGATTGTTTGGGCTGGAGTGTGAAGAAAACACAAGGAAAAAGCTGGAAATTTCTAACTTCCATAGATCTAACTTTTTCGCACATCATGCTCCATAAATCAAGCATATAAACCCTAGATCTACTCATAGATTATGCATAACACTTATATTGAACCATAGATAGAAAACTCTAGCATGCTTCTTCATCTATAACACATAAATCAACAAGAAACACATAAATCTCATAGATTCAAGCAATATTCGAACAAATAATGGAGGATCGAAGGCTATGCCCTTCTTGGCCTCCTTCCAGCCCTAATTACTAACATGCAAACTCATATACTTCATCTAGCATGTAAAACTTAGCAAGAAATCAAGGATTAAAGCATAAGAGATGAGATCAAGCTATTATACCTAGTCTTCTCCTTTTTCTTCCTCACTTTCGACCCTTTCTCTACCTCTCGGCCCTCTCCTTCTCTTTCCCTTCTAGATCCTTAGATGAGCTCCTCTTCCTTTCCTTGAGCTCTCTTTGATGGTAGAAAAGTGGTGGTAAAGGGTAGAGATGGTGTTTTGGTGTTTGAGAGCAATAATGGAGAGAAAATGGAAGAAGATAAATGAGTAGTGTGTATGTATGTGTACAGCCGGATGGAAGTATAAGGGAGGTGATGAGATGGGTTCCTTGCATAGGAAAATGGGAGAATGCCATACATTGGCCAATTTCAAAAATAGGGAGAAAATAGGGTTCTAGACATAATCATAAGATTCTTGCACATGGTATTCTTTGTGCAAGTTGTCATCTCTCTCTTCTCTCCTCCCTCTCTGATGAGCCGGGGTCCAACACTGATGAATCAAACCCGGAGTTGCAGCTGAGAGGTCCAGTTATAAGATTGAGAGCCAAGAAGCTGTAAGACTATTTCCAGTGCATTGTCCGAAAGAAACTTGAAGATGAAGATGTTGGACTTAAGCAGCCCTAGTTGGTGACCTTGACCAGTGTCCAAGACTGAAGCTGTGGAAGAGCCAAGTTTCGAACAAGCCCTTTTGGTTCAAAACTCGGGCTTCTTTTTATTTAGTTGTTTTATATTTTATTTTAATTGGGCTCAGACTTTGTTTTTATTTAATTTAATTATTTTAAGTTAAGTAGTAAGCCCAATAGTTAGTATTTATGTTATTTAATTAGTAGCCCAATTGTATTCAAGGGCCTAGTTCGAATTCTATTAGGATTAGCCCTAGTAGTATTTAAGTCTTTGAACAACACTTTTCACGGCAAACAATTTTGAATTAGAAATCTTATTGATCGATTTGTCTCATACTCGTGCTTAGGCTCACGATTTCTCTTGTATTCTTGGTAGAGTTCTTGAGTTGACATCTTTTGAACTTGAAATCATTTTCTCATTCGTGATATCCAGTCGTATCCGGGTTAGACAAGCCACGAAGATTGCTTCATAGACGCGTTTCGGATTCAAGTAGATTTGGGATTCGTTTCGGGCAAGTTCTTCAAATCTGTTCTCGTTTTCTTTGTTCATCCAACACGCCTCCACCTTCATCATCTCCATTGCCATCTTCGACCACCACCAATTCAGCCCATACATCAGTCCACACCATCACCGTTCAATCGTCGTTCACCTCAAGTCCAAACTCTAGTTTTCATCCACACAACCTTCGATCCATTCACTCCATTTCCAGCCATAGACGTTTTTATTCCATCCATCATATACTTTCCATATCACCCATATATCCACCCGAATTCCACGCCAAGTCCCGATTTCCGTCCATAAAGCTGTCGTTCCCACGTTTTGACCTAAAACGCCCCGAAAGTCTGTCCTGTGCCAAATCTCAAACCCCTCGTGCGAATTGGCTGAATTTTGGATATGTTGTTCCTTACTTCAGTTCATAACTTGTGTTACAATTTGAGCTTTATCGGAGTTGATTTGCTGTAGTTTCTGATAGAGTCTTCTGTTAGGGTTTTTAATCGATAGTTGGCATTATTTTGAGTTTTGTTCTTGTTTTTTGTTCAATTTTAGTTTTAGATCAGTATATTAGGTGTTTTCATCTCTATTAGTTCAGTTGTAATTGGATTGAATCAACCTTTCTGTTGACGTGTGTTCGAGTCCTTGCTTCCGCATATTCATTGACCGTATCATAAATTTTGGTATCAGAGCCACGTCAGGTCTTGCTGGTCATAGTTCAATCCAAATTGGTGTGACATTCTAGGTGCAAAAGTGATCGATTAAAAAAAACGTAAAAAAAAAAAGAAGTCGAAGCCCTAGAATTGAATCACTGAAAGTTCTTGTTGAATTCTTGAATTTCTTGTTGATTCTTGATTGGTTTGTGGTCGAGACTCTGTGCCTTTATGTGTTGGGTAGTATAGTTGTGTCGCGCTTACCGTGGTGTGTCGCATTTGTCGTCCTTCGTCGATTAACCATTGGGGATGTCGAATTACAGTTTGTTTTCGTATTCTTTGGAGTCTATATTGTTGATTTTTGGTGGCTTAGATTTTCGATATTATTGGTATAATAGGGTTCGAATTTTGGGTCCTAGTTCTATTAGGATTTGGTTCTATTGATTTCCTAGTGTGGCTCAAATTTATTTCCTAATTTGCATTGAAGTCCAAATCGTAACAACTTTCCATCCAAAATTCATCCAATTCCTTCTAGTTTTCGACCTTCTCTACCTTTTTCTTTGCTTAACCGAGATACCACAACCTTTGTTACAGAAACCTAGCCCCGTTCTGATTTAATCCCTCACCAACGACAGAAGTTAAAATGGCCGTCAATTTTGCTCCAAACACCTGATTTTTCTCCGTAATACCATTTCGGAAGTGGAACGACGTTCTGAGCAAAACTCATCGCTTTGCTGGGACTTATAGGCTTTTTTGGTCAAATTCCATCATCTTCTAGGTGAAATCGCCATCCGAACTTTTTCGGTGTTTTTGATTTTTGAATTTTTTGAATTTCTACATCCCCACATTGCCTATACTTCCCATTGCAGCCCTAATCGTGGTTCCATTGATATCCCGTGGTTTACTGGAAGTCAAGTCCGAGCTCTTGACTAAAGCTAAAGAGTCGACGACAGATTCTACTCGGACATTTGTGTAGTTTAAAGTAGTTTTAATTTTATTTCATTTTTATACACTGAGTGACATACACGAGTTGCAAAAATCTGAGGGAACAAACGAGTGATTGTGAGGAACTGTGGAGTCCCTTTTATTTCTTTACGTTTGTTCACTGTGCAGGTTTTATGGATCCGGGAAAGACACCACAGTCTTCAGGCACCCAGCCAGATTGGGACGCCAAGTACCACTTTAATGCTTTGAGTGGTCGATGACAGGGCCAGATCAGAGAAGTTCAGAACACCATGGCACAATTATTGACCAAATTTAAGGAGTTCAGTACAGTGACAATTCAGAGACCACCACAGGTTCGACATCCACAGCAAGCACCTGCTAATCAAACAGATAGGTTCGAACTACATGAAGAAGCATCCAAGTCAGAACACTTTGAGGATGAACGAGTTGAGGATGAACGAGTTGAGGATAATACAGCTCAGTTCTTCCTACTTCAGAGAGACAGAAACGACTTTGCAGATCGAGGTAGAGGTAGGGGTCATGGTGCTCAATCCCAGCCACGTTTCCAGGGAGCTCACAGTAATGTCTACCCAGAGCAGCATAGATATGGTAATGTAGATGGTCTACTCAGCAACATCAAGACCACCATTCCAGAGTTTGACGGCAAACATGATCCAGATGCCTATTTAGACTGGGAGCGCAAAGTTGATAAGATTTTCGAGTGTTATGTCTTCCCAGAGCCTAAGAAAGTGCAGCTAGCTTCCCTTGAGTTCACTGGATATGCAGCAACTTGGTGGGAGTTTCAGCAGAATAGGCACAGAAGAGATAGATATTCTCCAATTGACAGTTGGCAAGAAATGAAGACGTGATGAGAGGCAGATTCATTCCAGTACACTATGAAAGAGAATTGGAAAAGAAGCCCAGTTAGATTTGTCAAGGGTCCAGATCAATTGAGGAATATCACAAGGAGTTAGAGACAGCACTGAACCGGATTGGAAAAGAAGAGACATTATTTGCGATGCTCAACCGGTACATTGAAGGAATGAACCCTGATATTGCTTGTGAAGTCGAATTGAAGGACTTCAAATCTGTTGAAGCAATGGTTCATTATGCAACTATTGTAGAACGGCAGCTCAGAGATAGACGTCGTCGATCCTTTCAGTCGATGCCTGCTAGGACTCCTTAGGTTCGAGACAACTCTTCCACTCCTAGGACAGCCCCTACACGTCTTCCTAGCCAGTCCACATAGCCCGTTCGCCGTTCTGAGCAGTCTGCACCACAACCCTCTCGTAGACCTGACTATAATTCACCTGCACCGAAAAGAAATGCCCAGAATCAACCTATGCAGCCTAGTAAGCCTCAGAATGGTACTCCAGGAAGAGCACGTGATGTTCAGTGTCACAAGTGCAAAGGACGGGGACACTTTCAAGCCTAGTGTCCAAACCGTCGAGTTCTCTTCATTACCGAGCAGAATGAGTTAGAATCAGCTAGAGAAGATGAACTCAATGATCCAGTTGAAGCAGTAGACGCCGAACAGCCCCTTGAAGAGTCCACCGGTGTCAAAGTTGAAGATGCAAAACCGAAGCAGACTTACCCTAGTCTTGTTTCCATTCGACCTTTGAGCCTCTTTCGAGAAGATCAGAATGATCAACAAGAAAACATCTTCTACACTCGATGTTCGGTTCTAGATAAGACATGCTCGATGATCATATACAGTAAAAGCATTGTGAACGCCATCAGCCAGTATGCAGTAGGGAAACTGAATCTGATTCCACAGAAGTATCCCAAGCCTTACCATTTATAGTGGTTGTCTGACCGGAGCGAGATAAAAGTTGGATATCAGGTACATGTTACATTTTCGATTGATAGATATACTGATACTATTTTATGTGATGTCATCTCTATGGATGCGGCGCATATTTTGCTTGGTCGTCCTTGGCAGTTTGACAGGAAGGCGATGCATGATGGTTTCACCAACACTTATGCCATGACAAAAAATGGGCGGACCACCAGATTATGGTCATTAACGCCTAAGGATGTTGCAGAAGATCAGAAAAGGATGCAAGAGAAAGTTAAGGAAGAACGGGAGAAAAAAAAGTCCGATAACACGGCTACGCCGTCGTCTCCTAGCCCTACCATGAGTTCGGCAAACCCCAAGTCTTCCAAGGCAGCCTCTTCCACGTCTAAGGAACCCTTTAATTCCGTTCATGATGTCACTCCATCGAATTCCAGAGCAGCCAATTCAGATCCAGTGCACAAGAACTTGTTTATTAGTGCAAAAGGAGTACAGAAAGTAATCAGAGCTGGTAAGCCTATCGTTCTAGTTACTTTTAAGGCTAATGATACTCCTGATATTGTTATTCCTTCTGTTTTACAGCCATTGATGATGGAGTTCAAGGATATATTTTCAGACGAGATACCAAGTGGTCTACCGCCTATTCGGAGAATAGAGCACCAGATAGACTTCCTGCCTGGCGCCGTTCTTCCCAACAGGCCAATTTACCGGACCAACCCTGAGGAGACCAAAGAAATAGACAGACAAGTTAAGGAGTTGCTGGAAAAGAAGCAAATCAGAGAGAGCATGTCGCCATGTGCAGTTCTAGTGATCCTTGGGCCAAAGAAGACGAATGATTGGCGTATGTGTATGGATTGCAGAGCTATCAATAAGATCACGGTAAAGTATCATTTTCCCATTCCCAGGTTAGATGATATGCTAGATGAGTTGTCTGGAGCTTCAGTATTTTCTAAGATTGATTTGCGTTCTGATTATTTTCAAGTTAGAATGTCTGAAGGGGATGAGTGGAAAACAACATTTAAGACTAAGCATGGTTTGTATGAATGGCTTGTAATGCCTTTTGGACTTACTAATGCTTCTAGTACTTTTATGTGTTTGATGAATCATGTGCTGCGTGATGTTATTGGGAAAGTATGTTGTTGTTTACTTTGATGATATCCTTATCTATAGTACTTGTGTTTCTGAGAATGTTAGACATCTTAGGCATGTTTTTGAGTTGTTGCATGATGCTAAGTTGTATACTAACCTGTCTAAGTGTTCCTTTTGCATGGATGAGGTTATTTTTCTTGGTTTTGTTGTTAGTAGGCGTGGTGTAGAAGTTGATAGAGCTAAGGTGCGAGCCATTGAGGAATGGCCAACACCTAAATCTAGTTCTGATGTTAGGTCTTTCCATGGTTTAGCTGGATTTTACCATCGTTTTGTGCGTGATTTTTCATCCATTATTGCACCATTGACTGAGTTGAGTAGGAAAGACAAGAAGTTTGAGTGGGGTAAAGCCCAAGAGCATGCGTTTAATTTGAACTCAAAATTATGTAATGCTCATGTTTTGGTTTTACCTGACTTTGCTAAGACATTCGAGATTGAGTGTGATGCTTCTGGTATAGGCATTGGTGCTGTTTTGATGTAGGATAGGAAGCCGGTCGCCTATTTCAGTGAGAAGCTGAATGGAGTAGCCTTAGGTACTCTACTTACGATAAGGAGCTGTATGCTTTGAAAAGATCTTTGGAGACTTGGCACCATTATCTGAGACCGAAGGAGTTCGTGATTTACTCTGATCACGAATCACTGAAGCATTTGAAAGGGCAGCAGAATCTGAATTCGAGACATGCCAGATGGATTGAATTCATTGAATCATTCCCATATGTGATTAAGTACAAGAAAGGTGAGGAGAACGTGGTTGCTGATGCACTTTCTCGCATGTATACCTTATTTTCTGTGATGCATGCCCAGTGCTTAGGATTAGAGAATTTGAAGACTTTCTATGCATCTGATGACTGATCCTTATTTTAGTGATATTTTCAAGAATTGTCAGTCTAGGTCTAGATCTGTTGATTCCTTTTATGTGACTGATGGTTTTCTGTTTAAAGATGCGAAGTTATGTGTTCCTACTTGTTCCGTGCGAGATTTGCTTGTCTTAGAGTCACATGCAGGTGGTATGATGGGTCATTTTGGTGTTGCTAAGACTTTGAGTTTATTGCATAAGCATTTTTATTGGCCTCGCATAAAGAGAGATGTAGAGAGAATCTATGTTAGATGTATTACATGTAGAAAGGCTAAATCTAGTTCGAGTCCTTGCTTCCGCATATTCATTGGCCGTATCATAAATTTTGGCATCAGAGCCAGGTTGTACACTCCACTGCCTGCACCATCTGCACATTGGATTGACATTTCTATGGATTTTATTCTTGGTTTGCCTAGGTCTAAATCTGGCAAAGATTTTGTGTTTGTGGTTGTAGATAGATTTTCCAAAATGTTTTATTTCATTGCATGCAGAAAAACTGATGATGCTGTTAATATTGCTAATCTGTTCTTTCGTGAAGTAGTTAGACTGCATGGCATGCCTAGGACTATTGTCTCTGATAGGGATACTAAGTTCTTGGGACATTTTTGGCGTGTTCTTTGGGGAAAGTTAGGTACTAAATTTTTATTTTTTACTGCATGTCATCCTCAGACTGATGGTCAGACTAAAGTAGTTAATAGAACTTTAGGTACTTTACTTCGTGCATTCGTGAAGAATAATTTGAAGTCATGGGAAGAGTGTTTACCTTTTGCTGAGTTCGCTTATAATCGTGTTGTGCATTCTTTCACTAACATGTCTCCATTTAAGGTTGTGTATGGTTTTAACCCTCTTACTCCTACAGATCTTACTCCTTTGCCTATTGATCATCTTTCGAGTTTGCAAGATTTTCGTAGAGCTGAACAGGTTAAAGAGATGCATAAAAAGATCAAGTCCAGGATCGAGCTTCAGGGTGAGAAAAATGCAACCAAGGCTAATGCACATCGCAAGCAAGTGCTATTCAAACCGGGTGATAAGGTTTAGATCCACTTCAGTCCAGGGCGTTTCCCTAACTTGAGGAAGTCTAAGTTGATGCCTCAAGGACATGGACCGTTTACTGTGGTTGCCCAAGTCAATGACAATGCATACCGCATTGATCTTCTAGGTGAGTATAAGTGTTCCAATACATTCAATATTTTTGACTTATCTCCTTTTCCTGTAGATGATTTCGATGCTGAGGAGGAGTCGAATTCGAGGACAAATTCTTTTCAGCAGGGGAGAATGATGAGCCGGGGTCCAGCACTGATGAATCAAACCCGGAGTTGCAGCTGAGAGGTCCAGTTACAAGATTGAGAGCCAAGAAGCTGCAAGGCTATTTCCAGTGCATTGTCCGGAAGAAACTTGAAGATGAAGATGTTGGACTTCAGCAGCCCCAATAAGTGACCTTGACCAGTGTTCAAGGCTGAAGTTGTGGAAGAGCCAAGTTTCGAACCCTTTTGGTTCGAAACTCGGGTTTCTTTTTATTTAGTTTTGGTTTATGTTTTATTTTAATTGGGCTCAGACTTTATTTTTATTTAATTTAATTATTTTAAGTTAAGTAGTAAGCCCAATAGTTAGTATTTATGTTATTTAATTAGTAGCCCAATTCTATTCAAGGGCCTAGTTCGAATTCTAGTAGGATTAGCCCTAGTAGTATTTAAGTCTTTGAACAACACTTTTCACGGCAGACAATTTTGGATCAGAAATCTTATTGATCGATTTGTCTCATACTCGTGCTTAGGCTCACGATTTCTCTTGTGTTCTTGGTAGAGTTCTTGAGGCATCCTTAGAACTTGAAATCATTTTCTCGTTCGTGATATCCAGTCGTATCCGGGTTAGACAAGCCACGAAGATTGATTCATAGATGCGTTTCGGAATCAAGTAGATCCGGGGTTCGTTTCTGGTAAGTTCTTCAAATCTGTTCTTGTATTCTTCGTTCATCCAACACGTCTCCACCTTCATCATCTCCATTTCCATCTTCAACCACCACTAATTAAGCCCATACATCAGTCCACACCATCACCGTTCAATCGTCGTTCACCTCAAGTCCAAATTCTAGTTTTCATCCATACAACCTTCGATCCATTCACTCCGTTTTCAGCCATAGACATTTTTTACTCCATCCATCATATACTGTCCATATCATCCATATATCCACCCCAATTCCAGATTTCCGTCCATAAAGCCGTTGTTCCCAGGTTTTGACCTAAAACGCTCCGAAAGTCAGTCCCATACGAAATCTCAAATCCCTAGTGCGAATTGGCTGAATTTTGGATATGTTGTTTCTAACTTTAGTTCATAACTTGTGTTAAAATTTGACCTTGATCGGAGTTGATTTGCTATAGTTTCTGATCGAGTCTTCTGTTAGGGTATTTAATCGATAGTTGGCATTGTTTTGAGTTTTGTTCTTGTTTTTTGTCCAATTTTCATTTTAGATCAGTATATTAGGTGTTTTCATCTCTATTAGTTCAGTTGTAATTGAATTGAATCAATCTTTCTGTTAACGTGTGTTCGAGTCCTTGCTTCCACATATTCATTGGCCGTATCACTCTCATTCACGCATACTTTCTTTCTCTCTCACACTCTTTTCTTATTTATTTTATTCTCCTATTTGTCTTATTCATCCACTTGCAAGCAAACATTTCACAATATAATATTCATGTATCTAACAACTGTTGCAAGTAATTACTTACATATATATATATATGTATGTATACATACTTAATTCGACTCCTTTTAGTCCCCACATCGTCGTTCCGGCAAGAATATTATAATTTCAAGTAATTAATATTACTAGAATAATTATTACGGTTCAAACGAGTCTAATATCGATAATTAAAACACATAGCCAAATAATCATAATTACTTAGCAAGACCAATTTATCATTTCTTAAAATGATAACGTGTAACAAATGAAATATCGTGTAGCAATTAATATTGATATGCTCGTGCTTGATTTTAATACATGATGAAAGAACTTTATTTAAAACTTCTTTCGATTTTATTTTCAAATAAAAATCTCTATTGAACTTTATAAATAAAGTCTTCATATTCTCTTATTAAGAGATATTAATTTATTGTAAAATATCCGGGAATAAGGACCTATGTTATTAATCCAAAATTTTTAATTTATTCGGATTTTCATGGCCCAGAATTTCGGGGTTTTACACAGCGGTTCGGTTTCGGTTTCTGTTCGGTTCCGGCGGTTTCGATTCTTTTGGCCACCTCTAATTGGAAAGATACAAAAAACTTGCATTTATTTTTTATATGCTATAATATTGGTTCCTAATTACTGTACAAGAAAAAATTTCTATTTGATCATCCTCTAATATATATAAATATATAATGTTTAATTACAAGTTCCTTCGGGGACATCCGATAAAATTGGAACGGTACAGAGAAGATTAGCATGGCCCCTGTGCAAGGATGACACGCAATAAATTGAGAATAATGTTTATTACAATTTTGAAGAGTTTTCAATTCAAAATAATTCTCATCTCATATCATTATAAATTAAAATAATTAAATGTATTAAAGGTATATCAAAATAAAATGATAATGGATTTTTATCATTTGGATCATCTATCCTACTATGATATCCCATTTTATGTCTCACTATCCTTTTCATACGAAATTTTCATTTATTTTAATTCAAAAGCAATATCTTGTGATTTTAGTGTATTTTAATGATCATTAAATAGGTTCATGATTAGAGTTTATAATTATATATCTTTTATATTTGATTTATAATATTTGAGTTAAAAATTGATTAGATTTTTTCTTTATTTTAGGTGAAATGGATTAGATTTTTTCAAAAAGATATGTATATATATACATATATATATATAATATTTTTAAAATCCAATTTTTAGTAATAAATTTAACTATGGTTTATTATATAATACTAAAGTTTTATTTTGTAGTAATAAATATTATTAAAATAATGAAATTATTAGTGGAACGCGAGTAATAAACATAGTTGTGGGACAGATGATACCACATGCTACCCAATATTATGCATGTATAAACTGGACAAATCCTACTTGCCGAAAGGAAGAACGTGAAATTCTTTTTCCTTTCCGCAGGGACCAGGAGATTCACGTCTTGAACTGCGGAAAAAGGATTTGTAGTCCCCCCACCTTACCACTCCCAATTCTATAACAAATTATGTGTTGGTAGGACATGTATTTCTATTAGTGAGAGGTGTTAAGTTTTTTATTATCTTAGCGTCGAGCTATTTTTCTACAAATGATCAAGGAACAAACTAAATTAAGTAGAAAAGTCTAGTGCGACAACCCTCTTTCTATAAGATATACAAGATTATATCGATAATAAAACAAAACAAACATATCTTGACACAATTTCACACATATATATGGACCGAGTGATCACTCGTTATCCAATTATTATCAAATTATTACAGCTTAATGCATCAAGTTAAAGTGCAAATAAGAAAAAACAAAAAGCAGAAAATACATATTAGTCTATGGCTTCTTCCAATTATTAATAATGACAGTACCAAAGTCTCTCAATTAATCGGCATGCTGCGCAGCACCACCGTCTCAACAGTGAGGCCAGGCCCGAACCCAAACAGCACCCCCCAATCCAGACCCTCGCCGGTGGTGCTCAGCCCCTTCACGGCGGAGGCCTTTCTCATCTCATCCATAACAATCAGCACAGTCGTGCTGGACACATTGCCGTATTCGCTCAACACGTGGCGCGAAGCCCGAAGTTTCTCGGGCTTCAGGCCCAAGACCGTCTCTATCTGATCCAGTATCGCGGGCCCTCCGGGATGCGCAAGCCAGAAAATCGATCCCAATCCGAAATCCCCAACGGCCCGAAAGCCTCCTTCAAACAGTTCTCAATGTTTTTCGAAATAAGGCCCGGTACATCTCTAAAGAGATGGATCATCAGCCCGGATTCACGCACGTGACCGCCGATTCCGCCGTCGCTGTCAGGGACGATCGTTTGCGCCGCCGAGACAATCTGGAAGAGCGGCACCTCCGCACCGACCACAGGGTCGGAGCCCACGATGACGGCGGCGGCGGCGTCGCCGAAAAGAGCCTGGCCGACGAGGTTGTCGGGGTGGGCCTCGCTCGGGCCGCGGAAGCTGATGGCGGTGATCTCCCAGCAGACGACCAAAACCCTAGCGCCAGCGTTGTTCTCGGCGAGGTCCTTGGCCATGCGGAGGGCGGCGCCGGCTCCGTAGCAGCCCTGCTGGTACATCATGAAGCGCTTGACGGAGGGGCGGAGGCCGAGGAGCTTGGTGAGCTGGTAGTCGGCGCCGGGCATGTCGACGCCGCTGGTGGTGCAGAAGACAAGGTGGGTGATCTTGGATTTGGGATGCCCCCATTCCTCGATAGCCTTCTCCGCCGCCTCTTTGCCCAGCTTCGGCACCTCCACCACCACCATGTCCTGCTGCGCGTCCAGCGACGGCGCCGAGTAGGCGGTGATGTTCGGGTTTTCCTTGAGGAGCTCTTCCGTGAGGTGCATGTAGCGTGTCTTGATCATCGAACTCTCACCTTAAAATATAAAGAAAAAGAAAAATATTGTATAATTGCATGCGTACGAGGACAGACACAAGCCACATACTTTATTATAGGGTTAATTATCACTTATGGCCCGACCTTTCACTCCGTGGTGATTTTATGGCCTGACCTTCCGAAATATTCAAAAATGGCCCGACCTTTACTCCGCTGTGACATTTATGGCCTGGGACAAAAAATCCGGCAACGGAAAAATGACTAGGACGGCCAAATGATGATGTGGATATTCATACCTTATTTTTTAAATGACGTGGAATTTACATATGTCATCTAGACAAAATAAATTGGATTAATTATCACTTATGGCCCGACCTTTCACCCCGTATTGATTTTATGGCCTGACCTTTCGAAATATTCAAAAATGGCCCGACCTTTACTCCGTTGTGACATTTATGGCCTGGTACCGAAAATTCGGTAACGGAAAAATGACTAGGACGGTCAAATGATGATGTGGATATTCATGTCTTATTTTTTAAATGACGTAGAATTTAGATATTTTAGATACGGAAGAAAGGTCTGGAACCTTTTGTTTTAATTTTGGTCAAGTTTTTTTTAAATACAAATTTATTTTGTCTAGATGGCATATCTAAATTCTACGTCATTTAAAAAATAAGGCATGAATATCCACATCATCATTTGGCCGTCCTAGTCATTTTTCCATTACCGAATTTTCGGTCCCAGGTCATAAATGTCACATCGGAGTAAAGGTCGAGCCATTTTTGAATATTTCGAAAGGCCAGGCCATAAAATCACCACGAGGTGAAAGGTCGGGCCATAAGTGATAATTAATCCAATTTATTTTGTCTAGATGGCATATGTAAATTCCATGTCATTTAAAAAATAAGGCATGAATATCCACATCATCATTTGGCCGTCCTAGTCATTTTTCCGTTATCGGATTTTTGGTCCCAGGCCATAAATGTCACATTGGAGTAAAGGTCGGGCCATTTTTGAATATTTCGAAAGGTCAGGCCATAAAATCACCACGGGTGAAAGGTCGGGCCATAAGTGATAATTAACCCTTTATTATACAATCGTGCGAAATTTTGATTATTTTATTTACGGATGATCACGTGTTAAGAAAATTAAGAAATTTAATCGATTTCTTATTTGCTTATGAGACTAATTGAATGTTGAGTTTTGTTCCATAAGATATTCTTCATGATCTAAGTAAAATATGAGAAGGTATTGAAGATTTACAGAACTCTCTATTTTTTGTTCCTTTACTTAAATTCCAAGAATCAAGTGTGTGTTGATGTGTGCACTAATTTTTTAGTTGTTATGTTGTTTGAGTTTAAATTTAATTAATAGTATTATGATTTAATTTTTAATATGTGTGTCAATACTTCAAGATTAAAGCATTAAGTTTCTCTCGCATGGCTAAATCGCGCGAATGCTAATGACAATCTTGATGATAATTCAACTAATTTTGTAGATTAATTAGTTACGTTTATTACTTGGGATATATTTGATGTGATACAATATAGTAATATTTTAATTCATGTATTGCATTTCCTTATTTTGTTACGTACTTATACAATTAAAAAGCTGTGTGTACTATATCTTTGAATAGGTATCAGAAGAATATTATACATAAGGTTACGTGAAAACTAAGGAAAATTATCTTTTGAAATATTGTCATAAAGCTTTATGTTGTGGGAAAATGGAAATATCGACGATATAATTATGGGTGAATTTTAATAATAGCCTTTTCAAGATCACAAAAATAAATTCTAGCACCCAACATTTAAAAGATAAATTCTAGCTTTTCTTGACTTTTTCACCGTTCTTTCTAATTTCCAGATTTTTCATTTTTCATTTTCCAAAAATAAAATAATTATTTCTTATTACTAAATATAATAGGAAAAAATGTGTGAGTTCACGTAATAAAATGTGTGAATTCGTAAAAAAATGTTTGAATTCTTAGCAAAATGTGTTAATTCACGTAATAAAATATGTGAATTCACGAATTCGTGAAATTAAATACGTGAATAATTCACATAATAAAATGTGTGAATTCATGAATTCGTAAATTAAATGTGCGAATTCACATAATAAAATGTTTGCATCACAACAAATGTGTGAATTCACTAATAAACGTGTGAATTCACATAATGAAATGTGTGAATCCGTAAAAAATGATAATTAAGAAAATAACAATTAAGGGCAAATAAGTCCAAAAAATTTGAAAAGTGCCATAATTTATCTTTTTAAAATGAAGTGCTATAATTTATCTTTACAATGTTCAAAAGGCTAAAATCACTAAATATCTCTATAATTATTGTGAATAAACACTACAAACTTGCAACAAAAGTCTTCTGCACGAATTAGGACAACGTTGTCAATTAACACTAACTTTTGCCAACAACATTTTCCGTCACTAGTTAAAAAGTTATTCAACTTAATGTTAATGATATAAACAAGTCAAATTAAGACTATTGACACAATAATGACATACTTGAGACCACATAAAAACTACCATGCAGGCCAACTAACTTAGAAGTTTCTATTATTATTATTATTATTATTATTATTATTATTATTAGAGTTAATTTGCCAAAATACATCACCTTTTTCGAATTTTGAAATTTAATATGACTTTCAAAAAGTCTCTGTAAATACACCACCTTTACATTCATTTGAATTTTGACACAACGAGAACCTCCAGCAATAGACGTGGCAATTTTTAATTGATGTGTCGTTTTTTAATTGACGTGGCATTTCATTTTTGATATGGCTATATATCTGAATAAGACTGAACGATGTCGTTTTAACCTAAATCTGCACGACGTCATTTAACAATTTGAGTAAGGCACCCATAATAGCGGATTGCCAGATTATTATTTGTCCAAGATGTCCTCATCAAAGCAGGTTAACCATGAAGAGTAGGCTACAAAGAAGAGGAGGCTATTAGAGAAGACGGGGCTACAGAGAAGAGGAGGCTACGAGAGAAGAAGAGGTTGCAGACGGGCTATGCGAGAGCGAGAGCGAGAGAGTGAGAGTAAGCCCTAAATTGTGAAATCCCAATTTAAGTGAATAGTTCCGAAGCAATTTAATCGTGAAATGACGTCTGTTTTAAGTAAAAAAACGACGTTGTTTCTCTCATCGGAAAGAAATTTCATGTGTTAAATTCCGAAAGCCATGTCAGATATAATTTGGGAATTTTTTAGAATTCATGTCAAAATTCAAACGAATGTAAAGGTGGTGTATTTACAGAGAATTTTTAAAATCATGTTAAATTTCAAAAATAAAAAAAAGTAGTGTATTTTAAGCAAATTAACCCTTATTATTATTATTATTATTATTATTATTATGAATCTTAAATTTATTGAAAGGTGGGCTCAACAAATATATAACGAGTGGAAAGTATACAGAATTTATTAATATAGGAAACAAAACAAAAGAAGCAATATATGAAAAGAATTAATCGGCCGGATAAATTAAAGAAATAGGAAACCTTACAAATGCGCTTAAATTTTTGTTTGAGGTCGGCCTTATGTTCACTGTTTGTGATCCGGAAGTAGTAATCAGGGAAAGTGCTCTGGTCAACGCAATTCAACGGCACGGCGGTGCCGATGGCCAACACGGTGGCCGGACCCTCGGCCTGTTGAACACGGCGGATATCCTCCACGTTCACCTTATTGTTCGCCGGAAAAGTGTTGTTTGCGGCGGAGTAGTGGTGCGTGACAATTTTGTGTTGCTCGTTGATAGGAAAGTTAGAAAGTTTGGGGGTTATATATAGTGTACATGGGTTTGGATAATATTTTACTGTTTCCTTCAATTAGTTTTAATGTGTGTATGGTATGGAGAACAAAAATTAGATATTTTTGTACTTTAAATTGTTAGAGAAAAATTGAAAACTAACACAAGCATTAATTTAATCTTGGATAGGGGTGCATGTAATAAACTAATGTCTAAGACCATCTCCAATAGTTTATTCAAAAATACAGCATGCATCTTCAACACAAAAATACAGCAGAAAATAAATATTCTAGAATATATTTTTCTCTTTATTTAATCTTAAGATTATGTAAATTTATCTCAATTATAAAATGATAAATTAAGGGTCGAACTTCATTTAAACTCCTCAAATGAGTAGAAAAAAGAGTACATGTCCCTCATTATTACAAAAAACATAAACTATATAATAAAATATTCTAATTTTAGGAATTAGAATATTCACAAATGTAATTGTGCTAAGATTTAATACTTCGATGTTCATCATATATAATTGTGATTGGTTTTAGCAATTTTATGTAATTTTATTGTTGTTATAATTTTATATGTAAAAATATAATTAGATAAATTATATTTGAAAAAATATAACTAAATTTAACAAAAAAATGTATAAATAAAAAAAGAAAAGATAAAGCAATGAATAGTATTGCATTATTAATCCCGCAACACTATTCAAAACATAAAAATTGGATAGATATGCAGTTGACAATTGGAGAAGGTTTATCACATAAATTGCGCTGAGCGCTATTTTAGAGACTCCATTGAAGTTGCTCTAACATATTGAAAAAATTATTTATGTGTCCGACTTTCATTTGAATATTTTAAATTACATTAATTTTAATTTTTTATAATCGTGTATTTAAATTTTATATTTAATTCGTAAGTTTTTCATTTTTTAATGATAAAATTAGCAGTGATTCCTATTAGATGTTTTTGTCTAGTGTGAATAGCTAATAAATTCATGGGTGGATGGATTGCCTACTTTCTTACAGCGTACGCAACGCTCAGCATGATAGGCGGCTCGAGAAATTGATTATTTATTTATTTATTTAACTTTATCTATTAAATACACTATTCATTTTACTCATTTTCTTACCCTAAAATTAGGGGTGTAAATTCGGGACGGGACGGGTACCCTACCCGGAATTTCCGGGTACCCGTACCCAAATTTCTCAAAATTTGCTACCCGTACCCGTCCCGTTTTAAAATAACGGGTACCCAATACCCGGACCGGGTTTATGCGGGTCGGGATCGGGTACCCGTATGTACCCGTTTTAAAAAAAATAAAAATATCAAAATTTGTTTTTGAATATTTTCCTACCTGTTTTCTTCATATTTTTTCAATAATGAAATCTAAGGAGTGGCGCGACGTCGACGATAAGAGAGGGATGGGTTGAATGACAGTGGAACGACGACGAAGGTGTGAGAGAGAGGAGATGAGAAATTGTGAATTGGGAGTGTGAGCGTGAGAGAGAAAGAGAAAGATGCAGCGTGCATATTTTCTATTTTGTAAAACATTTCATAAAATAATTAAGAATAATATAAAAAGAATATAATATATAAACGGTTGACCGGGTAGTTGACCGGGTATACGGGACGGGATGGGTAACCCGTTACCCGGAACAACTTCAATCCTCTATCCCGTAACCCGTCCCGTACCCGAAAAATTCGGGTAACGGATACCCAATACCCGGAAAATTACGGGACGGGTTCGGGTTACCCGAAAACCCGTAACCCGAATTTACACCCCTACCTAAAATCATCTCATTCTCTCTTATTTTCTCATAGCAAAAATGTCTTCGACGTCCTCTTCTTCATTTCTTCCTCATCTAATGGAGAGACCGAAGAAATTGTGTAAATTGTGCGCAATATTCAATCGGTTTCATCGACAAGGCGCCGAAAAAAAGAAATCAACAGCGGTGAGGTAGTACGTGCATCGTGATCGTCAGACACTATAGCCACGATTTGGGCCACTAAGGCCAGAAAGTAATTCTCCAAGTTTTTAAATGTACATAATGCAATTTCATTTTTTTTAAATTAATGTAATTTTCTTTTATTTCAATTATGTAATTTTCGGATTTTCAATAATTGTAATTTTCGTATTTTAAAATTAATGAAAATTCAGTTTTTTCAAAACTAATTCTATCTTACCTCCTACTCTGCCCAACTAATACAGCACTGGGCACAATAATGGGTCCGGGTCTCTATCCTGCATCTAAGAGGCGCAAGGGTTCTGAATGCAACGGTTGTGCCTCTAAGAGCATCATCAACGGTTGTGCCTCTTAGAGACAGGATAGGGATGTGGTCCCACTATTGCGCCAGTGCTGCAATGGTTGGGCATGATACCACTCATGATAGAATTAGTTTTCTAAAAACTAAATTTTCATTAATTAAAATACGAAAGTTATAGTAATTAAAAATACTGAAATTACATCAATTAAAAATAAAAAAATTACATTAATTAAAAATAAAAAATTACATTAATTTAAAAAAAATATAAAAATTACTACTCCGGCCCAGTGACCCAAATCGTGCCCAAATATGCTCGATCAAATCATTTGAAAGGCATGCGGCTTTTCGTTTATCTCTCAGAAGTGTATCCCGAGCCAAATAAGTTTGAAAACAAGGCGGGAGTGATTGCCTAGCAGGGGAATTACTGCTGGACGCCCCACTGTCGTTAGTTTCGTCTCTCCAATCGACAACACCTTCTCTTTCATCTTTGATAGTCATGTTGTGCAGAATAATGCACGCAAACATCATATCTCTAAGGTGCTCTCTAAACCAAAGACGGGCCGGAACTCTGATTATTCCCCACCGTGCTTGAAGCACTCCAAATGCTCATTCGACGTCATTCCTTGCAACTTCTTACATCTTCTTGAACCTAGCCTACTTCTCATATGTCGCGAGTGGAGGGCTCTTTACGAATGTTGCCCAATCTGGGTAGATTCCCTCACACAAATAGTAGCCCATGTTATAAAATGGCCCCTTTGCTTGGAACATCACCGGCGGAGCCTTCCGTTCAGAACGTTAGCAAACAAGGGTGACTGATTGAGCATGTTGATGTCGTTGGTTGAGCCGGCAACGCCAAAAAAACATGTGAAATCCATAAATATGTGGATGCAACTGCCTCAAGAATCAAGGTCGGCGGAGTGTTGTGCCACTACCGATTGAATATTGTGTACAATTCCTTCATCGGTAGAATGAGACGAGGAAGAAGAAGATGTCGAAGACATTTTTGTTGAGAGAAAAAAAGAGCAAAAAAGGAAGAAAATGAGATAGTTTTGGGGTGAGAAAAATGAATTAATGAAAGGGATGATGTATTTTATAGGAAATTTAAAAAAAAAAAAATATCCGGTCAACTTGTCGCGCCACGACACCCGGGCCTATGCAGAATGCCGGGCCGCGACGCTGGCAACATACATTGAGGATTTGCAGCAGAAAATATTTAAAAATAAGGTTTATTTTGCTAAGTCAATAATTAATGATTGGTAAGAATGTTCGTTCGGAATTATCAAGTCAAAACGTTGTTTATGGTCCCAACTTTCAATATTTCAAAACGTTAATTGAACATATTTCAGTTTAAATGGCTTAGTAAATTTGGGGTTTTGTTCAAATAAAATTTTGGAAATTCGATTTTCATTCCATTCAGTATAATTTTCCGATCGAATTGAACCGGGAAACTGAATTTTATAATTCTTCCATCCTCCATAAGTGTGGTCTTTTTGTCATTTTGGGACGTCCATCATAAGTGTGGTGTTTTCACTTTAGGACATGATCCCACTATTTTTCTTACCCTTTTAACCTTACAACATCTCTATATTTACACAAAAATATATTTTTGGGCCACACTGACTACCCCATTACTCTAAACCCAACAACAATGTGGGGCCCTTGCTCCACTCAAAATATATCTACCAGAAAATAATGTTTTAAGATCTGCGTCGCGCTCCCCACACACCACATTTATATGGATGGAGAGAGTATGTATATATTATTTATATATTTTTTTGAGGGAATATTATTTATATTTTTAAATTTTATCTAAATTATTTATAAGTTCCTAAAACAAGACACTTAAGTTCCTAAAACAAGACACTCACGCACACCATTCTTGTTAAAGGGAGATTTTGGACTAACTTAGTTATACTACAATTCCCATTTTATGTCACCGCTTGCTTGAGAATCCAATTTCTAATCCATTAGCTGATACTTCCATTAAGTTTGAAGTGTGTGGAAAAAAAAAAACTACGATTTCGACTTGTTGAAATGTTCACGAGTTTCTATGTTCTGCACTGATCTCTAAACGCATCCCTCGACTTGGGACTTAATTGTACTACAAAACCCTCAAATCAATTTTCCGATCTAATGTCGATTTGATGTCGGAATTTCAACTCAGCTACTAAAAACCCTAATTTGGCACACCAATTTCTTGATTCAATTACTTTTTCGTCAGATGTCCGACGATGAAATTGAAAATCTGGTCAAATAAACCACAGAATGGCTTCAAAAACCCTTAAACATATTTCAGTTTTGAATTTGAAAGCTCTCAATAGAAGCTTTCTAATGGTATCCATTTTGTTGGGTTTCGATTATTGGAGGTGGCCGAAAAATAGACTGAAAGTTGTCGTCTTGATACACTTTACCTATTTTTTGGCTGGAATTTAATTTGGGGTAAGTCCAAACACTTAAAACATTCGTATATTTTTTGGCTAAAATTTAGATTGTGCTAAAAACTGGAATTCAATGTTTGTGTACGTTCAGAGACAATTAACCCTTTTACTTATTGTAATGTTTGATTTTTCCTACATATCAATTAAGTCTTCTCATTTAGCGCTCCTGCCCTATAATCAGTTTGTCAAATTAGTTGTATGTGTTTTCATAGTTTGCAGTTTATTTTCTTAGTTGCCCAAACACTGTGCTTTTAGTTATTGTAATGTTTAATTTTTCGTACTTATCAATTAAGTATTCTCACTTAGCCTTCCTGTTCTATTAATAATATTCAAGCTTTTTTACTACTAAGCATTCACATCGGGCCGCACGATTGGCGGCTCGAGCCGCCTCGCCTTCGTGTCGCCCCATTGTTGATGCGAGCGGAATGGGCCTCGTCCCGATAGAACACATCGAGCGCAAGAGGAATTATGTAAGGCGCGTGCCATGCACGCGCCATTATTAAAAAAAATAATAAATAAAATCGAATTTAAAAAAAAAGTTTCCAGCAACGGCAATGTTGAGGCAACGGTTAGTTGTGTGAAAGCCCGTATTTTTGTCCCTAGAATTTATTAATTTTAGAGTAAGTTAACCCTAAGAAGGTTCATATCTCCCGGATTTTGATTTCAGAAAAGAAATTTAATTTTAGAATATGAAAATTTATTTATAAGTTGAAAAGAGATTTTATTCTAAAAAAAAATAAAATCAAAGGAATTCAAAATTTCATTTTCTTCATGCATTGCATAATTTCATTGATTATGCTATATGGTGGGATTTAATTGTGCAATTTAATTCATTATATGATTATGTGATTTAGATTAATTAGAAATAATTAATCTCATGTGATAGAAATATATTTGTGACAATGTGAATTATTATCTGTTAATTTTTAGGAAATTCCATCTAGGATTTAATATTCGATATGGGCTCGCTAAAATCGAAATATTTATTCCGATTATAATTCTCGTTCGAAAATACGATACGACTAAGGAGCGACGCGTCACAATCCGAGAGGCGAAATAAGAAATCGATGAAATATATTAAATATATATATATTTAAGTTTATGTGATAGGTGTACGTGTATGCATGTATGTGTGTAAGGATGAAGAGATTGATTATTACATATTTGGCTAACAAAACAAACACTAAAGACATAACTAAAATCTGAAAAACTAGCTAATCAAGGGATAGGGGTCGGATTTGAGTGTTGCGAGGAAAAGAAAAGTTAACTTTTTGGTTAACCAAGAAAAGTTCCAGCAACCTATAGCACTCTCTTTGCCCTACTCTACTTTGGCTATGACCCCTCCCCAATCAAAATTGTAGCAGTCTAATCATCTAACACACGCACACCTCTGGTTTTCTCCATAGACACAAGAAACACTTCTCCATTCGGCCAATGTTTTTCTTTCTTTTGAAATTTTATAGACTTTGACTCCCAAGGGAGAGAGTTTCATTGCATTAATAAAGACCAGAAAAATCATCTCCCTCCCCACTTATTCATCCGAAGCATGCACACCCACACTTAACAGCTGCTCTCTCATTTTCAAAAGCTTCTTCACCCCCAAAACTCTTCACCATCCTACCAATGCCTTGCCATCGTCGTGGATGATCAATGAAAACTTTTTTTCGCTTCCGCACCGCGAGGTCGAAGTCCTTATACTTTGGATCTAAACAACGTTTTGACTTGATAATTCCGAACGAACATTCTTAATAATTTTTGAAATTCTACTCACCCCGAGTTTATGGTCCCAACTTTCATTTCAATATACATATATATATATATATATATTAAATTATATCAAAACATAATTAATTTCATTTTTTATTACCATATATTTTATTTTTATTTGGTAATATTTCATTTGTAAATGGTAAAATTAAAAGATATAATATTTTTATTTTAATGTATATTTTGAAATCAATCTTAAACTAATCAAGTAATAGAAAGGTAATTACCGAAATAATGAATAATTTAGCATAGGCAGGCAATTTAATTTTCTAAATATTACAAGTTTATTTTATATTTTTTTGAAAAGACAAAGATAAAAACTAGATACTCTTTTAAAAAGTAGCCATCCTTTATGTAAATGTACCAATGCACCCTTAATTAAATTTATTGCCTATTTTAACTTTTTCTCTTTATTCATTGACAAAACCATTTGAAATAAGGGTAATTTTAAACATAGCCCCCGAATATCTCACTACAACCTCTTAATTAAAATAATAAATAAATAAATAGTAAATGTACTTTTGTACCCTTGTGGCCGCTAATTTAAAATTATTTTAAATAAAAAATTTACTCTTATATTCTATAACCACCCTTTAGTATCTCTCATCTTTCTATATATCAGACGTCTCTCATACCCAGCAAAGAGAAGAAGATGGAAAACTACAATCATATTAATTCCCTTTCTACATAAATAATAAACCCAATATATGGACACCATTAAACCATTTAATTAATATTTTTTCCAATTTCTAAATTAATCTTCTGTAATTCTCGACAAAACCACAGACATCCAAAAAGATCCAACATTTAGAATTCTTCAAACAATCAATCAATCAACGGGGTACTAAAAGTATATCATAAATACTCAACTCCTATAAATTCAGAGAAATCAACAGAAAGGGGTAATGATGAGCCCGTATTTCGTGCTCATTTTGTATCGTTTTCTTAGGTCTAGGTTGAGTCTTTTAAGTCTTTGTGTGTCTTAGTGGTGTCTGGGAGGACACTTTTGCGAGGTGAGATTCTCAGGGCAGAACAGGTGCACATTCGGGAAACGAAAGGCCGCACTCTGCAAGAAATGCAAGATCATAGACACGAGGCATTTGGTTGACCAGCGAGCCCAAAGGCGAAGGTGGAAAAGTCAAACCAAGTATCGTGCGTGATCCGGACCTTTGAAGATTGATCGGGGCAAAGCAAGTGCAAGACAGAAGAGCAAGCTTTGAACAGAGGGAAGCGAGTTTAGGGCAGAGGAGCAGACGACTTTTGTAAGGATAACAACTGATAAGGAATGATTGGATATTCACCCTAATTAAGAGATCTGCAGCAAATCAAGATCTGGTCTAAATATGGAAAGTAATCTGGGCGAATCAAGCTGAAGAAGAAAAGTTAAACATAGCTCATCATCTGGGATGGCCTGGCCGAAACCCTAACTCACCCACTATATAAAGTTGTGGCTGCAGCCACACTATTCATGTTGTACTTGCTGTAATTCTGAGAGGTGTGAGGAGAAAACAAGTCCTACAGGCAAACATCTTATATTTCCAGTTTATGTTTCCTATGGTCGGTTTGACCATAGCTTTCTGTTGGATGCTCTAAGCATTTCGTTATATTCAAGCAATGTTTTCTTATACTTTTGCCGTTATGTTTATTTCAATTATGTCTATCTAATTTTATCAAGGCTTGGATATGATAAGATGATTTGAGCATGAATATGTAAGAGTTCGTGAGATCTGTTTTGGTCATATAATACTGCGTGCATATATTCCCGAAGCATTGGGTCTGATTAAAATACGGTCTAGGCAAATCAATTGGTTAATTCACTAATTAATTGATAGGTTTAGATCGCAAGTAAAGTCGGGTCAAATGTTGAGATGGATGTCTTGCATCCGACCGTACAACTGATGTGGGCGAGTGGTCGTATGCCTTTGTGCATGCTTTTGGCCATATTGAGTCTCTCTAAATCTGAATGTTGTCTGGGCAAAGCCCTTTCAAAAAGCCATCATAGGGTAATGAATCTGGATTAGATAAGGGGTAATCGTCATAGACTTTACTCATTTACACTAAAAAGACAGATTGGTTCTGGGCAAAGGAGCATGTGACACCGTAACAATGGGGGCAACTTTGTTCTGGGCTATAACCAATTGATATGTGCATGTGGGGGAATTATATAGATCTATGATCGAATCCGTATTCATGTTTGATGAATCAAGTCATATCCGAGCTTTGCTTTTTTTATCTAATTTATTTGCTCTTAGATTTCAGTTGTTATTTACATACTGCGTAGACCAGAGACGGAACATTTCAGACTGAACCAAAATCCTTTTTAGTGACACCGGTTACGAGAGAGAAAGCTACGAACAACTCCATTGGGTTCGACCCTATACTTGCCGCTGGCTAAGCCTGCTGTGGGCATAGGAAAGTATAAATTCATTTTGCGTGAGCTAAACGACGGCCAAATCAAAATTGGCCCCATTGATGGGGAGTTGGTAATTCTAGTAACTTTCTCTTAAGTATGAGTCTTGTTTTTTTTCCTTGTGTATGCTCGTACCTAACCCTACAGGTGAGCTTGGTCCGTTGCTATACGATCAGAATCTTGAAAGAACTGTAAGGGCAATAAGAAGAGCACAAAGAGAAGCGAGACAATAAGCACGAGAGGCAAGAATTCTGGAGGAAAATCGACCAGAGAAGGAAGCAATGGCAGATCAACAACCTAAGGAACGTACTCTCAGGGCAATGATGTTCCCGGAGGACATGAGTTTGCGACCTATGGGCTTCCGATTGCCCGCAATCACTGGGAATTGGGAGTTAAAGCACTTTCTCATTCAGATTCTGCCCAAATTCAGTGATATGCCAGGAGAAGACCCTCAACGTCATCTCCAAGACTTTGAGATGGCTTGTGGGACCATACGTACAGCTGCAGAAAACCCTAATCTTGGAGAGTACGTAAGACTACTGACATTTGTATTCTCTCTTCAAGATGGAGCACGAACTTGGCTATATGCTTTGCCCGAAGGGAGTGTTACTTCGTGGCAAATACTGCAAATGAAGTTCCTCAAAAGGTACTTCCCTGCTGCCCGTATACAAGTCATGAGATCAAGAATCAGTACTATCAAGATGGGCGTAGGAGAATCGCTCTATGACTATTGGGCAAGATTCAAGCTGCTTCTGGCCAAATGCCCGCACAACAGAATTCCGGATCAAGACCTCATCCAATACTTTGTTGCCGGAATGAGAACTCAAGAAATGTATTGGGTGAACGCCGCGTGCGAAGGCTCTGTGCTCAATAAAATGTCCAGCGAAGCCTTCAAACTCTTTCAAGAAATGGCCGAAGAGGCAAGAGACGAGGGAGAGATGACAAGATCTGCTGTTGCGCCCTCCTAATCGGATGATAAGATGGATAAATTATGCAGCACCATAGAGAAGCTATTGAGCAATATAAATCCTGCTCAGGGCACAGTTCAAAAGAAAGCAGTAAAGAGATGCGAGGTGTGCTCAGCCTCGACACACGCGACTTATCAATTCCCTTCACGGTTCGAAGATGAAAATGTGAATATCGTTGGGCAAAAGAGTAATGGATTTGGGCAGAAGAAGTTTGATCCTAATTCTGAGACCTATAATGCGGGTTGGAGGCAACATGAGAATCTGAGATACGGAAATAATCATTACCAGAACGCACCCCAACAGCAACACCATACTCAGCCACGTGATCAGGGCAGAGGCGATTCAGTGAGAGATATAGTAGTAAAAATGGCTACTGAGAATATAAAGGCGCAGCAAAAGAATGATGAATTTAAGATGGAAACAAGAGGTGGATTTAATAATGTTAATTCCCAATTGTCCCACCTTGCCCAAGCTGTCGCCAGATTAGAAAAGAATCAAGGGGTACTACCTGCACCAAGTGGAGGTAAATAAGGCTCAAGTCAATGCAGTGACTTTGAGAAGTGGAAAGGCGCTACCTGAAGCAATAAAGAAACCAGAAAATGAACCTTTTCCAGAAGAAGAACCTGAAACGGACATAGCAGAAGAGGAAGGGGAAAAACAAGAATGTGAGAATAAGAAAAAAGATGCTGCTAAGCTCAAACAGGCCGAGGATCCCACTTATGTTATGAAACCCTCTTTTCCAGGGAGATTGATGAAGGAAAAAGAGAATCAAGAATTGAGCGACATGTTCAATGTATTTAAGAAGGTGGAAATCAATCTGCCTTTGCTCACAACACTCCGATCTATGCCCCGATGTGCCAAATTTCTAAAGGAGTTATGCACCAAAAAGGTCAAATACATAGATGATGCAAAATTCCAAGTTAGCACAAATGTTTCGGCCATTTTACAACCTAATATACCCGCCAAATGTGGTGGTCCGGGCATGTTCTATATTCCTTGTGTTATAGGCACAATGAAGGGTTGAGAAAGCTATGCTTGATTTGGGCGCATCGATAAACGTTATGCCCTTGACGATGTACCAAGACCTTCAGATCGGACCATTAAAATCTACAAGGGTTGCAATCCAACTGGTGGATAGGTCGACGGTGTTTCCTGAGGGCGTACTTGAGGACGTGTTGGTCAAAGTGCAAGACCTCATTTTTTCTGCTGACTTTTATGTATTGGATATGGGCAGATCAAGTTCTAAAGTACATGTGATGCTTTTGGGCCGACCATTCTTAAAGACTGTACGGACTCGGATCGATTGTGATACGGGCAAACTAACGTGTGAATTTTCAGGTGAAACTGTGAGGTTTGACATATACAAAGCAATGAAGCAACCCAGTGATGCCGAGATGGTGAAAAGTGTTGATCATATTGAGAAAATCGTGGAAGAGATATGACCTCAGATCGAAATTGATGGCACCCTTGATGTGGTTATACAAGAAAGGATGACAGAATACTCTGCCATAGAAGAGAGTCCGGAAATAGCCAGAGCTATGAACTACATTAGGGCAGATGCTGTTCGACCCCAGGAGAACGAACCGCTCACTATCCCTACTCTGAGCCCAAAAGACAGGCTAGTTCCATCTTTATAAAGAGCACCTAAGCTAGAACTTAAACCTTTGCCCAAGCACTTGAAGTATATTTATCTCGAGAAAAATGAGACTTTGATAATCAGTGCTGAGTTGACCATAAGAAAAGAAGAAAAAGTACGAGAAGTTTTGGGCCGATACGAGAAAGCAATTGGATGGACTTTGGCTGACATCAAGGGCATAAGCCCAACCGTTTGCATGCACCACATTCTGCTCGAAGAAGATGATGTTCCAGTGAGAGACCCGCAAAGAAAACTCAATCCAGCTATGAAAGAAGTTGTGATGAAGGAGATCTTAAAGCTGTTAGATCTGGGCCTAATATATCCTGTGTCCGACAGTAGGTGGGTCAGCCCAGTTCACGTTGTGCCCAAGAAGTCGGGCATACAAGTAGTTGAGAACCGGAATAAGGAGATGATCGCTATGAAATTGCAAACCAGATGGAGGGTGTGCATCAATTATCGGAAATTGGACCAAAGGACGCGCAAAGATCATTTTCTGTTACCCTTAATTGATGAAATGCTAGAAAGGTTAGTGGGAAATAAATATTTTGGTTTCTCGGATGGATATTTAGGCTACATGTAGATATCGATAGCTGAGGAGGATCAGGGCAAAACCACTTTCACTTGTCCATTTGGAACCTTTGCCTACCGCCCATTTGGTCTGTGCAATGCTCAGGGCACATTTTAACGATGCATGATGAGTATTTTTTCAGATCTGTTAGAGCATTGAGTGGAGGTATTCATGGATTACTTCATTGTTTATGGAAACTCGTTTGACTCATGCCTTGGGAATTTGGAATTGGTACTAAAACGATGCGCCGATAAGAGCTTTGTGCTTAATTATGAGAAAATGTCATTTCATGGTCAGAGAAGGCATCGTATTAGGGCACGTGATATCTGAACAGGGAATTGAAGTGGACAAGGCAAAGATTGATATCATAGCGAAGCTGTCTCATCCGAACTCGATCAAGCAATTGCGAGGATTCCTTGGACATGCGGGATTCTACCGAAGATTTGTGAAGGATTTTGCCAAGGTTGCTCAACCAATGACGTGTCTTTTATAAAACGATGTGACTTGGGACTTCGATGAAGAGTGCAAAAAGGTATTTCATATTTTGAAGGAGAAACTTGTCACTGCTCCGATCATGCAACCCCTATATTGGGGCATGCCATTCGAAGTTATGTGCGATGCGAGTGGATACGCAGTAGGAGCAATCCTTGGGCAAAGGAGATGCAAAGAGACCCACGTCATATACTATGCCTCAAAGACCCTCAATAGCGCACAGTGCAATTATGCGACCACAAAAAATGAGCTTCTGGCTGTAGTATTTGCATTTGAGAAGTTTCGCTCTTATCTCATTAGGGGCAAAACTATAGTCTACACGGACCACGCTGCGCTGAAGTACCTTATGACCAAAAAGAATTTGACGTAGAGATCAAGGACAAAGCCGGAGCTCAAAACTAAGTGGCGGATCATTTGAGCAGAATTATCCAAGAAGGAGATGGTTTGCCCATAAGCGATGCTTTTCTAGATGAGTATCTTTATTATGTCGATCAGAGCAAAGTAGAACCATGGTATGCAGATTTGGTAAACTACACTGCAATGGGCATTTTGCCCAAAGAACTCTCAACATATCAGAAGAATAAGCTAAAGACAGAGAGTCAATTTTACGTATGGGATGACCCATACCTGTGCAAGCAATGCTCTGACCAAATCATCAGAAGGTCTGTGCCCGAGAACGACCAAAAAAACATAATGGATCATTGCCATGCAAAGGAATGCGGAAGTCACTTTGGGCATAAGAGAACAACTCGGAAGATTTACGATTGTAGTTTCTATTGGCCAACGATTTTCAAGGACTGCTATGAGTTGTGCAAATGTTGTGAGCAGTGTCAAAGAGAAGGTAACATTACAAGAAGAAATGAGATGCCCATGACACCCAATCTACCCATAGAAATTTTCGATGTATGGGGAATGTACTTTATGGGGCCCTAGCTCGAGAGGAAATCAATACATATTACTCGCGGTGGACTATGTCTCAAAGTGGGTCGAATAAAGGACAACACAAACCAATGATTCAAAGGTGGTCACCCATTTTTTGAAGACTAACATCTTTTCCAGGTTTGACGTGCCCAGAGCAATAGTGAGCGATCAAGGTACTCATTTCTGCAATACACGATTGAAAATCTTTTCTAGAAGTATGGAGTGCACCATAGGTTGTCTACGCCCTACCATCCGCAGGCAAATAGGCAAGCGGAGCTCTCAAATCGCATCATCAAAACAATTTTGAGAAAGACTACTGGACCTACGAGCAAAGATTGGATTATGCGCCTAGACGTTGCGCTATGAGCATACAAGACTGCCTACAAAACTCCATTCGGGATGTCACCATACCGAATGGTGTTTAGAAATGTTAGGAAATAAACACACAATCACGAAACTGATTACAAGCTGACCAAGCTGAGTACACAGTGTTAGGAAATAACCACACAATCACGAAATCAAAAGACACAAGAATTGTTTACCCAGTTCGATACGATGTGTATCTACGTCTGGGGGCGATGCCAAGCCAGGGATTTTACTATATTTTCAGATACAAATTACAATGAGAGAACATCTATATATATAGCAAACAATTGAGCCCTAATCCCAGTAAAACTAGGAAACCGCGTAGAGCCCAAAATACACTTGTAGAACAGTTGGATCGCCGGAATCTTGGTATGATTCACTTTCTTTCAGGCTCCATACTCCAACAATCTCCCACTTGGAGACTGACACTCCCAAGTTTACATATCTTCTTCTTCTGCTCCCTGTATCCGCTTAGCATCGCCTAGCCTTCTCTTCAAGTTCCAAGGCTAATTGAAGCTATACATAGCTCCAATTTCTCTAAGGTCACTACCTTAGTAAACATGTCGGCTGGATTAGCACTTCCAAGTATCTTCTCAAGTTGCAAGATCTTCTTCTTTAATAGGTGTCGAATGTAGTGATACTTCAACTCCACGTGCTTTGTCCTTGAATGAAACGCCGGATTCTTTGCCAAGAATATAGCACTTTGACTATCACTATAGAGAGTGCTATTCTTGTTCTCCTTCCTAAGTTCACCCAAGAAATTCTGCAACCACACCATCTCCTTGCTTGCCTCCGTCAAGGCTACATACTCAGCCTCCGTAGTAGACAAAGCAACGACCTTCTGCAACTTAGAAGTCCAAGAAATAGCAGTACCACCATAAGTAAACACATACCCGGTTGTACTTCTTCTCCCATCAAGATCATTGGACGCCAAATCTGTATCAACATAACCTACCAGCTCAACACTCTTGCCATTGAAACATAAGGCCTTCTCCGTGGTACCTCTCAAGTATCGAAAAATCCACTTGACTGCTTCCCAATGTTGCTTGTCCGGATCACTCATGAACCGGCTCACTACTCCCACTGCATGCGCAATATCCGGCCTCGTACACACCATGGCATACATTATGCTGCCAATTGCTGAAGCATAGAGAACTTTCTTCATTTCGGCATGTTCCTCCTTTGTACTCGGCGACTCCTTCTTCGACAGCTTAAAGTGACTACCTAAAGATACACTCACCGGCTTCGAATCATCCATGTTGAATCTTTCCAGGACCTTCTGAATGTAAGTGGCCTGCGAAAGATACAATTTCCTTGCCGCCTTATCTCGCTCGATTCTCATGCCCAAAATCTGATTGGCCTCTCCAAGATCTTTCATGGAGAATCGTTCAGACAATTGCTTTTTCAACTTATCCATCTCTTTTGCATCAGCTCCTGCAATCAACATATCATCAACGTATAACAATAGGATAAGATAGCTTTTGTCGAACCTCTTGTAATAGCAACAATGGTCAGCGTGACATCTCTCATATCCAATTTCCAACATGAAACTGTCAAACTTCTTATACCACTTCTTTGGAGCTTGCTTCAAGCCATACAAGCTCTTCTTCAACTTGGATCGCCGGAATCGTGGTATGATTCACTTCCTTTCAGGCTCCATACTCCAACAGGAAAGATGTGTCATCTGCCCATAGAACTTGAGCATAATGCATTTTGGGCAGTTAGCAAGATGAACCTTATTAGGATGAGGCTAGAAAAGGAAGGAAATTGCAACTTAATGAGTTGGAAGAAATAAGGCGAGATGCCTATGACAATGCTGCGCTCTACAAAGAGAGAATAAAAAAAGCACACGACCTCATCATGAAGGAAAATAAGTTTTACTCTGGGCAAAAGGTTCTTCTATATCAGTCCAGATTTAAGCTCATATCAGGTAAGCTTTCGACCAAATGGGAAGGGCCATTTGAGGTTCAGGCTCAATTCCCCAATGGAGCTGTGGAGATAAAGAATCCCAAGTCAGGCAAAACATTCAAAGTGAATAAGCAACGTCTGAAGGCCTATTACGAGTATGACATTGGGCAAAGGGAGGCTCTAGATCTCCCAGCAGGCAAAGATCAGTAAGGCCAGAAGCAAGTACGTCGTGCCACGATGCTAACTGCGGCGCTGACCAGGAGGCAACCTAATGTTTTCTTTATTTTTGTTATTTACCTTTGGGCAAAGTTATTTTCTGTTTTAGCATAACCCTTAGGATAGTTAGTGTTTTTTCTCGCATAGGTATTTCTTCGTTTTGGATGTGCAGGAGTTCAGGGCAGAGAAATATTCCCTGAATTAAGAAGGGATGCATAAATAGGCCCGTCTGGGCAAGGTATCTGTCATTACAGGCAAAGGGATGGAATCTTGGTTAGCAAGTTGTCTTGTCACGTCAGAAACCCAATCCTTAAAAAGTCGATACCTACCCTCTCCCACTACACGCAATCATCACCCCCTCTCTCACTCCCACTACTCATAATTTCAAAAAAACCGCAACCTTCCACCTTTCCAAAAATTTCTCCCTCTGCAAAACAAAACCACCACACCGTCTACAACTACCACCACCACATCCTCCGTCCCCGATTCTCCCTCTCCCATCAATATGGAGGGAATCAATGGAATCGCCATGGAAATTAAAGCCCCCACACTGCTGGAAAAGGGGGCACCGAATACTGAGAGCACCGCAACAGAAGTAGCAGAGCAGGAAGAGAAAACGGCAGCGGAAGCCGAGCAAGCGAGGCCGGCTGCGGATATGACGACGCCGACGGCAGCAGAAACGGAGAAAAGCAGGAAAAAAACGGTGGCGGTCGGGACCAAGGCTGCGGAAGCGAAAGAGGCGGCGGTCACTGCTTCCAAGAAAATGAAGCTTCCGTCGAGTTTAACTGGAAAAAGAGTCCTCCGCGAAGCCTCCGAAGAGGGATCCTCTTTGATAGGAAAATCGTCGACAGACAAGGGAACCACTGATTCCGCTGTCAAAACTCCATCGAATGTGGTGATGATGGGATTCGACGAAGAAGAAGATGTGGACGAGGGAGCTCTCATCCCGAGGAGATAGACACCGATCAATGTCACACCGATCCGTATGCTCAAAGGCCAAGCTTCATCAAAGGCTAAGAGCAAAAGGAAGGGAAAGGAACCAAAAGAGGAAGTTGGTCAGAGGGGAATCGCTACACCCAGAGGGAAAGGAACCAAAAGACGAAGTTGTTCATCTTTAATTCTAATATCGTTTTGAAATGGGTTTTAATCGAAATTGTATTTTCAAATGTATAAAGAAAAATGGTTGTTTAGAGATGCTTAGAAGGTTAGTGTTATGCTATTTTTTTTAAATGTTTCTTAAATTATTAATGTAATTAACTATTTTGTATTTTATATTTGGATTATTTATAATTTATAAATATTATTTATATGTTTATATGTAATTATTTAATAGTGTATTTAAATTTATTTAAGTATATTTTGTGAATTAAATTTTATACTTTATTTTATTGGTAATATTCAGGATAAATTGCCAATTAAATAATTTTTTTTAGTTTAACACGCACATATGACTCGAACTCCCAACCTCTTGGTTGGGGTAGTTCGAATTCTTGTTTAGATTTCTTGATGAGTATGTTTACATATTAGTGTATGATATTTTTATATTGATTTAAAATTTTCTCTATTTTTGTATATTGTAAACTGAAAAATAAATGTATATATTTTAAATGCTTATATTCTAAATGAAGACATATACAAAATATTGGTTATTGGAAATATTATGCACAAAGAAGTATATCATAATACAAATAAAAAATTTAATATTTTATATTTATTAATGTTATTTGGATTGAATGTTTCTTTTTAAAAAGTATTGATGTAATGCATGAATTTTATATTTTATCGTGTTATTCCATAATTAACATATTAGATGATTAATACATTTTATTTGTGATAGACAGTTTTTCGACAACTTTATGTGTAGGGTTGACAATTTTTGACACGACACGATAACCCGACAAGAACCGATACGAAATTAATGGGTTTGGGTCAAGCCTTATCAGGTTTGAGTTCTTATCGGGTCAACCCGATAAAACACTTTTACACTTCAGCGGTTCAGCCGTTCAGCTCCTCTTTAGTCTTTCCCCTTCAGCAGCGCCTCTTTTCCCTTCATCACAGCGGCTGCGGTGCATCTTTCCTCTTCCTCAGCAGCGTGCCAGTGCCTCTTTTCCCTTCATCTTTCAGCAGCGCCTCTAACCCTAGCTCCGTCTCCTCCATCGCAGTTCCCTCATTTGGTTTTGGCTCGGGAGTGGCATTGTCTAGCTCATCCCTGACGCGCGGCTCATCATCTTCCACTTCGACGCTGTCTTCATTATTCGAAGCCGAGGTTCGTACATCTGTGTTGGTGAGATTCTTGCTCAAGCATAATTCTGTGGATGTATTGATTCGAGGTCGAGGTTCGCACTTCTTCAGTGCTTCAAGAATTTTTATTTTTGGTTGTAGACTATTTAAGAATTCACAAAAATATAGACGCACGCAATTACTTTCATTATTAGGAGAAGTTTGAATGCACCTATAGTAGGAGAGTAGAAGAACTCACTTTTTTATTCCGCTGAGTAAGGAGTCCATGGATCATATATTGGTGGAGGGCTACTGACTTTGAAGACATGAATACTTAGATTCCATCATATTAATGAAGAAGAAATTGAGGATGGACTTGGAATCCCCTTAGTAGAGTCCTTTCTTCGCGACT
This sequence comes from Agastache rugosa, assembly GCA_031470985.1. Lineage (NCBI taxonomy): Eukaryota > Viridiplantae > Streptophyta > Magnoliopsida > Lamiales > Lamiaceae > Agastache > Agastache rugosa. Next base: position 13,284,402 of record CM062604.1, read on the forward strand.
CTCATTTTGAATCATAGATAAAGTGAATTATACGATTATTTTTATCAAAATGGAAGTGTTCTATTTTTTTTGGTTGTACAGTAGTGAAAAAGTAAAAATTCAATTGATTTTTTGGTTGATGATTAATAAGATCCAAACAATTACGATAATTTCTTGTTTTTTGTCTATTTTCTCTGCACAGCTTCTGCGCTTACACCATCTGCTTCTCGTAGCTACTTCAGTTTTAATTTACACCACAATTTATATTTTTAACATATCATTTTGCTATTTAATTAGGTAATCGATAACCATGTCCAATTTTGGTGATAACAACAGAGGAGATAACCATGTACAATGGAAGATGATACAATGGAGTCAGAGATACCTGACCAAGACAAAGACAATGAGGAAGGAAATACTGGTTCAAAGCCATTTACGAAGACAACACGTAAAAGGAAACAAAGGTCAGAAGTTTGGCAACACTATGAAACTACTGAACTTGGTGGGGGGTTTAGGGATGCTAAATGCAGATATTGTGGGCATCAATAAGTTAGAATTTCGAGTAAATCTGGGACTGGAAATCTAAAACGTCATACAATTGCTTGTCCAAGAAAGAACACATATGAAGTTGGTGAATTGGTGTCTGGTGGTAATAAATCCAAACTTGATCCTGAACATTTTCGAGAATTATTGTGTCAAGCTATAATTATTCATGATTTGCCTTTTCAATTTATTGAATATGAAGGTATTAGAGCTGTCTTTGAGTATCTAAAGTGGGATATTAAAATAATTACTAGAAATACAATGAAGGCTGATGTCTTAAAAATGTATGACAGAGAGAAGGCCAAGATTAAAACTGTGTTGAATAAAGCACCCGGTAGATTGAGTTTGACTTCTGATTGTTGGAGTTCTATTACCACTGATGGTTATATATCTCTAACATGTCACTTTATTGATGAGGAATGGGTGTTACAAAAGAGAGTGTTGAACTTCTCATTGATGCCATCTCCACATACTGGTGCGGCATTGGCCAATAAGTTGTTTTCTTTGCTTTGTATGTGGGGAATTGAGAATAAAATATTTTCTTTGACTTTGGACAATGCTAGTGCTAATGATGATTGTGCCGAATTGTTGCTAACACAACTGAATTTAAATAATGCACTTGTCTATAATGGCAAATTCTTTCATATTCGTTGTTGTGCGCATATAATAAACTTGGTGGTTCAAGATGGTTAGCGTGATATTGAGAGTGCTGTTGTGAAGGTTCGTGAAAGTGTCAAATTTGTGTGTGGTTCACAAATAAGGAAACAAAAATTCCTAGAGTGTGTAGGCAAGTTATCTCTGTGCAGTAAGAGAGGATTGAGGCAGGATGTGCCAACTTGTCGCAGCCCGGCCTAGAAATTAGATGACATAGCTGGTGGGTCCCACAACTTACACAATTTATGATTAACAAAAGGATTAAGATAACGACCCTGCTATCAGTCAAGAACAAACAAGGCAACTCATGCTCGACAAATCATCAAACTTGGGATAATTAGGACATGCATAACTCGAGATTAATGAAACGAACATTTGATCTCTTTTTAAAAACATGCATATCATCAAATACAATCTCAAATCAGCTCGGAAATCAATAATCTCATCAACCAAATTAATGGCAACAACCATGAAGGAAATGAGCTGATTTTCAGGATCAAGAAAGCAAAATAAAAATCAGTTGTAATAAGACTGAAACTTTCAATATAACAACAACTGTGATATAGATAATTAGGTCGGTTAGACTTCAAAATAAGATAACAAACATAGTTCAAGACTTCAGACTTCAACACCTCATCAAACTTATGCAAATCTCAACATCATAATCTTGCAGCGGAAAAACGAGAGAATATATGTATGAAGACATATATTCTAGGTTCTAAACTAATCATAAATGACTCTTATCAAACGAAACAATCACATCAACAACAACAACAACAAGTCCGCCAGCACACGATCATCTTCATCCCAACTAACCTGCACATTTTAGAAATAATAGGCGGGGCTGAGTACATAGTAATCAGTGGACACATGCCAAGATAATTTGAAAACTTACTGAATACAACTTTAATTTGGACTTGCCGGAAGACATAGCACAATTCAAACTTGTGCATGTTCAAAAGAATATATAAATATATATATATATATATATATATATATATATATATATATATATATAAGAGTATGTACCGTGTCTACAATAAAATAGTGCTGAGAAGTAGGCCTCCTTCTCAAACACTTGTAATCGTCCACTCCTTTCGGAAGGCTCCCTATTACAAAATAGTGTACACAAATCCTACCTTGCGTTGGACCGAATTCGTCTTTCTTTGATAGACGGTATCATACAAAACTTTAAACATTTGGCAAGCCAATTACTTGAAAGCATCACGCATATATATAATCATATATATATAGCATTCATCATTTCTTGGTTTAGAAAGCCCACCTGATAACTGAAGCTTTGGACTTATCCTTTATCGATTCTGAATCCTCGGATTCACTTCCACTCGATTCTTCATTCGAAACTGAATTTACGAATTCCGAACGAGAATTAACCACTATCGAATAAACGAATTCGATATTCTTAACTTCTAATTTACTTTGAAATTCTACGTCGAAACTCGAGAATTTCTAACTTAACTTCTTAAACTCTCTTACTCTATCTTAACTCATCATTAATCATCAAACATCAATCAAAATCACACTTAACATAACCATACATTAATTAATATTCATCATAATCGACAAAGTCGATTTTAATCAGTCTAACGGACTCAGAAAATTCTTAAATTAAGTCCACTCACATTTTCCAACATTATGAACATAATTACACATTTACTTCACACATTCGACTCGATTAAACATATAGACTCCCGACTCGGGAAATTCAATCAAAAATAGAAATTCTTTATTACTTTGAATTAAACTCCCAGAAAATCACACAATACTTTATTTTTAATGAGAAGTTCATAAATGCAATTAATTTATTAATAAAAATTTAATTAATATTTTATTTTATTTTATTAATTTTCGGTTCTTTTTATTTTATTAATTATAGAATTCTTTTCTCTTCATTTTAATTTCTAGCATGCTCATATGATTAACATAACTCATTTCTTCGATTAATTTCATTTAATTAATCACCAATTTATCAACCCTAATTTAAGAACCCTAATTTCAATTTTCTAGGGTTTTTAGGGTTAATCAAGTTCGATTTTGATTAATTCTTGATTAATCAAACATCATTAATATCATATAACGTTAAATCATTCATCAACTACATCATATAACATCAACATATTAAACCCAAATTTTATTCTTCATATTTTCGACTTTTTCATAAAATGAAAAAGGATTGAGATTTCATGCTCACTTCCAACATGAAACATGCTTAAAATAATTAGTTAAACTCATTTTTAACATCAAATTAAGCATACAATTCATGGATCAAAACTTGACCATTTCTTCAAAACTTTCGAAAATATGAAAAAGTAGGGCTAGGGTTTGATTCTCATGCTTTAATCACATAAATCATCATATAAATATCAAATAAGCATCATACTATGAAATCAACATTATCCAATCACTTCTTCAATCTCTTCCCAAATTTTCGAAAATATATATATATATATATATATATATATATATATATATATATATATATATATATATATAGAAAGGGAAGATTTCAACCATGGAAATTGAGCTAAGAACTTGAAAGATCAAAGTTCTATTCTTACTTAATTGATTGGAGATGATTTGCTAAGCTTGGATCTTGATTCTTGGATCTTGAACAAACACAACAATGGAGGAAAGTGATATATGTATATATGTGTGTGTATGCTGTCGAGAGAGATGAGAGAATGAGGGAGAAGGTGGGTTTTATATATAGAATTAGGAATAAATATTTAATATTTAATAGTTAAGTTAATTAATTGCTTAATTAATTAATTAATAACTAACAAATCTTCAATTAAACCTTAAACTTCTCAACATAGGAATTTAATTTAGGGTTTCACGATCCCTAGATAAAAATCTCATAGAAAGAGTCGGAGATTCGAAATATTTTCAAATCGACCGAAACTAAAATTTTAAGTGATAAATCACGCAGAAATTTACTTAAATAGATTAATTTCTATTTTCAGTCAATTTATGACCAAACATTTATCACTTATTGATAAATGTAAAAACTTCTTCGTTTCGGATTAACCAAGACGATATAATTTAATTAAAACTCATTTTTACGGCAAAATATATCTGCCAGATAAAATTTTCGAAAACGAAAAATTTTTCTTTCACTAAAATCTTATCTTTCTTACTAAATTAATAATTTTTAATACGCAAGAAAGACGGGATACTACACAACTAGGTGAAATTCTACATTTTTTATGCTTGATAGTGCTTTGTACTATAAGAGAGCTTTCATGAACTTTCAACTAAGTGATCCAACTACAAACATTGTCCCTCTTCGGCTTAATGGGATAAAATTGAAAAGATTCGGGGTTTCTTAAGTTTATTTTATGATGTATCAAACTTATTTTCTGGAAGTAAGTATCCAATAGAGGTGTTCACGGGCCGGTTCCGGTTCGGAACCGGGCCCGAAACCGCCGGTTCCGGTTCGGAGAAATTGGAACCGGAACCGGCCCACCACATACCACAGTTCCGGGTTGGAACCGCCGGTTTAGGGCCCGAACCATTTTTTTTTAATTGAAATGAAACACATAAATCATCAATGTAATGTATAAGATCGAAATAGAATAATATATGTCTTCATTTATAACAATGTGTAATCAATTACAAATGGAAATATATTATTATTTAAAACTCGAAATCCTAAAACCGTTGGAATTTACAAAGTTTGAAAACTCAAGGGGCCGAGCCTCGTTAAAACCTTCTTGGCGAAAACCCAATGGGAAAAATACCAAGTAAGGAAAAAGAGTACTCGTCTAAAATTATTTAGGACTACCCGTTGATGTCGGTGTCAAAGTCCCAATCATCTTCAAATTCATCGGTTTCAGTAGTGGCTATAGAGTCGGTGTCTGTGCTTTCGGCCTCGGTTGTGCTTATGGGATACTGCGCAAATATTTCATTCCAATTATTTTCTTGTTCACGCATTTCAGCCAATGTATAATCTTTGAGTAAAACTTGAGCTTCTAGGTTTCTTGGCGTCATCACCGATCTTCTTTCATCGAGCACGTAGCCTCCAACACTGAAAGCTTGTTCCACCGAGACTGTTGATGCTGGAACGGCTAAGTTCTCTCTCGCCATCATTGCTTAAAATCGGGTATTGGTTTTGCCTCCTCGACCACCATTGCAAAACATCAACATCATTTGGCCCTTCACCTGCTAAATCTGTACTTTTGGGTTCGCTAAGATAGATATCAAGTTCACTGCTTATATTACTACCCGTGCCCTGATTTTGAAAGAAACTTTGAAGTGTTTGTGCAGCTACAGAACTAGAATCTATTCCTAGATTAAAAGAGCTTCTTGGTCTTTGACTAGGCCAAGATGATGACCCTCTATCCGAATACTTAGATTCATATTCTTTAAAAAGACCACTCAATGTCGTATCTAGAGAAGTTTTAACAGATGCAATATTAGGCAATTCAAAAGAGTCTTCACCACGCTCACCTACCCTCCAAATGTCATTTCACGAAGATAATTGTAATACAAGTCTAATAGACCACAAACCCCTTCTAATTTCATAGAGGGATCTAAACATTTTGCAATCAAAAAGACATCGGGAATATAAGTAAAATATTTCAACCATTTAATGACCATCATAGTTATAGAATCCTGCAACCTTGGGTTAGTACTGCATATTAAGAATTCAAGAACGATAACAACACAATGATATAGTACACCACATGAAGTAGGATAATAAACTCCAGATAAATCTTTAGTTGCAGTTTCAAAAACTTTTAAGAGTGCAATCAGACCTGAGCATTCATCCCAATAAGAAGGCAATAAGAACATGTTGCTAACATCAGTTGAAAAGAAATCACATAATAAATTCTTATATTCAGAAGTTGCTGCCAACATTTCATAAGTATAGTTCCATCTAGTGCATACATCAATGTTAAAACTCTTACTTTTTCCAGTTTTTTGCTTACAAAATTTTAACCAATTTCTGTGTAGCTTAGCTTTATCCCTTAACATGGCAACACATTTTCTAATAGGCGTAATTGAACCTTCTAATTGCTTTAATCCATCTTGCACACGTAAATTTAGTATGTGACATATGCATCTAGTATGAAAATATTTTCCTCCTAAAGTTGGATTACATGCAGCAATTAGAGCAGGCACACTTGCAGTATTAGCAGATGCATTATCAAAACCGATTGAAAAAATCTTAGAGGTTAATCTAAATTGATTCAACACTTTTATAATGCAAAGAGCAATGTTTGCAGCAGTATGAGTACAATTAAACTTCCTAAAACAAAGTACGCGTTTGTTCATACACCAATTCGGATCAATCCAATGCACAGTCATTCCAAGATATGAATTTTGTTGCCAAACACATGACCAAATATCAGAACAAACAGAGACTCTATATGGCAGCTTAGCAAACATGTCTCTTAATGCTTTTTTATATCTAATAGATAATTTAGCAATTGTCCTAGTCATGGTACTTCGTGAGATTTTTTTAGCTTGTGGATTATATGCTTTTTTCATGGAATTTTCAAAACGCATGCTATCGGCAAATTGGAAAGCAAGAGATTCAGTAGCAACAAACTTAGCTATCACTTCTCTAGCTACTATATCATTATACTTAAATAAAGTGAGTTCATTACCTTGCGTGAAGTTTAGTTGTGTTTGAGTTTCTTGTTGTGTACCTTTTTCTTGATTGTCGCAGCCCGAACCTCGATATTAGATGTCAAGGCCGGTAGGTCCCACGACTTACACAATTTATGATTAACAAAGGAAATTAAGATAGCGACCCGGCTATCGTTCAAAAGAATAACCATACTTAACATGTCGCAGCCCGAAACTATTACCTACTGGGCTCATCATGAATTACCCAATGGATCGGCCAATTTGGATTTACTCAACTAACTAACAGTGAATTACTATTTGGACTGATCATTGGAATTACTATTGACTCGGCCATTGGACCCAGTCATTGGAATTACCAGTGACTCAATAATGGATTTACTGTGGACCCGTCATTGGAATTACCAATTGACTCGGCCATTGATTTACTCAGTGGACTCCATTGGAATTACCCAGCTGACTCAGCCAGCTGGATTTACCACTTTAGAATAATGTGACATATATGACTCGAGACGATCAATTGAAATCAATAGGACATATATATCAATAAACACAACTTGAATTACTTGGAATCAAAAGACCTGATCAACCAAATAATCGACAATTGATCAAGAAGATGATATAATGACTTGAGGATCAAGAAAACAAGATAAAGAAAAATGTTTCGAGTTCGACAAAGCTTCATGGAATAGAGGTTTTATTTAAATACATATCAAAACTAAGTTTCACGCAATTGTGACAAAAGAGTTCGAATATCAAAACATAGATCGACTCTAGGGTTTAAACAACTTCATCATAATTAAAAAAAAAAATCATCTTAACATGGCAGCGGAATACGAAAGACTATATGTATGACGACATATAATCTAGGCTCTTTATTTTTTTAAAAATATTAACAACAACCAACATCCATCCATCCTCGTCATCTGCATCCCTGCTAACCTGCACGTTTTAGAAATAACATGCGAGTGAGTACTACGTACTCAGTGAACACATGCCGAAAACATTTGAAAACTTTGCTGAATACAGCTATATATGAAAACTTGCCGGAAAACATAATACGAGGATTTTCTGAAAACAACTCGTAAAATGCTAAAAATACTTTCTTTTTAAAACTCATTTGTCTGCAGACATCTATAACAGTATGAACCATATCTACAAATAAATAATGGTGATGAGAAAGAGGCCTCTTTCTCAATCACTTGTAATCGGCATATCAAGGAAAGGCTCACGATTATGAATAATCGGCCTATCAAAGAAATGCGCACGATTACTAATGTGTACACAGATTTCACCTTGCGTGAAACCGAATTCGTTTTTCTGAAGTAGATGGTAACATACTTAAACATTTTTAAAATCATTTGGCAAGTATCAAAACTTTGTAAAACATACGATATCATACTTTTCACATATTTTAGTTTAGAAAGCCCACCTGATAAACTTAAGCTTTAATACTTGTAGCCCTTTTTACTTCACGTTTCTGCTCCCGCTTCCGCTTGCTCCTTTAATCGAAACGGAATAACGATTTTAGAACGAGAGCTTTTATCGACTAACGACTTCGATATCCTTAACGAAATTCTATTCGAATTTCTACGTCGCAACTTGATGAAATTCGAGAATTCCTATCTTAACTTTTCAAACGTTCTTAATCTATCTTAATCTATCTAAATTCTTCATTAAGCATCAATATTAATCAATTCTCATACAACATTAACTCAATTAAACATATAAATTCCCCAAATCGGGAAAATCAACCATAAATAGAAAAATCTTTATTTCTTTGAATTAAATTTCCATAAAATTTTATAATACTTAATTTTTATTAAGAAGTTCATAAATGCAATTAATTTCTTAATTAAAATTTTATTAATATTTTATTTATTTATTTTAAATTTTCGGTTATTTCAAAATTAATATTTCTTTAATTATTTTCTCTTCTTTTTAATTTCTAATATACTTAATTTTCATCTTAAGCTCATTTCTTCATTTAATTTCATTCAATTAAGTATTAATCTTTCAACCCTAATTTATATTCTTATTTAATCGGTTATTTTCTCAAAATGAAATTGGTTGGAAATTTTTAATTATTCCAACATGAAACATTCTTAAAATACTTAACTAAACTCATTTATATCATTAAATCAATCATATAATTCATGTATTCATTATTTCCCATTTTCTTCTCATTTTCGAAAATTGCCAATTGATAGCTAGGGTTTTCCATGCTTAAATCTAATTACATATTTGATCTTATAATCATATTCTAAGCATAATTCATGAAGAACAAATCATCATTCAATGCATGAATTAAAATTTAGCATTTTCTTCTAAATTTCGGTTTTCATGCAACTTAGGGTTAGGGTTTTGATTTTTCTAATTTAATCACACAAATCATCATATAATTATGATATAAGCAACATACCATAAGATCAATATCATCTAAACACTCCTCCATTTCTCCCCAAAAATGTCGAAATAAAAATACATGATGAGAGTTATTCATGCATCATCTTAAGCTAATAATTGATCATCTAACATCTTAAAATCATCATATAAATAACATATGAAGGCATGAACCACATCTACCAATTTCTACAAATTCTCCCCAAAATTTCGACACATATATATATATATGATCTTCCACCATGAACATGAATTAGGAGCTTGGAATAGATGAAATTAATCTTACTTAGCTACTTTGAGAAGATGACTTTGGTCTTGGAAGCTTGGATGATGATCAACAATGGAGTTGTGTGTGTGTTTGAGAGTGAGATCGAGAGAGAGATGGAGAGATTGAGAGAGATGGCTGCTATGTGTGTGTGCGTGTGGAATGAGAGAGTGAGATATCTATACATATATTAGTTATAACCCTAGGTTTAGATGTATAGGGTAGCTTATTATAAAATTAAAACTTAATAGCTAAGTTTTGGTTAATTCATTTAATTAGTTATTAATTCAAATAATTAATAACTAATTAATCTTCTAATAACTCTCTAATTTCTCAACACAGTAATTAAGATTAAGGTTTCACGAACCTTAGATAAAAATCTCACAGAAAGAATCGGAGATTTGAAGCATTTTCAAATCGACCGAAACTAAATTTTTAAGCGATTAATTACGTAAAATTTCACGTAATTAAATTAAATTCTTCTTCTTGTCAATTAATGACTAAACATTTATCATCTATTGATAAATGTAAAAACTTCTTCGTTTCGGATTAACCGAGACGATAAAAATTAATTAAAACTCATTTTTCGGTAGAATATATCTGCCGGATAAAATTTTCAGAAAGAAAATCTTTATTTTACTAAAATTCTTGTCTTTCTCAGAAGATTAATTATTTTAATTACTTAAGAAAGACGGGATACTACATTCTCTCCCCCTAAGAATAAATTTCGTCCCGAAATTTGCTTACCTCTCGGAAGAGTTCGGGATACTTTTCTCTCATTTTGCTTTCTAACTCCCATGTTGCTTCTTCTAGTCCATGATGCCTCCATTTGATTTTTACTGACGCGATCGACTTATTTCTAAGCTGTTGGACCTTCCGATCCAAAATCGCTTCAGGTTTCTCTTCATAACTGAGATCTGGTTCAAGGACTACTTCTTCTCGACGAATGACGTGCTTAGGATCAAACATATATCTCCGCAACTGAGATACATGAAACACGTTATGTGAATTTCCAAAACTTGGCGGTAAAGCTAGCTTATATGCTACTTGACCTATTCTTTCCTAATTTCATATGGTCCTATGTAGCGAGGCTTAAGCTTTCCTTTAACACCAAATCGTTGAATTCCTCTTGAAGGCGAAACTTTCAAGAAAACTTTATCACCCATATTGAATTCTAATGCTGATCTTCTGATGTCAGCATAAGACTTCTGACGGTCTTGCGCTTCTTTAATTCTTTGCTTGATTTGACGCACAATCTTTATCATTTCTTCCACTGAATCAGGCCCTAATATTTTTCTCTCGCCCACATCATCCCAATGGAGCGGAGATCTACACTTCTTTCCATAAAGGGCTTCGTAGGGCGCCATGCCAATCGTCATTTGATAACTGTTGTTGTAAGCAAATTCAACAAGAGGTAAAATTTGCTCCCATTGACTTCCTCGATCTAAAACAACAGTTCTCAACATATCCTCCAAGATCTGAATGGTTCTTTCTGATTGACCATCCGTTTGAGGATGAAAAGCCGTACTGAAGTTCAATTTGGTACCTAATTCTTCTTGCATACTTCTCCAAAAATGAGAAGTAAATTTTGAGTCTCGATCCGAAGTGATCGACTTAGGTACTCCGTGCAACCGCACAATTTCTCGCACGTACAGCTGAGCTAACTTATCTGCGCTATAAGTTATGGGAATAGGTATAAAGTGTGCAGATTTTGTCAATCTATCCACTATTACCCATATCGCTGTATTTCCTCGTTTGGATCTAGGTAACCCAGTTACAAAATCCATGGTAATTTTATCCCATTTCCACTCTGGAATATCTAAAGGTTGTAGCTTCCCATAGGGTCTCTGATGTAATGCCTTTACTTGCTGACAGGCTAAACATCTTTCCACAAAAGAAGCTATGTCTCTTTTCATTCCTTCCCACCAAAATGTTTGTTTCAAATCTTGATACATTTTGGTACCTCCAGGGTGAGCTGAATAAGGAGTTTCATGAGCTTCGCTCATGATTTCATTCCTTAATTCTTCATCATTCGGCACACAAACTCTTCCTCGATACAGGAGAACATTATCTCCTGCCTCCTTAAAATTTTCATTTTTCTCTTGACGAATTTTCATTCGTAACTTTTCCAATTTCTCGTCTTTTCTTTGAGCATTGGAAATTCTCAATCTTAAATCTGGAATTATTTCCATAGCTGCAACCATTTGCTCAACAGATTGCGGAGGTAGAATTACTTCTAACCTCGCTTCTTCGAAACTCTTAATGAGTTCTTTCTCTTGAGTTAGAAGAAATCCAAATTCCGATTTTCCTTTTACGCTTAACGCATCAGGCAACTACATTTGCTTTTCCTGGATGATAGGAAATTTTACAATCGTAGTCTTTAACTAACTCGAGCCATCTTCTTTGTCTCATATTTAATTCTTTCTGCTCAAAGAAATATTTGAGACTCTTGTGATCTGTGAAGATTTCACATTTTGTTCCATAAAGATGGTGTCTCCAGAGTTTTAAAGCATGTACTACTGCTGCTAGTTCCAAATCATGAGTTGGATAGTTTATTTCATGAGGTCTAAGCTGTCTAGAAGCATATGCAATAACTCTTCCTTCTTGCATCAGGACACAACCTAATCCGTTCTTTGATGCATCTGTGTAAACAGCATAATCTTTATCCGAATCTGGAACTGATAGCACTGGGGCAGTGGTCAATCTCTTTTTAAGTTCTTGGAAACTTTCCTCACATTCTTCTGACCACTTGAATTTTGATTCTTTCTTTAGGAGATGGGTCATTGGCTTAGCTATTTTGGAGAATCCCTCGATAAATCTCCGATAGTAGCCTGCTAGACCTAAGAAACTCCTAATTTCATGTGGTGTGGTTGGAGCTTTCCATTCCTGAACTGCTTGTACTTTTGAAGGGTCAACTTTGATTCCTTCAGGAGATACAACATGTCCAAGGAAATGTACTTCTCTTAGCCAAAATTCACATTTACTAAATTTTGCATATAATCTTTCGGTTCTCAACCTTTTCAGAACAGTTCGTAGATGTTCCTCGTGTTCTAATTCATTCTTTGAATACACGAGAATATCATCAATAAAAACTACGACAAACTTGTCCAAGAATTCATGGAATACTCGGTTCATGAGATCCATAAATACGGCTGGAGCATTTGTCACACCAAATGGCATTACTACAAACTCGTAGTGGCCATATCTTGTTCTGAAAGCTGTCTTGGAAATATCTTCTTGCTTGACCTTCAATTGGTGATAACCAGATTTCAGATCAATCTTCGAGAATACACTTGCTCCTCTGAGCTGATCAAATAGATCATCTATTCTCGGCAAAGGATATTTGTTTTTCAAGGTTAATTTGTTTAATTCTCGGTAGTCGATGCACATCCTCAAACTACCATCCTTCTTTTTGACAAACAGAATTGGTGCTCCCCACGGAGAAACACTAGGTCTAATGAAACCTAGGTCAAGTAACTCTTGCAGTTGAATTTTCAATTCTTGCAACTCCTTTGGAGCCATTACGTATGGTGACTTGGAAACGGAGCCGATCCTGGTTCAAGATCTATTGTGAACTCTACTTGCCTATCTGGTGGCAATCCTGGCAAAACTTGTGGAAATACGTCTTGAAATTCTTTTACTACAGCTACATCTTCAATGCTGCTCTCCTTATCTTCCTTCTTGTTGAGATAGATAAGATATGCTTTCACATCTTTCTTTTTCAACACTCTCCTTGCTTGAACTGCCGAAATAATCGGCGATTTCTTACAACTTCTTTCTATCCCGAAAAATAGAGTTGGTTCCTGACCAGGCATATGAAATGAAATTTGCCTTTGCTTGCATTGAATGCTTGCAAAATTCTCGGTCAACCAATCCATTCCCAAGATAATATCTATATCCCACATTTTAATTAAATTTAGGGTTTTCGCTAACATCTTAAGAGATCCTAATTCAATCTCTATATTAGGACAGATGCGAGTAACTGAGGTAGATTTACCTAACGGTGTTGTTACTCTCAAGTCTTGACTAGCACGTTCTACTTTAAGACCAAGATTATCTACGCATGCATCTGATATAAATGAATGCGATGCACCAGTATCAAATAAAATTATAACAGGTATGTCATTTAATTGACCCATACCTGTCAAATTTCCTTGATCTTTGTCGAACGGCTTCTGATCAAGAGCAAAAACCCTTTGATATTGCTGCTGGGGTTCCATTCTCAAATGCTGGGGTTGCTTTTGCTTTTGCTGGAATCGCGGCCCTTGGCGATTCCGTTGCTGCTGCCGTTGCTGAGGAACAACTTCTATTGCCTTCAATCTCTGAGGCGGGTTCTGAGATGTTCTATTCCCTCCTGCTCCTTGCAGTTTAGTTGGGCACTGATACGAATAATGACCAACTTGACCACAAGTATAGCAGCTATTACTTCCAGCCTTGCATATCCCTTGATGCATCTTGCCACACTTGGAACATGGAGACATTCCTTGATAAGTTTGAGATGAACTGCCTTGATTGACGAAAGGCTGTTTGAATCGTCCTTGATTAAATTGCTGCTGTTGATGACGTTGTTGTCCTTGCTGTCCTTGCCAGGGCTTCTTACTAGGTTGACTTCCAAAATTCCATTTTCGTTTCGACTTTGGTTGAACATTGCGGATTTGTCACTTTATCCTTTGGGGTTTGAACTTGTGTGGCTGCTGAAGTCTGAGAAGACTTATCTGGCTGCATTGCCAATTCCATATCCAAAGCTCTGTTTAAAGTCTCGGCATACGACAATGCACTTTGACTAGCCAGAACGATTCTTATTTCCTGCCGAAGACCTGCTCGGAAGAGTTCAGCCATTTTTCTCGTCTGTGTCCACCTTATCTTGAGCAAAACGTGCCAAATCACAAAATTCGCGATCATAGTCGGCTACTGACTTCTTACCTTGCTTGAGATTAGCAAACTCATTCTCCTTCTGCTTTCGATAACTTCGAGGAACGAATTTTTCGAACAAAACATCCTTAAATTGTTCCCACGTCAGGTTCTCCAGTTGTTCAGGGGTATATGCCCTTTGACGAGCTTCCCACCAGTAATCCGCAGATCCCTTGAGCTGATAAGACATGCATGTTAGACGTTCTTGATCCGTACATCGAAGAAAACGGAAAATTCTTTCCAGCGCACGTATCCACTCTTCGGCTTCTGAAGGACTTCCTCTTCCATCGAGAGTTGGAGGATTTTGCCGCAAAAATAATTCTTCTATTCTCCTTTCAGGTTGAGGAGGTGGTGGGGTAGGTTCTCTTTCGTTTTCATTTTCAACCCTTCCTCGACCTCGGCCTCTTGGTCTACCTCTTGGCGGCATTTTCTAATTAACCAGGATTTTCATTCGAATTATTCTTTCTTTCTAACAAAATCTTATTCCTTAATAAAAATTCTTCTTTCTTTGAAAGTATTTTAAGGGAAATAAATTTTTATAGGTTTTTAGAATTTAGAAAAATTTTCTTATCACCTTTTTAATGCATAATATACTCATCGTACTTTTAATGAATCACACCATTCATACTCATCACTATTCATGCTTATCAAAACTTTCAATTACATCTAACAGGCTCATACTATTTAATGAATCAACAATTCATTCATTATTATAATCACAAAAATATTTCAAGAACATATATTTTTCATACTTATCTTTGCTAAGTAAAATTTAGCTAATATTTCAAGGAAATAATAGCATCATCTTGGCATATAAACTTTATCATAACTTTAATGAATCAAAAGATTCACGCTTATCATCAAATAATCACTAAAAAAAAATAATTTTCCAATAGTAATTATTATATATATATATTTATTTGCTAAATTTAATTAGCTCTTCATTCTTTATAATCAAGAGATGAATAATATCATCTTGATGTATAAACTTCCTCATAAATCTCTTTTGAGATGATCTACTTCATCTTAACATTTTTCCTAACTAATGATTACGAACTAAGCTAACGATAACGAATAATTAATGAAACGAATAAAATGAACGACGCACTAAACTGATAATAGTCGAATAATGAACGAAACGATTAACTAACGAAGAATGAAATGAACTACAACGAAACGAACTACGAACAAAATAAACGAAGAATGAACAACTACGAACGACAACGGAATGGACGAATAAACCCCGGCGCTGGATCGAACTATCTCGTGCTAAGATCGCCGTCCCGCGCACAGACGTCGCGCGGCCAAGAAAAGATTCTTTCATGCGCGCGCGACTTGACCTCCGGCGGATTGTCCCGCGCTACACCAACCCGCGCCCAATGCTGAAATTGTCGTGGGGCTGGCGCGCCGCGCGCTGTGGTCGCGTCTGTTGC
This sequence comes from Agastache rugosa, assembly GCA_031470985.1. Taxonomy (NCBI): domain Eukaryota; kingdom Viridiplantae; phylum Streptophyta; class Magnoliopsida; order Lamiales; family Lamiaceae; genus Agastache; species Agastache rugosa. The sequence continues at coordinate 13,300,203 of CM062604.1, forward strand.
CGGTACTCAGCTGGACCCAATCAGCTGAAATTACGACTCGGCCCATTGGAATTACCCAATTGGACTCGATTCGTTTGGATTTACTCGTGACTCGGCCAATTTGGATTTACCCAATTTGGACCCGGTCAATGGAATTACCAGTGACTCAATGGAATTACCCAATTGGACTCGATTCGTGGATTTACTTGACTCGGCCAATGGAATTACCAATGGACTCGATTCGATTTGGATTTACTCGACTCAATGGAATTATTTGGATCAATTTGGAATTACCAATGACTCAATAATGGAATTGTTGGACCCATCAATTGGATTTACTCAATCGACTCACATTGGAATCTGTTGGACCCATCAATTGGATTTACTCAGTGACTCGATTGGATTCCGCAGCCCGATGCCGGTTCGACGCTTTGTCTTGTTTTCTTCATCCGGGCTTTTAATCGGTCTTTTTCCATTCCTTAAACCTCACTTCTTTACTTTAACTTCTATTATCTAAACCTCAGTCAATTTGGATTCACTCGTGAATTACCTGACTCGGTCCACTGGATTTACTCATTGGACTCGATCGGCTCGGTTTTCTACTGGCTTTTTTTTTCAGTTAGCTTTGATTTTCCAGCTGATCTTTGCTCAACTTACTTCTTCATTTAGTAGGAAAATTTGCCTCTTTGAGGACTTTTACAAAAGGTAGGGAATTATTTACACCCAAAAATTCCCTATATGAACCGTGATTTTCTAACATCACGCAAAATGTTCTTATCGGAGCGGAATTCTACGTCGCTTCCGATTCGCTATTCTATCATATTATGCTTCTATGTACAAGAACTTATTTACAACATAATTGTTAAAAGTTGTTCGTTTACTAGTCTATTACATATATTTACATCATTATCTTCCCGACACTTCCCTTCACTGCTCATCCTCTGACGGATCCTCTTCTTCTTTCTCCTCTTCGTCGTCTCTCGGATCCTCCTCACTTGGATCTTCTTCTTCCGTTTCCGTGCTCTCCTCTGCCCTCTCCACTCCGTCCAAAGTCACACGAGGGGCATAAGTAATATCCTCTCCCGGCGACGGCCTAAAGCTAGGCTGAAAACTTAAATGAGTAAATGGTATTCTACGGAGGTGGAAGTATCCTTCGGTTGGTCCAACTTCTGGATCAACGTTATCCTCGTCACTATCATAGTGACGTGGTCCAGAGGTGCTAGCCACATTAGGGTCAAAAAGAATGGGCTGGGCTTCAACTATGGCATCAAGCTCTGAAGAATTCAAAGCTTGCAATGTTTCAACAGAAGGATCATTTGGAACTTCCTCAACAAAAGAAGCTGAGGCTACGCCGTTAGGCAAAACAGAAGGCTCAGGAACAAAGGTTTGAGTCTGGATTTGGGAGGGAGACGAAACATAACCATTTTCCAATGGCTCAACAAGAAAAGAGTTAGTATCAAATCCATTGTTTCCATGGATGGGAGAAGCAATAGGTTCGTGGATTTTACGGAGGATTCGATCCGAGAATAGGGTAATCTTGGGGCATGAGATTTTGTAAACCAAACTCACCAACAGGAATCAATGGCTGAAATGGTCCAGGAGGTGGGTACGAAAAACACATATATTGAGTACTAATTGCAGCTATGAACGCTCTGCAATCTCCAAACAAGACACCATCCCAAAATTGGGGAGTAACGTACCTTGCAGCAATCGATGCCGCCCACTCCTGCCAATCCTCAGGAAGTAGAGGAACTAGCCTAACTATACCAATAACTCCCGAGATATTTGATTCATGGATGTCCATCCAAACTCTATGGTACCGAGCTAAAAACTCTGCTAGGGTTTCTGTGTAGCTCATGTGTATGTGGTGGAATTCAATCATCGCTGCTACGCTTCTAGAGTTGGACATCCTATAAAAGAAAAATTTAAATAATCAACTAAACTGAAATTACGAATAGTCTTGAGAATCCACTGTCTCAACATACTCAATGTCGCTTCCAAAAGGGTGTTCTGGGCTCATGTTACATTCCACAGATAAATACTCAACTTGCTTGCACAACTGATCCATTATCTCGCTTATGATCGATCACTAACAACCAATCACATTAGAGGCTAAAACATAACAATTATATATACTTTCAACTTCCAAATTTTATAACTAGAAACATTTGAAATTCGTACCTGGATAGCTGGATGAGATGAGAGATACTGGACTTCAGTTGTTGTTAAAAACTAACTAGTCTAGGAATTCAAACCAGACTAGACTTTCAGAAAACAACTTGGAGCAGAAGACATTGCTCTAACTAGTCTAGGATTTCAAAATAGACTAGATTTTAAAAAAATTTATTCAGAGCAGTCAGACCTGCTCTGATACCACTCTGTCGCAGCCCGAACCTCGATATTAGATGTCAAGGCCGGTAGGTCCCACGACTTACACAATTTATGATTAACAAAGGAAATTAAGATAGCGACCCGACTATCGTTCAAAAGAATAACCATACTTAACATGTCGCAGCCCGAAACTATTACCTACTGGCTCGATTGAATTACTCACTGACCCAATTGGATTTACCTCGACTAACCCAACCAAATGGAATTACCCAAATGGACCTGGGCCATTGGAATTACTCAAATTGACTCCAATTGGATTTACCCAAATTGGACCCGATCAATGGAATTACCTTGACTTCAATGGATTTACCCAAATTGGACCTAATTTGAATTACCAAATTGACTCAACAATTGGATTTACCACTTTAGAATAATGTGACATATATGACTCGAGACGATCAATTGAAATCAATAGGACATATATATCAATAAACACAACTTGAATTACTTGGAATCAAAAGACCTGATCAACCAAATAATCGACAATTGATCAAGAAGATGATATAATGACTTGAGGATCAAGAAAACAAGATAAAGAAAAATGTTTCGAGTTCGACAAAGCTTCATGGAATAGAGGTTTTATTTAAATACATATCAAAACTAAGTTTCACGCAATTGTGACAAAAGAGTTCGAATATCAAAACATAGATCGACTCTAGGGTTTAAACAACTTCATCATAATTAAAAAAAAAATCATCTTAACATGGCAGCGGAATACGAAAGACTATATGTATGACGACATATAATCTAGGCTCTTTATTTTTTTAAAAATATTAACAACAACCAACATCCATCCATCCTCGTCATCTGCATCCCTGCTAACCTGCACGTTTTAGAAATAACATGCAGGGCTGAGTACTACGTACTCAGTGAACACATGCCGAAAACATTTGAAAACTTTGCTGAATACAGCTATATATGAAAACTTGCCGGAAAACATAATACGAGGATTTTCTGAAAACAACTCGTAAAATGCTAAAAATACTTTCTTTTTAAAACTCATTTGTCTGCAGACATCTATAACAGTATGAACCATATCTACAAATAAATAATGGTGATGAGAAAGAGGCCTCTTTCTCAATCACTTGTAATCGGCATATCAAGGAAAGGCTCACGATTATGAATAATCGGCCTATCAAAGAAATGCGCACGATTACTAATGTGTACACAGATTTCACCTTGCGTGAAACCGAATTCGTCTTTCTGAAGTAGATGGTAACATACTTAAACATTTTTAAAATCATTTGGCAAGTATCAAAACTTTGTAAAACATACGATATCATACTTTTCACATATTTTAGTTTAGAAAGCCCACCTGATAAACTTAAGCTTTAATACTTGTAGCCCTTTTTACTTCACGTTTCTGCTCCCGCTTCCGCTTGCTCCTTTAATCGAAACGGAATAACGATTTTAGAACGAGAGCTTTTATCGACTAACGACTTCGATATCCTTAACGAAATTCTATTCGAATTTCTACGTCGCAACTTGATGAAATTCGAGAATTCCTATCTTAACTTTTCAAACGTTCTTAATCTATCTTAATCTATCTAAATTCTTCATTAAGCATCAATATTAATCAATTCTCATACAACATTAACTCAATTAAACATATAAATTCCCCAAATCGGGAAAATCAACCATAAATAGAAAAATCTTTATTTCTTTGAATTAAATTTCCATAAAATTTTATAATACTTAATTTTTATTAAGAAGTTCATAAATGCAATTAATTTCTTAATTAAAATTTTATTAATATTTTATTTATTTATTTTAAATTTTCGGTTATTTCAAAATTAATATTTCTTTAATTATTTTCTCTTCTTTTTAATTTCTAATATACTTAATTTTCATCTTAAGCTCATTTCTTCATTTAATTTCATTCAATTAAGTATTAATCTTTCAACCCTAATTTATATTCTTATTTAATCGGTTATTTTCTCAAAATGAAATTGGTTGGAAATTTTTAATTATTCCAACATGAAACATTCTTAAAATACTTAACTAAACTCATTTATATCATTAAATCAATCATATAATTCATGTATTCATTATTTCCCATTTTCTTCTCATTTTCGAAAATTGCCAATTGATAGCTAGGGTTTTCCATGCTTAAATCTAATTACATATTTGATCTTATAATCATATTCTAAGCATAATTCATGAAGAACAAATCATCATTCAATGCATGAATTAAAATTTAGCATTTTCTTCTAAATTTCGGTTTTCATGCAACTTAGGGTTAGGGTTTTGATTTTTCTAATTTAATCACACAAATCATCATATAATTATGATATAAGCAACATACCATAAGATCAATATCATCTAAACACTCCTCCATTTCTCCCCAAAAATGTCGAAATAAAAATACATGATGAGAGTTATTCATGCATCATCTTAAACTAATAATTGATCATCTAACATCTTAAAATCATCATATAAATAACATATGAAGGCATGAACCACATCTACCAATTTCTACAAATTCTCCCCAAAATTTCGACACATATATATATATATGATCTTCCACCATGAACATGAATTAGGAGCTTGGAATAGATGAAATTAATCTTACTTAGCTACTTTGAGAAGATGACTTTGGTCTTGGAAGCTTGGATGATGATCAACAATGGAGTTGTGTGTGTGTTTGAGAGTGAGATCGAGAGAGAGATGGAGAGATTGAGAGAGATGGCTGCTATGTGTGTGTGCGTGTGGAATGAGAGAGTGAGATAGCTATACATATATTAGTTATAACCCTAGGTTTAGATGTATAGGGTAGCTTATTATAAAATTAAAACTTAATAGCTAAGTTTTGGTTAATTCATTTAATTAGTTATTAATTCAAATAATTAATAACTAATTAATCTTCTAATAACTCTCTAATTTCTCAACACAGTAATTAAGATTAAGGTTTCACGAACCTTAGATAAAAATCTCACAGAAAGAATCGGAGATTTGAAGCATTTTCAAATCGACCGAAACTAAATTTTTAAGCGATTAATTACGTAAAATTTCACGTAATTAAATTAAATTCTTCTTCTTGTCAATTAATGACTAAACATTTATCATCTATTGATAAATGTAAAAACTTCTTCGTTTCGGATTAACCGAGACGATAAAAATTAATTAAAACTCATTTTTCCGGTAGAATATATCTGCCGGATAAAATTTTCAGAAAGAAAATCTTTATTTTACTAAAATTCTTGTCTTTCTCAGAAGATTAATTATTTTAATTACTTAAGAAAGACGGGATACTACATTGATCCTTCGGCTTGTGTTTGAGTATATGTCGGTTATAAGTGTCATACCCATTTCCTTTCTTATGCTCGTACTGCTGGTCGCAGAAATTGCAGCACGCCATTACAATTGGAGTTTCTCCTTCGGCACAAGGTAGTGTTACCTTTTTGAACCATATTGAGAACACTTCGGATCTTTCCTTCTTTCCTTTGGCCTGCAGCTTCGCCTTTCTGGTACGACGACCCTTGTCGGCAGCCATTCCGCCGTCCTCTTGCTCGTCCATTTCGTCATCCTCATCCAAGTTGATTGCCTCTTCGTGGAAGAGGGACGACTGCATAGTGCTGGGAGGATGCATTTGGTGGGGCGGATTCATCTCTACTTCGACGTCGGCAACATATAAGCTTTCAGCAAGTAGCCTATCCGCTTCAACCTGGTGGGCAGCAAAGGCAGCAGCATCTTCAGCCATCTGCTGGTTCTCCATTTCTTCACGATGACGGCGAGTGGGGACCCTCCGGTATTGAGGATTCTGGCTTGTGGGAGTGGGAGTGGAAGAATGTTGGGAAAATTAATAGAGTTTTGAAGTGATACCAAAACCCAGCTGACCCCAACCGAGTAGATGTTTGCACAAGCCCAAGTGTTTTTCCAGCTCACCTGTTTGAGCTTATAGAATTTCTAAGTTCAGGTGGAATCGCTGAAGACAGCAGAAGACCCAGCTGAGTACACAGCAGGGTGAGCAAAGTCGAGTGAGAAGTAACCTTATCCAGATCCAAGACGATAAAGTTCTTCCAGACACAGCTGTAGGAAAGACCCAGCTCGTGTAACAACTCAGCTCAGCGTCAATGATCCAGCAGAGTTCAAGACAGCTCAGAGTCACCAACACAGCAGAGTCGAAGTGAACTTTAGATAAAGTCAGATCTGATATGGACCATCAGGATCTCGACACCTCAGCACCTAGAAGTCAAACCTAGGATTGCTTTATGAGGAAATCAAGGAAGAAGACAAGTCAATCCTGTCAGAAGTTAGGTAGAGATTCAGAACGGCTCTTTCCAACGGCTAGTTCTAATCTCTCCTTATAAATAGAAGTCTTCTTCATCATCAGAGAGAGAGGAGTGACGAGAGAATATATTCAAGAGAGATCAACATACTTCATTGAAGGAAGTCTAACCTAAGATCAAGAGATCTCTCAGAAAAGCTTCAAAGATCCAGCAGTCTTCATACTTATGAGTTAGTATTTATTCTCAGACTGCTGAAGCTCTCTCCCACTAGTATCTAGGCATATAATCCTTCCCATCTTAAGCCTAGTTTGAACGAGTTCATCATACTCAAAGTTCTTCATTGTAAGAACTCGTTCATAGTTGGAAAACCCCCAAACCCAAACCCAGAAAAGGTTAGGTAAAGGTACGCCTGCTCGAAGCGCGTAATTCGAGTGTTGGTTCTGTAGTACCCGTAAACTACAGGTTAGGCTTCAGCTGTGCCCGTAAACAGTCTGGTCACGTTTCGATACAGTACGCGTAAACTTGTATCCAGCTTGAGGAACTAAGCTGCAACGCTTGCTGACTGCGCGAAAAGTCAGTGGTATCCTTAGTGGATTACCAGAGGTTTCTGGTCGTGGACGTAGGAGTAGTTTCTCCGAACCACGTTAAGTTGCTTTGTTCTTTCATGTTTATTTATGCATCCAGCTAACCCTTCATAAGCATTATTTCAAGCTGCATAAACTGATTAACTGAAAAGAGAAACTAAGCTTTGCAATATATTTGAAGCAACAGACGGACTTTCCAAAATCCCACCTCATTCCGCACACAGCCAGCTGTGTCGATCAAGCTGCCTTCCAGCTGGATCGAACACAGCCAGCTCTCTCAAAAGAGTTTTAATTGGAAAATTTTTTAAACCTTGGTGTATTCACCCCCCCTCTACACCAAGGTATCCGTCTTGGGACCATCAATTGGTATCAGAGCAGTGGTTCAAAAGATCACTGTATCTGTCAAGTCAGCCTCTTTGCTGATTGTGGTCACCTGAACAGATCCTTCAAAGTTTCAAAATCTTTTTTAAAGTCATTATATTGCATACTATTATGGAATCTTCCTTGTGCAGGAATCTTCCGACATTCTCTGTCGATGATTATCAGATCTGGAAGTTCCGACTCAAAAGCTTTCTGAGTGCGCATCACGACATGATGTGGGATGTTATCACTGACGGACCCATCATCATCATGAAATCAGAAAGACAAGAAGAAACCTTACCTGGAGCTGAACCAGTACTCCGGCAAGTTGTGAAGCCCAAAAGGGAGTACTCTCCAGAAGAAAGAAGACAAGCTGGTTTGGACAGCTACGCTCGCAACGTCATCTCCTCAACGGTGATGAATGCTTATCTCAGCAAGATCATCAACTGCGAGACAGCTAAGGGGATGTGGGACACTCTAGCCAAGCTGTGTGAAGGCTCAGAGGAAATTCAAGAGAACAAATTCTCAGTTGCATGCCAGAAGTTCGACAACTTCAAGCAACACCCCTACGAGTCCATTGATCAAATGGAGCTCAGATTCTCCAACCTCGTCATCGAGATCGAGACGATCCGAACTGGAAAATATACAGTTCGAGACAAGAACTTGAAAGTTCTTTCAGCTCTCTCCTCAGAATGGTGTACACACAAAGTGGTTCACCAAAGCAGAACTGATCTTGGCAGCATGGAGACGGAAAAATTGTTTTCCATCTTGAAGGCCAACGAATTTGATCTGGAGATCACAAGCAGAGATTCATCCAGCCGAATGAATGAAGCAGAGCTGAAGATCAAGCCGAGAAAAGAAGCTCAATCAGCTCAGCTTGGAAGGACCAACAAAGAGCTCAGATTTATGAGCAAAGAAGATTTGAACGAAGAAGTTGCCCTGCTTGTACGAAGCATTAATCAGCTGGAACAAAGCAAGGAAAAGTACAAGAATATCGTGAAGGTTCATCACGACAAGCAACTCTACCCAAAGAGCAACCCAGCTGAGTCATCCTCCCGGAGAGAGGATAAAAGGATCGAATCGAGCGAAACGGATGATGATCAAATCTCCTTCTCCGACTCAGATGAGGATGATTGCTCTGATTAAGATGTCTGAAACATCTGATTGAATCAACCGATGAAGAAAATAACGAAACCCAGCTAGCTGACTGGGACCAGCTGTGAAATAAAGACAGCTGGATAATTATCTGAAGATTCAGCCAGTCATACAGCTGAGTACATTGGTCTCAAGAGATGATTAGAGAAGCAGCATTTGAATCAGCTGAATTTGGGACAGCTGTCTACTTGCTATACAAACTGAGATCTCATCAAAGAAATGAACGGATGTAGGATGCAGCTGAAGAAAAAGCCACCTACTATCAAATCAAGAGGGAACTCTACGTAGCTGGAAAGAGTGCAAAGAATACCCAGCAGGATGCACTCATCAAGAAGATTCAGCTGGAGTCTTCAGCCGAAGAGAAACCTGATCCAGTGGTAAAATCAAGATAATTCTCTAATCCAGCTGACAACTTAGAAAGCATCCAAGAGACTTCTCAACATCTGAAGGAATCCATTGTTGGGAAAATTCACACAAAAGCACAATCTGCTGAAATCCAAGTCAAGATGATGTGTGAATTATTTGGACTGCTCAATCCGGGTGAAGAAAAACCATCCAGCTGAGGGGGAACAAACTCAGCTGGACATTAGTCGAAGAGCTAAAGGGAACTCAGCTGACTAAAATTCAAGCAAAATCTTCAAATACTCAGCTGAGGAGAACTGTCAATCAAGCAAAGGAGAAGACCGCTGAGATATCAGCTGGATACTGTGTCCAAGCTGTGACCGGTCTGCATCTCATGCAATAACTGCTCTGAGGAATATGCTATATAAAGTCCAATTATTTTGAATTCATATGTTAAGCGGACAGACATTCCTTAGTTAAATTGTTTGATAAGTTTCCTTTCCCATCGCATTAATTATAAAGTCTGCATAGTACTGTAGCACGGCAGGATCGAGGCAGAACGTCAAACGTTTGAAATGCCTCACGCACGGTTGGAATACACTCGCCGAAAGCACGTCAGCAAAACGTGATGAGTGAATCTCTCCCAGCCGTTGATCAGAATATCAACTGATTCAATCTCAACCGTTGACCCTATATGGCAGTTGATATATATGGAAAAGATACGCGAATCCTTTCTTCCTTCATCTTTATCTCTGCAAATTTCAAAGATTCAAAATCTTCATCTATTCTCTGCAAGTTCTTCGCACAATCAAATTCTCCAAGTTGCAGAAATGGAGCCCAAGAAATCAACCGCAGGGATGAACCAGTTTGAAGCTCTAATGACTAAACTATCATTTGAGAGTATTCTGTCAACCTCCAACCTCCATATTTCAGAGTTAAAAGAGATGGTGGATCTAGTTGCAGACTCCGGTCTCCTGCTGTGGGCAACCTCCATGCCCAAGCTTTTGCTAAAAAGAGATGCCGCACTGTTCTACCTCAACATTATTGACGAAGATGGCTTCTACTCATCTTCATTTGACATGAGTGTCAAAGGCGAAGACGGAAAGTTTGATACAGCTACCGTCACCATCAAACTCAATAAGATGCTACGAAAGGTGTTCAACCTACCTAGAGAAGGAGGATTCATCCCAGATGATTACAGCCGTGAAGAAATGGATGAATTCCTCAGCAGAGAGATGCTTATCTCCCCAGAGCCGTACAGAGCAAGCATGTCAAAGCTCCTGCTCAAGCCAAAGTACAGGCTGCTGCTGGATATTACACAAAAATGCATCTTAGGGATAGCTGGATCTCAAGGAGAGATCAGCATTCCAAAACTCAAGCCGATGATTGCCATGATCAAAGGCGCAAACGTCAACTGGTTTGATTTCCTACTCAATCGACTGGTCAAGGAGTCAGAGAAAATAAAGTTCAACTCCACCAGGACGACGTTTTCAGCTTCAGAGCCACTGTATCTCTGCTCCAAAATTTCTTTCTTAATAGAGCAAGCAGTGAAAGGGCACACAGTAAAGTGGGCTGATTCAGAACCGTTTCCAGAAACGAAGATTCTTTTCCAAAGAATAAATCAAATCAATGATCTTCTGAAGAAGCAGCCTGCTGTGAGTAAAGGCAAGAAGCAGCTGGAAGGAACAGAGGCAGAAGTTCCAGCTGAGAAGAAACAAAGAAAGAGGAAGGCAGCTGACCCTAAACCAGCTGGAGGTCCAGCTGAGAAGAAAAAGAAAACAGCTGTCATTCCAAGTCAAGCTATGGTGATTCTCTCCCCACAGCCAGTGTCGGCCTTCGATCAATACGGATCAAACATCCTGGCCGAGATGGGATTGAATGATGGATTGTCATCCAGCTCAGAGGACGAGCTGGATAATCCAAGAAGCTCACCCCAGCCCTCACCTCCTCTCAGCTCTCCGCCGAAACAGCCTTCCCCTCCACCCAGCTCTCCAACCAAAGAGCCATCTCCTGCAAGAGAGCAGGAAGATATTCAACTGGCTGAAGCTCCTTCACAGCCAGCTGACACCCATGCTGAACCCTCTTCCACGAATCCCAGCTCACCCCCAAAACAGCCATCACCCAAAGCTCAAATTCCCACACAGTTGGCTGATACTTCTTCACAGCCTACTGTGAACCCCTTTGAACCTATTCCTCAAAACACCTCAGAATCAGAAGAGAGTGATTCTACTACCTCTCCTTCTCTCAACTCTACTGGCTCAGCCTTTATGGAAGCCATGTACGAGGACTTGCGCATTGCAGGGATCAAGAGTGTTCTAACTCAGCATCCAATTCTGGCGCACCTGCCCATTGCCCTAGTCAAAGTTGGAGATCTCAAGTTCTATCTGGCTACCAAGATGGCAACTTGGTACCAGAATGAGCAGCTGATAGAGATTTTCTCCTTTGAGAAATTGAAGACGGATGAAGCACGCCTCCAGCACACTTTTGGCTTTAGAAGTCTGAAGGATGCATATTTGCATCAAGATGATCTCATCAGAGGAATAATTGAAGTGTCTCAGCAGTATCCCAAGCCGCACCCAGCTGAAGTCTGGGAATCTGCCAACAAGCTTCTTATAGCAGCGGGATGGGAGACACATTCTGGAGCTGACAATTCTAAAGAAGTCTCAGCTGAGAGTACCAAGGAAGCTGTACCTAATGAAACAGCTGAGGTAATGATCATTGAAGAACCAGCTGTTGCATCAACTGAACCAGAGGAAGCTGCCCCACAGAGTCCAATTGCCGATGACACTCGCTCACTGGTCGAGATCGAGGCAGTAAAACCCAGCCAAGCCGAATCCGGAACCCAGACGGATCATGTTGAGCTCTCTGATGCAATGAAGAACGAGATTGCCAAACAAGTCGAGGAAATCCTTTTTCAGGATAGACTCAAATCAAATGTGGATACCCTTCTGCGCATCACAGCTATAGAGTCGCAAGTCCAGAGCAATGGACTGTCCATTGACGACGTTCACAGATTCGCTCTCAATCTGCAGGAAAGCACCAGCAGAGATCTCAAACAATCTCTTGTTTCTCATCAAATTGATCAGTCAATTCTTCTAGAGAAGAGAGTCCCTGAGATCATCTCAAACCTTCAAGCTCCACTGGTTGACGACATTGTAAATACTTCAAGCCAGCTGGAAGCTCTCAAAAAGACCACTCTCTCCAACAGCTCTGACATCCGCCAACTCTTTAACTTATATAAAGATCTGGATGCTCGCCCGTAGCCGGAAGAAGAAGAATGCCCAAATTGAATCTCGTCACAGCTGACAACTCAGTCAAGATCGCTGATGTTGAAGGTATTCTCTCCAAGCTCAGCGCAACTGTTGCCAACCTCTCTACCTCCCTTGTTGATAATGCCAAAAAGGGGAAGATCGTAATGAAGCCGGAAAAACAAGTGAGAGGGAAGGCTGCAGCTAAGGGGAACCTGTGCGGCAAATACGAGAGGAAATCGACGATTTTGCAAAAGAGTTTGGATGAAGAAGAGACAGAGCCATTGCTCCGGCCAAATCATCAAAGAGACATGGAGAGAGAAAATGGTTGCTCTTGCCAAAGCATGTGGACACAAGCCTGAAGAATACAAAGACTATCACTGGCTGTGTAACTTCCACAACGAGCAAAGAAAAGAAATGCAAGAGCTGGATAAGATCATTAAGAAGAAAGCTGAATCGCTCAAGCCTGCTGAGAAAAACCAGAAGAAGAAAAGGCAGAGCTACAGGCAAGCCAAGAAGAAACAAATCCAAGCAGCCTCAGCTGACAAGAAGAACCCAGATGATATAAATGAAAACTGGGAAAGATGCAAATCAGAATTCATCAAAGAATTCTACTACTTGAATCAGTTCAAAGGCATGGATCCAGAAGCTGCTTTCCAGGACTATTTCCTCGAACTTCATGAGACAGATCCAATGATGGCAAGGTCAATTGCTCTCTATGCCAAGAGTAACAATATCCAGCTGAAGGCTCCAAAAGTCAAACAGCTAAAGCCTCCATTTCTAGCTGGAACAAACCTTCCTGACAAGGCCCAAATCATCAAAGAAATTAATCACTGGGCTGGTGAAAGAGGAATTTCAAAATCAAAGAATCAAGCTGAATGGAAGGAGCTAGAAGAGTTCATCTTCAATAGATATATGGTCTAAAGACTGACCATCAAATTGATGAATAAAGGAAGCAGCAAAGCTGAAGACCCAGCCAACTGGGAATTTTATTTTTGAACTTTTGTATTTAGTTAATTGTAAAAATTCCTCCTATTAATGAAAAGTTCATTTTATCAAAATCAACCTGAAGACAATCTCTCTTTGTCCAGGCTCTGAATATGTTTACCTGCTGTGAATGTTTAATTCGTTGAATCCCCGTTTCCTGTTAAGGGGGAAGCAATTTTTGTTTTTCCAACTTGGGGTTTTGGCATCATCAAAAAGGGGGAAATTGTTGGGAAAATTAATAGAGTTTTGAAGTGATACCAAAACCCAGCTGACCCCAACCGAGTAGATGTTTGCACAAGCCCAAGTGTTTTTCCAGCTCACCTGTTTGAGCTTATAGAATTTCTAAGTTCAGGTGGAATCGCTGAAGACAGCAGAAGACCCAGCTGAGTACACAGCAGGGTAAGCAAAGTCGAGTGAGAAGTAACGTTATCCAGATCCAAGACGATAAAGTTCTTCCAGACACAGCTGTAGGAAAGACCCAGCTCGTGTAACAACTCAGTTCAGCGTCAATGATCCAGCAGAGTTCAAGACAGCTCAGAGTCACCAACACAGCAGATTCGAAGTGAACTTTAGATCAAGTCAGATCTGATCTGGACCATCAGGAACTCGACACCTCAGCACCTAGAAGTCAAACCTAGGATTGCTTTATGAGGAAATCAAGGAAGAAGACAAGTCAATCCTGTCAGAAGTTAGGTAGAGATTCAGAACGGCTCTTTCCAACGGCTAGTTCTAATCTCTCCCTATAAATAGAAGTCTTCTTCATCATCAGAGAGAGAGGAGTGACGAGAGAATATATTCAAGAGAGATCAACATACTTCATTGAAGGAAGTCTAACCTAAGATCAAGAGATCTCTCAGAAAAGCTTCAAAGATCCAGCAGTCTTCATACTTATGAGTTAGTATTTATTCTCAGACTGCTGAAGCTCTCTCCCACTAGTATCTAGGCATATAATCCTTCCCATCTTAAGCCTAGTTTGAACGAGTTCATCATACTCAAAGTTCTTCATTGTAAGAACTCGTTCATAGTTGGAAAACCCCCAAACCCAAACCCAGAAAAGGTTAGGTAAAGGTACGCCTGCTCGAAGCGCGTAATTCGAGTGTTGGTTCTGTAGTACCCGTAAACTACAGGTTAGGCTTCAGCTGTGCCCGTAAACAGTCTGGTCACGTTTCGATACAGTACGCGTAAACTTGTATCCAGCTTGAGGAACTAAGCTGCAACGCTTGCTGACTGCGCGAAAAGTCAGTGGTATCCTTAGTGGATTACCAGAGGTTTCTGGTCGTGGACGTAGGAGTAGTTTCTCCGAACCACGTTAAGTTGCTTTGTTCTTTCATGTTTATTTATGCATCTAGCTAACCCTTCATAAGCATTATTTCAAGCTGCATAAACTGATTAACTGAAAAAAGAAACTAAGCTTTGCAATATATTTGAAGCAACAGACGGACTTTCCAAAATCCCACCTCATTCCGCACACAGCCAGCTGTGTCGATCAAGCTGCCTTCCAGCTGGATCGAACACAGCCAGCTCTCTCAAAAGAGTTTTAATTGGAAAAGTTTTTAAACCTTGGTGTATTCACCCCCCCCTCTACACCAAGGTATCCGTCTTGGGACCATCAAAGAAGTATCATCATCTTCGTAGTAGTCATCTTGGAACGCTTCTCGTTCTCGAATGACAACACCACGAGGACGAAGAGAAGGGTTACCACTACCACGAGTACCACGAATATTTTCGAATGCCTTTTCCTTACCCTTAGGAGGGTTGGAGGAAGACATTTTTGCTATAACTACTAAGAGAGTAAGAGCTAGAAAATAGAACAATAAAAACTGAAAAGAATGAATAACTTAGAGAGTAAGAGAAGAGAGTAAGAGAAAAGAGTAATTGGTGTGAAGAAATGGTTGTGGGTAGGGGGTATTTATAGTTCAAAGTGAGAGGAAATGGGGGGAAAAACTTTGAATCATAGCCATTGGATCACAAGATGAAATCCTAGCCATCCATTTTGAATTTCAAATGGGTGCAAAATCCTAGGCGGTTGAACCGGCGGTTCACACGGTTTGGCGGTTCCGAACCGGAACCGCCGGTTCAACCTCGAAACTTTTTTTTTTTTACATTTTTTCGTTCCATTTAGCATTATAATTGTCATTATTGCTTGTTTTAGGATATAATTAACATGGATAACACAAAACATATTTTAAAAAATTTAAAAAAAAAAGTGGAACCGCCGGTTCACGGTTCCTAGCCCTTGGAACCGGAACTGGCCCGTCCCGAACACTGTTCCGGGTCGGAACCGGCCTGTTGACCGCGGTTCCGGGCCGAAAACCGTTGACTACAGTTCCGGTTCCGGGCCGGAACCGGCGGTTCCGGGTCGGGTGAACACCTCTAGTATCCAACGACAAACTTGTATTTTGGCCCGGTTGTCATGTGCTATACTTCATTGAGACAGAGTAGGGATAGTGCGGATGAGTATATTAGGAAAATGGCACATCAAATACTACTGAAGTTTGAGAAGTATTGGTCCGATTTTAGTTTGATCTTGACTATAGCTGTAGTTTTTTATCCTCGCTATAAGCTTCAGTTTGTGGATTTTTCCTATAAGAAGTTATATGACCCTAATTCTCCTCTATTTCTTGACGTCAAAGATAAGTTATTTGCTCTACTTGGAGAGTATTATAAGAATTTCATTGACAACATTAGTAGTAGTGGGAATTCAACAATGGCTGATCATAGTTATAAATTCACAAATGAAGCATCTAAGGCAGCTTTTGAGGTAAGTTACTAGACTATATTGATAAATTATGATGTGTTACTGATTTCATTTTCTGTTATTACTTGTTCATTTCTTTATATCTATTCTTTTCTTGTAGGAATTCAGTGCTTTAGATAATGAATTTGGAATGAGTCAAGGACAAAAATCACAATTGGAATTGTATTTGGAAGAAACAAGGATGGATATCAAATCTTATCTTGACATTCTTGGTTATTGGAAAGGAATGCAGTTTAAATTTCCAAAAGTTACTTCCATTGCTCGCGATCTTTTGGCTATTCCCATAACGACATTTGCTTCTGAATCTGTTTTTAGTGTTGGTGGAAGAGTTCTTGATCAATATCGTAGTTCACTTAAACCAAACACAGTGGAGGCAATTATTTGCACTAGAGATTGGTTGTTCGGAGAAAAAGGTATAAATTTTAAATATTAGATTTATTTAGTTTATATTAAGTTTTTAAATTGTTGTTATATTTATTTTTCATCTTATTAATTCTTTTCCTTCAAAATCTTCACAAGTGAATTACCACTAGCGGAGTTAGCTGAAGACTTCTTAGCTAGCAGCAATGAAGAAAATCAAGTTGGAGCAAGCTTTAGTCTTACTCAAACATGAAAAAGCTTGAAACTTGAAAAGTAGATTATACATTTATAAAAGTTGTGCTTTCTTGATTGTTAAAGTTAATTTTCTTTCTAAATTAATATTTTTTTATTATCTTAACAGGTTATGCATTGGTGAAATTGTGACAATTTGAGACCTTGAAGCTAGAAGTTTAATTTTAATTTTAAGTGTATTGTTGGATATTTGGATTGTCGAACATTTTGCAAAAATATTGATATATGTAGTTCTTGGATTTGAAATTAAAGTAGTGATGTTAAATCGCAGATTCTATATTATTATTGTTGTGATTTTTTTTATGTATTAAATTTGTATAACTTATCAATTCGGGTTGTAAACGGGTCGTGTTAATCCGAACAAATTCGGATCAAATTCGGGTTCTTGTCGGGTTCGAGTTTAGGCCTTTTGTGTCGGGTGCGGATTCGGGTTTGGCAAATCCTTAACAGGTCGGGTTCGGGTTTGACCTTAACAGGTCGGGTCGTTATCGGGTCAACCCGATAACGACCCAACCTGACCCGATTGCCAGCCCTATTTATGTGGATATTTCAAGAGTTGCAAATTGGAAAGGTTTGAAGATATTGGTGTGTGGTAATGAGGAACACTCTTCAAAAAATATTTTGTAAGAAAGAAAATTTTCATAATGTTTGAAATGTAATACTCCCTCTATCTACGAAATATATAGCACATCTTTAGTAACACGAGTTTTTATAAATGTTTGGTAGATTATTTGTTAAGTGGAAAAAAGGAAACCCACCACTTTTGAATTGTTGTGAGTTATAAAATATAAGAAAACGAGTGGAATTATGTCCAAAAATGGACATGATATATGTTGGTCCCAAGACGGATACCTTGGTGTAGAGGAGGGGGGTTAATACACCAAGGTTTAAAAACTTTTCCAAGTTAAAACTCTTTTCAGAGAGCTGGATGTATTCGATCCAGCTGGATGGCAGCTTGATCGACACAGCTGGCTGTGTGTGTGTGTGTGCGGAATGTATTGGATTTGGAAAGTCCGTCTGTTGCTTCAAATTATATTGCAAAGCTCTGTTTCACTTTTCAGTTAGTCAGTTTATGCAGCTTGAAATAATGCTCATGAGGGGTTAGCAAAATGCATAAAACAGAACAGTAAAGAACAAAGCAATTTTAACGTGGTTCGGAGTAACACCTCCTACGTCCACGACCAGGTTCACTGGTAATTCACTACCACTTGGTTTCCAAGTACCAAGCAACTTTACAACTCTAACTCGAGCTGTGTTCCAACAGTTTGCGGGCACTGTCAAGCCTACACCTTCAGTTTCCGGGTACTGAAGAACCTATCCACTCGAATTACACGCTTCGAGCAAGCGTACCTTTACCTAACCTTTCTGGGTTTGGGTTTGGGTATGGGTTTTCCAACTGTGAACGAGTTCTTACAATGAAGAACAAGGAGTATGATGAACTCGTTCAATCTAGGCTTAAGATATTTATATTCTGATCTATTCTGCCTAAGACTGAATGTGTGAACAACTAAGAACACAGCTGACTGGCTGGGTGTTCTTGAAAGATATGGCTTTGAAGATTGTTGTTCATTTTTCTGTTTTACTCTTTTGTTGCTTCAGTCGTCTATTTCTTCACCAGTCCTCTTTCTTCAATGGAGGAGGAGAGATATATATAGGTGGAGATCCAAATTAGCCGTTGGAAGAGAGCCGTTTGAATCTTACATAATCTTGTTGACTTCTGGCCTTTACCTACGAAGTAGGTCTGCATCTGCAGAGGCTAGTTCTTCTCTTATTTGACTGCGTCAGACAAGATCTTTTGACATCGGGATCTTGTCTTGGAGAAGGTCTTCGTCTTCGAGCTGCTAAGCGTCTCTGCTGTATCTTCAGCGTTTTGGACTCTACTGTGTCTTGACTCTGAGCTGTGTCTTAGACCTGTACTGTATCATCAACCTGAGCTGTATCTTCAACCTGAGCTGTGTTACTGACCTGAGTTGTGTCATCGACACAAAGCTGGGTCTTTTACACTGAGCTGGGTCTTTGACACTGAGCTGGGTTTCCGTCACTGAGCCGGGTCTTGATACTGCAGGATCTTTGACTCTGCTTGGTCTTGCTCTGCTGAGTCTGCTCTGCTGAGTTCTTAAGCTGTCTGCTTAGCTGTGTCTTCTGCTGTCTTCATCTGTCTTCAGCGATTCTACCTGTAAACTAAGAAACTCTATAAGCTCAAACAGGTGAGCTGAAAAATGCTTAGGTTTGTGCAATCATCTACTCGGTTGGGGTCAGTTGGGTTTTTGGTATCCAATCAAAACTCTTATTAATTTTCCCAACAATTTCCCCCTTTTTGATGATGCCAAAAGCTAACTAAGAAAAACAATTTACTTCCCCCTTAACAAAAAACGGGTTTTCAAAAGTTGAAACATACACAGCAGGTAAATCAAATTCAGAGTTCAGTGCCTAGACAAAGAGTTATTGTCATCAGGATGAGCTTGAGAGCAAAAACGAATATTTCATTAATAAAAGGATAATTTACAAATTCACAATTACAAAAACTTTTAAAAGACAAAAATTCCCAGTTGGCTGGGTCTTAAACTGAGCTTCCTCTGCTGCTGATTCTTCAGTCTTTCTTCTTCAAGCTGTTTATCCGTTCTCAACCTGTACCGGTTGAAGATCATCCGTTCCAGCTTCCTATATTCTTCTTCATTATTTACCTTGGAAATTTTTCTCCTGATTGCCCATTTATTAACTTCTGCAATAATTTGTGATTTGTCAGGGAAATCGGTTCCAGGTATCAGTGGAGGCTGGAGATACTACAGCTGGGGAGCAGAGAATTGGATCTTTGCGGTCTCTGCAGCATTGAAGAATGCTTTCGCAGTCATCCTATCTTGATGGAAGAGCTCATTTAGATGCATCTTGAAAGCAACATCTGGAGCCGTATTTGGGTAGGCTCCCAGATAGTAGTAATCTTCAATGAACTCGAATTTTGTATGTTCCCAGTCGTCGTTTAGCTCTTCTGGGATCCATTCATCTATTCTTCTCCAGTTCATTGACATCTGAGTCATTTTCTTCGAAGCTCTGATGTTAGCTCTTTTCTTCTTCTGCTTCTTTCTTTCAGCATCGAGCAAGCTTTCCTTCTTCTTCTGCTGCTCTTGAAAGCTCCTCATCTCTTGCTTTTGTTTATTTACAAAGTTGCAGAGCCATTGAGTATCATTCATTTCTTCTGTCGTGGCTCCGCTAGCTTTGGCAAGAGGGATGATCATTTTGCTCCATTTTCCTCTCCGTCCAGCTGGTTCTTCTGCTTCCAGCTCAGCAACAACTTCATCAATCTCAGACTGCAGTACTTGGATTTCATCTTCAGCTACAGTTTTTCCTTTGCCTGCCCTTGATGTTTTTCTCTTGTCACTTCCTTCCTCTTTACTTTCCCCCTTTTTGGCATTATCAACAAGGGTGGAGGATAGGTTGACGATTGTCTCACTTAGCTGGGCCAGTGCTTTGTCAACTTCAGCAAGCTTGGCTGTGTTGTCTGCAGTGACGAGGTTGAGCTGTGCTGTGCTGGTATTTCCATCTTTGAACTGAGTGTCCAGCTCTTTGTAGAGGTTGAACAGCTTTTGAATGTCAGTCCTGTTGGAGAGCGTTTGATGTTGTAGAGCTTGTAGCTGGCTGGATAAGTCACTGAAGCTGCTTTCCAGTGGAGCTTGAAGTCTTGAAATGATCTCAGGGACTCTCTTTTCTAGATGAGTTGACTGATCAATGCGTTGAGAAGCGAGAGATTGCTTGAGATTCTGACTGGTGCTTTCTTGTAGATTCTGGACAAATATGTGGACTTCATCAATGGTCTGTCCGTTGCAATGGACTTGCCATTCTACAGCTGTGATGCGCAGAAGGGTGTCAATATTTGATTTGAGTCTATCCTGAAATAGAATTTCCTCAACTTGTTTGGCTATTTCTTCCTTCATTGCATCAGAAAGCACGGCATCGGAATCTGTTTGGGTCCTGAATTCGACTTGGCTGGGTTTGACTGCCTCGATCTTGACCAGTGAGCGAGTGTCATTGGCAATTGGACTATGTGGAGCAGTATCTGTGGGCTCCACTGTAGTAGAAGTAGGCTCGTCTTCAATCACCATTGCCTCAGCTGTGTCGGCATGTACAGCTTCCTTGGCAGTCTCAACTGGAACAATCCAGCTGAGAGTGTGGAGGTAGGAGTTGGCTCTCGCGATTACCTCATCAGATGGTGATACTTCATCTTGCTTAGTCTTCTGGATGAGAGTTTGGATTAGCTCGTCTTGATGCAAGAAGACATCTTGAAGACTTCCAAATCCGAAGATCTCCTGTAGAGTAGCTTCTTCGGCTTTGAGCTTGTTGAAGGAGTAGAGCTCCACAAGTTCCTCATTTGCGTACCAAGTAGTCATCTTGGTAGCAAGGTAAAATTTGAAGTCGCTTACGGCGACTAATGCGGCGGGGAGCGAAACAAGAGACGGGTATTGTTGCAGTGCGCTCTTTACTTCTTGAAGCCTGAGGTCATCGAACCTCATGATGGTGGCAGCACGTGCAACGGCTCTGGGACTGAGGATTTCAACTTCCTCAGAAGTAGTGGGGCTTGAAGCTTCAGCTTGGTTTTCATCATCCAACTGCGAAAGAGCATCCGCTGGACGGGGCTCTTTAGGTGAGCTGGGAAGAGAAGAGAGTTCAGCTTGGGAGTCAGCTGGCTGTGAAGACGCTTCAGCCAACTGAATATCTGTCAGCTCTTTTAACGGAGATGGTTCTTTGAGGGAAGAGCTGGGTGCTGATATTTAGGTGTGAGAGAGTAGGGCGGTTTCAGGTAATGGAGAATTGGGAGGGAAGTCTGAGATGGTTACCTGAGGATGAATTGGAAGAGGAGATTGTTGATGAGAGATTCCAGCTGATTTGTAGTCAGCTGGAGTGGGTTGTGAGAATGCTTGAAGAATTTGGCGAAGGGGAATAGCATCATCTGGGTCAGGGAGAGAGACCACTATTTGACGTTCTTCAACTTCTTGTGATGTTCTCACGAACTCCCTTCCATTGTCTGAGCTGGAGGAAGATCCCTGAGCTGTCTCCTCAGTAACTGGTCTCCACTCAGTTTTCTTCTTTTGGACAGGGGAGGCTGTGCGAGTGGATTCCGATCCAGCTGGCTCAACAACTGGTTTCTCTACTGCCTCCTAATGCTGATTTGATGGCTACCTTGAATTTCAGCTTCTTCTTGGCAGGCGGAGATCCAGCTGGCTGTGTCTCCTCTGGTTGCTTCCTTTTTCTTGCTTGAGAGAGAGAGGCAGTCTGCTGCTTTGCCTCTTGCGCCATCTTCTTCCCTTCAGGGGCTGCCTTCTTCAACAAGTCAATGAGCTGACTTGGCTTCTCGAACAGTATTCTAGACACAGAAAATTCTTCTGCATTATGCCACTTGATTTACCTTCCGGTAGAGTAGCTTTCTATTATGCACGCTACTTTGGTGCATAGATAGATTATCTCTCTACAGCTGTACCGGGTGAAGCTGTCATCTTCAAAATGAATCTTTTTAGATTTTTTTTCCAATTTTCCCATGAAGTATGAGAACCAATCCACAGGATCATTTCTGAGGATGGCTATCATTGGTTTCAGTTTAGGTATGCTGATCTCTCCTTGAGATCCAGCGATACCGAGGATGCACTTCTGGGTGATATCCAGAAGTAACCTGTACTTGGGTTTGAGCAGGAGTTTGGACATGCTCGCCCTGTACGGTTCTGGCTTGAACAGCATCTTATCCAGTTCGATCTGGATTTCTTCTCTGGTGTAAATATTTGGGGAGTGGTCCCCAAGAGTCTTCAGGCCGAACAACTTGTTCAATATCCGGTTGATGCTGATGTCAACGTCCCACGGAGTTGTATGTCCAGTCTTCTCATTGATTTGCAGAGAGACGTTGGAACGGAGTCGATCATCTCGGTTAGATATCTCTAAGAAAAACTCTGCTACTTCTCGGCAGAAGTTGTTCTTCGGTCTTGCAGTCGCCCACTGCAAAAGTCCGGCATTTTCGATGAGATCCAGAACTTCCTGGAACTCTGAGTTCTGATAGTTCTTGAGAGTCAGGCAATTCTCAAAATGAAGCTTTGACATCAAGTTCTCAGTCTGGCTTGCTCCTGGTGTCGTCTTCTTTGGTGCCATTATTTTCTTCTGTTGCAAGAGGTTTAGAGAATCGATGATACTTGGGGGGGCATATTAGCAAAAAGAAATAATCAATAGTCTGAGATAAGAATTTCAGATAAGTATAAGCGATAGAAAATATGGCGAAGATTTGCAAATTTTTGATGTATATATCAATTGCTCATTTTGATTAATGGTTGAGATCTTGGCAATTGTATTGAAGATCTGCGGCTGAGACAGATTTGCACAACACGTCCTATGACGTGTGTATATTGAGTGTAGGTCACGCGCGCGTGAGGGAGTCGAATTGTTCTGACTTCTGACTCAGTTCTCTCGAGCTACAGTATTCTGTATGCTTTTCATTAAATGCGATGGGATGGATAGCTTGCAGAATAATCCATTTAAGGAATGTTTGGATGTTTGAATTAAATTTAAATAATTTTATCCTTACATAGCATATTACAACAAGAAATATAATAAACAAAATCTGCAAACCCGTCAGCTGATCATTGTAGTCAGCTGATACCACTGCTGTATTCTCTTCTGCTAGATTGAAGGTTCTCATCAGCTGAGTATCTTGGTGATTAGCTTGAAGCTTCTTCAGCTGAGTTCCCTTTAGCTCTTCGATTGTTGTCCAGCTGAGCTTTATTTTCTTTTAGCTGGATAATCCTTCTGATATGAGCTTTTGGATCCATCTGGGTTTGTTCCCCCTCATTTGGATGAACTTTTCTTTTCTTCGGATTGAACAGTACGTAATTCACACCATCTTGACTTAGATTTCAGCAAAGGTGCTTTTGTGTGAATTTTCTCAACAATGGATTTCTTCAGAGGTTGAGAAATCTCGTGGATGATGTCAGCAGGTTAGGGGATCATCCTGATTGCTCTACTGGATCAAATTTCCCTCTAGTTGATGACTCTAGCTGAGTCTATCTTGGTGAGTGCATCCTGCTGGGTATTCTGCTTGATTTTGCCGATTCTTTCCAGCTATGTAGAGTTCCCTCTCGATTTGATAGTAGGTGGTTTTTTCTTCAGCTGCATCCTACTTCCTTTTAATGAACGGATTTTCTCACCATCGGCTCATTTCTTTGAAGAGGTCTCAGATTGTATAGCAGGTAGTCAGCTGTTCCAAATCCAGCTGATTCATATGCTGCTTCTTTATTCTTTTCTTGAGACCATTGTGCTCAGCTGTATGACTGGCTGCATCTTCCGTTATGCATCCAGCTGTCTTTATTTCACAGCTGGTCCCAGTCAGCTAGCTGGGTTTCTTCATTTTCTTTGCTCCTTGATGGTCCTTCCAGGTTGAGCTGATTGAGCTTCTTCTTTTGATTGCGCTCTGAAGTCTGTCTCTATTGCCTTGGGAGTCAGTTTTATTTCATTCATCTGGCTGGATGATTCTTCTTCATGTGACCCCCAGATCAATTTTGTTGGTTGTAGCTCTTGGACATTCTTCTAAGCATTCATCAGATATTGTGATGACTTTGGTGGTTGTCTCTCATGGTGTCATATATTCTGAGTATGAGACGTTCCAAATCGTCAATCAGCCTTTCTGTACTTCTCAACTCCTGGTGGCTTGAGACGATTGCATCACAGTCCATCCGATTTGCTGCTGAGTGAAATTTCTCTCTCCAGTGCTCCAAGATACTTTGATATCTTGTTCTTCGTACCCCCAAGTCATGGAGATAATTCCTATAACATTCGCATCTTGGACAAATGTTTGGATTCATGATTTCTCAAGAGCTCCTCTATTGAGAGATTCCTGCACAAGGAAGATTTCACGACAGTATGCAATATAATGATTAAAAAAAATTTGAAACAAGAAGGATCTGTTCAGGTGACCACTATCAGCAATGAGATGTTGACTTGACAGATACATTGATCTTTTGAACCACTGCTCTGATACCAATTGTTGGTCCCAAGACGGATACCTTGGTGTAGAGGAGGGGTGAATACACCAAGGTGTAAAAACTTTTCCAAGTTAAAACTCTTTTTCGTAGAAATTGTTGTGTTCGATCCAAATTTGGATGGCGACTTGATCGACACGGTATTTGTGTGTGTGTGCGGAATGTGGTGGATTTGGAAAGTCCGTCTGTGGCTTTAATTTATATTGCAAAGCTCTGTTTCACTTTTCAGTTAGTCAGTTTATGCAGCTTGAAATAATGCTCATGAGGGGTTAGCAAAATGCATAAAACAGAACAGTAAAGAACAAAGCAATTTTAACGTGGTTCGGAGTAACACCTCCTACGTCTACGACCAGGTTCACTGGTAATTCACTACCACTTGGTTTCCAAGTACCAAGCAACTTCACAACTCTAACCCGAGCTGTGTTCCAACAGTTTGCGGGCACTGTCAAGCCTACACCTTCAGTTTCAGTGCGAAGAACCTATCCACTCGAATTACACGCTTCGAGCAAGCGTACCTTTACCTAACCTTTCTGGGTTTGGGTTTGGGTATGGGTTTTCCAACTGTGAACGAGTTCTTACAATGAAGAACAAGGAGTATGATGAACTCGTTCAATCTAGGCTTAAAATGTTTATATTCTGATCTATTCTGCCTAAGACTGAATGTGTGAACAACTAAGAACACAGCTGACTGGCTGGGTGTTCTTGAAAGATATGGCTTTGAAGATTGTTGTTCATTTTTCTGTTTTGCTCTTTTATTGCTTCAGTCGTCTATTTCTTCACCAGTCCTCTTTCTTCAATGGAGGAGGAGAGATATATATAGGTGGAGATCCAAATTAGCCGTTGGAAGAGAGCCGTTTGAATCTTACATACTCTTGTTGACTTCTGGCCTTTACCTACGAAGTAGGTCTGCATCTGCAGAGGCTAGTTCTTCTCTTATTTGACTGCGTCAGACAAGATCTTTTGACATCGGGATCTTGTCTTGGAGAAGGTCTTCGTCTTCGAGCTGCTAAGCATCTCTGCTGTATCTTCAGCGTTTTGGACTCTACTGTGTCTTGACTCTGAGCTGTGTCTTAGACCTGTGTTGTATCATCAACCTGAGCTGTGTCTTCAACCTGAGCTGTGTTACTAACCTGAGCTGTGTTTTAGACCTGAGCTGTGTCATCGACACTAAGCTGGGTCTTTTACACTGAGCTGGGTCTTTGACACTGAGCTGGATTTTCGTCACTGAGCTGGGTCTTGATACTGCAGGATCTTTGACTCTTCTTGGTCTTGCTCTGCTGAGTCTGCTCTGCTGAGTTCTTAAGCTGTCTGCTTAGCTGTGTCTTCTGCTGTCTTCATCTGTCTTCAGCGATTCTACATGTAAACTAAGAAACTCTATAAGCTCAAACAGGTGAGCTGAAAAACGCTTAGGTTTGTGCAATCATCTACTCGATTGGGGTCAGTTGGGTTTTGGTATCCAATCAAAACTCTTATTAATTTTCCCAACAATATACATTTCGTGGACTATTTCATAGACGGAGGAAGTATGTTGTATTTGTTAATGTTATACTTAAAAATGTCCTTTATTAATTTCTATACTGATAAACTAATGTATTATTATTCTCTTTTGTTGCTTAAAAGTTTATACTCCATCCGTCCACGAAATATAGACCACGTAGGGTGTGACAAGAGTTCTAATAAATGTTAGGTAGGTAGTGTTTGAGTGGAGAAGGAGATCCATTATAATGAGTTGTTGTGAGGTATAAAATTACGAATGTGTGTGGGATATTATCCCAAAAAGGAAAGTGGTATAAATATGGTGGACACTCAAAAAACAAAATTGTATCCTAAATATTAGGGCTGAGAATTCGGTAAACCGCGATAAACCGTACCGAATTTTTTTGTTTACCGAAATCGAAACCTCTCAATACCGAAAACCGAAACCGTACCGACTCTGTTACGGTTAACCGATAACCGAGTCGATTATAGTACCTGGTTAACTGAAATTTTCAGTAATTACCGAAGAAAAAAAACTGAAGAATTCCACCTCTATTTCTTTGATTTTACCCCAGTTTTGATTCAAGAAAAACACACATGCACACAGTCACTTCGAGAATTCAAGCAAAAAAAATACGAAGATTACTCAAAGATAGATTACTTTCCAAGCTAGATTAATTACTCAAATTAACGCCACAAATTTCCAACGGTAACAATTCAAAAATCAAACACACACCCACTTAAATTCGAAGTAATAGATCGAATTCAATGTTCACAAAGGCATTCCAACCTTTTACAATAAAGACATGAACAAATGATCGCGTCGATGGTGAAGCAACGTGGCGGAAGCGGGCCGGAGCACCGTGGCAGAGGCGCAGCGTTGGTGGCGGGAGTGAGAGGCGCCGGTTTGGCTTTGGGGTTGCGTAGCAGCAGATAGGGCTGAAGAGTTTAGGACTTGAGAGTTGGGAATTACGTGGTGAGGTACTGGGGGTTAGGTTAGAATTAGATTTAGGAATTAGTAATTTGTATATTTGTATTATTTATTTATTTTTTATTATACATAAAAATTTATTTATTAATTATATTATTTAAAATCGGTAAACCAGTTTACCGATCGGTTGGCAGTAAATAACCGAAACCGAAAATTATCAAAAGTCCTAACCAAATACCGCACCGTACTGCCCCTTCTCGGTAAACGGTTAACCGAAAACCGCTAAAACCGACGGTTTCGGTAAATTACCGAAAATCGACATTCGAGTTCTCAGCCCTACTAAATATCTTGGACGCATGAAAATAATTAATACATTTTACTCCACGGGTGCAATCTAGTTTGATAACGCACGGGTACAATCTAGTTTAATGCATTTATATGTTACATATTTTTAAAATGCATTATGTTGTGTAACGCACGTGTGCAATCTAGTTTAATTAAAATCTTGAGTTTGGGCTATAAGGATATAATGACATATTTACTATTTATTTAATTATTATCTTAATTAGGAGGCTATAGTGAGAGATTTTGAAACTATGTTTAAAATTACCTTTGAAAGAATAAACCAAGGAACAGGCTTGGGCAAGGTTTACGGGTTTGGGCTAAATATGTGGTCTTTGATTAAATCTGTAAGCTGACCTACATAAAAACGGTGATTTTATATGTAGCCCCTATTTTACTTAATATAACCCTTATTTAATAGAAATAAAAATATTAATTAATGAAGATAATATTTTATCCATATAGTTCCTTCTTATTAAATAACAATTTTATTTGTATAGGCCATAAAAATTAAATAGAAATACAGTGAGTTCAACAAAAATCTTTTTGTTTTTTGCAATTCTTTTTCCAGAAAATTTATATATCGATTCAATATTCTACAATTCTTTTCTAGAAAATGTATAATCCGCCCGCCATATATAGCTATCCTTTGAAAACTTTGTTTGATCATCTTCTTATTCACCACTGCAACAAATCATGACGATTTCAACTCTTCACAATACTCCAAAAACTTTGCCGTAAAATCAATAGTCTCGCAGGCAACAGAAAACGATTTCGGTATCATAAAATCAACATCGAATTACACGACGGGTAATATTAGCTGAACTCTTTTTTATATCGGTGGAAAATAAAGATGAGGATGACTTTACAGTGGTTATAATCTGAAAATAATGTTTCATTGGGCCTTGAATTTTAGGTTGTGATTGGGGTTTAAATTAGTAGTGTGCGTCGATTTGACCATAATTCATATATTTAGATTGCCAAAATTGTATCTTTTATTATTTTAATAACTTATAAATAGTAACACTTATTTAAAAAAAAAACAACATTTGTAAATTTTGAACAAGAAAAATGCAAATCAGTATCATAGAAAATCTGTTAGGGACTAACATGTATTTCTATTTAAAATGGTTCGGTATATATATATATTTAGATATAATACATACACACAACATATAATATCAATCACAACTTATATCAAGAGCCATGTTAACATTATTCTTTTTAATTTTTAAATTGTTTTTTATTCTAATACATTATAAATTGAGGCAAAAATTACATTAGTCAAAACACATAGTAAAACACAAAAGTTGGCCACAAACTTAATTTTTACAAATTATGGCAAATATTTACCTTTTTGGACGAAAATACCCCTCCTTTTTGGTGAGAGTTACTTTTCCACTTTTAACTTTATTTACCATTAAAGTCAAACATTCTCTCTCTTCTCTCTCTCTCTCTCTTCCTCTGCCGTTTCATCGCCTACTTCTTCCAAAACCTAATTTCTCTCCACCATCGCGCTGTCTTCACCATGGTACGACCAAGCAAAAAGCAGAAATCCGTTCCAGAAAAAGCGGCGAGCACTACCGTACCATCCGAAACACCAGAAGCCCGCTTCACACCGGAATCGATGGCGCAAGAACCAGAAGCACAAAATCCGACCACCTCGCCGGCGATATCTGAGGAAGAAACGGAAGAACCAACAAGCACCGAACCGACGAGATCTGGAACGGACGAAGAAGCACAACCCAACGAACAGGCAAACGACGATCCTTTTGGTGAAATGTTGGTAAGATTTCATCAATTTTGTACATCTGTAAATTTTTTTTGAATTTTTTGATTTTGCGGGTTTATTATGATTTATTTTTTAATGTAGATCTGGAATGATTTGGCGGTAAGAAATGTTAAAATTCTTACCTGAATATTGATTTGTTTGGTGAAATATATCAATATGTTCTTCGTACTTTAATATTGGTACGAAGTGTGAAATTTTTACATGATACTTGGTAAGAATATCACACTTCTTACCATCCTGCCATGATTTGATATATCCGTGCTTGATTAATAGTACGAAGTGTGAATTCTTACGTGGTACTTGGTAAGAATTTTAGATTTCTTACCAGCGTATCATTTCTTTGCGCTTTGATTATTGGTACGAAGTTTGAATTCTTACATGGTACTTGGTAAGAATTTCATAATTCTTACTAGCATACAATTTTTTTGTGCTTGGTTATTGGTAAGAAATATGAAATTCTTATCAGCGTACCAACTCTTGAATTTTTTGTGCTTGATTATTCGTACGAAGTGGGCAATTCTTACATGGTACTTGGTAAGAATTTCATAATTCTTACCGGCGTAAATTTCTTGGTGGTTTGTGTTGGGAAAATTAATAAAGTTTTGATTTGATACCAAAACCCAGCTGACCCCAACCGAGTAAATGATTGCACAAGCCTAAGCATTTTTCAGCTCACCTGTTTGAGCTTATAGAGTTTCTAAGTTTACAGGTAGAGTCGCTGAAGACAGCGGAAGACATAGCAGAAGACACAGCTAAGCGGACACAACTGAGGAATTCAGCAGAGCAGACCAAGCAGAGTCAAAGACCCAGCAGTATCAAGACCCAGCTTAATGACGGAAACCCAGTTCAGTGTCAAAGACCCAGCTCAGTGTAAAACACCCAGCTTAGTGTCAATGACATAGCTCAGGTCTAAGACAGCTCAGGTTAATGACACAGCTCAGGTTAATGATACAGCACAGGTCTAAGACACAGCTTAGAGTCGAGACGCAGCAGAGTCCAAGACGTTGAAGACACAGCAGAGACGCTTAGCAGCTCAAAGACGAAGACCTTCTCCAAGACAAGATCCCGATGTCAGAAGATCTTGTCTGACGAGGTCAAATCAGAGAAGAAATAGCTTCTGCAGATGCAGACCTACTTCGTAGGCAAAAGGCCAGAAGTCAATGAGAGTAGGTAAGATTCAAACGGCTCTCTTCCAATGGCTAGTTTGAATCTCCACCTATATATATCTCCTCACCATTGAAGAAAACAGGCTGGCGAGACGACTAAAGAAATAAAAGAGCAAACAGAAAAATGAACAACGATCTTCAAAGCCAAATCTTTCAAGAACACCCAGCCAGTCAGCTGTGTTTTTAGTTGTTCACATATTCAGTCATAGGCAGAATAGATTAGAATAGAAATATCTTAAGCCTAGTTTGAACGAGTTCATCATACTCCTTGTTCTTCATTATAAGAACTCGTTCATAGTTGGAAAACCCATACCCAAACCCAAACCCAGAAAGGTTAGGTCAAGGTACGCCTGCTCGAAGCGTGTAATTCAAGTGGTCAGGTTTTACAGTACCCAAAAACTGTAAGTCAGGTTTTTTCAGTACCCGCAAACTGAAAGGTGTAGGCTTGACAGTGCCCGTAAACTGTTGGAACACAACTCAGGTTAGAGTTGTGAAGTTGCTTGGTACTTGAAAACCAAGTGGTAGTGAATTACCAGTGAATCTGGTCGTGGACGTAGGAGGTGTTACTCCGAACCACGTTAAAATTGCTTTGTTCTTTACTGCTTTGTTTTATGCATTCTGCTAACTCCTCTCACGCATACATTTCAAGCTGCATAAATTGACTAACTGAAAAGAGAAACAAAGCTTTGCAATATATTTGAAGCAACAGACGGACTTTCCAAATCCACCACATTCCGCACACAACCAGCTGTGTCGATCAAGCTGCCTTCCAGCTGGATCGGACACAGCCAGCTCACTCAAAAGAGTTTTTAATTGGAAAAGTTTTTAAACCTTGGTGTATTCACCCCTCCCTCTACACCAAGGTATCCGTCTTGGGACCAACAGTTTGTTATTGGTACGAAATATGAAATTCTTACATGGTACTTAGTAAGAATTTCATAAATCATACCAGCGTATCATGCCTTGATTTCTTTGTGCTTGATTATTGGTACGAAGTGTGCAATTCTTACATCATACTTGGTAAGAATTTTATATTTCTTACCAACGTACCGTGATATGATCTATTCCTGCTTGAAACCCGGTACGAAGTGTGAAATTCTTACCTGATACTTGGTAAGAATTTTACAATCCTTACCTACGTACCGTTTTATTAATGGTTAAATTGATTGTTTTATGTGCAAGGTTGTTTGGAAGTACAAGAGGCTTGCATTAGCCGATCGCCCCCAGAAAGTAATGATGACTGGATACGAGTCAATGGTTGGCGATATTCGCATCTGTTTGGGAATTTTTGACGCTTCTGCTTTGGAACAACTCAAAAACTCAGTTCTATGTTCCTTCGTGGACCTAACGGACTACAACACCCGATCCGGGAATTTGGTACACTACATTGTGTGCCAGCAGGTGGAACCAACACCTAATATTGACCCAACCGCACTTTGGTTCAAGGTCAATGAAAAGGTTTTACGGTTTTCCCGTGTTAAATTTGCCTTGGTCAGTGAGCTTAGATTCGAACCAGCAAATTTCAACCCGTACACTGCACACAATGTCCCAGAAAGCTCGGTGTATACCAGCCTATTTGGTAACAATCTGACCACGACAACTGCGGACGTACGCACTGCCTTCATAAATAAGAGGTTTGAAATTGACGACGTGAGAGTGCGAGAAAATGTAGCAAACTAAATCAAGTTGTCTAAGTTGCTACTTGCTTCGAATTACATTATAGGCTTTGAAACTACAAAGAAGAAAATTCCAACGTGGTTGTGGGTGTGACGATGGCGTTGTTTCACACTTCGCGCAAATAAATTTCTCCTCTTGCCCAACAAGGTGTAGCTATGGCAAGTGGGGTCGAACCCTAGGGAACCGGCGTAGTCTATTCTTCAAGTGGGACTCTATATAGGGATTGTGGTCGAGATGTGTCTCACTAACCTGTAACTCAACAAAAAAACTATCAAATAACAAAGATGTTTGGATTGGATTTGAATCAATGATCCTAATTACTCATACTCGTTCATCGACGCAATAATATTCAATTACTAGATTTTATCACTTGGTTTTAAGCAAAGATTAATTTGAGCCCTATGGTCACGAAGTCACGACTCAAATACTCTAAGCCTATATCTATTCAATTTTACAGATCTTGACCAGAAGGCAAGATCTCTTCTCTTGATCAACAACGTCACGAAGACGCTTCAACAATGATGTTGCCCAAAAGCCATTAAGAACAAAAGATTCCAAGATAGCCAAGAGGTATTACATACCGACTACGTACTCTCCAACACTTACTACCTTCTTGGGCATGAGAGACTCTCTCGAGTTTAACCCCAAATCCTGTTAGTGACTTAATCTCAATATCTAGATGGTGATCAAGCATATGTCAATTTCAATTAAGTCTAGATTTAATCCTAAGTGTTTCGGGAATTAAATCAAGTAACGAACTCACACAATTAGACCTCACTAGTTTAGAACGAGTAACTAAGATCACATCATCTTCTCCAATCCAAACAAATAAATTTAGCTAGACATAATCGTAAATAAAATCACAAAATAATTAAAGGATACCATACTTGAATAAAACTAAAAAAGGTTGGGGTCGTAAGTCAATAACTAAGGTCTGGGCTTCTCGCTAACAACTACGAACTAAATGCAGAAAATAAAAAAATAAAACTTCAAAGTAAATTTGCCCGTAGGACTTGTTTTCTTCCTCGCACTCTCTCAAAAATAAATTGCAGAACTAAACTCTCAAAAATCGGCGCAATACAAGGTGTAGTCAGCCATTTATATAGGCGAAGGAATTAGGGTTAGGTTAGAATCCTTGTAGGACAAGGACTCCTCCCATACTTCGTCTCTCCTTCCTTGTATAGATCCGCTGCAGATCTTCTTCCTTTCTTGGCAGATTTTTTTGTTGATAAGGTTCATCTAGGATAAGGAAAGAAATCTTCGATCCTTATCCTCTTCCTTGGAGAAAAAGAAATCTGCAGCCGCTCTCGACTTACATCTTGCCTTCGTTGTCTACATCCTGTTCTGCTCCTATGTTGTCCAAGATCCTGACTCATCCAGGTACTCTCTCTGTTGGCTTAAGGAATATGGGGAGGTGCTTCTTGACTTGTAGATTTGTTGTTATCGTTGTTGCCCAGCTACAAGCTTCCAGCCCTTTGCCC
Source organism: Agastache rugosa (assembly GCA_031470985.1). Classification (NCBI taxonomy): domain Eukaryota; kingdom Viridiplantae; phylum Streptophyta; class Magnoliopsida; order Lamiales; family Lamiaceae; genus Agastache; species Agastache rugosa. The sequence continues at coordinate 13,333,719 of CM062604.1, forward strand.
ATTTGCATCGTATCGCTACCTCAGTATCTTAACAACAGATTTTTCACCAGATTTGCCCAGCATCCCACCTGTTCTTCCCTGCACACCTTCTCTCGACTTTGTGTCATCCCAGACACACTTTGACTAGATAAAGACAAAAAAAAGATAAAACACAAGAAATATGAACACAAAATTGGGTTCATCAGGGTGTTGCTGAAAGATGATGAAGCGTGGGAGGAATTCCCGTGGGGTAGCATCTCCTACCAAGTGTTGTATGAATCCATCACAAAGGCCGTGACAAGAGAGAACGGAAATAAATTGGGTGTGGTAAGGTACCATGTGAAAGGGAACACAATTGCTTTGCTGGTAAGTCGGTACGCCTGGTACAAAATTCCATAATTTGTACCACAATTTGAAAAAATAATGCTGTCATATTTCAAAATTCAGGCGTGGGTGCATTCTGCTATACCAGCTGTCGGTAGGACCATTGGAGGAAGGAAGCCACAAAGTAAAATGCCTCGTTTCTTGAGGTATCGATATGTCAAGGACTACGACTTCCCTAACGACAAGGAGATAGAAGAGGTACGTATTACTGTTAAGTTCCGTAAGAATGTGAATATTCGTACTATGTAGTCGGTACGAATATGTTAAATTGTACCATGTAACGATTTCGCGGTACGAATTATTTGAATTCGTACGTAGAACATGGTACGAAAATATAAAAATTGTACCGTGTTCTAGTTACATCGTACGTATTTATAAAATCGTACGAAGTGTTCCAGTTTGAAACACCATCTAATAGAGCTATTTTCTAGGATCTTGTCCCCCTTCTGGTACCATACCAGGAAATGGCGCAATCGTACTGGAAATCTCTGGAGCAAGACCCAGAAAAAAAGGCCGCGAGACGAAGAGAATGTCAATGCTGTCCCCGCTGCTGCCAGCCTTACTATCAATGCTCCTGCTACCGCTTCTACCAGTGCACCGGAGAGGGTGACCCTATTGAAAGAAATAGAGGGTCTACTCCAGGTCCAGCACAAGCAGCTCGTGATTGATGTAGGAGAGTACGTGCTAAAGATGCTCCGTAAAGTAGCACAAGTTGAGCCAGCGGCTGCACTGGAGCTTACAGCAGCAGCCCAGACAGGGCTTGCAGCAGCAGCCACCGAGCCAGCAGTATACGAGCCACCATCAGCAGAGCCTGCACTATCCGAGCCACCAGCAGCAGAGCCAGCAGTCGGGCCAAGCACATCGGGAGAAGACTTGGATCACGATATTTATACAACCGAGCACGAACAGGTATAAAGGCATGTGTGTGGAGGGATAAACAACTGAATTTACATTATGTATGTGTTGATAACTGAATTCATAAACTATTATGTATGGTTTGGGGCTCAGTTTTGACCATTTGATTATGTTATGAATGTGTTCTTTCATATATTGTGGCTATGTATGATTGGTACGAACTATACCAGTCCGTACCGGTATGCTTGGTACGAAAAATATAATACATCGTGCCGATGTACGTATTACTTCAATTATTCGTACCATTCCTACCGAGATACTTGGTACGAAATTCCAATATTCGTACCATTCCCCGGTATAATTGGTACGAAATTAAATTATTCGTACCATTCGTACCAGTATGCTTGGTTCGAAATTCAAATATTCGTACCATTCCTGCAAGTATACTTGGTACGAAATTCAAATATTGGTACCATGCCTACTACTGAAATCTCAATGTGGGAGTGATAAATCGTGCCATTCCTGCGCAGGCCGATGTACAGTAAACACCGACAGACACACAACTTAATAGGATGTATGACGATATGCTTGCATTCGGCGACGTAACACCACTCCAACAACATGTCGCATCAGAGAGTGTTGCTCCAGTCATTGTTCCATTTTTGAATCCAAGGCCGGTGAGAATTAAATTTCTGGCAGCAGCGGTACGGAGTCCATTCCTCGTTGATGATGTGCGAGCCGAGCGAGATACGTTTCAACATTTCTTGAGCTCGGAAAAGAGGGTGTAAGTTCACTTTTAGATATTTTACAATAATTGCATTACACAAATGATAATTAATATCGTCAACCAATAGGAGAAATGTCGGATTGGCGTGGGGGGCTGAAAATGACTTTTTTGAGTACATAGTCAACCCTACTAATCAGCTTCAAGATGATCATATCGACTCCTACCTTGTCATACTTGCATCAAACCCGGGGTTCGCAGATTTAGGTGAAGTTCACACGAACATAGCACTGACGTCTACTTATTTTATGGTAATTCCTCCTTGAGAAACTGATTTTAATTGATTCAAAATATCAAGCAGCCTTTGTTGTTTAAGTGCAGTACGAAAATTAAAATTTCGTACTGCGATACAAGTTGTAAAATATGTACGATGTACCAATTTCGTACCGCGGTATACAGTTGTACAATACATACCACGGTATACAGTTGTACAATAGCATCTTATAAAAACTTGGCTTGTTCCAATGTTATTTTACTGATATACATCATTGTTTATTTATAGTGCACTGTTGAAAACGTGTTTGATTCCATGCATGAGAGCATGAGAGTACCATTTGAGCCATATGACTCCGATTTATTAAACCAACAATCGAAGAGGTTGTTCCAGAAAAGGACATGTAAATATTGTTGTCGTATGCGGATGCAATTCGGCCAAGTTGGGGCGCGAACATGAAACCTTGGATCGACAGAGACAAGGTAACACATTTCAACTAACTTTAGAATCTAACGAATGGTACGAAATACATTTATTTTGTGATCAGTGTGTCACCCCCTCGGTACAAATTTATATTAAATTCGTACCGTGTGTGGCATGTAGAATGCAACGAAATACATGCAATTCGTAACAAGAGTGTCACCATCTGGGTACGATCTTTATAGATTCGTACCGTGTACCATATGAGAGTATGGCATGCAGTTTAGAATCTAACTAATGGTACGAAATACATTTATTTCGTAATCAGCATGTCATCCCTCGGTATGAATTTATGTTAAATTCGTACTGCGTGTGGCATCAGATTGCAACGAAATACGTGCAATTCGTAACAAGAGTGTCAACGTCTAAGTACAATCTTTACATATATGTACCGTGTACTATAATCAGGGAGAAGTTTATATGTCATATTTTAATGGTTTGCGTTGTTCTTCTAGGTCCTCGCCGTATGCAATTTCAAATCTCACTGGGCCACGCTGCTAATAGATCTTAAGAAGTAAAAGCTATGACTTTATGATCCCAAAGCATGGCAATTTGAAGAACACCACAGAAAAAATAGAAGGGACATCTTCCTACTGATGGCCAGAATAGTCCCTCAAATCTTGAAGGCAATCGGGTACTTCGAGGTGCATGCAATTAAAAACCCACAGTACGCACAGTGGGAGCAAGAACACGTTCAAGCAACAGGATGACGTGAATTGTGGGCTCTACTCGTTGAAGTATGTTGAGCAACTTCTATCAAAGAAGCCATTGCCAAAGAGTTTGAAAGACCAAAAGCAGCTGGAACTTTATCGAGACCACATTACAAGGACCATAAATGGTCATAGCACAGATGAAGCCCCTATTCCAATTCTGATGGAAGCACTTTAGTATTTCGAACAATAACTCTATATATTTTGCTAGTAATATGCTGAATCTATGTTAATATTTATACAACATTAACCTATTTTGCTATTATGTAGATATGATGTTGTATATTTATTCTGTACATTTTGTTGTGATATTATGATAATCACCTATTTTGAAAAAAATATTGTATTTAATCTGTTTATCTCAGTTGTTACGATGTACGAAATGTATGTTTCGCTTCATAATGCGGTACGAAAATCGACATTTCGTACCCCGCTTAACAAAACTGTAACGTAGTAGCGCGGTACGAAATTAAACATTTCGTACCGCGATATAAAAAGTTCTAACTTTGGTAGCACGGTACGAAAATTCAAAAATTTCATACCGCGATATACAAGTTCTAACTTTGGTAGCACGATACGAAGTTAAAAATATTTCGTAGCTCTCAGCTGGATATTACTCTGCTGACTTCATAGCTGACTTGTGCACAACTGACCTGTCAGATGTATCGCGGTAAGAACTGTTTATTTTCGTACCGCACGGTAAGATGATGCCATGATAACGTAGTACGAAACTAAATATTTCGTACCGAGCTACAAAGTTGTAAGTAAAGTTGGGAAGCGGTATGAAATTAAACATTTTGTACCACTCATCTGGATTCTCAGCTGACATATCCTCAGCTGACCTCTCACTTGTATCTCGGTACAAAATATGTATTATAGTACCGTACTACCAGATGATGATATGGTTAGTTAGTACGAAAATATATATTTCGTAACGCGATACAAAATCGAAACGTTGGAATTCTGCACGAATGGTACAAAAATTATCAATTACTACAGGCTTCTAAGTATGAAAATGGTTCAACAAATAATTCAGCAAAATAAGAAACACTAGTAGATAATGGAGAAAAGTCATCAACGAAACCTATTTGGGTCTTTACAAGTTGCGCGATTGTGCCCAACTACACCACAAATACCACATTTCTTCGGTTTGCGGGGTCGATTAATGCTTGTTTGACTACTACACACTTCTACCCCTAGCCAATGTGTACGAATGCAGTACATGTATTATGATAATGACCTTTTTGATGACATCGAGAACCCACGCGACCATATGTTGTATGAGATCCAGACTGAATCCTCTTTGAACGTGGTCGTCCCGCTTGTCTAGGATTAGAGGGGGTCACTACAACCCTTGAAACAATATCAGATGGGACGCGGCAATAACATGGGTCGGGAACTGGCATCACCTCTGCAGCATATGTTTCACGCAATGTCTCAGTCATATAATAAGCATGCACATATGACAATGGATATTGCCTCGCATAACTGAAAAAATGACACAAATATTATCAAACATATTATCAAACTTATGCAGTTATACTCAGAATGGTACGATACGTATGTATGCAGTATACTAAGTGTGAATTCTTACATGGTACTTGGTAAGAATATCATAATTCTTACCAGCGTACCATTTGTTTGTGCTTGGTTATTGGTACGAAATATGAAATTCTTACATGGTACTTGGTAAGAATTTCATAATTCTTACTAGCATATCATTTCTTTGTGATTGGTTATTGGTACGAAATATAAAATTCTTACATGGTACTTGGTAAAAATTTCATAATTCTTACCAGTGTACAATTTCTTTGTGCTTGGTTATTGGTACGAAATATGAAATTCTTACATGGTACTTGGTAAGAATTTCATAATTCTTACCAGCGTACCATTTCTTTGTGCATGGTTATTGGTACGAAATTTGAAATTCTTACATGGTACATGGTAAGAAATTCAAAATTCTTACCAATATATAATGTACGACAAGTACGAAAACAACACATTCGTACCTTATTGTTGCTATAGCGTGCGAGCATGGGATCAGGTCCATTTCAAAAACGTGACATGAGCACTTCCTCAAAGCAATATCAACAATATTACTCTTGTTTCCAAAAATTACATTAAACTTTGTTTGTATCCGTAATGGGGTCAACCTTCATGGACCAGCCTATCTCGATAGCATTCCCTAATCTCTTTGTTGCATAATCAGATAACTCTAGAGTTCTCGCACCAGATCTAGTACGCCGCGTGAAAAACCATTCCTGGATCAGGTTACGAGCATACTCTAAAAGAGAACAGATTGACAATTTTCTAGCCCATTTTAATCGAGAATTCAAGACTTCTACCGCATTGGAAGTCCCAAAACTATATCGCCGTACCGGGCATTTACACTTGGCCCATGTAATAGGGTCAATGCTCATAAGCTTCGCATGTGCCCGAGATGCGGTCAATTTCCAATTTTGCATATGCTCATCAAACTCCTCTATCTTATAAGCATTTGCAGCAGCCTGGTAAATGTTAATCATACCTTGACCCCACTTTCTAAGGCTGGCCTGAATATGATATGTGCAGAGTCTATGAGTATTCCCTGGGAAAGCATAATCTACTGCATTTTTATGCTAAGGTGCTGATCAGACACAATCAAGACGTTATCTGGACATCCAAATGTCCATCGAACCTAACGTAGGAACCAAGTCCAAGATAAATCGTTTTCTTTGTCACCAACTCCAAATGCTAGGGAAACTATTTGTTCATTAGCATCCTTTGTTGATACAACAAACATAACGCCTTTGTATTTTCCTTTCCAATGTGTGGTAACAATCACAATCACGGGGCGGCACGCACGAAATGCTCTTACACATGCAGCAAGAGAGAAGTAGCAATACTGGAAAGAACCGTCAGGACATATCTGTAATTCCACAATAGAGCCGGGATTCAAATGCTCTAGCATGTAAAAGTACTTGGGAAGCATCTAAAAATGATGAAAAACGATATAATCACATCAGGTACCCATTGGTACGAAAGGTACAAAATAATGTAAATCATACATAAACGAAGTACGAATGGCATACATTTGTACAACTAGAAAGTATGAGGTACGAATTCTACAAATTCGTAAGGGAGTGTGAAAGTCTTACATGATATATAGTAAGAATTTTATATTTCTTACCAGCGTACCATGCTTTGATTTCTTTGTGCTTGGTTATTGGTATGAAGTGTGAAATTCTTACATGGTACTTTGTAAGAATTTCATATTTCTTACCAGCGTACCATTCTTTCATTTCTTTGTGCTTGGTTTACTGGTACGAAGTGTGAAATTCTTACATTATACATGGAAAGAATTTCATATTTCTTACCAACGTACCATACTTTCATTCAGTGGCAGACCCATGATTTTAAATATGGGGGTATGAAATTGATTGAGGGGTTGTAGGAAGTTGTCCTCCATAATTAGGGGTTCGCCCCCGGAATTTTTTTTTGAGCTATGCAATAATAAAATGATTTAAAATGCAAAAAATGAGATAAAATGTATATAAAGAGATATTCATAGAGTTCAAAAACAATATTATTCAATAATTGCAACTGAAGACTCGAGTCCGAGCCGACGAGTCTTCATTATCAGGAATCGATCCATGACATTTTCAAAAGAGAAAGAAGAAGAAATTCGATTCTTTAAAAGAACAAGGCAGCCGTAAATGAAAAATAAAAAAAGATAGTGGGGCCTTGTGAATTGAGAATTAAATTATTAAAATATTATGTTAAACTATTGAATTATATTATTTATGGGTGGGGTTACTAGAATGAAAGTTTAATTAATACTAATAATATTAAATTATTATATATATATATAGTAAAAAAAATAAATAAAATTTTGGGGGGACGGCTGTCCCCCTTGTCCCCAGCTGCATCCGCCCCTGCTTTCATTTCTTCGTGCTTGATTACAGCTACGAATAAACATGTTCGTACCGCCATTTCGTACGTAAAAGAAATTATATCGTACCCAACGTACCAAGCGTACCCGAATTTAAATGCTCTTAGGTAAAGATGCAGTGGAGAAAAACCTGAAAAGACTTGTCTGGTTCGCCATAATTCAAGTTCATTGCGTAATTCCTACCAGCCAAAGCAGTTGCATATTTTACATTAACACTGAATTTCCTTAATACTTGTCCCTGAATATCTCGCGGCCTAAGAACATAACCATCTTCTGCCAAATTAGCACCTACATGTGCAGCTAAAACCTTCGAAGACACCTTGGGATGCAATTGATATCTCAAATCTGTCTCACAAGTGTGAGCACTCCATTGATATATTCTCCATGCATCACATAATAAAATCACATCTATGTGCAAACTTGCAAACAACATGATATTTGTATGAATTTGAACGCACTGTTACAAACTCCACTCGATTTTTCAAATGGTATACACCAAGAGGTGTGGTCATTTTCTCCTTACTATAAAACATGGCACCACTAACGAGTTCACCGGTAACAGGCTCAGACGGTATAACCAAATCTTGGCATGCAAGGGAAGCTTGGTATGCTGCACCCGGAATCAGCCACTGACAGGGTTCTTCATGATTTTCTACAGTGGTTTCGTCAGGAATTTCTAATGCGGGCACAGTGGACCTATCTATACCAGAATAATCATGACAATCACCACCCTCATCATCGGAACTACTGTCATACATGTAGTCACGATCAAAAATAAATTTCGGGTCATCGTCATCATAATTATCAACCTCATTTTGCAAACTCCGAACAGTCAATGGATTCGTCCTATGTGAAAATTCGTTACTTCTACGAGAAACAGTCAGATGTATAGTAGGCAATTCTAACAAACCCATCAAACAAGACCACTCAAAATCATCTGTTATCTTCATTCTCATAGTTTCACCTGCAGGGGACTGGACAAACTCGTCTATATCAAAAATACACAATCTCTTATCCTTCTTCAATCGCACTTTAATCTTCATCAACAAATCTTCAAATGTTATACCACTAAGAGGTACATGGATATACTCTTTCCTCCCACCCTCGTATGTATTGTTATTCCATTCTTCCATGACAAACAATTAAAGAAGTGGCACCGGCTGCATTAAATAAGTGGATAGTAAGGTACACAAGGTACGAAAATATCAAAATTTGTACCTATAAGCAATACGAATATACAAATTCTTAACCGCTTACTGCGACATCTTAAATTGGTAACCTATTAGGAAATAGATATATTCGTAACTATAAGAGTACGAATATATATATTCTTAACGGCTTACAGCGACATGTTCCATCTTATCCTGGTACGAATAACTATATTCGTAACTACATACAGTACGAATATATAAATTCTTAACCGCGTACACTCATACACCAATATGAATACCTCATTTTCGCACCAACAATGTCACCAACGTAAGAAATATAAAATTCGACGAACTGTAAATTCGTAACAACACATGAATTCATGAGCTTCATGAGAAACCTAGATCTAAACGTACTCTAAAACCAAATATTCATCCTCAAAAATATGAAAAACAACAGAAATTGGCTAGCATATGAAATTACCTCCATACAAAAAATTATAATTACAGAAGCAGCTGTGAATGAATGCAACGCCGCCTTCATCGATCTAGAAATACGCCGCCGTGTCGCGAGCCGTTAATGAATGTAACGCCGCCGCCAACCAAGAAGAAAAAAAAGGAACGATGAGCTCGAGCTGAAGGAGACGGATGAAAAAGAGATAGGAGAGAGAAACAAGTGAGCTATGGGGAGCAGCAGCAGAAAAAGAGAATTATGAGGAGAGAGAAAAAGAAATTAGGTATAGTCAAAAGTAAGGGTATTTTCGTCCAAAAAGGCAAATGTTCGCCATAATTTGTAAAAATTAAGTTTGTGGCCAACTTTTGTGTTTTGTTATTTGATTTGACGATAAAGGTGTATTTTCTCTTATAAATTTATATTGGAATCATTAAATATAGAAAATACATCAAAATAAAAAATCGAGCTTCGATTTTGGTTATTTTATAGATTTAATGATTCCAATATTTAATTATAATGTATTAGAATAAAAAATAATAATAAGTTTTAAAAATATAATGCTAACATGGACAAAATATGAATGATATCTTATACTCACGAAAGGTGACTAGCTCATTCCATGTATATATATAAGTAAGAAAATTAATAAGAAATACCCAGTTTTATAATATAGTAATATACTATATTAATAGATTATTTGTAGGGGTGGACATTCGGTTATTCGGTTTGGTTTTGGTCTAAACCAAATCAAACCGAATAAATTAAATTTTTAAAAATCAAAACCAAACCAAATCAAACTAACAGAATAAACCAAATTTTTAAAAGTTAAAACAAAACCAAACCAAACAAACCGAACGGTCATGTATGTTCTAAATATTTCATCCAAAATCAACAAAAATATACTTAATACAATAAGACAATAATAGTATTTTAATTTAAAAAATTAACATAACATATATATATATACACACACATATTATAGGAAAAGTCAAATATGTTAAACGAGCAACAAAAAGATCGGTCTATTGCCTTGTTGCATGATGTTGATATCCGTGCTCTATTTCAAGTTCTATTGGGTCCAACAAGCTCTTGCGCTAAATTCTTTCAAATTATTTTTCATTATTGAGAAAAGTTATATACAGGGCCGGCCCTAGGGTGGGCGAGCCCGGGCGACGGCCCAGGGCCCCAAATTTTTAGGGGCCCAAAAAAAATGAATGTTTACTATATATATATATCGATATATATAGAGGTTGGATCAAATAGAAACCAACCCTTATGTAGAAACTAGAAACCATTATGGACCCTTGATTTGTTGGATTTAATGGCTGTAATTGAATTGCATCTATATGCTGACTTGTTCTTGCGATAGTTTGTTTAGGGATTATCTTGTCTTTTCCTTTTATTTAGTAACTGTTTCCTTAATTAATGGGATTAATGCGCCCATATCATGGGAGGTTAATTTTGGGGAATTAAGAGCAAATCATATATGGACGATTTGTATACATATTTTTTTGTGTATCTTTTTTTTTCTAGTTTATATTTTTCATGCGTACACAAGTTATTTATATCACTTTCAATTAATGAGCAAGAACACCAAAATATTAATAAGAATTTTGATGCAAAAAAAAACATACAGTAGATTTGTAAATGATTTTTAATTACCACACACAAATGCTCATTTTCTAGGGGTTCATAATAATTGAATTGTTTTGTTTTTTTATCTAATTATGACTTGTTGTGGAACTTAAGTTTCAGGTGTTTATGGGTTATTGTTATCTGTTCTACATAAATATAATATAATATTTGAAATTCTATATATTTCAAAGTCCTGAATATAATTAATGCTTCTAACCCAGCAATACAATGCTTCTGTATCCTAAAATATAATGCTTGTTACCCATAATTATACTCGAATTTCTCATGAATAATGTATATTTCAAAATAAAAATATAATGTTTTACCCAGAAATAGAATGCTTTGGTATCCAAAATATAATATTTTTTATCTAGTAATTAGGCTCGACTTTAACATGAACAATATAACATTTTGAAATCCTTAATATATGCTTTTTACCCAAAAATAGAATGCATTGGTAACCAAAATATAATGCTTTTGACCCATTATTTAGGCTCGACTATATCATGTACAATATAATATTTCGAAATCCTAAATATAATGCTTCAATATCATTAATATAATGTTTTTTAACAACTAATATAATATTTTCGAAAGCAAATACATCAAATATTGGAAACTTCAAATTATTGAATAATCGTAGCCAAATCCAGGGCCTCCTTGGACCTTGGTCGACTTTTTATTATATTTTCCCTTGCTTCTGAATGAACTGAGAGATCACCGCCTCCATCACTTATTTTATTTCTCTTGGTTAGTTGAAAATTCTCCACAAAATCATCATCCGTATAAAGCAATAATTTAATTAGTACAACCAAGAAATAAATACAGAAACATTAAAGCATCATACATCAAATAACTTAAACATAATCATATGCTAAATAAAGCATTAAAATAACATATAACATTATATGTCAAATAATATAAACATTACAAGAACATCGGTAAAGTATTAAAAGAATATATAAAATTTGTCTAAGCGGTATATATATATATATTACAAAACATTTTTAGATCGCTGCTTTAGTTTTTTTTTTCTTTTTTTCTTTTTGAGGTAAGATCGCTGCTTTAGTAAATCAGGTTTTAGGACACAACATTTTATTATATTCCCTAAAACATTATCATACCAAATTGCAAGCATTAATAAAGTATACACCATGCTGTAAGAAACATCATTAAAAAAAATTAAAAAAAAATAAGCAGCATATTATGTCCCCAAGGGCCAAAGCATTAGAACCTACAATACAGTATACCCCAACTAGCTTATTTTGCTTCTTTTCTCTCTTGCATCTGTATGCGAAGAGAGAAGAAAAGTTCAAGATTCTGCCTTCCCATCACCACAAACATAATTTTAAAGGACATCGTGAATTCAACAATTCATAACCAAAATTAGATTGGAGTCCCCCAATTTACACGCCTAAGTATCTATATTACACTTTACAATACTATCAATCAACTATAGTGCTAAAAGCATAAGTAATCAGAGCATAATAATAAACAATAGAGATCAAGTAGAAAATCATAAGAAATAGAACAAATAAAATTAGTCACAATTAACATGATGTTCCAACCCCATTACACTGGTTCGACGTCATATAAAATTAATCAATATGAGCATTATTGTCAAAAAAATAAAATAAAAATAGATGCCTTCTTCATCAGCGGCGTCGCATTTCGTCGGAACTGCGGTGACGGCGGTGTTTTTATTCTTCTCTTTGCTGGCACCATGACATACCATTTATCAGATTCTCGGCCGCACGCCGGTGAGAGAATATTGAATTTGACAAGATGTTGGTAAAAACATTAAATTTGGGAGGTGAGAGATTTGGATTGAGTAAATCACGGAAGAGATAAAATTAAGAATTTCAAGTGCCCTAAACTACCCCTAATGGACAAATCGGCAACTAATTTAAAAAAAATATAAAGGAAAGTACAATTAATGTGGTCCATTGATTTAACTATGATCAAAGGCTAACATTGGTTTCTAGTTTCTACACAAGGGATGGTTTTCACCTAATCCTATCCTGTCACAAGGTTTTCTCGTACTAGAATTTTTCGCCCTTGTGCGGCGCCGGATTCCCGCAACCCGACCAGCCCTCACCCTCACCGACACTCGTGTTTCCCCCACTCGTGTATGAGGCTCACGGATTTGTGTTACGAGCAATATCAAAGTTCACACGCAGCGGATCATTAACATAAACTTTAAACGACTCGAGCACGTACGGGCAACTCACCCAACCTTATATTAAATTCCCACAATTTATACAAGGACTGCTCAAGGCTCGCACACAACATCACCTGTTCGGCTCATGGCCAATACACAGCTATTTATATGTGAAGGACATCCCCCTTCACTAGGAAACTAGGCTAAAACCGTCGGGCAGTTACTTGAAGCGCCACATGTCCTCGTCTTGGCCAAACAGCACAGCACGGGGCGGTTATCTCCACGTAACCGCCCCCAAGCACTCGCACAGCCACTTCCTGAGTCATTAACCGCTCTCCGTAACCGCTCCGCACTTGGTAACCGCCTCTCTCGCACAGCGCACCACGCCCGTGCCTTTGCTCGTGTCAGGCGCCCGGCACCGGCGCCCATCCACCCAGTCCCGTCCGTGTCGCCCAGCCCGACACGCACTATCGAGTCACGTCGCCCATCTCTCGTGCCATCCTCGCATGTCCCCGAGCAAGTCTCGCTAAACACCGAGCACTTCTCGTCTAACACCAAGTTCTCCCGCACCGAGCCCACGTACTCGCATTTTGCATCGTCGGGTGGTGCGCTCCACTCGCACCACCTCCGACTCCCGGACACGTCGACCACGCACCATCTCGTGCTCGACTCGGACCACCATCTTTCGCTTGATGCTAACTCAACATCTAGCCCACGCAGCAACTTCCCATAGGCTGCTAGACCACCCACGCACAAGGTGGTTCCAACCGACTCCGCTCATGTCCAACCCTTCTATAGTACCAGATAGGCCAAAACCCCTAGTGACAGCACTAGACATAGAAGGGCTGAGGAAGGTAAAGTTTTCCTGACACTGGTCTGACTCGCTCCAGACAGTGCCATGGCTCGCTCCAGACACGCACCATAGTGCCACCACCAAGCCAACGTCGCAACGGATCACTTTCCCTCGCACCAAGTCTTTCCCCCGTGTTAACCTCACTCCGTGTAGGGTCAGCACGCTCAAGACTTCACGAACCTCGCTGTGTCGGGTCGCACGCTCCCGACACCCGAACCGAGTCGTCCACGGGACAAACAATATCCCCTCGAGCCAAACTCCTCCAAAGCCTCAATTTGTCGAGTAAGACTCGATATCCAGCTCATCCGGATCAAAACCTCGTGTCATGTCTCGCATCACGACACTCGCTCACTCCCGGCGTGCTTGGCACTGCACCACCGAGTCACCCGACGTGCCACTGACACGGCACGTCCCGCACCAACTCTTAGGGACGTAACAAACCACCCCCACCAAAACCTGACGACGTCCTCGTCGTTGCTGGGTGGAAGCCTCCTTCCTCGAGTTCCTTTTCATCAAAACTACCGAACCAAATTATGGCCGGGTCGTGTATATCGCACTGACCACCATCTTCTTGATCGGCCTCGTCCACTTGAATCGCGGACAGCAACTGCAACGGATTCACCCTTATGCCCGTCTCGCTATTCCCTTCATCCTCAGCGACGATCGCATTCAACCGCTTCGGGCAATCTCTCATCCGATGTCCCAGTTCTTCACAAATAAAACACCCCCGTGTTTTCTTCTTCTCCTTTCCTGCCTCCATGGCCCTTTCCTCACCGGACTTCTCTTTCTCCTTTCCCTTCTTCGAATCCTTCTTCCTCATCTCGGATCCGTCGGGACCAACCGGCCTGAAATCCACCAATCTCTCGGCAGCAGCAATGGCTCCTTGCACATCCTTAACTCCTTGCCGTCTCAACTCGGTTTGAGCCCAAGGTTGCAACCCCGCCATGAAATTAAACAATTTGTCCGACTCGGACATATCCTTCACGTCGAGCATCAACGAACTGAAGTCCTTCACATACCCACGAACGGACTTCGTATGCCTCAACTTTCGCAACGCATCCCTCGCCAACCACGAGGAATTCCCCGGAAGGAACTGATCATTCAACTCTTGCTTCAACGCCTCCCACGTCAAAGACTCCACCGGGCCCCCACTAGCATCGACACTTGGTCTCGAACGCCACCACAGCTTCGCATCACCCAACAAGTACATGCTAGTGATCGACACCTTCTCGTTCTCGGGCACATGAGACGCCTTAAAGTACGCCTCCATGTCCCACAAGAAATTCTCCAACTCCTTCGAACTACGGGCACCCTCAAACGGCTTAGGCTCCGGGACACGCACCTTCGACACCGATCGGCCTTGCTCAACAGCTTTGAGCGCGTGCTTCACGAGCCGCAAATCATCCAACAACTCCTCGATCTTGATATCAACCGCCGCCGTCAAGGAAGTCACCTCTTCCTCGCACGACACGATCCGACTCTCCACGAACGACGGAGTATCTTCCACAGACTTGCGCATCGTCTCGACCGTTTCCTTAATTGTACGGATACAATCAAAGATGGTCTCAACTCCAGCCGACGTTGAGACCTCTGGGGCCGTCCCGATCAAACCCTCCAACCGTAGCACCCTCTCTTCGAGAGCCGAGAACTCTCTCGCCTGCACCATCTTTTACCGCGACTGCAGCAACCGCAACCAAACACACGGACCAAAACCAGCCGAACCTGGCTCTGATACCAAATTGTCACAAGGTTTTCTCGTACTAGAATTTTTCGCCCTTGTGCAGCGCCGGATTCCCGCAACCCGACCAGCTCTCACCCTCACCGACACTCGTGTTTCCCCCACTCGTGTATGAGGCTCACGGATTTGTGTTACGAGCAATATCAAAGTTCACACGCAGCGGATCATTAACATAAACTTTAAACGACTCGAGCACGTACGGGCAACTCACCCAACCTTATATTAAATTCCCACAATTTATACAAGGACTGCTCAAGGCTCGCACACAACATCACCTGTTCGGCTCATGGCCAATACACAGCTATTTATATGTGAAGGACATCCCCCTTCACTAGGAAACTAGGCTAAAACCGTCGGGCAGTTACTTGAAGCGCCACATGTCCTCGTCTTGGCCAACCAGCACAACACGGGGCGGTTATCTCCACGTAACCGCCCCTAAGCACTCGCACAGCCCACTTCCTGAGTTATTAACCGCTCTCCGTAACCGCTCCGCACTTGGTAACCGCCTCTCTCGCACAGCGCACCACGCCCGTGCCTTTGCTCGTGTCAGGCGCCCGGCACCGGCGCCCATCCACCCAGTCCCGTCCGTGTCGCCCAGCCCGACACGCACTATCGAGTCACGTCGCCCATCTCTCGTGCCATCCTCGCATGTCCCCGAGCAAGTCTCGCTAAACACCGAGCACTTCTCGTCTAACACCAAGTTCTCCCGCACCGAGCCCACGTACTTGCATTTTGCATCGTCGAGTGGTGCGCTCCACTCGCACCACCTCCGACTCCCGGACACGTCGACCACGCACCATCTCGTGCTCGACTCGGACCACCATCTTTCGCTTGATGCTAACTCAACATCTAGCCCACGCAGCAACTTCCCATAGGCTGCTAGACCACCCACGCACAAGGTGGTTCCAACCGACTCCGCTCATGTCCAACCCTTCTATAGTACCAGATAGGCCAAAACCCCTAGTGACAGCACTAGACATAGAAGGGCTGAGGAAGGTAAAGTTTTCCTGACACTGGTCTGACTCGCTCCAGACAGTGCCATGGCTCGCTCCAGACACGCACCATAGTGCCACCACCAAGCCAACGTCGCAACAGATCACTTTCCCTCGCACCAAGTCTTTCCCCCGTGTTAACCTCACTCCGTGTAGGGTCAGCACGCTCAAGACTTCACGAACCTCGCTGTGTCGGGTCGCACGCTCCCGACACCCGAACCGAGTCGTCCACGGGACAAACAATATCCCCTCGAGCCAAACTCCTCCAAAGCCTCACTTTGTCGAGTAAGACTCGATATCCAGCTCATCCGGATCAAAACCTCGTGTCATGTCTCGCATCACGACACTCGCTCACTCCCGGCGTGCTTGGCACTGCACCACCGAGTCACCCAACGTGCCACTGACACGGCATGTCCCGCACCAACTCTTAGGGACGTAACAAACCACCCCCACCAAAACCTGACGACGTCCTCGTCGTTGCTGGGTGGAAGCCTCCTTCCTCGAGTTCCTTTTCATCAAAACTACCGAACCAAATTATGGCCGGGTCGTGTATATCGCACTGACCACCATCTTCTTGATCGGCCTCGTCCACTTGAATCGCGGACAGCAACTGCAACGGATTCACCCTTATGCCCGTCTCGCTATTCCCTTCATCCTCAGCGACGATCGCATTCAACCGCTTCGGGCAATCTCTCATCCGATGTCCCAGTTCTTCACAAATAAAACACCCCCGTGTTTTCTTCTTCTCATTTCCTGCCTCCATGGCCCTTTCCTCACCGGACTTCTCTTTCTCCTTTCCCTTCTTCGAATCCTTCTTCCTCATCTCGGATCCGTCGGGACCAACCGGCCTGAAATCCACCAATCTCTCGGCAGCAGCAATGGCTCCTTGCACATCCTTAACTCCTTGCCGTCTCAACTCGGTTTGAGCCCAAGGTTGCAACCCCGCCATGAAATTAAACAATTTGTCCGACTCGGACATATCCTTCACGTCGAACATCAACGAACTGAAGTCCTTCACATACCCACGAACGGACTCCGTATGCCTCAACTTTCGCAACGCATCCCTCGCCAACCACGAGGAATTCCCCGGAAGGAACTGATCCTTCAACTCTTGCTTCAACGCCTCCCACGTCAAAGACTCCACCGGGCCCCCACTAGCATCGACACTTGGTCTCGAACGCCACCACAGCTTCGCATCACCCAACAAGTACATGCTAGTGATCGACACCTTCTCGTTCTCGGGCACATGAGACGCCTTAAAGTACGCCTCTATGTCCCACAAGAAATTCTCCAACTCCTTCGAACTACGGGCTCCCTCGAACGGCTTAGGCTCCGGGACACGCACCTTCGACACCGATCGGCCTTGCTCAACAGCTTTGTGCGCGTGCTTCACGAGCCGCAAATCATCCAACAACTCCTCGATCTTGATATCGACCGCCGCCGTCAAGGAAGTCACCTCTTCCTCGCACGACACGATCCGACTCTCCACGAACGACGGAGTATCTTCCACAGACTTGCGCATCGTCTCGACCGTTTCCTTAATTGTGCGGATACAATCAAAGATGGTCTCAACTCCAGCCGACGTTGAGACCTCTGGGGCCGTCCCGATCAAACCCTCCAACCGTAGCACCCTCTCTTCGAGAGCCGAGAACTCTCTCGCCTGCACCATCTTTTACCGCGACTGCAGCAACCGCAACCAAACACACGGAACAGAACCAGCCGAACCTGGCTCTGATACCAAATTGTCACAAGGTTTTCTCGTACTAGAATTTTTCGCCCTTGTGCGGCGCCGGATTCCCGCAACCCGACCAGCCCTCACCCTCACCGACACTCGTGTTTCCCCCACTCGTGTATGAGGCTCACGGATTTGTGTTACGAGCAATATCAAAGTTCACACGCAGCGGATCATTAACATAAACTTTAAACGACTCGAGCACGTACGGGCAACTCACCCAACCTTATATTAAATTTCCACAATTTATACAAGGACTGCTCAAGGCTCGCACACAACATCACCTTTTCGGCTCATGGCCAATACACAGCTATTTTTATGTGAAGGACATCCCCCTTCACTAGGAAACTAGGCTAAAACCGTCGGGCAGTTACTTGAAGCGCCACATGTCCTCGTCTTGGCCAAACAGCACAGCACGGGGCGGTTATCTCCACGTAACCGCCCCCAAGCACTCGCACAGCCCACTTCCTGAGTCATTAACCGCTCTCCGTAACCGCTCCGCACTTGGTAACCGCCTCTCTCGCACAGCGCACCACGCCCGTGCCTTTGCTCGTGTCAGGCGCCCGGCACCGGCGCCCATCCACCCAGTCTCGTCCGTGTCGCCCAGCCCGACACGCACTATCGAGTCACGTCGCCCATCTCTCGTGCCATCCTCGCATGTCCCCGAGCAAGTCTCGCTAAACACCGAGCACTTCTCGTCTAACACCAAGTTCTCCCGCACCGAGCCCACGTACTTGCATTTTGTATCGTCGGGTGGTGCGCTCCACTCGCACTACCTCCGACTCCCGGACACGTCGACCACGCACCATCTCGTGCTCGACTCGGACCACCATCTTTCGCTTGATGCTAACTCAACATCTAGCCCACGCAGCAACTTCCCATAGGCTGCTAGACCACCCACGCACAAGGTGGTTCCAACCGACTCCGCTCATGTCCATCCCTTCTATAGTACCAGATAGGCCAAAACCCCTAGTGACAGCACTAGACATAGAAGGGCTGAGGAAGGTAAAGTTTTCCTGACACTGGTCTGACTCGCTCCAGACAGTGCCATGGCTCGCTCCAGACACGCACCATAGTGCCACCACCAAGCCAACATCGCAACGGATCACTTTCTCTCGCACCAAGTCTTTCCCCCGTGTTAACCTCACTCCGTGTAGGGTCAGCACGCTCAAGACTTCACGAACCTCGCTGTGTCGGGTCGCACGCTCCCGACACCTGAACCGAGTCGTCCACGGGACAAACAATATCCCCTCGAGCCAAACTCCTCCAAAGCCTCACTTTGTCGAGTAAGACTCGATATCCAGCTCATCCGGATCAAAACCTCGTGTCATGTCTCGCATCACGACACTCGCTCACTCCCGGCGTGCTTGGCACTGCACCACCGAGTCACCCGATGTGCCACTGACACGGCATGTCCCGCACCAACTCTTAGGGACGTAACAAACCACCCCCACCAAAACCTGACGACGTCCTCGTCGTTGCTGGGTGGAAGCCTCCTTCCTCGACTTCCTTTTCATCAAAACTACCAAACCAAATTATGGCCGGGTCGTGTATATCGCACTGACCACCATCTTCTTGATCGGCCTCGTCCACTTGAATCGCGGACAGCAACTGCAACGGATTCACCCTTATGCCCGTCTCGCTATTCCCTTCATCCTCAGCGATGATCGCATTCAACCGCTTCGGGCAATCTCTCATCCGATGTCCCAGTTCTTCACAAATAAAACACCCCCGTGTTTTCTTCTTCTCCTTTCCTGCCTCCATGGCCCTTTCCTCACCGGACTTCTCTTTCTCCTTTCCCTTCTTCGAATCCTTCGTCCTCATCTCGGATCCGTCGGGACCAACCGGCCTGAAATCCACCAATCTCTCGGCAGCAGCAATGGCTCCTTGCACATCCTTAACTCCTTGCCGTCTCAACTCGGTTTGAGCCCAAGGTTGCAACCCCGCCATGAAATTAAACAATTTGTCCGACTCGGACATATCCTTCACGTCGAGCATCAACGAACTGAAGTCCTTCACATACCCACGAACGGACTCCGTATGCCTCAACTTTCGCAACGCATCCCTCGCCAACCACGAGGAATTCCCCGGAAGGAACTGATCCTTCAACTCTTGCTTCAACGCCTCCCACGTCAAAGACTCCACCGGGCCCCCACAAGCATCGACACTTTGTCTCGAACGCCACCACAGCTTCGCATCACCCAACAAGTACATGCTAGTGATCGACACCTTCTCGTTCTCGGGCACATGAGACGCCTTAAAGTACGCCTCTATGTCCCACAAGAAATTCTCCAACTCGTTCAAACTACGGGCTCCCTCGAACGGCTTAGGCTCCGGGACACGCACCTTCGACACCGATCGGCCTTGCTCAACAGCTTTGAGCGCGTGCTTCACGAGCCGCAAATCATCCAACAACTCCTCGATCTTGATATCGACCGCCGCCGTCAAGGAAGTCACCTCTTCCTCGCACGACACGATCCGACTCTCCACGAACGACGGAGTATCTTCCACAGACTTGCGCATCGTCTCGACCGTTTCCTTAATTGTGCGGATACAATCAAAGATGGTCTCAACTCCAGCCGACGTTGAGACCTCTGGGGCCGTCCCGATCAAACCCTCCAACCGTAGCACCCTCTCTTCGAGAGCCGAGAACTCTCTCGCCTGCACCATCTTTTACCGCGACTGCAGCAACCGCAACCAAACACACGGAACAGAACCAGCCTAACCTGGCTCTGATACCAAATTGTCACAAGGTTTTCTCGTACTAGAATTTTTCGCCCTTGTGCAGCGCCGGATTCCCGCAACCCGACCAGCTCTCACCCTCACCGACACTCGTGTTTCCCCCACTCGTGTATGAGGCTCACGGATTTGTGTTACGAGCAATATCAAAGTTCACACGCAGCGGATCATTAACATAAACTTTAAACGACTCGAGCACGTACGGGCAACTCACCCAACCTTATATTAAATTTCCACAATTTATACAAGGACTGCTCAAGGCTCGCACACAACATCACCTGTTCGGCTCATGGTCAATACACAGCTATTTATATGTGAAGGACATCCCCCTTCACTAGGAAACTAGGCTAAAACCGTCGGGCAGTTACTTGAAGCGCCACATGTCCTCGTCTTGGCCAAACAGCACAGCACGGGGCGGTTATCTCCACGTAACCGCCCCCAAGCACTCGCACAGCCCACTTCCTGAGTCATTAACCGCTCTCCGTAACCGCTCCGCACTTGGTAACCGCCTCTCTCGCACAGCGCACCACGCCCGTGCCTTTGCTCGTGTCAGGCGCCCGGCACCGGCGCCCATCCACCCAGTCCCGTCCGTCCTGCACTATCGAGTCACGTCGCCCATCTCTCGCGCCATCCTCGCATGTCCCCGAGCAAGTCTCGCTAAACACCGAGCACTTCTCGTCTAACACCAGGTTCTCCCGCACCGAGCCCACGTACTTGCATTTTGCATCGTCGGGTGGTGCGCTCCACTCGCACCACCTCCGACTCCCGGACACGTCGACCACGCACCATCTCGTGCTCGACTCGGACCACCATCTTTCGCTTGATGCTAACTCAACATCTAGCCCACGCAGCAACTTCCCATAGGCTGCTAGACCACCCACGCACAAGGTGGTTCCAACCGACTCCGCTCATGTCCAACCCTTCTATAGTACCAGATAGGCCAAAACCCCTAGTGACAGCACTAGACATAGAAGGGCTGAGGAAGGTAAAGTTTTCCTGACACTGGTCTGACTCGCTCCCAAAGGCCATGGCTCGCTCCAGACACGCACCATAGTGCCACCACCAAGCCAACGTCGCAACGGATCACTTTCCCTCGCACCAAGTCTTTCCCCCGTGTTAACCTCACTCCGTGTAGGGTCAGCACGCTCAAGACTTCACGAACCTCACTGTGTCGGGTCGCACGCTCCCGACACCCGAACCGAGTCGTCCACGGGACAAACAATATCCCCTCGAGCCAAACTCCTCCAAAGCCTCACTTTGTCGAGTAAGACTCGATATCCAGCTCATCCGGATCAAAACCTCGTGTCATGTCTCGCATCACGACACTCGCTCACTCCCGGCGTGCTTGGCACTGCACCACCGAGTCACCCGACGTGCCACTGACACGGCATGTCCCGCACCAACTCTTAGGGACGTAACATATCCCTATATATATATATATATATATACACATACATACGGTTTTTATATCCTGGGCGCCTCTCTTGAGAGATTGGCGTGAGCGCCCTTCACAATTTCATTCTTCTCCTTCCCATTCCATGTTAGCTTTTAATTTTTTTTTCTTTCCGTCTCTTTTCTTTCACCACCGCTCAACGTCCCTTTGACCTTCTCTCCAAAAACATATCTCACTACCCATTTTACAATCAACAATCTCACCACAAAACAATCGCTCACCAATCCACCCTAGAAATTCATCAAAAGTTTTTAATATTCCACTCCAAAATTGATTTATCTCTGGCTGTATGGGCCAACTCAAGTAGTTGCAAAAATGGCAATGTTGCCAAGATCGAATTTTTTACCCTTCTCTATCGTCACCACCGCTCACTCCCCTCTCTTTCCTTCTCCCAACTAAAATTTTTGCCCACATCTTATCACATAAATAAAATCTTTCAAAACTCTCTCCCTCACCCTTGTTTCTTTTTCGTGTGATAATAATTGAAATTTAAATTGGAGGCATAGATCTGGAATCCAGACAAAGAAATGGATGCACGGCCATGGTTTCAAATTTATGTTATGTTATCTAGTTTTGCTGATCAAATCCCTTGAAATATTAATTGAAATTTAATGTGCATGATTAATGGAGCATGATAAATAAATGAGAGTGGAAAACATGAATTCGATTCTTTTCATCAATTACACGCAGTCACGCACCGGATCCAACCCATATGATTCTGTTTACTAAAAAAAATTATGATTATTTTTATTCAATATTGAAAATCACGATCAAGAAGTGGATAAACCACCCTTTGAATTCCTCTCTCTCTGCGTCATTCCTCATTAATTTGTAATCTTAATGAAGCGCCCTTTAAATCATATCGGATTTAAATGTTATGTTGCCTCTTAAATCTTAATAAGTGTGTATATATGGATCCGAGAAAGAGAGAATGATGTGAGCCATGGAGAGAGGAAAAAGTGGTGAGAGAAAAGAGACCGAAAGAAAAAAAAAAAAAATTAAATTAAATGTGACATGGAATGGGAAGAGAGAGAAGAATGAAATTGTGAAGGGCGCTCACACCAACCGCTCAAGAGAGACACCCAGGACATCAAAACCGTGATATGCTGAGCAACTCAAATGGACGCCTCCTGTGCGCGATACTGACGTGTCAGCCATGTCATCATTGTTTTTTTTTTTCTTTTTAAAATTCATTCTTCGTTGTCTTCCTTCTATGCGTGTTTCTTCTTCAACATCACCTTCACACTTTCTCACACATTTTCTGTCTCAATCTTCACACATTCACACCAAGCATATCTATTCTTTTAACCCATTACAATTGATGCACCGATTATCTAATTTTCCGGAGACCCGTCTGTCAATTTGTGCGAAATTAAAATTTTCAGATTTGCATTTGCTCTTTTAACCCATAAACGATTGATGGGAAAACTTAGATATGAAAATTAAGAAATGCACGAGATCGTCTCTTTCACCAATCACACGCGCAGTTTACTTTCTCTCTCTTCTTTCTTGACTTTTTCATCACCAATTTCTCCATTCTTTCTAAATTTTTCATAATTTATGATGAGTTCATCTCTCTCTCTCGTTCTCTCCTCCTCCCTCTTTATTTCTTCTCGTAATTTTCCTAACTAATTTCTTTCTTCTTTCTAAATTTTCAGATCTACATTGATCAGTCCCTTCCTCTCTCTTTTCTGGATTTTTCTTTTTACTTCTTTTCTTCCGTATTTCACTTTCTTTATGGAGTTTCATCATTTGCCATTTCAGATTTGTTTTATAGAATTAAATTCAAGTTGTTCTGTTTTTTTTCTCTCTATTTTTCATTAACAAGAAGTTGCTCTAATAAAAATATTTGGTATTTAATCATCAATAGATGGATGAAAGAGACCCCTTTCAGAATTAAGATGCTAGAACGGGATAGCTTTTTTGTCTATTGTGGGAAAAAGGATAACATGAAATTTTGAAAGAGTGGGAGAGAGAAACGATGAAGGAGAGAAGCAAAATTTAAAAAATAAATAATAAAAATCGTAAGTTAAAAATACAAAATACATAAAATTAAAGCTCGATTTTAGGGATAATAATATGTCATCCCTACTAATAACTACTCCCTCCATTCCCTAAAAGTGAGGTGCATATTTGATTTGTTGTGAGGTATAAATTATTAGTTGAACCACACTGAAGGGGGTACTTTTTCTAGCAAATTAAAATTTGGCACGTAACTTTCAAAAGAATAATAATAATAATAAATAGGGTAGTGCTATTTGGACACACTGTGGCCAGCCACACAAGCTAAGAAAGGTAATATAGGTTTTAAAAAAGTAAATATACCCTAATTGGGAAATCATAAATCCTAAGGGAAAATGTGATTATTTTTACTTTTACAGTTAACTTTCATTTTTTTACGTGTGTGGCCGAATAACTTTATTGTAATAAATAGCATGCATGCAAAATCTTCCGCCATCGACACGGCAGCACAACATTTTTTTTTTCTTTACCAATTTTTATTTAGATTATGGTTCTTAAATTTATTGTAAAGTAGGCTCGACAGTTCGGGAAAAAAATATGTCACGAGTGGAAAGGTTGCATAATTTCTTGATCTAACGAAAATTAGTAAAATAAAAATAGAATGATAGATTCAATGTATAATGAATTTATTAATTTAAGAAATGGAAAATCTTACACATGTTCTTAAATATTCGTTTGATGCCGACCATATGTTCACTGTTTGTGACACGGAAATAGTGTTCAGGAAAGGTGCTCTGGTCGACGCAATTCGACGGCACGGCGGTGCCGATCGCCAACACGGTAGCCGGACCCTCGGCCCGTTGAGCAAGTGTCGCAGCCCGAACCTCGATATTAGATGTCAAGGCCGGTAGGTCCCACGACTTACACAATTTATGATTAACAAAGGAAATTAAGATAGCGACCCGGCTATCGTTCAAAAGAATAACCATACTTAACAACTCATCATTATAGAATAATACGACATATATGACTCGAGACGATCAACTGAATTCAATATGACATACATATCAATAAACACAACTCGAAACACTCGGAATCAAAAGACCTGATCAACCAAATAATCGACAATTGATCAAGAAGATGATATAACGACTTGAGGATCAAGAAAACAATATAAAGAAAGATGTTTCGAGTTCGACAAAGCTTCATGGAATAGAGATTTTATTAAATACATATCAAGACTAAGTTTCACGCAAACTGTGACAAAAGAATTCGACTATCAAAACATAGATCGACTATAGGGTTTAAACAACTTCATCATAATTTAAAAAAAATCATCTTAACATGGCAGCGGAATACGAAAGACCATATGTATGACGACATATAATCTAGGCTCTTTATTTTTCAAATATTAACAACAACAACCAACATCCATCCAGCCTCGTCATTCGCATCCCCGCTAACTCCGCACGTTTTAGAAATAACATGCGAGGTGAGTACTACGTACTCAGTGAACACATGCCGAAAACATTTGAAAACTTTGCTGAATACAGCTATATATGAAAACTTGCCGGAAAACATAATACGAGGATTTTCTGAAAACAACTCGTAAAATGCTAAAAAATATTTTCTTTTCAAAACTCATTTGTCTGCAGACATTTATAACAGTATGAACCATATCTACAAATAAATAATGGTGATGAGAAAGAGGCCTCTTTCTCAATCACTTGTAATCGGCATATCAAGGAAAGGCTCACAATTATGAATAATCGGCCTATCAAAGAAATGTGCACGATTACCAATGTGTACACAGATTTCACCTTGCGTGAAACCGAATTCGTCTTTCTGAAGTAGATGGTAACATACTTAAACATTTTTAAAATCATTTGGCAAGTATCAAAACTTTGTAAAACATACGATATCATGCTTTTCACATATTTTAGTTTAGAAAGCCCACCTGATAAACTTAAGCTTTAAACTTTAAGCTCTAACGCTTGTAGCCCTTTTACTTCACGTTTCTGCTCCCGCTTCCGCTTGCTCCTTTAATCGAAACGGAATAACGATTTTAGAACGAGAGCTTTTATCGACTAACGACTTCGATATCCTTAACGAAATTCTATTCGAATTTCTACGTCGTAACTTGATGAAATTCGAGAATTCCTATCTTAACTTTTCAAACGTTCTTAATCTATCTTAATCTATCTAAATTCCTCATTAAGCATCAATATTAATCAATTCTCATACAACATTAATATTTATAAACTACTATTCATCACAATTGACTAAATCGATTTTAATCCGTCTAACGGATTCGTAAAATCTTCAATTTAATTCTATACCTTTATTTAATTATAACAAACATAATTATACTTTAAATACACACATTAACTCAATTAAACATATAAATTCCCAAATCGGGAAAATCAACCATAAATAGAAAAATCTTTATTTCTTTGAATTAAATTTCCATAAAATTATATAACACTTAATTTTTATTAAGAAGTTCATAAATGCAATTAATTTCTTAATTAAAATTTTATTAATATTTTATTTATTTATTTTAAATTTTCGGTTATATTAAAATTAATATTTCTTTAATTATTTTCTCTTCTTTTTAATTTCTAATATACTTAATTATTATCTTAAGCTCATTTCTTCATTTAATTTCATTCAATTAAGTATTAATCTTTCAACCCTAATTTAAGAACCCTAATTCGATTTTCTAGGGTTTCTAGGGTTAATCAAGCTTTTGTTTCATTATCTCTTGATCTAATATACTTCAGTAATCTCATATATCTTTAATTGAATCATCAAACTCATCATATAACATTACATTATTAAACCCTAATTTATATTCTTATTTAATCGGTTATTTTCTCAAAATGAAATTGGTTGGAAATTTTTAATTACTTCCAACATGAAACATTCTTAAAATACTTAACTAAACTCATTTATATCATTAAATCAATCATATAATTCATGTATTCATTATTTCCCATTTTCTTCTCATTTTCGAAAATTGCCAATTGATAGCTAGGGTTTTCCATGCTTAAATCTAATTACATATTTGATCTTATAATCATATTCTAAGCATAATTCATGAAGAACAAATCATCATTCAATGCATGAATTAAAATTTAGCATTTTCTTCTAAATTTCGATTTTCATGCAACTTAGGGTTAGGGTTTTGATTTTTCTAATTTAATCACACAAATCATCATATAATTATGATATAAGCAACATACCATAAGATCAATATCATCTAAACACTCCTCCATTTCTCCCCAAAAATGTCGAAATATATATACATAATTAGAGTTA
Source organism: Agastache rugosa (assembly GCA_031470985.1). Taxonomy (NCBI): domain Eukaryota; kingdom Viridiplantae; phylum Streptophyta; class Magnoliopsida; order Lamiales; family Lamiaceae; genus Agastache; species Agastache rugosa. The sequence continues at coordinate 13,361,244 of CM062604.1, forward strand.
TTCATGTACCATCTTAAGCTAATAATTGATCATCTAACATCTTAAAATCATCATATAAATAACATATGAAGGCATGAACCACATCTACCAATTTCTACAAATTCTCCCCAAAATTTCGACACATATATATATATATATGATCTTCCACCATGAACATGAATTAGGAGCTTGGAATAGATGAAATTAAATCTTACTTAGCTACTTTGAGAAGATGACTTTGGTCTTGGAAGCTTGGATGATGATCAACAATGGAGTTGTGTGTGAGTTTGAGAGTGAAAAATCGAGAGAGAGATGGAGAGATTGAGAGAGATGACTGCTATGTGTGTGTGTGCGTGTGGAATGAGAGAGATGAGAGATGAGAGATGATTATATGCATGTTACATATAGGTTAGGGTAGACTAGGGTTATTATTAAATTATAACTTAATGGCTAAGTTTGGTTAATTTATTTAATTAATTATTAATTCAATTAATTAATAATTAATTAATCTTCTAATAACTCTCTAATTTCTCAACACAGTAATTAAGATTAAGGTTTCACGAACCTTAGATAAAAATCTCACAGAAAGAATCGGAGATTTGAAGCATTTTCAAATCGACCGAAACTAAATTTTTAAGCGATTAATTACGTAAAATTTCACGTAATTAAATTAAATTCTTCTTCTTGTCAATTAATGACTAAACATTTATCATTTATTGATAAATGTAAAAACTTCTTCGTTTCGGATTAACCGAGACGATAAAAATTAATTAAAACTCATTTTTCCGGTAGAATATATCTGCCGGATAAAATTTTCGGAAAGAAAATCTTTATTTTACTAAAATTCTTGTCTTTCTCAGAAGATTAATTATTTTAATTACTTAAGAAAGACGGGATACTACAGCAAGGCGGTTCACCTCTGCGGTGGCCATTTTTCGCCGGAAAAGTGTTCTGTGCGATGGAGATAGTGGAAAGACAATAGAATTACCTAGTCGTCTGTGACAATTGTGTTATAAAAGTTAGAGGCGTTCGGGAGCTATATATAAGTTACATGGTTTCGATAATAAGTTAACAATTTAATATAAATAAAAGTTAACAAGAAAATTAATTAATAGTAAAAGGCTAGATCAATAAATTCGCCCAACTGGCTAAGAAGTTTGGTATGAATTAATGGAAGTAGGAATGAATAGGATGAAGGGTGATTGGATGCATAGTTTGCAATTTAGATTCAATTTTTGTACTGCACTTTAATATTCAACCTTCATGATTTTTTGCAATTAAAATATATTACCTGTTATAAACTAGAGAGAACAGGAAATAAAGTAAAGAGAATAAGAATTTTGTGCATTGAAGTGTATTGAAAGTATGTCTAATATGAGGACCAAATGCCTCTATTTATAATGGTACAGAGCTAGGGTTTTAGGGTGGATGACTTGGTCAACACTCATATAATGTATATCTATAAGATATTTACAACACTCTCCCTTGAGTGACCAATCCCTAAAACAAATGTTGCCTCATTAAAACCTTGCCAGAAAAACCCAGTGGGACAAAATCTGATCGAAGGAAAAAGAGTACAACTGCTCTGCTTGAACTTGATCATTGTAGTCTTTGAGTCGTTGCATGCCGACTTGTGTACCAACTTTCGTAATGTTGACGTCGGCAATACCTTTGTGAATAAGCACGCCAAATTGTCACTTGAGCGAGTCTCTGTTGAAACAATGATACAAGTATAACACTTCACATTTGATTTATTGTTGTGATGTGCATGCTTTGTTAAAAACCTCTTCTGAAAAATTCTGTGGGAAAAAAAACTCGATAGAGAAAAAATTACATGACATACACTTACTCATATGTTGCATTAGTTGTCTCGCTAAAAACCTTGACTAAGAAAACCCATCGGGAGAAAAACTTAGTAAGGGGAAAAATACGAGTACAACCATTTGGTCTTTAGAGTATAATCTTTATGATTACTCAAAATTAATCTTCATGGCCAAATCCTCATAAATATGTAGTAGTTTCTCACTCCCCCTGAAGATAATAATCTTCAAAATTAACATATTTCACTACTATAAACGTAATTTCGTATAAAGATTGGGAGGAGATTTAGTGAATAAATCCACAAGTTTTTCACTAAACAAACTTTTGTGGCCATAGTTCATATAGAACTCATTTGTGCAACACAAGTTAAATTATTCTCATAGAGAATAGTGGGGGATATATCTCATATCATTACACCAATTTGAGAAATTGCATTATTAGGATGAGATAAATAACCAACATCCTAGTAGCCACCAATGTGAATCTCGATCTCTTTCATAAAATAGACTAATATAATTTTAACCTTTTGAAGATAACGAATGATATTCTCAATATCAGTTCAATGTCTCCTTATGAGAGCATTAATCTTGCTAGCAAGTTAACTTTAAATGTTATATCAGATCTGATAGAATATATAGTGCTATCGGCACTCAAAGTAGGGAACTTTTGGTCCCATAATATAATCGTCATCTTCTATATTCACTTCAAGTCCAATGAAGAGACAATCATTGTGGTCTAACTAGATGTGATTTATAATAAAAATCAATCTCTCTACAACCTTTTCAAGTAGGTCGACTGGTGTAATAATAATATGCTCCTTTAGGAGATGTTCGATCTTCATATCAAGTCAATACTTAGATTTAGCTAAGTCTTCTATTTCAAACTCTACCTTTATGTACGAGTTGACTCTTTCATCAATATAAGTCATTCAAAGACTTTTGGATATGTACACAAGTACATATATCATTATTCGCATTTCCTTACTTCAGAAGGATTAATTCACACTTGTTGTGTATTTATATTTCTCTTTCTTAAAAATTTTTAGTACATTAGAGACTTTTATATATATTCACGTACAATGACCCAACAAATATACGGATCAATAATATTCATTACTGCGATAGATATTAAATAACGGAACGTGATGCCATATTAGGAGAATATATATAAGAAAAATCAATTTAGGATCTCTGCCTAAATCTTTGAGTTATTTACATCGCTTTATTTCTCATCATCTCATCAATTTCTTTTCTCTTAGTACAAATACTCATTTGTGTCAACATTATTTGACATGTGTACTACAGAGCAAAAGATTATTTATTTAGCGAGTCAAGCTCTGCCTCAATTGCTTCTTTCAAATTTACTCAGTGCCTCTGGCACTTCTATTTTCTTTGATCTGGATCCAGAATATCATTTCAAAATGATATAAGCAATTTTGTCGAGGCAAAAGTATTGTCGACAATTATAATATTTTACTATTTCTCATTTCTCTTGAATTCACATAATTCATGGCATTTTCAATCAACCAGATTTTCATCATTTCTCAATGATATTTTTCTTTACTGGTTATTCCGTAATCCCAGTCTTTTAATATTTGGTGCACGTGCATATGTACCGGGATTTCCGTCCTTATGACGATCCTCTTTAAGAGATTGATGAAGTGATATAATTTCTCTATTCAATTTTATATTCCGCGGATCTTTATATTTAACACCAATAGATCTCTCACGCTTATGGCGTTAAAGAGCATCATCTAATTTATTTAGTTCACGAGGAACTTCAAGATCTTTTTGGTGCATATACAATATGTATATGAGATTTGATCACTCCTTTGGCAGTAATAACTTGTTGAACTTCAAGTTCATCGCGTGAATATTTAATCCAACATATTCCAACCTTGGGAACCCATCTTTTGTATATTGTGGGTGTGCAATTGAGACTTGAATTCAAAAGTTCGTAGATGAGAAACATCACGTTCTCAACCAACAAATATAAGAACTAATGTTGTCGCATGTATATTTGCAGAGATATTCATTATTATCTTCTGCTACTGTCTCAATATATTATCCATTGTAGGGGATATTATTAAAACTTAGTAAGTTTCTTTTTGACTTACTAACATTGTCTATTGTTAATTTAGTATCATTTGTAATATGATACAAGCTCTTCCGGAGCTATTTGTCATTTGTGCAATATATACGCACAAAAATTAGGAATAATCATATATTATCCAAATATTTTATTGCTCATCAAGGCATGTAATATTCTTTAGAAATATTAATTGTGCTACTTTAATAGCATCAATATATAATCTATTAAGATTATATGTAAATTCATGTTTCCTTATTATATCATAATGATAAATATATAATAAATAAATATATCAAAGAAAATAAACATAATATATTAAAATATATTATGATAACAATAATTCATAGGCACGTTTCTTTTAAGAATATAATTTTATAAGATTAGAATCAATCTACAAGATTATTACTAAAAAAAAATTGTGTCGTGCTCAAAGTCACAATCTAAAAACACTCGAATGTGCTTGCTTTAGAAGAATGAAAAGTTAGCAAAAATTGATGGCCGCAATTCACATAAATATTTATCGAAATTGAATTGTACCTCTCGGCAGTAGTCCAATCTTTTTAGGATCGAAGGAGGTGTAGAACAATCGTGCTGATAACGTGTTATAAACTAGAGAGAACAGGGAATAAAGTAAAGAGAATAAGAATTTTGTGTATTGAAGTGTATTGAAATTTTTTCAAAATGAGGACCAAATGACTCTATTTATAATGGTACAGAGCTAGGATTTTAGGGTGGATGATTTGGTCAACACTCATGTAATGTATATCTATAAGATATTTACAACATTACCTTTTTTTTTGTTTTTTTTTTTTTTTTTTGCGCATGATTGGAATTGAAATGAGACTCGGCCCTGAAGGCGGGTAGGCCTGGGTGACCATCCTAGGTCCCAAAAATTAAGGGGCCCAAAAATATTTTTTTTTAATATTATTATATGATAAAAAGTATCAGAATAATTTTTCAATTCCATTGATAGCATTATATGCTTTTTGTGCTCACAACTTGGTAGACTTGTAGTTTAGGTTTTTTGGGCCCAAATTTCATACTATATCCCACCCAGTTACATGGACCCCATCACTAGTTATCTTACAAAATTATATATGGATTTAATTTATTCAAAAATTTCAACAAAATACTTACATGTATTTTATATTTCTTAAATAATTTATCTTTATATTTAATACTCCCTCCGTCCCAGGTTAGTGTGGTTCAACTAATATTTTATACATCACAGCTAATCAAACATGCACCACACTTTTGGGGGACGGAGGGAGTAATTTTTAACGTAGACACTATTAATAAAAATCTCATATATTTAACTAAAACTTTAAGGGTGGATTCTCATTAAAATCATTTGGAGTAAACTCAAATTAACATAAAATATCCAAAACACAAAAAAAAATCTCAAACTCTTCAACTTATTGTTTACCATTTGAGATTGTGAAAATAAAGAGGATTTTTTTTAATCTTATAATTCTTGTTCATTTATTGGTCGAAAATTTATTATTTTTATTGTATGCTAAAATAATTGTACGAGCAATATGAATTCACATCATTCCTTTACTTATACCAAAGCAACTTAATGATATCTTTCTTAGGTTAGTAAGTTCATGTATTTGTTATTAAATTATAGTGTTATTTAAATAAATTTTCCTAAAAGAATATTTATAGAAGAAATTATATTATAAAAAAATAGAATTTTAAAAAATTATATACCCTAATTTTGTAATAATAAATCCTAATAATCAATTAAAAATTAAAAAAAAGGCAAATTAAATATAAAAAATATACAAATCCTATTCGGATGGATGAACCCTAGTTAATAATTGTAAAATTATACTGAAACATTATAGATATGAAAAGAAGAAACAAATGATAAAAACCAATTAAATATGAATCGTGAGACAAAGTGAGACACCAAAATTGAGGATAGAGGATCCCAAGTGTAATTAGTCACCTTAGTCATTTAATTTCGTATAGTCACTTTTCTCGATCGATACTAAAATCACATAGTCAAGAAATTTCTAATAATTAATAAAAAGTTATCATTTCTCAAAATGATATGTAACATGTGAGAATCCATGTAACAAATAATAATGCTATGCTCGAGCCCATTTCAAAATATGAAAAGGAATTTATTTAAATACCTCTTTCAATTTTATTTCCTAATAAAATCTTTTTTTAACTTTATAAATGAAGTTTTTATCTTCTCATACAATGACATAATCTATTCTTTTAAAATCTCCGAGAATAAGGACCTATTTATTTAATCAAAAAAATATTGTATTCGGGTTTTTTATGTCTGAATTTGCGGGTTGTTACAAAAACTTTGATTGTATCAAGAGGTGGCCACGGTTCGGTAACCGAAACTGGTGGTTCTCGGTTTCACCCTGAGGGAACCGGAACCGAACCGTTGACCTCTTCGGTATCAGTTTCAAACCGGAACCTCTGGTTTCGGTTCCATTTCATTTTTTGCTATGTTTTCTTCTTTAATTCTAATTTTATGCATTCTAATATAATATTTAAGTGAAATAAATATGAATTATGACATAAATATAGATAAAAATGTAAAAAATACATAAAAAATAGGAGGAACCGGCGGTTCTCAGTTCAGCATTTTTTAAACCGGAACCGAACCGCTGTCAAGGCGGTTCTCGGTTTCGAACCAAAACCGACGGTTTAGGTTCGGTTCCGGTTCGGTGTCGATTCTTTTGGCCTACTACTCTATGTATCATCTTCTTATTCACCAATGCAACAAATCATATGATTCCAACTCTTCACCATACCCCAAAAACCTTGCCGTAAAATCAATAGAATAATTTTTTTAATTGTTTGACTTTGACGTATTTCGTAAATTTAATAATTCCAATATAAATTTATAATGTATGGGAATATGTACTAGCATATATCATTCCTCATATCTATTAATATATAAAAACATAGTTTTGAGCAGTTATTTTTTGACGCCAAATTTAGGGTAATTTTGTCATTTCATCTGCATAAAATTTTCTTACGTTTATTTGTTGTTTCGAAGCAGTTTATCTTCACAGCATTTTCATTAGCAAAAATATTTATGATTCATAAGTGCCACCGCCTACATACCCATGTTTCCTCCAATCTCTCTTTCTCTCAACTGCAACTCCTATTAGAACTGTTGAGCGATATCTGCCGTGAATACAATATTTTTACACGTTCCCAGCGATGTCATGGATTAAAAATTTGGGAAGAGGAGATGATCAGGCGAAGAAATTGGGAAGAAATTTGGAATTGTCAACTTGTCTTTTTCCTTCGATCGACTTCGCTGTCTGTAATCCTTCCACGACTAAAATATTGCAATTTTGATCCTGTTATACCTAGCTACTCCATATTAGTATATGCATAACTAGTAATTAGTAAATCAAATATATATTTTTAGAAGGACATAATGAATGAATTTGAGTAATATTTCATCTTCTTTTCTTTCGGCCACAGAACTTTAGTTTTGTACAAATTTGAGAGCATATATACTTCAAATTTTAGTATACTTGAGTTTTTCAGATATTTAGTTTGCTTCTCTTTCTGCCTTAGCAAGCCTATCTGCTTGACTTCCAGCAAACTTGTTTCTGAAGAACTCCACTTCATCATCTTTCTGCATATTATTCAGTTAACACAAGGTTAAGGATGCAAACATTACAAAATTGCTATGTAACATCATAAAATAGTCGAAAGCTAAATGAACTATATATACTATACCATTTCTCTAAATAATGGCACCGGAGTTCCAATTCGATGACCGGCAAGCAGGATCGCCCAGGGCGTTCTAGCCTTTTCGACATCACCATCTTCATCAGAGAGTGAAAATCGCGTTTCAAGAGGCAAATTGAGCTGCTTGAGAACCTACGTACATGTTGGAACTTAATGTTTAGCAACACACGATGGATATATTCATGAGCACGAAGAATTGCAATGCTGCTAATGCAAAATCACCTCAAGGGAGAAAGACGGCATGAAAGGTTCCAAGAGGCATGCTAGAAGATACACTAATCCAAGAGAAGTTTTCATGACCACAGAACAAGAAGGTCGATCCTCCTTGTTATATATTATAAGAAGGCATAATACATTATCGGGTCCCTCTACTTTGCTCATTTATTTTAATAGCTCATCGTACATTATTTTCGTTTTACTAAGTCCTTCTACTTTCGTTTTTGATTTTAATGGGTCCTTTTCTAACGGAAGAATAACTTTTCCGTTATCTATTTTACACGTCAGCATTTAATTATTTAATTATTTTCTACACGTAATAATTTTTTCTTTTTTTGAAAAATCCATTTAAACAATATATATGTATGTAACCGGCAGAAGGTAATTGAATTGAATTTGAATGACTGTAGATTGGTTGGATATACGGGTCGGTTACAGAGGAAATCTTAACAGGTTTCAAGATGCACTGCCGTGGATGGAGATCAATCTACTGCATGCCGTTGAGGCCGGTGTTCAAGGCGGCGCTGATCAATTTGTCGGACTGTTGAAATCTTCTTGAGCAAACATTGTACTTTGTGGTATGGATTTGGGGCAGGCCGCCTCAAATAGATTTGAGGAATTAAGGTTTAATTAACCGTGGGGATGATGAATTTTACGGTGATGAGGCAGATAGCAGGGAGGATGCGGTAGGCGACGAGAGGGAGAGAGGTGAAAGGATAAATGGTGTTGATCGGAGGCGTCTCCATGCATCTATTCGCCGTGTTCCAGGGGTTCCTGAAGATGCTGGCGGGACTCAACACCAACTTCACTGTCACGACGAAGGTGGATGCCGAGAGCTGCATCTCCATTGATTGTTAGATTTTGATTTGATTTGATTTTCAGTTGTCTAATCTGGCGAGCGTTCTGTTTCTGGGGCCGTTTCTGTCGATTATTCTGACGAGCATGATCGAGCAGTGGTGAAGCGGTGTGAGCATCAAGGCACTGTGGCGGTACGAGCAGTTTTGGGTGATCGGAGGCATCTCCGCCCATCTGTTCGCCGTTCCCGGGATTCCTAAAGATATTGACGTTTTTACTATATTGCTAATAGTGGTAATACGGTCCTTTGACCAAACAAGTTTACCAAAATTAAATGTTGTCCGGAAATTTTATTTTTATAAATTCTGGCCAACTTTGACTTGAAGTGACTTAAATGCCCTTCCTTTCACCTCAACCAATTTTACCTCCCTCTACCTTATCTATCTCTTTCTCTCTCTATTAGCTATCAGAGCTGAAAGTCTGTTTCTCTCTCTTTAGTGAGCTGCTGAAATTTCTCTGTACAGCAATGACCTGGTTTCCTTCGTTCGATGATACTCTCGTAGCTCGTATTCTCCGGCGGTGGTAAATTTCTTGGTTTTTTCCGTTCGACGATACTCTCACTTCTCACAACTCGTATTCTCCGCCGGCGGTTGAGAATTTTATTGAGATAATTTTCCAGATCTAGTCTATCATGTTCTAGATCTAGTGTTCATGTTCTTGTCGTATTTTCCAGATCTACCCGTCCTCTTCGTCCATATGTTTCTTCCTGCATTTTCTAGATCTTGCCGTCCTCTTCGTGCATATGTTTCTTCCTGCATTTTCTAGATCTTCCCGTCCACTTCGTGCATATATTTCTTCCTGCATTTTCCACGTCATTGCGCGCCACAAATGGTACGAAGGTACGAATGGAATATATTCGTACCAGGTGTGCCAAAGCATACCGCGCCAAGACTTGGCACACCTGGCACGAATGTTGCATTCGTACCAGGTATGCCAAGGCATACCGTGCCAAGACTTGGCACACCTGGTACGAATAAGTAGCATTCGTACCAGGTGTTCCAAGTCTTGGCGCGGTATGCCTTGGCACACCTGGTACGAATGCAACATTCGTACCAGGTGTGCCAAGTCTATATTCGTACCAGATGCTATATCCAATTGAAATTTGATTATTCGATTGTGCCTAGCACTTGAAATTTGATTATCCGATTGTTTCTTGCAGATGAGGCCAGATGCTATAATTATTGCTCATTGAGGTGTATGGAAGAATAATATATACCATGGTGGATGAAGAGAGTATATTCCTATACCTCCTGGTGGTATAACATATGCAAATTTATTGAGTAAGATTGAATTGCGTTTAATGAAGGCTAAGAGTATATATTTGTATGAGATAGATGCATTAGTTCAGTCCCCCGCTCGTGAAACCTTGCAAATGAAAATAACAGATGATTTTGAGTTGTCATATTTGTTTGATTTGGAGGAGTTGCCAGTTTTATATGTGACTGTTTCTCTTAAAAGTAATGAATCTCCACTTGTTGTTTTAAATCATCCTATATGTGAGCATGAGGGTTTCGTGAATTTGTTAAATGCTCAAAATAGTGAGAATGTGATAACTTAAAGGAATGTGAATGTGCAAAATGAGAATCATGATCAGAGTTCTGATGGTAATGGTATTGATGACGAACCAATTAATTTTGGTCGTGATGAGGGTCATAATAATTGTGATGATGAGGCTTTTGATAGTGATGATGCAGACAGTTTTGATGATTGTGATGATTTGGATGATTGTAGTGGTAGAAATCGTTTTAATGTGCCATCATTAGATGGTTCGAATGACATTATAGAGGAAAATCATGAACCTGGTCGACAGTAGAGCATTTCGGGTGCTGCATATCAATCATCTCTTCCTTGCAAAGAACTAGGTATTGTTGATGAACCGATTACTGAAACACTTTGTCATGGTGCTATGTTCTTTAAGAAGGAGAAAATGATTATGGCATGTGGACTGCATCATCTCTTGAATCATGTGGAATTTATTACCAAGCTTTCATCAAAGTTAAGATATCATGTGGTTTGCAAACACGAAGATAAATGTTCGTTCATCATGCGTGCGAGATCACTGGGAAATGCATGGAGAATTTATAGATGGAGCCCTCACACATGTGAATCTGATTTGAGATACCATGCTGCTCCAAAAGTGAGTTCGAAGGCACTAGCTTCAAACTTTGTTCCTTATTTGATGGCCGAGGGTGTTGTTCTTAGGCCGAAGGATATTCAGGCACAACTACTAAGGCAATTTGGTATTACTGTCAAATATCAAACTGCTTTGGCTGGAAGAAATCAAGCACTCACCATGACATACGGCGACGCGAGTAAATCTTTTCAACTGCTCCCCAAGTATCTTTTCATGTTGGAGCATTCAAATCCTGATTCCATTGTTGGATTAAAGACAGCTTCAGATGGTTCTTTTCAATATTGTTTCATGGCTATTGTTGCATGTGTTAGAGGATTTGGTGCATGTCGTCCCGTTATTGTAGTTGATGGTACACATTTGAAAGGAAAATACAAAGGTATCATGTTTGTTGCTGCTACAAAGGATGCTAATGAACAGATTTTCCCATTAGCTTTTGGGATTGGCGACGTAGAAAGTGATGCATCATGGATTTGGTTCTTTAGGGAGCTGAGACGGACATTTGGTTGCCCTGAGAACTTATTGTTTGTGTCTGATCAGCACCTTAGTATCAAGAAAGCAGTGGATTGTGTTTATCCGGGTACTCCGCATGGACTTTGTACGTATCACTTGCAAGGAAACCTCAAGAAATGGGGCCAACATACAATATCTGTCTTCAATGAAGCTGCAAAGAGTTATAAGAGACAAGATTTCGATGAACATATGAAAATTTGTTATCGTTTGCACCTCGTGCACACGAGAAAGTGGTAAATATTGATCCAATTAGATGGGCTCGTTGCAAATGTCCTGTGCGCCGTTATTGGTTTTTAACTTCTAACTGTGCCGAGTGCTTGAATGGCCGACTACGATGGGCTAGAAAGTTGCCAGTTTGCACTCTTTTGGAGTGTGTACGTAGTTTGATCGGGCAATGGTTTGTAGAACGGCGTGCTATTGCTGCTGAAAGAACTCACGAGTTAACGGACTTTGTCTTGACCAAATTAGGAAGATCAATGGAGTTGGCCCGACTCATGAGTGTTGAAACCATTTCTTCAATGAAGTATAAGGTCACGTCTGGTATGAAAAATTACATTGTTGATCTTGACAGTAGGAAATGCACATGTTTTGTGTTTGATCTCGACCTGATACCCTGTTCTCATGCAGCAGTAGCAATAAGGTTATTTTTTAAAGTTATTTTCTATTTTCTATGTTCTAGTACAACAATTAGTTGGCACGACTTGTAGGCGCCAAGGCTTGGCACTCCTGGTACGAAACACCAATTCGTACCGGTAATAACACATAATACTATACTTTGTTTTTTTACTGCATTCGGTTTCTTTTTATGCAGTAAAAAGAAGCAAAATCCGACGTCATATGTGAGTGCTTATTATACAACTGAGACGTTACGTGAAATTTATGCTGAATAGGTGACGCCGATTCCAGATCCAGAAGTGTGGTGTGTTCCTCCAGAGATCGCTTCAAGGGTTGTTGGGACGCCTCCCAATCCTAGACAAGCTGGACGACCATGTCAAAATAGGTATGCGTCTGGATCCAATTCAACATGCAGTCGTGTGTGTTCTCGGTGCCATCAACGAGGTCATTATCAGAATACATGCACTGCGATTCTACAAATTACGCCGGAAGAAGTTAGTAGTAACGAACCCATCGTTAGTAAACCTCGTAGACAGAAACGATGCAGTGTTTGTGGTGTGGCTGGGCATACTCGTCTAACATGCAAGGAAAGAGACTTGGTTTCTTGATATTTTCGTTCTATGTATTTGGACTATGAACTGTTGTGGGTCTATTTATTTTGGATAATCAACTCGTTAAATTCTGAACTATTTACATGTACTACATAAAATATTACTAAGGATTAGTACCAAATTCTTCACAAAAATATTAATATTAAGGATTAGTACCAAATTCAATTGTTCACAAAATATTACATGTCAATTGTTCACAAAAACTACTAAGGATTAGTACCAAATTCTTCACAAAAACTACTGAATTGTACCAAATTGTTCACAAAAACTACTGAATTGTATCACAAAAATTACTAATCCAAATTACTAATACTAATCCAGGTCCATGCCAATGGCGAGGGTGCTTTCAGCAGTGCTGTAACTGTAGATTGTATCAGCAATGTGATACCGATAATCCTTGATTTGTTTCTTTGTCATGTTCTTTTTTAAGGCAGCACCAATTAGTAAGAGCTCGGCGTACTTCAATGCACATGGACCACAACTCACACTGTCATGTTGTTTTAACACATTCTCCATTGGATACTGTTGGGAAAATTCTAATGTTTTGATTTGATTCCAAAACCCAACTGTTCTCCAACCTAGTAGATGTTTGTACAAACCTAAGTTAAGTTTTCCAGCTCACTTATTTGAGCCTTAGATTTTCTAAGTTCACAGGTTTGGAAGCTGAAGATAGAAGAAGACCCAGCTGAGTAATCAGCTGGACCCAAAGTCAGCTGAAAGATCTCTTAGCTGAACAGAGCTCCAGAACTGAGCTGAGTCAGACTGACTCAAGAAGCGAAGAATGGATCCAGCCAAGGAGATCCAACTGAGCAGAATAAATTGAGCTGCATCAAAGTCTAAGAAAGACAGCTGAGCTGACCACAAAGGGAACTAACTCTGAAGACGTCACTTCAAGTCAGTTTACCCATCCAAATACGAATTCAAAGTCAAGCTCAAAAGACAGAAATCCCGGTTTCAGAGGAAGTCAATATACCTCGACCAATAAGGGATTGACAACTCAGCATCCTAGAAAGGCGAACCTAGGATCTGACACAATGATGAAGACAGGTGAAGATACACTCAACGGCAGATCGACAGATCAGAGAGTAGGTAAGATTCAAACGGGTCCTCCAACGGCTAGTTTGAATCTCTACCTATAAATACCAGTCTTCAACCTCAGAATCAGACACGAAAAACTCCCCGCAAGCTTACAACTTTTCTGAATCTCTCAAGTATTTTAAAAAGCTCTCCAGCAGTTGTCTAACTCTTTAAAAGAGCACTTAACTTATTAAGTGTTCAATTTCAGAAACTGCTTTAGTTTTTCGTCTGATCAATAGGCTGTAATAATTGTAAATCCAAAGCCTAGATCTGAACGAGTTCATCTTTCAAAGTTCTTCATTGTAAGAACTCGTTCAAAGTTGGAAACCCAAAACCCTCCTTTACCCAGAAAAGGTTAGGTCAAGGTTACGCCCTCTCGAAGCGCGAAATTCGAGTGTAAGGTTATTCAGTACCCGAAAACTGAAAAGGTTCAGGCTTCTACAGTGCCCGTAAACTGTTAGAACACAGCTCGAAGAAGAGCTGCGAAGTTGCTTGGTACTCGTAAACCAAGTGGTCATCCTTAGTGGATTTACCAGCTAAAACCTGGTCGTGGACGTAGGAGTTTACTCTCCGAACCACGTTAAAATTCTGTGTTCTTTATTGCTTTATTCAGTCTTTGTTTTATTTCTATTTCAAAAGAACTAACTGCATTTGCACAGCACAAGTTTGTCAAAGCTTCATCTTTCTGGCTGTGTGACCCAGCCAGCTGCATTTTTCTCAAACCTGCTTAAACTGAAAACTGAAACTAAGTTTTTCTGAGCTTTTGTAAAAGGAACGAGCTAAGTTTTTCTTTCCACCACATTCCGCACAGCCAGCTAAGTTATAAGTCCAGCTGACCACCTTCTTTAGAAGTCAGTTGAACTCTTAACTGAGCTCTCACTCAACTCCGTTTTAACTTGACAAAAGTTTTCAAAAATCCCTCTTCGGTGTATTCACCCCCCCTCTACACCGAAGACCTCGTTCCGGGACCATCAATTGGTATCAGAGCAGTGGTTCAATCGACTGCTGTTTCTGAATCAAGAGATTTGTCTTGAAACTCTGCGTCAGTGGTCAACTGAACAGATCCGTTTTTCAGAAAAACTCACTCTAGTGCATTCTGTACATCTCTTCATGGATTCCTATCCTAACAGGAATCTTCCCACCTTCTCAGTTGATAACTATGCAATCTGGAAATTCAGATTGAAAAGCTTCCTGTGTGCGCATCACGACATGATGTGGGACGTCATTTCAGACGGACCCATCCTTATTTATAAACAAGGAAATGAACTTGTACCTGCTCATGATGGAGGACAACCAGAATACCGGCTAACTCTCAAGCCAAAGAAAGAATACTCTTCGTAAGAGCGAAAGCAAGCTGGACTAGACAGCTTCGCAAGGAACACCATCTCATCAACAGTCTCAAACGCCTACCTGAGTAAAATCATCAAGTGCGAGACAGCCAAAGAGATGTGGGAAACACTCGCCAAGCTATGTGAAGGATCAGAAGAGATCAAAGAAAACAAATTCACAATAGCTTGCCAAAAATTCGACAACTTCAAGCAGCTAGCCAAAGAGTCCATTGAAGCGATGGAGCTAAGGTTCTCAAACATAGTCGTCGAGATAGAGACAATCGAATCGGGAAGTATACCCAGCGGGAAAAGAATCTAAAGGTTCTTTCAGCTCTTTCAGCTGAATGGAACACTTACAAGGTAGTTCATCAAAGTCGAAGTGACTTGGGTGATCTATCTACAGAAAGGTTGTTCTCACTCTTGAAGGCCAATGAATACAACTTGAAGATCACTCAAGAAGAATCTTCAAGCAGACAGAATGACGGAGAACTCACCCCAGCTCCAAAAGAAATAGCTTTCAGAGCCAACTCTGAAAAGTCAGCTCATGTCAAGTCAGCTGAGTCCTCCAAGAAGAAGAAGGACAAAAAGGATATGAGCAAAGAGGAGCTACTCGAAGAGATTGCCATGTTGGTGAAAAATTATAACAGACTCAACACCAGCAAAGGCAAGTACAAGAAATTCGCCAAGTCGTACAGAGACAAATACACAGCAGCTGATGAAAAATCAGCTGACACCTCAAAACGGACAGAGGAAGGCTGCTTCAATTGCAAGGAGCCGGGACACTACAAGCAGGACTGTCCCAAACTGTCTAAGAAAGAAAAAGATCTTCTGAAAGCAAAGGCAGCTGACAGAAGAAGAGCATATATAGCTGATGAAGAGTCCGAGTGCAACAAAATAGATGATGATATGCCCTTCTCAGATTCGTATAAGATGCACTCATGGCCCGTGATGATCAAGACTGGGATGCTTGCTTCATGGGACAGACAGAAGGACTCGACGATGATGAGGTAACTTCTAAAATTCAGAACATATCTAACCCATCACCATCACACGAACACTCTACGCAGGTCTCTGAATCAGAAGGACAACCTGATTGGAATCTGGTGGAGAAAGTCATGAATGACTTCAAGGATTTACAAGAAATTCTTGATGTCATAATGTGTGAAAATGCTGAGCTGAAGGTAGAACTGAAAAAGAAAGAAGCATCAGAAGCAGCTGATGCTACACAACTCAACGAGGAAATAGTGTTGCTCAAGGAAAAGTTAATCAAACAGGATCAGCTGATGAAGGAGTTTTACTATGAGAGAAAGCAGCTGATGGACGATTTGGAAAAATCCACAGCTGAGTCAGGCAAAAAGACAGCTGAGATCCTGGAGTTAAAAAGGTCAGAAGAAACACTATCCACAAAGCTGGTAGCACTCATCAAAGCTACATCAACGATGGATGAAATAATCAACGTACAACGACCCGCAAAGATTAAAAACGGGATTGGGTTATGATGGATCTAAGGATCTAACAAATGTTGCAACTACCAATGGAACGAAGGTAACTTTTGTGAAAGCAAAAGAGAATCCAATTCCAGCCGGACAAAAGACTGAGAAACAGAAAACACAGCAAGGTCCAAGAAGACAAGCTGTAAGGCAACCCCAAGCTCAAATCAGACCACATTGGGTTCAGCAACAACGAAAGAATGACGATGGACAACGTCGACACCAAAGATCATCGGCGGCAAGTGGCAAGATATCAACCGAGATATCGAAAAGATACCCACTGGATATCGGTCTTATGATTACCGACCGGATTATCAAGTCCACCGAGATTCCAAGTTAGACGACAGAGACGAAGCAAAGAAATGTCTCAACAGTACACTCACTGAAATCAACGAAGAACCGAACTATCAAGAAATCAAGGCAGGAGAAGACGTAAATCAAGACCCGGCCTAACGAAGTCAAACTAAGAACACAAGGAACGTGTTCATAGACACAAATGGGAGAATTATCGGATCTAACGATCCAATCGTAGTCATCAAACAAATATGGATCGTAAAGGGATCTCTAACTAACCCATGAGGACCCAATCACAACTGGGGACCTAAATTTTGATTTCTGTGACAGGCTGCAAGAAACAGATGCATCATAGAGGAATCAATGAGAACACTGTAGTACTTGGACAGCGGATGCTCAAAACACATGACTCATCTAAAGCATCTACTCCAAGAATACGAAGAGCGTCCGTGTCCTCAAGTAACGTTTGGTGACAACTCCAAAGGTTTCACCATAGGTTACGGTACATTTGAAACCTACAATGTTACAATATCTAACGTGTCATATGTACGGATTAAAACATAACTTGCTTTCCATTAGTCAATTTCGCGATAATGGTTTTTCCGTCAAGTTCGATGCACGGGGATGTACAAGGAAAAACAGAGAAACCAAGGTGTATTACCGAGAGGGAAAAGAGAAGCAAATATATACTTTGCTAACGGAACAAGAAATTTCCGTACACATGTCTTGTATCAAAAAGCAAGAATGAAGTCACCGTCGTGGCACGTACGGCTGAATCATCTCAACTTCAAGACAATCAACAAGCTGGCTAGAAATCAGCTCGCTAATGGAATTCCAGATCAAGTTTATGACAAGAGTCACATATGCAGTGCTTGTCAACAAGGAAAACAGACAAGGATTTCATTCTCTCTCAAGTCATCGCCCTCAACTGATCGGGTTCTTCAACTCCTTCACATAGATCTTTTTGGTCCAGTAACACCAGCAAGTTTCAACGGCAGGAAATACACTCTGGTCGTAGTGGATGACTTCTCCAGATTCACTTGGGTTTCATTCCTGTACCAGAAAAGTGAAACAAGATCCAAGCTGCCGGCCCTGCTGGAAAGGTTGTCGACTCAAAAGGAGTGCAAAATTATCTCAATCAGATCAGACCGAGGAACTGAGTTTCTGAATGAAACCATATATGAGTATTGTGAGAAGAACGGAGTACAACATCAAACCTCAGCTGCACGCACACCTCAGCAGAATGGTGTAGCTGAGAGGAGGAACAGAACACTCAAAGAAGCAGCTACCTCAATGTTAGCAAGCTCAGCCATTCCAAAGAAATTCTGGGCTGAAGCTATCAACACAGCTTGCTTCACTCAAAATAGATCGCTACTCACATCAAGACAAGGAAAGACTCCGTACGAGCTATGGAATGACAGGAAACCCTTCATCGGGTATTTCAAGGTTTTCGGATCTAAATGCCATATCCTAAATAATGGGAAAACCCAGCTGAAGACGTTCGACGCCAAAACTGACCGAGGAGTATTCCTTGGTTACTCAGCTGTAAGTAAAGCCTACAGAGTCTTCAACAGGAGAACACAAACAGTCGAAGTGACCCCTCATGTCACCTTTGATGAAACATCCTTCGAATTCAGAGAGTCGATCAAACAAAGAAACACAGCTGGAACATCAAGCTCCGATCCAGCTCAAACAAGATCTCAAGTAATTCGAATCCGGAATCTAGCTGAACCATTGATTTGGGATGATGAACCAGAAGAACCTCAAATCAATTCAGCAGAGGCAAATCAACCAGCTGATGATCCAGAGGAATCCCCAATATCAGATCAAGGGGGAATGCCGCCAGCTGGAAATCAAGACCTACCGATTCCCGCCTCCCTCTCCAGCTGGATTCACTCAGTCTACGCCCCAAGATCAATCTAACTCTAATCCAAATCAGAACGAGTCTCTGGATACGACTCCAGATCATCTCCAAGCAAGACGTGACCTAGCAACCTCAAGCATCAATGAGCTAGAAGAAGAAATTAGAACAAGACGAAGATGGATCGAAGATCATCCAGCTTCAGCAATCATTGGAGAACCATCAGACAGAGTTAGAACAAGAAATTCAATCGCTCAAAACCTGACATCAAATCCGCAAGAAGCAAATAATGAAGCTCAAGTCGCAGTAGAGCTAGATCTGACCGTCTACAACGAAGACACAGCTCTCATGGCATGTTATGTAGCTCAAGTTCCAGAGCCTCAAACAATTGTCGAAGCCTTAAAGAGTGTGCCCTGGACAAATGCTATGCAAGAAGAACTGAATGAATTTCTCAGAAATTGCGTCTGGGAACTGGTCGATAAACCAGGAGGAGTCAAAATAATAGGTCTGAAATGGATATTCAAAAACAAGCTGGATACTCTTGGAGTAATAATCAGAAATAAGGCTCGCTTAGTCGCCAAGGGATATACACAGCAAGAAGGAATAGACTTTGAAGAGTCATTTGCTCCAGTAGCAAGATTGGAAGCCATCAGATTATTCCTTGCATACGCAGCTCATCACAAATTCAAAGTATATCAAATGGACGTGAAGTGTGCATTCTTGAATGGGGAAATCAGAGAAGATGTCTATGTAGAACAACCCCCAGGATTTGAAGAAGAAGGAAACAAAGTTTACAAGCTAAAGAAGGCGCTTTATGGTCTGAAGCAAGCACCTCGAGCTTGGTATGACACTCTGTCAGGATTTCTAGTATCCAAAGGGTTCAAGAAAGGTTCAGTTGACAGAACTCTCTTCACCATCAAGCTAGGTGAAGATATTTTAGTTGTTCAAATTTATGTGGACGACATCATCTTCGGCTCAAGATCAACTTTCTTATGTGAAAGATTTGGAGAGATGATGTCAAAACAATTCCAAATGTCAATGATGGGAGAAATGAGTTTCTTCCTAGGACTCCAAGTCAAGCAATCAGCAGAAGGAATATTCATAAATCAATCCAAGTACGTGAAAGACTTGATCACCAAATATGGAATTCAAGAAAGCAAAACGGTGAAGATCCCTATGAATACAAATTGGAAGATTGAACCTGGAACCGAAGGAAAATCAGTGGATCCCAGCAAATACAGAGGGATAATTGGTTCCCTGCTGTATCTCACAGCCAGTCGCCCAGATATATCATTTGCAGTTGGAGTATGTGCCAGATTTCAAGTTGATCCTAAGGAGGCACATATGCAAGCAGTCAAAAATATTCTCAAATATCTAAAAGGCACTCAGAGCATTGGGCTGTGGTATCCAGCTGAAGATAATTTGTACCGATCGGATACTCAGACTCAGACTATGCTGGAGATCGATTAGACAGAAAATCAACTTCAGGAACATGTCAGTTCCTAGGAAGCAAGTTGATATCATGGTTTTCAAAGAAGCAGACGTGTGTCGCTACCTCTACAACTGAAGCGGAGTATATGGCAGCTGGAAGCTGCTGCTCTCAAATTCTCTGGCTGAAGCATCAGCTGGATGACTATGAAGTGAAAACTGGTCAAGTTCCAATCTTCTGTGATAGCTCAAGTGCTATTGCAATCTCTGAAAATCCAGTTCTTCACACAAGGTGCAAACACGTTGACATTCGACATCACTTCATCAGAGATCACGTGGAAAAGAAAGACGTCATTGTTGAGAAAATTCACACAGATATTCAACGAGCTGACATATTAACAAAGCCGCTGATGGAAGCAAGATTCAAAATGCTGTGTGGATTGCTTGGATTGCTTAATCCTGATGAAGAAACTTCATCCAGCTGAGGGGGAATAAGACTCAGCTGGAAACCTTTTTGGGATATCAAGATGGAAGAATCCAGACCCAGTAGTTTCGTGAACTCAGTTCAAGAAGGAAAACCAGCTGAGGGGGAATCAAACTCAGCTGGATAGTTAAACTGAAGGAGTAACTCAACACAAAGAAACACAGCCGAGGTATCAGCTGACTACAAAGTTCAGCTGACAGGTTTGCGGTCTATCACTTATTTCCCTGAGGAATATGCTATTTAAGGATAAATTATTTGAATTTAAATTCAAAATACACAGACATTCCTTAGAAGGATTCGTCAATAAGCCATCCATCAAATCGTATCCCATCGCATTTAATGAAAAGCATGCAGGGTACTGTAGCTCGGGAAAGTCGAGGCAGAAGTCAGAACGTTTTGACTACCTCACGCGCGCGTGACCTACACTCGACATACGCACGTCACTTAACGTGTTGCGCAAATCTCTCCCAGCCGCAGATCTTAAATTCAAATCTAAAGATCTCAACTGTTCATCAAGATAGACGGTTGATATATATATATATCAAAGATATGCAAATCGTCGCCATATTTACTTATTTTCTCTGAAATCTTTCTGCAAAACAAGTTCTTGCTTTTCAAGCTCTCTCTGCAAAATTTGTTTCTTCTATTCTTCTAACTCTTCAATCCAGAAATACAATGGCACCAATGAAGATAACCCCGGGAGCGAACCAATCGGAGAACCTGATGTCAAAATTGCACTTTGAGAGTTGCTTAACTCTCAAGAACTACAAGAACTCGGAGTTCCAGGAGGTGCTGGATCTCATCGATAAGGCAGGCCTACTTCAATGGGCGACGGCGCGTCCGAAGAACATCTTCCGCCGGAAGTAGCGAGTTCTTCATGGAGATGACGAACGAGATGAACGCCTCCGCTCCAACATCACCCTCCAACTCAAAGAAAAGACAGGGCATACAACTCCCTGGGACGTCGACATCAACATCAACCGGATTTTGAACAAGCTATTCGGATTGAAAACTCTTGGGGACCGCTCCCCAGACAACTACACCAGAGAAGAGATCCAGGCCGAACTGGACAAGATGCTGTTCAAGCCGGAACCCTACAGGGCGAGTATGTCCAAGCTACTGCTCAAGCCCAAATTCAGACTACTTCTGGATGTGACCCAGAAGTGCATCCTAGGTATTGCTGGATCTCAAGGAGAGATCAGCATACCCAAGTTGAAGCCCATGATAGCCATCCTCAGGAATGATCCTGTGGATTGGTTCTCCTACTTCATGGGAAAGCTGGAGAAGGAGTCGAAGAAGATTCACTTCGAAGATGACAGCTTCACCAAGTTCAGCTGTAGGGAAACCATCTACTTATGCACCAAGGTGGCGTGCATAATAGAACACTACACCACTGGACGACAAATCAAGTGGAAAGACGCAGAAGAGTTCCCTGTGTCCAAAGTTCTTTTTGAAAAGCAGAGTCAGCTCTCTGACTTGATGAAGAAAGCAGCCCCAGAAGGGAAGAAGAAGATGCAGGAGGCAAAACAGCAGACTGCCTCTCCCTCTCAAACTGGGAAAAGGAAATGGAGGAAACTCTGCCAGCTGGATCTCCACCTGCCAAAAAGAAGCTCAAATTTAAGGCAGCCAGCTGAGGAGACAGCAGAGAAGCCAGCTGATAAGCCAGCTGGAACTGAATGGAGATCAGTTGCTGAGGAGACAGCTCAGGATTCCTCCTCCAGCACAGATCAAGGAAATGAGTTCGTGGTTGCTTCACGAGAAGCTGGGGAACCACAGATAGTGGTCCCCCACCCTGACCCAGAGGATGCTATTCCACTTCGCCAAATCCTACAAGCATCCTCACAACCCGCTCCAGTTGATCTCACATCATCTGGATCTCCTCCTCAACAACACTCTCTTCTCCTTCCTCCTCCTCCTCCTCAGGTACCTCTCCAAGAATCCTTCCCTACCTCTTCAGTACCTGAAACCACCCATCTTTCAAGACCTGGGCCCACCCAAAGAGCCCCATCCAGCTGACGCTCATTTGCAGCTGGATGATGAATACCAAGCTGAACCATCAAGCCCTACTACTTCTTCTGAGGAAATCGAAATCCTCAGTCCCAGAGCCGTTGCACGTGCTGCCACAGTCATGAGGGTCGAGGACCTCAGACTCCAAGGAATAAAGAGCGCACTGCAACACTATCCCTCTCTTGCCTTCCTCCCTGCTGCCTTGGTCGCTGTAAGCGACTTCAAATTTTATTTGGCTACCAAGATGGCCACTTGGTACGCAAATGAAGAAATGGTGGAGTTCTTCACTTTCGATAAGCTTAAAGCTGAAGAAGCAGCTCTGCAGGAGACATTTGGCTTTGGAAGTCTTCAGGATGCTTTTGAGCATCAAGACGAGCTGATCCAGATCTTCATTCAGAAGGTTAAACAAGATGAAGTACCACCTTCTGAGGAAATCATTTCTCAAGCCAACTCCTACCTTCGCAACCTCAGCTGGATCGTTCCAGTTGAAACTGCCAATGAAGCTGTACCTGCCAACACAGCTGAGGCAATGATGATTGAAGACGAGCCAACTGCTGCAACAGTTGAGCCAACCGAAGCTGCCCCACAGAGTCCAATTGCCGATGACACTCGCTCACTGGTCGAGATCGAGGCAGTAAAACCCAGCCAAGCCGAATCCGGGACCCAGACGGATCCTGTTGTGCTCTCTGATGCAATGAAGGACGAGATTGCCAAACAAGTCGAGGAAATCCTTTTTCAGGATAGACTCAAATCAAATGTGGATACCCTTCTGCGCATCACAGCTATAGAGTCGCAAGTCCAGAGCAATGGACTTTCCATTGACGACGTTCACAGATTCGCTATGAATCTGCAAGAAAGCACCAGCAGAGATCTCAAACAGTCTCTCGTTTCTCAACGTATTGATAATTCAAATCATCTAGAGAAGAGAGTCCCTGAGATCATCTCAAACCTCCAAGCTCCGCTGGAAAGCCGCGTCATCGATTTATCCAGCCAGCTGGACGCTCTCCAACAGCAAACTCTCTCCTTCAGAACTGACATCCACCAGCTGTTCAATCTTTACAAGGAGCTGGACAATCAGTTCAAAGCAGGAAGCAGCAGCACAGCACAGCTCAACCTAGTCACAGCAGACAACTCAACAAAAATCACTGACATTGACAAAGCCTTGGCCCAGCTGAATGAGACAGTAGTCAGCCTCACCTCCACTCTTATTGATAATGCCAAAAAGGGGGAAGGTAATGACAAGAGAAAAACATCAAAGACGGGCAAAGGAAAAGCTGTAGCTGAAATCCAAGTGATGCAGTCAGAGATTGACGAAGTTGTTGCTGAGCTGGATGCAGAGGAACCAGCTGGACGGAAAGGGAAGTGGAGCAGAATGATCATCCCTCTTGCCAAAGCTAGCGGAGCCACGCCAGAACAGCTCAATGATATTCATTGGCTCTGCAACTTTGTAACTCAGCAAAAGCAAGAGATGAAAAGCCTCCAAGATGAGCAGAAGAAGAAAGAAAGTCTGCTAAATGCCGAAGAGAAGAAGCAGCAGAAGAAAAGAGCAAACATAAGAGCTGCAAAGAAAAAGTCTCAGATACCGATGAACTGGAGAAGAGTTGATGAATGGATCCCAGAAGAGCTAAACGACGACTGGGAACATACAAAGTTTGAGTTCATCGAAGATTTCTATTATCTGGGAGCTTACCCTAATACGCCCCTAGATATTGCTTTCATGATGCATCTAAATGAGCTTTTTCATCAAGACAGGATGACGGCAAAAGCATTCTTCAACGCTGCAAATACCGCGAAGATCCAGCTCACTGCTCCCCAGCTGTATCATATCCAGCCTCCATTGATACCTGGAACTAATCTTCCTGACAAATCAAAGATTATCGCTGAAGTAAACAGATGGGCGATCAGGAGGAAAATTTCCAAGGCAAACAACGAAGAAGAATACAGGAAGCTGGAGCAGATGATTTTCAACCGGTATAGATTGAGAACAGATGAGCAGCTGGAAGAAGATCGTCTGAAGAATCAGCAGAAGCAGCAGAGATGAAGACCCAGCTTACTGGGATTTAATTTTGTTTGTTTTCAGTTCGTTAATCCTGTATCTCTTGTAATCATCTTTTGTGGATTAATAAAACTGAAATATTTTTTTCTCTCAAGCTCACCCTGATGACAATAACTCTTTGTCCAGGCACTGAACTTTGAATTTAATCTTCTGCTGAAATCTTTTAAAAACCCACTTTCTCATTTAGGGAATGTGTTGTTTTTCTCGCTTAGGTTTTGGCATCATCAAAAAGGGGGAAATTGTTGGGAAAATTCTAATGTTTTGATTTGATTCCAAAACCCAACTGTTCTCCAACCTAGTAGATGTTTGTACAAACCTAAGTTAAGTTTTCCAGCTCACTTATTTGAGCCTTAGATTTTCTAAGTTCACAGGTTTGGAAGCTGAAGATAGAAGAAGACCCAGCTGAGTAATCAGCTGGACCCAAAGTCAGCTGAAAGATCTCTTAGCTGAACAGAGCTCCAGAACTGAGCTGAGTCAGACTGACTCAAGAAGCGAAGAATGGATCCAGCCAAGGAGATCCAACTGAGCAGAATAAATTGAGCTGCATCAAAGTCTAAGAAAGACAGCTGAGCTGACCACAAAGGGAACTAACTCTGAAGACGTCACTTCAAGTCAGTTTACCCATCCAGCTCTGAATTCAAAGTCAAGCTCAAAAGACAGAAATCCCGGTTTCAGAGGAAGTCAATATACCTCGACCAATAAGGGATTGACAACTCAGCATCCTAGAAAGGCGAACCTAGGATCTGACACAATGATGAAGACAGGTGAAGATACACTCAACGGCAGATCGACAGATCAGAGAGTAGGTAAGATTCAAACGGGTCCTCCAACGGCTAGTTTGAATCTCTACCTATAAATACCAGTCTTCAACCTCAGAATCAGACACGAAAAACTCCCTGCAAGCTTACAACTTTTCTGAATCTCTCAAGTATTTTAAAAAGCTCTCCAGTAGTTGTCTAACTCTTTAAAAGAGCACTTAACTTATTAAGTGTTCAATTTCAGAAACTGCTTTAGTTTTTCGTCTGATCAATAGGCTGTAATAATTGTAAATCCAAAGCCTAGATCTGAACGAGTTCATCTTTCAAAGTTCTTCATTGTAAGAACTCGTTCAAAGTTGGAAACCCAAAACCCTCCTTTACCTTAAAAGGTTAGGTCAAGGTTACGCCCTCTCGAAGCGCGAAATTCGAGTGTAAGGTTATTCAGTACCCGAAAACTGAAAAGGTTCAGGCTTCTACAGTGCCCGTAAACTGTTAGAACACAGCTCGAAGAAGAGCTGCGAAGTTGCTTGGTACTCGTAAACCAAGTGGTCATCCTTAGTGGATTTACCAGCTAAAACCTGGTCGTGGACGTAGGAGTTTACTCTCCGAACCACGTTAAAATTCTGTGTTCTTTATTGCTTTATTCAGTCTTTGTTTTATTTCTATTTCAAAAGAACTAACTGCATTTGCACAGCACAAGTTTGTCAAAGCTTCATCTTTCTGGCTGTGTGACCCAGCCAGCTACATTTTTCTCAAACCTGCTTAAACTGAAAACTGAAACTAAGTTTTTCTGAGCTTTTGTAAAAGGAACGAGCTAAGTTTTTCTTTCCACCACATTCCGCACAGCCAGCTAAGTTATAAGTCCAGCTGACCACCTTCTTTAGAAGTCAGTTGAACTCTTAACTGAGCTCTCACTCAACTCCGTTTTAACTTGACAAAAGTTTTCAAAAATCCCTCTTCGGTGTATTCACCCCCCCTCTACACCGAAGACCTCGTTCCGGGACCATCAGATACGAATATGAAAATGGAGCATAATTGAAGCAGAGATATCCGATTCTCTTCAGGATCTGTAGAAATATGCGGGCAACCGGGGTGAAGATCTTTGCTCTTATTTCTTTGTGATGATCCTCGAACAAGTGTTGGTTGGAGTCGTATATCTCGAAATTCATTAATTCCAGGTCGAAGCAACATGTGGCCCAATGACCATTGAAGGGGCACACCATGATCACCTACAACAATAGTAAATTAATAACAACTACTGAATTCGTAACTGGTATCATAACAAGACTTGGGACGCGTGGTACGAATACAACTTATTCGTACCAGGTGTGCCAAGCTTACCGCGCCAGACCTTGGCACACCTGGTACGAATAAGTTGTATTCGTACCAGGTGTGCCTGGCGCGGTAAGCAGGCACCTGGTACGAATACAACTTATTCGTACCAGGTGTGCCAAGCTTACCGCGCCAGATCTTGGAACACCTGGTACGAATACAACTTATTCGTACCAGGTGTGCCAAGTTTTGAACCAACAGTTTAATCCATACTTCAACAATTTGAAGTTTTAGTTAGTTACCTTTTTGACATCAGTCCATTCTTCAGTTTGGGCCCTCATTCCGGCAGAAGTCCATCGGCAAATAGGCACAGTCTATCCAGATCTTTATCTGGAACAACCTCTTCTATTAAAGGATTATATATGGTATCTTCTGGATCATCTTTGTGCAAATTTTTCCAGACTTCTTCAATTCCCACCTATAATATATAGATTTACTGAGTTTAACATAATATAAAATTAATTTATTGAGTAATTAATATATATAGCAAATGTAATGAATTACCATCAGTGAGGTTCCAGTAACAGCAACTCCCTCTATAACATTCGTCAGTCATGTGTATTCTGGGGCTGTGGCTAGTACAGCTATGTAGGAATCTATGTGGCTTATCTCGAGCTGTGTGGTTACATCCTTAATGTAACCAAAGAACTCTCTTTCTACCGCCCATGGTAATCCCACATTACGCTTGTGCATACACAAGTAAGATCAATGTTCACAAAACTAACTCATTAATAAGAATAATAAATCACATTAACAACTTACTTGACATCATCTTTTGACTTCATGAACCTGTCAAAAGTGGTAACTGCACGAATGTCATTATGAAGAAATGGACTCATGCATGCAGCAGATGGAATCTTTCTTCAAACTGGTCTGACTTGTGCTGCTTCTGGTGTTGTCTTTGGTTCCGATGCTGCTGCTTCTGGTACTGTTTTTGGTTCCGCTGCTTCTGGTGCTGTTTTTGGTTGTTGAGCTGATGTTGTTTCTGGTCCTTGTGCTTGTGCTGGTGTTGCTGATGGGGTTGCTTTCTGAGAGTACGTCGACCATTGAGTACCCCCCAATCCTTCTCAAACTGTAGTATACCGTCCCATTGTTCTTTTAATTGCGTGGCGGTTGGAGGAGTAGTCATAGGCTTCGAAATGAATAAATGAAGTTTAATACCAAGTGTTGGTCCCAAGACGGATACCTTGGTGTAGAGGGGGGGGGTGAATACACCAAGGTTTAAAAACTTTTCCAAGTTAAAACTCTTTTGAGTGAGCTGGCTGTGTTCGATCCAGCTGGATGGCAGCTTGATCGACACAGCTGGCTGTGTGCGGAATGTGGTGGATTTGGAAAGTCCGTCTGTTGCTTCAAATTATATTGCAAAGCTCTGTTTCACTTTTCAGTTAGTCAGTTTATGCAGATTGAAATGTATGCTTATGAGAGTTAGTAACATGCATAAAACAAAGCGATAAATAACAAGAGCATCTTTAACGTGGTTCGGAGTAACCCCTCCTACATCCACGACTCGCATTCACTGGTAATCCACTCCCACTTGGTTTCCAAGTACCAAGCAACTTCACAACTCTAACCCGAGCCGTGTTCCAACGGTTGCGGGCACTGTCAAGCCTACACCTTCAGTTTGCGGGTACTGAAGAACCTAACCACTCGAATTACACGCTTCGAGCAAGCGTACCTTTACCTAACCTTTCTGGGTTTGGGTTTGGGTTTGGGTATGGTTTTCCAACTATGAACGAGTTCTTACAATGAAGAACAAGGAGTATGATGAACTCGTTCAAACTAGGCTTAAGATATTTATTCTGATCTAATCTGCCTATGACTGAATATGTGAACAACTAAGAACACGGTGGCCGGGTGTTCTTGAAAGATTTGGCTTTGAAGATCGTTGTTCATTTTTCTGTTTTCTTCTATTTCTTCAGTCGTCTTGTCAGCCCCCTCACCAGCAATGGTGGAGGAGAGATATATATAGGTGAAGATTCAAACTAGCCGTTGGAAGAGAGCCGTTTGAATCTTACCTACTCTTGTTGACTTCTGGCCTTTGCCTACGAAGTAGGTCTGCATCTGCAGAAGCTATTCCTTCTCTGATTTGACTGCGTCAGACAAGATCTTCTGACATCGGGATCTTGTCTTGGAGAAGGTCTTCGTCTTCGAGCTGCTAAGCGTCTCTGCTGTATCTTCAGCGGTTTGGACTCTGCTGTGTCTTGACTCTGAGCTATGTTTTAGATCTGAGCTGTATCATCAACCTGAGCTGTGTCTTCAACCTGAGCTGTGTCATTAACCTGAGCTGTCTTAGACCTGAGCTGTGTCATTGACACTAAGCTGGGTCTTTTTCACTGAGCTGGGTCTTTGACACTGAGCTGGGTTTCCGTCACTGAGCTGGGTCTTGATACTGTAGGATCTTTGACTCTGCTTGGTCTTGTTCTGCTGAGTCTGCTCTGCTGAGATCTTGAGCTGTCTGCTTAGCTGTCTCCAGCTGTGAACACAGCTGGGTCGACTGCTGTCTTCCGCTAGCTGACTCCTGCTGTAGACACAGCTGGGTCGACTGCTGTCTTCCGCTAGCTGACTCCTGCTGTAGACACAGCTGGGTCGACTGCTGTCTTCCGCTTCCTTAACCTGTAAACCTAGAACATCTAAGGCTCAAACAGGTGAGCTGGAAACAACACAAAGTTTGTACATTCATCTACTCGGTTGGGGTCAGCTGGGTTTTGGTATCCAATCAAAACTCTATTAATTTTCCCAACAATTTCCCCCTTTTTGATGATGCCAAAACCTTTACAAACTTTTACAGAAAAACACAAAACAAAAAAAAAACTAACTAAACTCTTCCTGGCTGCTCCACATGCCTTGACGAGAGTTTGCACTCTTTCTCCAGTTGTCTTTCCAGCTCGCCATTAGCCTCTCTTAGATTCATTTTCTGTTCAATCCTTTCCCCCTTTTTATTTCCGTTTTTCTGCCCTATTCTTTCATATTCTTTCCCCCTTTTTGGTTCATCAAAAAGATATTAGGTGGGCGGGGAGTCGAGGTCTGGCGGCGGCGTTCTGGCAATAATTTCTTCCCGTTTGAGGTAACTCCAGTCAGCTTGGAGTTGATACCAATTGATGGTTGTATGACTCAGTTTGGATTGAGTCATCTTGTCTTTCTTTCTCTGCTGAAAGACACCGTTTGCGAGGTTCCCCCTTAATTGGATAAACCAATTGGGTTTTATCAGCTGGGTTTGATTCCCCCTGACTTGATAAATTCATTTTGAAATCCTTGTGGTTCCTGCTGAGTTAGTCCAGCTGTGTCTGATTCCTTGATGACACACGGTGATCCAGCTGAGTATTTCCTGCTGGATGCTCTTCTTGATGATTCTGCTGGACTATGATGAGACCAATTGATGAAATCCAGTTGTTGGTAAATCTGCTGAACTGAGTTCCCCATCAGCTAGATTCCTCTTCTGGATTCTGCGATCCACGTTTGATCCAGTTTTGTTTGATATCCAGAGAATGACATTTGATAGTTCAGCTGGATTTCTCTCTTGATTCTTCACTTGAATATTCTGCTGGATTGGCTTTGCCTTCAGCTGATATCACAGCTGTGTCGATTTCCAGCTTGGTGGAGTTCCCCCTGAATTTGATAATAGGTAGCTTTCTTTTCTCAGCTACTTCCCACTTGAGTGAATTCTCTCATCACTGGCTCAGTTCTTTGATGAGGTCATCTGCTCCACGATTAGCTGAGTTCATGGTTGCTTTGTGGGGTAGAATCTTCGATTCCCTGTTCTTTGCATCGAACTCACCAGGAAAAACGTTATCACAACAATTGGCTGGGACCAGTACGCTTGACATATTCTTTGATGAGCTTTGAGGTAAGTCATGAGCTTGGATCATCAGCTGTCTTTCTTTCACAGCAAGCTTGATGACATCCACAATTGCGTCTGTCCCTCGACCTGTTATCACTCTTTCGGCACCCAGTTGTGATTGGGTCCGGCTTTGTTGTTGAGGGTTCCATTGATAACCCAGATTTGTCCTTATCTTTTGTGAGTGATACTTCTGGTTGGTCCTTGAAATGGTCCTTTCTTCTTTGGGCCTTGTTGACTCCATTTTGATGAGGTCCAATTCATAGCTGGAGTCTGTCAGCTTGATATCTAGCTTGATATCTCGTCTGCTGGAATCTTGTTGTGAAGCTCGGTTGATTTTCAGCTTTATAACCAGCTGAGATCCTTCTCAGCTGTCTTTTTAGTTGACCTTGATGTCTGTGCTGGATGACATTCTGTCTTTGATTTTGATTCAGTCAATTTGGATTTATCTCGTCGCCTTTGAGCTCGTGATCACTCGGGAGTTGCTGCTTTTCTTGGGCTTGGAGTTGCCGAGCAGTTTTCTTCTTTGATAGGACTGAGCTTAGAGAGCTGGCTTGATTATGTACGACCTCTTTGGTACATCCTTGGCTTGGTTCCAGCTGTGTTTGTATTGGCTGGAGTCATTCTTTGATCTGATTCAGCTTTGGCCATCTTCAGCTTCTTGATCAGCTGTATTTTCTCATCTTCAAGCTCCTGATCATTCTTCTTCTTGTGCTCATTCCTTAGCTCCGAATTCTCAGCTGGCTAGATTTCAAGGATTTCTAGTAATCTCTTGAAGTCGTTGAGCACTTCTTCGATGAGGTCTCTTTAGCATGCAGTGAGCTGTGCCATGTCCAGCTGGGCATTCTACTTGATTTTGCTCTCTTTCTTGCTCGACTTGAGCTCTTTATCTTTTCTTCGGGAGGATGACTCAGCTGGGTTTCTCTTTGGGTAAAGTTGCTTGTCGTGATGAACCTTCACGATCTTCTTGTACCTTTCCTTGCTGTGTTCCAGCCTGTTAATATTCCGTACAAGCATGGCAACTTCTTCGTGCAATTCTTCTTTGCTCATATTTCTGCGCTCCTTGTTGGTCCTTCCAAGCTGAGCTGATTGAGCTAATCTTGATTTTGCACTGAGAGCTGTCTCTGTTTCCTTGGGAGTCAGCTCCGTATCATTCATCCGGCTGGATGATTCTCCGCTTGAGATCTCCAGATCAAATTCGTTGGCCTTCAAGATGGAGAACAATTTTTCGCCCATGCCGCCAATATCGATTCGTTTTGGTGAACCACCTTGTGTGTACACCATTCTGAGGAGAGAGCTGCAAGAACTTTCAAGTTCTTATCTCGAACTGTATATTTCCCAGTTCGGATCGTCTCGATCTCGATGACGAGGTTGGAGAATCTTAGCTCCATTTGATCAATGGACTCGTAGGGGAGTTGCTTGAAGTCATCGAACTTCTGGCATGCAACTGAGAATATGTTCTCTTGAATTTCCTCTGAGCCTTCACACAGCTTCGCTAGAGTGTCCCACATCCCCTTAGCTGTCTCGCAATTGATGATCTTGCTGAGATAAGCGTCCGTCACCGTTGAGGAGATGACGTTGCGAGCGTAGCTGTCCAATCCAGCTTGTCTTCTTTCTTCTGGAGAGTACTCATTCCTTGACTTCACAACTTGCCGGAGTACTGGTTCAGCTCCAGGTGTGGTTTCTGCTTTTCTTTCTGACTTCATGATGATGATGGGTCCGTCTGTGATAACATCCCACATCATGTCGTTTTGCGCGCACAGAAAGCTTTTGAGTCGGAACTTCCATATCTGATAATCATCGACTGAGAATGTTGGAAGATTCCTGCACAGAGAAGATTCCATGACAGTATGCAATATAATGATTTTTAAAAAAAATTTGAAACTTTGAAGGATCTGTTCAGGTGACCATTATCAGCAATGAAATGCTGACTTGACAGATACAGTGATCTTTTGAACCACTGCTCTGATACCAATTGTTGGTCCCAAGACGGATACCTTGGTGTAGAGGGGGGGTGAATACACCAAGGTTTAAAAACTTTTCCAAGTTAAAACTCTTTTGAGTGAGCTGGCTGTGTTCGATCCAGCTGGATGGCAGCTTGATCGACACAGCTGGCTGTGTGCGGAATGTGGTGGATTTGGAAAGTCCGTCTGTTGCTTCAAATTATATTGCAAAGCTCTGTTTCACTTTTCAGTTAGTCAGTTTATGCAGATTGAAATGTATGCTTATGAGAGTTAGTAACATGCATAAAACAAAGCGATAAATAACAAGAGCATCTTTAACGTGGTTCGGAGTAACCCCTCCTACATCCACGACCAGATTCACTGGTAATCCACTACCACTTGGTTTCCAAGTACCAAGCAACTTCACAACTCTAACCCGAGCTGTGTTCCAACAGTTTGCGGGCACTGTCAAGCCTACACCTTCAGTTTGCGGGTACTGAAGAACCTAACCACTCGAATTACACGCTTCGAGCAAGCGTACCTTTACCTAACCTTTCTGGGTTTGGGTTTGGGTTTGGGTATGGTTTTCCAACTATGAACGAGTTCTTACAATGAAGAACAAGGAGTATGATGAACTCGTTCAAACTAGGCTTAAGATATTTATTCGATCTAATGCGCCTATGACCGAATATGTGAACAACTAAGAACACGATCGGCCGGGTGTTCTTGAAAGATTCGGCTTTGAAGATCGTTGTTCATTTTTCTCGTTTTCTTCTATTTCTTCGCCGTCTTGTCGCCCTCACCGGCAATGGTGGAGGAGAGATATATATAGGTGAAGATTCAAACTAGCCGTTGGAAGAGAGCCGTTTGAATCTTACCTACTCTTGTTGACTTCGGCCTTTGCCTACGAAGTAGGTCCGCATCTGCGTGCTATTCCTTCTCCGATTTGACCGCGTCGACAAGATCTTCTGACATCGGGATCTTGTCTTGGAGAAGGTCTTCGTCTTCGAGCTGCTAAGCGTCTCTGCTGTATCTTCAGCGGTTTGGACTCTGCTGTGTCTTGACTCTGAGCTATGTTTTAGATCTGAGCTGTATCATCAACCTGAGCTGTGTCTTCAACCTGAGCTGTGTCATTAACCTGAGCTGTCTTAGACCTGAGCTGTGTCATTGACACTAAGCTGGGTCTTTTTCACTGAGCTGGGTCTTTGACACTGAGCTGGGTTTCCGTCACTGAGTTGGGTCTTGATACTGCAGGATCTTTGACTCTGCTTGGTCTTGTTCTGCTGAGTCTGCTCTGCTGAGATCTTGAGCTGTCTGCTTAGCTGTCTCCAGCTGTGAACACAGCTGGGTCGACTGCTGTCTTCCGCTAGCTGACTCCTGCTGTAGACACAGCTGGGTCGACTGCTGTCTTCCGCTAGCTGACTCCTGCTGTAGACACAGCTGGGTCGACTGTTGTCTTCCGCTTCCTTAACCTGTAAACCTAGAACATCTAAGGCTCAAACAGGTGAGCTGGAAACAACACAAAGTTTGTACATTCATCTACTCGGTTGGGGTCAGCTGGGTTTTGGTATCCAATCAAAACTCTATTAATTTTCCCAACACCAAGTGTCTGCACTTAAATACTTGGAACACCTGGTACGAATTGGTTAATTCGTACCAGGTGTGCCAAGTGTCTGTCCTAATATACTTGGCACACCTGGTACGAATTGGTGAATTCGTACCAGATGTGCCAAGTATATTAGCACAGACACTTGGCACACCTGGTACGAATTCAACAATTCGTACCAGGTGTTCCAAATTTCACACTTTTACGCACATACCAGATCAAGCTGTGCATCTCCAGTGGCTGACATATTTGGATTTCCTGTCATCCTCGATGTTATGTAGTCCCCTACATCCTTCACTATCCTCTCACGTTCACGTTCGAGGTATTCTGCTACATCCTGCAACATTTTCACACGCTCTCATGATACAAGTTCTTGCATCTCCTTCATCATCTCTACCCGTTCACTAGATATTATCTCCTTCAACTCAATCCTAGCCCATTTTGCAGACACTTCCCCGATGTCTTCAAGGAATGCTCCTCTTTGAGAATATCTCAGTGGGAATACAGGGTCTTCTGGTCCTAGGACAGGGAGTCTGTGAGCTTGTTGATCACGTCCATGTCCTTGATCTCCTGCATCACCTGCTACTTCAACTCCTGCATCACGTGCTTCAGCTTCAGCTCCTGCATCACGTGCTTCTGCATCACCTGCTTCTTTAGGTGTCTGAATATCTTCTCCATGCATGTATACGAATTCAAATGGTTTCCCTTCCTCCTCGAGTGTGGTCCAATACCCCCTCTTCCTTTCCTTTTCATCAGGTTCCATTTTGGCTGCAATCTATTATACGAAATCACATTAGATATGAATGCATTCATACCAGATTTCACACTGCCTTGGCGGGGTAAGTTTGGAACACCTGGTACGAATGCAACTTATTCGTACCAGGTGTGCCAAGAATATAAGAAACTGTTATATCAGTTTGAAATTTACATCGGAGTCCTCTGGTGTTTCCATATTTTTTTCATACGTAAACCTCAACATACGAGGTCTTCGTGTTTCTTTATCCTACCGCCAACTGTGTCACCCACTTATTTCGCAATACAAAATATCCAAGCTAAGAAGGCAACAATGTTGCCTTTGATATGGTATCCTTCCCTCGATTTGTTTCCCGACAGAGTCGTTCTGACATGGTTGATGGAATCACAGAGTATCTGGTAAGAGATACTGCCCCATGGAAATTTATCCCATTCTTGATTGTCTTCAACCAACACCCACACCCATTCATGAATCTTGTACTTCACACAATCAAATCCAAAAAGAAGATGAGTAGCAATCAGTACCTTTGCTACTTTTACATAGTCTGCCGCAACTGCTCCCTTAAAGGCCTTAGTTATAAATTTTCTGTACAGTTCATTGGGGGTAATCCTTTCGTTTTGTAGCAATCTCGTATACACAGAATCACCAGAAATTACATGCTCTCCGTATGGCTGGAACGTGCTCCCTCCAAACCTCAGTCCAGTAACTAGCACAAATTCTATTCTGGAAAATCTTGTAATTTGTTCATCCAATTTGAACCATAATACCGTCTCATCTAGTTCTGGCCAGACGGTTACCTGATGCGATAGCATGAAGTGAATAGTCTTTCCACTTCTTGTTATGCGATCTGGAAGCTCCATGAAGTGCTTGAACACAGACTTGTTCATTTGCTTCAGTGCATCTTCTCCGAAGCCGCTTAAAATTCTTTTTATATCACCAATTATTTGCTCTTTTCCCATCACTTGTACTTTGTGAGGTACACGTATTAAGTCTGGTCGTTTATACGTCCATTGCACCTTCACAAAATCAGAAGATCAGTTAAGTTATTATCTGGTACACTTGGAACGAATACACGTTGTCGTACCAGGTGTGTCAAGCCTTACCCAGCCAAGTCTTGGAACACATGGAACGAATACGTTGTATTCGTACCAGGTATGCAAAGACTTACTCCGCCAAGTCTTGGCACACCCGGTACGAATACGTTGCATTCGTACCAGGTGTGCCAAGCTATAGTAAGAACGATAGCTCCAATATTTGGTACACCGCCAAATATAAACAACATTCACAGCATATATTACCACCAAATATTACCTTCAAATATTGCACGAACTGGACGAATGAAACGAATTAGGTATATTCGTCCCTTAAATAGTCGTCTGAACGAATGGAACGAATGGATCGAATTTTAAAAAAAAAACTAAATTACAAAAAAAATTAATTCATACCATCAATTGTGCAAAAGGATTTCGTGCTGAAGCTTCTCCTTCGTCCTCGGATCTACGTCTTTTACTGGTATAGGCTTCACCTTGTTCCGAATTTTGACTTCTGGAACCGGTGTTCGATGCCATGAAAGCCGGATCTCTTTAGATCTACTCGACGAAGTTTGACGGCGAGATCTGGTCGGAACTGTGGAGATCTACTCGGATCTGTGCAGTCGACGGTGGCGGCGCGGCAGTAGAAGGGTGGCGGGGCGGCGGTAGAAGGGAAGGGGAGGGTTTTCAGAGAGAGAGACTGTTGAAGAAAGAGAAACTGTTGCGTGAAAATGAAAAGGAATGGTGAAAATCTTAGTCAATGCGGTAAATACAAGTTTTGACCGCTGAGGGCAATTATGTCCGAATTTCTCAAAGTTGGCCAGTATTTCTGCAAATAAAGTTGTTGGCCAACTTTTATTTTTTCCTATCTATTTTGGCTATCTCCAATTTTGCCTCTTACTAATATTTACTATATAATGTTTACAACTAGGATTTTACAAAAAAGAAAAAATTACTACATGTGGAAAATAATTAACTAATTAAATGCTGACGTGTAAAATAGATAACGGAAAAGTTAATCTTCCGTTAAAAAGGGGCACATTAAAATCAAAAACGAAAGTAGAAGGACTTAGCAAAACGAAAAATATTGTACAATGACCTATTAAAACAAAAGAGCAAAGTAGAGGGACCCGATAATGTATTTCGCCTTATAAATACCCAATCTATTACTAATACAAAAATAAAGCTGTCTCATCCACGGTGCTCCGTTTAGATTTTCCTTTATTCTGGTAATTTGTATAATTTTAATTCATATATATTCTAATTTTTATTTTTATTAATTTCATATTCTTGAAATATCACATGTTTATCTATTAATCACATCTCATATTAATCTTTCCCTCTATTTAATTAATTTCTTCTATTATACATATTAAAATAATAACAATTTCGGAATGCATTCTTATAAATCATTATTTTTTACTTTCTTAATTCATATATAATAATCTATAGAAAATTTGTAAATGAAAATCCCTATGAAGACTAAATAAATATATTTAATCAATATGTCTATATAGAATCCTTTTCATTTTTAATTCATATTTTTTTTAAAACTTCGATTAGTGCTTTCTAGAAAATATATACATTGAATTAAATGTGGGATAGGTAACTAAAGAAAAGAAAAACTTGAAGATGTAAACATATTTTTTTTCGCATTTTGGCAAAGATTAGAGATATCGATTTAACATGAACTAACGAGACGGTTCAAATATACTTAAAAAGAAGGATTTTTACTAATTTTAATTAATATTAAATTGTTTAGATTTTTATCGAGTAATTTAGCATAAACCAACGAGACGGTTCAAATAACATAGAAAGAATGATTTTTACTAATTTTAATTAATATTACTTTGAAGATGTAATCATTTTTTTCTGCATTTTGGCAAAGATTAGAGATATCGATTTAGCATGAACCAACGAGACGGTTCAAATATAGTTAAAAAGAAGAATTTTTACAAATTTTAATTAATATTAACTT
Organism: Agastache rugosa; assembly: GCA_031470985.1. Taxonomy (NCBI): domain Eukaryota; kingdom Viridiplantae; phylum Streptophyta; class Magnoliopsida; order Lamiales; family Lamiaceae; genus Agastache; species Agastache rugosa. The sequence goes on from CM062604.1 coordinate 13,399,079, forward strand.
TGTTTAGATTTTTATCGAGTAATTTAGCATAAACCAACGAGACGGTTCAAATAACATAGAAATAAGTATTTTTACTAATTTTAATTAATTTTACTTGGAGTGTTCATATTTTTATCGAGTATTACTCAACGGATTTGAGACGCGTATGTACAGTAAAGTCACTATTTTAACCGAGATTAAGACGAACATGTAGACAAATTTTAAACAAATTTAGATTTAGAAAATACATAATGAATGAGTATACCCGATCTATTGTCATTTCTAATAATAAATTTAAATACGTGAAATAAAATTAATTTTCTAAGTTTGATTAATAATTAACGCGAATAATATCACAATTTTTAAATAAGATATAAAATTATTTTTAAAATGTATACATGTAAATTAAAACATAAAGTTATTTCCCGTCGAGTCTCGACGGACTACTTACTAGTTTTATAATAGTAATAGATAATAGATTACCATGTACAGGGTTGTCGATACTACGACAGAACAAACATATCTTGCTACGAATTCATATTCTTTTATTTCCTTACATCAAACTATTAAATGTATAATAAATCAAAAATAGAAATATATACTGTCACAGAAACAATAATATAAACTCTCTCTCAAATCTCAATTAATCGGCATGCTGCGCAGCACCACGGTCTCCACCGTGAGGCCCGGACCGAATCCAAACAGCACCCCGCAATCCAGCCCCTCTCCGGTGGTGCTCCGCCCCTCCTCGGCGGAGGACTTCCTCATCTCATCCAATATAAGCAGCACGGAGGCGCTGGACACATTGCCGTATTCGCTCAACACGTGGCGCGAAGCCCGAAGCTTCTCGGGCTTGAGGCCCAAGCCCGTTTCCACCTGATCCAGTATCGCCCGCCCTCCGGGATGCACAATCTAGAAAATCGAATTCCAATCCGAAATCCCCAACGGCCCGAAAGCCTCCTTCAAACAATCCGCAATGTTGTTTGCAATCAAGCCCGGCACATCTTTGCGGAAACGGGGTATCAGCCCGGCTTCACGCACCTGCCCGACGATCGCGTCGTCGCTGTCCGGAATAATCGTCTGCGCCGCCGAGACAATTTGGAAGAGCGGCAGCTCCGCCCCGACTATCGGATCGGAGCCGACAATGAGGGCGGCGGCAGCGTCCCCGAACAGCACCTGCCCGACGAGGTTCTCGAAGTGAGTCTCGGTCGGGCCGCGGAAGCCAAGGGTGACGGTCTCGGAGCAGACGACCAAAACCCTAGCGGCGGCGTTGTTCTCCGCCAGGTCCTTGGCCGTGCGGAGGGCGGTGCCGCCTGCATAACAGCCTTGTAAGTACATCATTACGCGGTTGACGGAGGGGCCGAGTCCGAGGAGCTTGGTGAGCTGGTAGTCGGCGCCGGGCATGTCGATGCTGCTATTGGTGCAGAAGATGAGGTAGGTGATCTTGGACTTGGGCTGCCCCCACTCCTTGATGGCCTTCTCCGCCGCCGCTTTTCCCAGCTTCGGCACCTCCACCACCGCCGTGTCCTGCCGTGCATCCAGCGATGGCGCCATGTAGGCGGCCATGTTCGGATTTTCCTTGAGCAGCTCTTCTGTTAGGTGAATGTAACGTTTCTTGATCATCGATTTCTCACCTAGAAAACAAAATTATGGTGAGTGGGAAAACAAACAAAACTCATCACTTTGAGATCCTCTATCCAGATGCGTGTACTAATTTCAATTTATCTATGAATTATTTAGCTTAATTTTATTTACAAGTGTTAACTACACGTATTCAGCGGATTTCTTCCTAATATATTTCCGGCTTATATTGGTATGAATGGAATTTATTCTTCTAAATGAAGTATAATACACGGTATACACCATATATATTTGTTATTTTCTAAAAAATGGAGCCTAGAAATTATAAGTATATCCTAATTACGGAATAATCAATCATAAGAAATTATTATAAACTAAAAAATTTGACATTAAATGCAAAAATAAACTAAAACATGAAATTAATGAAAAAGTAAATAGTGAAAAAAGTAAGATGTCAGAAAGTGAGATAAAATGATCTCTAGTGTAACAATAGGATTCAAATCTTCTATCTCATAATTTTTTTATAATATTTTTTATTACTATAAATATTGAAGTTCAAAAAATTATACTGCTCTAATTATTGAATAACCATCCATGGACCATGATAATCAATTAAGTATTAACTGAAAATCAAAAGTTAGGTTTGAGTTTCCAACTTTGAACGAGTTCTTACAATGAAGAACTTTTGAGAAATGAACTCGTTCAGAACTAGACTTTGGATTTACTGTAATTTCTGTCTAGGGATCAGACGAAAAACTTAAGCAGTTTCTGGAAAGGAAACACTTGAGGTTAAGTGTTCTTTTAAGAATTTGAGAACTGCTTGAGAGCTTTTTAATGCTTGAGAGATTCTGAGAAGTTGAAAGCTTGTAGAAAGTTTTTCGTGTCTGATTTTGATGTTGAAGACTGGTATTTATAGTTAGAGATTTAAAACTAGCCGTTGGAAGAGCCGTTTGAATCTCACATACTCTCTGATCTGTCGATCTGCCGTTGAGCGTATCTTCACCTGTCTTCATCATTGTGTCAGATCTTAGGTTCGCCTTTCTAGGATGCTGAGATGTCGATCCCTCATTGATCGAGATAAATTGACTTCCTCTGACACCGGGATCTCTGCCTTTGGAGCTGGTTTTTGAATTTAGAGCTGGATTGGGTAAACTGACTTGAAGTGATGTCTTCAGAGTTAGTTCCCTTTTGTCTGCTCAGCTGAATCTCTTAGACTTGAGTCAGCTCGATTTACTCTGCTCCGTTGGATCTCCTTGGCTGGATCCAATCTTCTTTACTTGAGAGTCAGTCTGACTCAGCTCAGTCTTTGAACTCTATTCAGCTGGAAAACCTTTCAGTTGACTTTGGGTCCAGCTGATTACTCAGCTGGGTCTTCTGCTGTCTTCAGCTTCCTTACCTGTAAATTTAGAAAATCTAAAGCTCAAACAGGCGAGCTGGAAAACATAACTTAGATTTGCACATTCATCTACTAGGTTGGAAAACAGTTGGGTTTTGGTATCAAATCAAAACTTAGAATTTTCCCAATAATTTTCCCCTTTTTGATGATGCCAAAACCTAACTGAGAAAAACAATCTACTTCCCCCTTAATGAGAAAGTGGGGTTAAAAAAAAATTCAGTAGAAATTCAAATTCGGAATTCAGAGCCTGGACAAAGAGTTATTGTCATCAGGGTGAGCTTGAGAGCAAAAATATTTCAGTTTTATTAATCTTCAAAAATAATTATTGAAAGTACAAGATTAATAAACTGAAATAAGGCAAAGACTTTCCAGTTGGCTGGGTCTGTTGGAGTATGGAGCCTGAAAGGAAGTGAATCATACCACGATTTTGGGCTGCCGTACAAGTGTATTTTTTTGGGCTCTACGCGGTTTTCTAGTTTTACTAGGATTATGGCTCAATTGTTTGCTATATATATAGTTGTTCTCATTGTAATTGGTATCCAAAAATATAGTGAAATTCCTGGCTTGGCATCGCCCCTAGACGTAGATACACATCGTATCGAACTGGGTAAACAATTCTTGTGTTTTTTGATTTCGTGATTGTGTGTTTATTTCCTAACAACTGGTATCAAGAGCTCCGGGTTTAGTGGGAGCAATCACGATGAACGACGGGAAGATTGCAGTCGAGAAGTTTGATGGATCTGATTTCGGTTTCTGGAAGATGCAGATCGAGGATTATCTCTATGGTAAAGATCTGTATCAGCCCCTCAAACCCAAACCGGAGAAGATGGATCCGGAGGAATGGGAGCTGCTGGACAGAAAGGCGATGAGCGCGATTCGTTTGTCGTTGTCCAAGGACGTGGCTTATCACACGGCTGCAGCAAAGTCGACGATGGAGATGCTGAAGATCCTGAAGGAGATGTATCAGAAGCCATCAACAGCAAACAAGGTACATCTAATAAGACGTTTATTCAATCTGAAGATGTCAGAGGGTACACCGGTGCAGCAACATCTGAACGAGTTCAACATGATCACCGCGCAGTTGAACTCGGTTGAGATCAAATTCGATGACAAACTTCGTGCCCTAATTTTGCTATCTTCACTGCCAGAAAGTTAGGCCGGCACAGTGACAGCAGTTAGCGCCGCAGAGGCAAAACTGACGTTTGACAAAGTAAGGGATCTGATGATTGGCGAAGAAATTCGTCGGAGAGAATCAGGATCTTCTACTTCGGGGTCAGCACTGAATACGGAAACTAGGGGCAGATCTAAGGGAAGGCAGAATCGGGGAAGATCAAAGTCCAGAGGAAAGAGCCAATCCAGGAAGGATAAAAGTTCAATCCAGTGCTGGAACTGTGACGAGTACGGTCACTTCAAAAATCAGTGTGAAGCACCACCAAAGAAGAACAAGAATAAGGATCAGAAAGATAAGAAGACAGCGAACGCTACCACGTCTGAAGATGATGGTGAGGCGTTAGTCTTGAGTGTGACCAGTCCGATGGAGTCATGGGTGCTGGATTCTGGAGCGTCGTTCCATTCATGCAGTAATGTTGGTATAATGGAGAACTATGTCTCTGGTGATTTTGGAAAGGTACATCTTGCTGATGATGAGCCTTTGAAGATCGTGGGAAAGGGAGACGTGCGAGTAGTGACATCCACTGGATCAGTGCTAAAGCTAAATGAAGTAAGACATATTCCCGGACTGAAGAGGAACTTACTTTCGATTGGGCAGCTTGATGTAGAAGGCTACACAATGACGTTTGGCTGCAACAATTGGAAGATAATCAAAGGAGCTATGGTAGTAGCTCGAGGAAAGAAGGAGGGTACGTTGTACATGACAACTAACTCCAAGGATTGCATTGATCTTGCAGGTGAAGCAAACAATGCAGATTTGTGGCACTGTCGGCTTGGCCACATGAGCGAGAAAGGGATGAATGTGATGTGTTCGAAGGGTAAGCTGCCCGGCCTGAAAACTGTTGAAGTTGGCTTGTGCGAGGATTGCGTGTTCGGGAAACAGAAAAGGGTGAGTTTCTCGAGAGGTGGCAGAACCTTGAAGACGCAGAAGTTGGAGTTGGTCCATAGTGATCTATGGGGACCAGCGCCTGTGAAGTCCCTAGGAGGCTCGGAGTTCTATATGACCTTCATCGACGATTTCACTCGAAAGGTATGGGTTTATTTTCTTAAGAATAAATCTGATGCGTTTGATACTTTCAGGAAGTGGAAAGCCCTTGTAGAAACTGAAACGGGGCTGAAGGTGAAGTGTCTACAGTCCGATAATGGAGGAGAGTATGAACTTACGAAGTTCAAGAATTATTGTGCTGAGAATGGGATTCGCATGGAGAAGACCGTGAAAGGAACTCCACAGCAGAATGGCATTGCAGAACGCATGAACAGGACGTTGAATGAGCGGGCAAGATGCATGAGGTTGAAAAGTGGGTTACCGAAGGCATTTTGGGCGGATGCAGTCAACACTGCTGCATTCCTAATCAACAGAGGTCCATCAGTTCCGTTGGAGTTTCGAATACCTGAGGAAGAATGGACGGGAAAAGAGGTAAACCTATCTTTCCTGTGCATCTTTGGATGTGTTGCTTATGCTCATATTAATTTTGTTGATAGAAGTAAGTTGGATGCTAAATCTGTTAAGTGTACGTTCATTGGTTATGGAGGTGATGAGTTCGGTTATAGGCTCTGGGATGAGCAGAACCGAAAGATTATTCGTAGTAGAGATGTGGTTTTCAATGAACAGGTTTTGTACAAGAACAGAGTGAAGGCATCGAGCTCTGACAATTCTGAGCCCCAAGTGGTCGAGTTAGACATCTCAAACTCGAGTGGGAGCAAGCAGAGTCAGAATGTTGAAGAGGTGCTTGAAGAAGAGCCAAGCACCCCACCACCGAACAATCCGCTGCCGAGACCAGCTAGAGAGCGACGTGCACCAGATAGGTACTCGCCCTCTAATTTTTACTTGTTACTTACTGACGGTGGTGAACCTGAATGCTATGCAGAGGCAGGAACGGGTAGTAATAGTCGAAGGTGGAGAGTTGCTATGGATGATGAGCTAGCATCTCTTCTCCTAAATGGCACTTGGGAACTTGTGGAGCTCCCAAAAGGGAAGAAGGCATTGCACTGCAAGTGGGTCTATCGAATCAAGGTTGAAGCTGATGGTAGCAAGCGCTACAAGGCTAGGCTGGTTGTCAAAGGGTTTGAGCAACGACACGGTATTGATTATACTGATGTGTTTACTCCTGTTGTGAAACTGACCACTATTCGTTTGGTGTTGAGTATGGTAGTTGCAGAAAACTTGTTGTTGCATCAGATGGATGTAAAGACGGCGTTCCTTCATGGTGATTTGGAGGAGGACTTGTACATGACACAGCTTGAGGGATTCATAGTGAAGGGAAAGGAAAATCTTGTGTGCAAGTTGAAGAAGAGCTTGTATGGCTTGAAGCAAGCTCCAAAGCAGTGGTACAAGAAGTTTGACAGTTTCATGTTGGAAATTGGATATGAGAGATGCCACGCTGACCATTGTTGCTATTACAAGAGGTTCGACAAAAGCTGTCTTATCCTATTGTTATATGTTGATGATATGTTGATTGCAGGAGCTGATGCAAAAGAGATGGATAAGTTGAAAAAGCAATTGTCCGAACGATTCTCCATGAAAGATCTTGGAGAGGCCAATCAGATTTTGGGCATGAGAATCGAGCGAGACAAGGCGGCAAGGAAATTGTATCTTTCGCAGGCCACTTACATTCAGAAGGTCCTGGAAAGATTCAACATGGATGATTCGAAGCCAGTGAGTGTACCTTTGGGTAGTCACTTTAAGCTGTCGAAGAAGGAGTCGCTGAGTACAAAGGAGGAACGTGCCGAAATGAAGAAAGTTCCCTATGCTTCAGCAATTGGCAGCATAATGTATGCCATGGTGTGTACGAGGCCGGATATTGCGCATGCAGTGGGAGTAGTGAGCCGGTTCATGGGTGATCCGGGCAAGCAACATTGGGAAGCAGTCAAGTGGATTCTTCGATACTTGAGAGGTACCACGGAGAAGGCCTTATGTTTCGATGGCAAGAGTGTTGAGCTGGTAGGTTATGTTGATGCAGATTTGGCATCCAATGATCTTGATGGGAGAAGAAGTACAACCGGGTATGTGTTTACTTATGGTGGTACTGCTATTTCTTGGACTTCTAAGTTGCAGAAGGTCGTTGCTTTGTCTACTACGGAGGCTGAGTATGTAGCCGTGACGGAGGCAAGCAAGGAGATGGTGTGGTTGCAGAATTTCTTGGGTGAACTTGGGAAGGAGAACAAGAATAACACTCTCTATAGTGATAGTCAAAGTGCTATATTCTTGGCAAAGAATCCGGCGTTTCATTCAAGGACAAAGCACGTGGAGTTGAAGTATCACTACATTCGACACCTATTAGAGAAGAAGATCTTGAAACTTGAGAAGATACTTGGAAGTGCTAATCCAGCCGACATGTTTACTAAGGTAGTGACCTTAGAGAAATTGGAGCTATGTATAGCTTCAATTAGCCTTGGAACTTAAAGAGAAGGCTAGGCGATGCTAAGCGGATACAGGGAGCAGAAGAAGAAGATATGTTTACTTGGGAGTGTCAGTCTCCAAGTGGGAGATTGTTGGAGTATGGAGCCTGAAAGGAAGTGAATCATACCACGATTTTGGACTGCCGTACAAGTGTATTTTTTTGGGCTCTACGCGGTTTCCTAGTTTTACTAGGATTAGGGCTCAATTGTTTGCTATATATATAGTTGTTCTCTCATTGTAATTGGTATCCGAAAATATAGTGAAATCTCTGGCTTGGCATCGCCCCCAGACGTAGATACACATCATATCGAACTGGGTAAACAATTCTTGTATTTTTTAATTTCGTGATTGTGTGTTTATTTCCTAACAGGGTCTTCATTTCTGCTACTGCTGCTGATTCTTCTGTCTATCTTCTTCCAGCTGTTCATCCGTTCTCAAACTGTACCGGTTGAAGATCATCCATTCCAGCTTCCTGTACTCTTCTTTATTGTTTACCTTGGAAATTTTTCTCCTGATCGCCCATCTATGTACTTCTGCGATAATTTGCGATTTATTACAATGCATTGTTACGATAATACATTCCATATTCAATTATAATGCACCGGTCAATGACAACCGTAGATCAACAAAGATCAATGGTCCAGATCGCTTTTTATTTCTTACGGAAAAATGATTTTTACATATGATCTCTTCTCTCTATATATATATATATATATCTATATAGGGAGCGGATTTGGTAAGAACACATCTTATATGAGAACGTAAGAACAATGCATTTTTATTACATCGGAGATGCATAAAATGCAGAAACTAAATGCATAAATATTTTAATGCATAAACAACAATAACTTAATGCATTAGCATTTAAATACATAAATTAGAGTAATTAAATGCACGGTTAAATCTGGACCGTAGATCAACAAGGATCAAGTGTCCATATTTGTTCTTACTTCTCACCTAAGAAAGTGTTCTTATTTGATCCGCGCTCTATATATAAATATATATATATATATATATATATATAAATCTATCAATTTTACGCGCGTCGCACGTACCACTGCTCTACTAGTAATCTGTAAACAACACTATATATATATATATATATATATATATATATATATATATATATCTAATGATCCACAGTGATCATTGATGAACAGGTTATGGCAACAAAAACACAGAGATATATATTCCGATGTCACTACTCATGCAATGGCGTTTAGACTTTTGCGAGTGAAAGGACACGAAGTTTCATCTGGTAATTAATTAATTAATTACTTGTGTTATAATTAAATTGAAATATATACCTTCCAAATACATAAGGTGATATGCACAAACGTGAACAAATTTGTTTGGCATTGTTTAGAGGAACTGGCTCCGTACGCTGATCAAGAGCACGTTAACCTGCAAACGATTGATGTGCCGACGGTTATTGAGCTTTACAGAGCAGCACAGGAGAGAACAAATGAAGAAGAGAGCAGTCTTGAGAAACTACATGCTTGGACCACCGCCTTTCTCAAGCAGCAGTTGCAGAGTAACTCCATTGCTGACAAGAAATTGCACAAACTGGTGAGTCTTACAATTTATTCATCACCACGTTTTGGACTGCTCGAATTTTTGTATGATTGAAGGTGGAATACTACTTGAAGAACTACCACGGCATATTAGATAGAATGGGAGTTAGACAAAACCTCGACCTATACGACATAAGCCAATATCAAACTTTAAAAGCTGCAGATAGGTAAATATAGTAACATTCATTTGTTGAATCTGCCTCATATCCGATAATATGTTTGTGCCGATCAATAGTAAGCAAAGACGTGTTCTATTCTTTGTTTCAGGTTCTCTGATCTATGTAATGAAGACTTTCTAGTATTTGCAAGGCAAGATTTTAATATTTGCCAAGCCCAACACCAGAAAGAACTTCAGCAGCTGCAAAGGTATGACAATGTGATAGCTTAAGCATAAAATTTAATCTCGATAAGGAAAAATATACTGATGCAGTAAACCAAATACGATGCAGGTGGTATGCAGATTGTAGGTTGGACACTTTGAAGTTTGGAAGAGATGCAGTACGCATTGCTAATTTTCTGACTTCAGCAATTTTTGATGATCCTGAATTGTTTGATGTTCGTCTAGTCTCTGCCAAACATATTGTGCTTGTAACATGTGTTGATGATTTTTTCGATCATGGTGGGTCAAGAGAAGAGTCCTACAAGATCCTTGAATTAGTAACAGAGTAAGCTTTTTCTATTAATCCACCTGTTATTGCTTTCTTTTCCAAGTTATTCGTGTATAATAAGCAACTAACCTTGTCCCTACAAAATGTGAACAAACAGATGGAAAGAGAAGCCGTCTGCAGAATATGGTTCTGAGGAAGTTGAAATCCTTTTTACAGCAGTATATAATACAGTAAACGAGTTGGCAGATATGGCGCATGTCGAACAAGGACTTAGTGTCAAAGAATTTCTAATTAAACTGGTACTTGGTGTTAACAAGATGCTTTAAATGATAGCATAACATCTTATATTCTTTTCCTGGTGAATAATTCTATGTTTGTTTAAGTGTAGTGGGTTCAAATACTATCAATTTTCAAGATAGAATTAGATACATGGAGTGATGGCACGGCACTAACCTTGGATGAGTACTTGTCTTCCTCGTGGGTGTCGATTGGTTGCAGAATCTGCATTCTCATGTCAATGCAATTCCACGGTGTAAAATTATCTGATGAAATGCTTCTCAGTGAAGAGTGCACTGATTTGCATAGGCATGTATCAATGGTTAACCGGCTTCTCAACGATGTGCAAACTCTTGAGGTAAAGTTTCCCCAAGAATAGAAGTGCAATGCTAGAAAACAATAACCAAATTTCAAAATATAGATTAGTATTTTCTGGTGAAAGATCTTTTCGGATGCGAAATAAAATTAATGTATTTTGACAGAAGGAACGCAAGGAAAAAACGGGAAACAGTGTGAGCCTTCTTCTAGCAGCTCGGAAAGATGAAAGAGCCGTTACTGAAGAGGAAGCTATTACTAAGATAAAAGAATTGGCTGAATATAACAGGAGAAAACTGATGCAGATTGTCTATAAAACAGGAACCATTTTCCCAAGAGTCAAGACAATGCAAATATATGTTTCTCAAGGTATGCAGGATTGGGTGTTATTTGTACTCGAGCAGCGACGAATTTACATCTCCACAACAAATGATGGAAGACATGAAATCCTTGGTTTATGAACCCCTTACAGTTCATCCTCTTGAAGCTAATAATGTGAGTGGCAAAGAATTGAGTTCTGTCAGCAAATAGTTATGCGTGATCATACATTCTTGTAAAGTATACTGATTCAAGGATTTTCACTTACTATGATTAAGGAACAAATCACTAATGAGGCTTCAGATTATCAATGCACTTTCTCCAAATAAAGATAACTCAAACATCTCTCAAAAAAAATAAAATAAAATAAAGATAACTCAAACTCAGGCGAAGATATTAAAATTCATACACATATCAAATATCGAATTCTGTTTTTAAGCACCCTAAAACAAGCTAAGCAACAGGTGCTCTGGACTTCAAAATTTCATGCTAAATTTGAATTTGTTCAGCAGCTCTAATTTTAGAGTAATATACTAATCCGATCTTAACAATTAACGAAACATTCGTATAATCTATTTCCTTTGTACTTGTATCTTTTGATCTACCCTCATCATCCTATTGCAAGACTAAAATACAACGGGAAAAAACCGAAACTCGCCTAAAAAGAACTGCAAAATATACCTTCTTCGCATTGGCCATGAAAACAGAACGCAGGGTACCAATACGACTGAATTGTGGATGAGACTTCGAAGCAGACAAAGACGAGTCGAATTAAACATCTAGGTTTAAATCGTGCCCCTTGCTCACATCAGATTGGCGGCTGTAGAAGTGGGAGCGGCGCTGGTGGTGGACCAGAGGTCGTCTTTCATGGCGGACAGGATTGAGAACGGCCACTTGATAACGAGTTCATCGTGGTTGTATGATTAACCAGCGAGGAACTCCTTGCTTGTATTCCGTCGAATCTTTTATCGCCGGCGCCGGTATGATGGTGGCGATGGTGGCGCGGGCAGGCTCGGTATTGAAATTGGGTCGAATCTAATGTGACGTACTGACGTGTAATAAAAAGTTATATACAATTCATTCACAAACATTTTGCAATTTTATCACAATTTTTGGTTAAAATTGCAGAAAGACGCGATATTTCTATTACGGTAAGTTTGGTTACTAAAATAATGATTTTCTTAAAAAAAATTGAAGTAATTATGTCAAAAAAAAGGTAATTTATGATTCCCCCCCCCGAATAATTTATGGTTGAATCAACTATTAACACTCCAACTTGCAATTATTTATTACTCCATCCATCCACAAAGAGTGTGGTTTTTAGTGGGTGGCATGGATTTTAAAAAAATTAAGGTAGATACTATTTGAGTAGAGAAATGACCCACCATTTTTAATTTGTGTGAGGTTTAAAATATAAGAGAGTGTGTGGAGTCATTTTCTTAAATGAAAAAACCACACTCTTGATGGACAGACTAAAAATGAAATATGACCACACTCTTGTGGACAAAGGGAGTAGTTCATTATGTTGATTGCTAAACTTGAAATGGATATCTTGAAATTGCAAAACTTTCCAGATAATCATAATTTCATTAGCAATTAGGCCTTTAAAATAAGTAGTTATAAATTGCACATTATGGAATTAGAGTGCCATATGTAATTGTCACTATAATTTTCCTTGTAGATGGAGGAGGAGGCGCACAGTTGAGGTGGCGCGGATGAAATGCGCCATTATTAAATTGCACCATTTCAAAAATGGATCTAAATTAAAAATGGCACCATTTCAAAAATTGATCTAAATTAAATCATTCCAAATGTTGAATATAAATTTACGATTAACTCTTTAAAAAAATATAAAAAAAATAGTTAATGTACTATAACATCCTTAATAACCTCCAACCCAACCCAAGTCCCTGTGAAAAAATACGTTAGTATCATATATCAGAATTCAACATCATACTCGGGTTTGATTTTGTTTACAGTTTCGAAGGATTCAAACTAAACACAATTTATAAGCACAAGCAAACATGAATACATATGTTACTAAAATAGAACGAATTATCTTCGCAATTCAGCGGAATTAAATTCGTCAAAATAATGAACTATCACACGTATGGATTGTTGCCCAAAGTCAGCATCGTAGCTTTAATAAGACACAGGATATAATTCTGTATCAAATACGATCATGTATAAAGGATAAAAATGTTATTACATCCCAGCATCACTTTTTTTCTTTTACCATTATTATTACAATTTCACAGACCGTAACTGCTTATCGAGCATCCTTTGAGAGAAAGTTATGAGCTTCGACTTTCCGAGTATTGCAAAGCTCGTCGCACGAGTCGCCCCTTTCGAACACAGCAGCAGCCCCCATTCCGGTGCCTGTAATTCAGATTCAGGCAGCAATAGGTTGAGACATTGAGAACTACACATTCGGGGAGAGAGAGAGAGAGAGAGAGAGACCTATGCACATTGAGACGACACCATAGCGACAATCTTTGCCTCGACGCTTCATCTCATGCAACAAAGTAGCAACACATCGAGCTCCTGCAGTCAAAGAGCCAAGCATGCGTCAATATAAGATTACTATATTCTTAAACAACTTTACCAACATGCTATGTTCAAATTAAAATCTTAGCGTAAAAATCACAAGGCTGTCACTGATATGTGATTGGATTGAAAAAAAGAAAAAAAAACACAGAAGTTACAAACAAATAAAATCTCATTTTCAAGTATGCTAAGAATAATGGCACTATTTACTGATGAACAACGGTACATTACACAGGACGCGACACTCGTCTCTTAGTTATGAAAAAATGAATACCTGTTACACCCAGGGGATGTCCAATAGCCATAGCACCTCCATTGACATTAATCTTCTCAGGGTCAAGTCCAAGCTTCTTACGGCAGTAGACAAACTGAGAAGCAAATGCCTGCACAGGAATATCATATGCAATGAAAATGTTTTTGCAGCAATATACAAATTAATCAATTTAGTTTTTTTTCAAAAATTTACCTCATTTATCTCAAAAAGATCTATGTCCTCAAGTTCAAGACCAGCAGATTTGACTGCAGCAGGAATTGCAACTGCAGGACCAACACCCATGATAGCAGGGTCTACACCAACAGCAACAAAGGTCCTACGCGTACAGACAAAACGATATTAGAGAAAATTAGTCAATCTGACATCCACAGGTCGCGTTTCTATTGCAGTCAAACATATCTATGTAGTATGATATCTACTCAAAAAAATGTAGACCCCCATCCATCTCACAGCTCACTTGGCTAAGTTATGTGCGTAAGAAAGTTCCTCTAAGAAACTTCCGCAGAAAACTTTATAATGAATTGTGTTGATAATCTAAAGGTCCAATGAAGATGGTCAATCAAGAGTCACAAGTCCCAACCTTTCATGTCCAAGAAAAAATGAAGAATCTCTGTATGATGGAAAATGTATGCACAGTTTGGAACAAATAGAAGAAATAGACTAGTCCAACAAAGTTATATGCGCAGGGAAGACATGATTTGGTACCGATTTGTAGGTTCTCACATCTCTAGACATTGATTAATAAAAAACTAGGTGTAGTGGCATGTGACAACCCTGAATTTGGGCGATAGAAGACGCATCATAGCATACTTAAAGGCATTACTCTAGAGAAATCAAGATTGGGATTATCTCCAGATCAGATTTCTAGAAGCTTCAACAGAGAGTTAAATTTCTCAAATTTGAATGAACATACCTAAATACTCCAAGGACGGGAAGCCCCTTCTGCAAGGCAACACTTCTCTTCATGAGAAGCACAGCTCCAGCACCATCACTTACTTGGCTTGAGTTCCCTGATGCGTCAAGATCAGAATTAGTCCGGTAGAAATTTATGCTTTAGCTTTAGGACAAGGAGAATGCAGCACTCGGCAACAATGATACTTACCAGCAGTTGTTGTGCCATCTTTCTTAAAAACAGGTTTTAGCTTGCCCAGGTCTGCCACTGAGGTGTTTGGTCTTATACCATCATCAACAGAAATTGTGACTTCTTTCTCATCTCCAGATTTTGGGTCCGCAATCTTTTTTAGGAGGGGGTGGAAGTTCAGAACCCCAACAAATTAAAAAACAAAAGGAAAAAGGTAGAGCCGGAAAAAGAAAATCAAAGCTTGATACCTTAGTTTTTACAGGAATGATCTCATCTTTAAATTTTCCTGAAGCAGTTGCAGCAGCTGCCTTTCTATGCGAGTCTACCTGAGGAAAACATTCCAACAAATCAATAATAATATGGCCTGCCTAAATTAACTATAAACCATCCAGTATATGCACATATTTAACGTACTGCAGCCTGATCTTGCTCCTGCCTTGTCACGCCAAAACGATGTGCAACATTTTCTGAAGTAATACCCATTGGAAGAAGACAATCTTGTGCTTGCACCATTGTTTTCACCTGTAATGTGTACAGTGTTAACCATACCTGTCGAAATCTCTCTTAAGAGAAATAACAAATGCATTAAATCAGCAAGTTTACTCGTGGATTGACTGATCCTTCCCAAGCCATGGGATTACTAGTCATTGATTCTAATCCGGCACCAATCCCTGTTTCGAAATCGACAGAGATTAGCTGATTGACAACGAGCAGAAAATAAATTTCAGTCCTTAGGCAAATAATATGTACTGCATACCGATATCGTAAAACCCAGCTCTGATAGCTGCAGCTACATCAGCTACAGCTTGGAGGCCAGAAGAACACTGCCTATTCACAGTTCTAACAGGTACAGTTTCTGCATGTGAAGTGGTCTCATTTGTCATTGTTATCACAAACTACAGTAACATTGTAATCACAAACAGACCCAATAGGATATAGGTAAAACCAAAGATGTAAATTAACACAAATTGCAACTATATACCAGGGAAACCAGCATAAAATGCAGCCATCCTGCATTCACTAGCTCTTTGGGAGCCTGGGGCCAATACCGTGCCGACAACAATATCTCCAACTTCACTTGGATTTACATTAGTTTTTTCTATCAGTGCCTGTGACATTCAGCGGTAGTGAAAATAAGATATGGAAAATTCTTATGGTTATGGAAAAATAAATAACAAATAATATAGATGAAGAGTCAGAAATAAACCCTCAGAACAGGAGCAAGTAAATCATCAGGATATGTATCTTTGAAGCCACCCCTCTTTGCCTTACATAGAGCAGTCCTGTGGGCACTATAGAAAGAAGTAGAAGGCCGTCAGGCAACAGCACATCAATTGAAACAAAATGCATGTTTAAGATTAGATCACTTACGCCACTATAACCACGTCATCACCAAAGACAGAAGACCTATGATATGCTGCACTGTCCCCAGCCGAACATATAGATGCCTGGTTAATATAGCAAAGAGTCAAATTAAAAGGAGAAAAAATGAGGGAGAGAGAGGGGGAGAGAGAGAAGTGGCAAGAACATATGTACTTATTGATGCATCATATTTCATTATTTCTTTCAGTCGGAACGAGTAAATAGCATGCACCCATACCACAAAGATTAACCTATCAGTACTTCAAACTATCAGTACTTGACGGTTCACATAATAAGTTCTGCAAAGCAAGTAAATGTAAGCATAGAATATAAAAGTTCATCATTGATAAAATTCAGAAGGCTCGCAGACAAGATTACATTATCGTTTTTACTTGGCTATTCTTCTAAGAACTTAGTCTATTGGGACCCTCAAATCTACTAAATCTTAAGTCTCCTACAACCATGATTAAAATTTAAAAAGTCTGTAAGTGATCTCCATTCTTACAGATCTTACAAAATCAACAACTTTGTGAATGACTCGGCGTCTCACGACGTAGTATAAGGTATCACATTGAGGGGCTTGATTTCAGATTAAGTCCAACCACATCTGTAATTCATATTCTCCATTCTTCTTAAGAATAGAATAAGCAGGACATAGAAAAACCAACTAACTTGCATCTATTCCAATTCGCAAATGAATACTGAGCTAAATATACTAAATCTTAACAATATCTTCTAAACTATATTCATACCAATTTTTCTTAGTATCATTTTGCATACTTAAAATTAGAAATATATCGTGCCAAACTATGACTAAAAATTTAAGTTTTAGTATGATCATTCAGATTCCAAATACAAATATGATTTTCATATCCAAAAACATACAAGATTATCAGTACTGTGTAGCTCATCACAAGATCAATATCTCCTACAGAAATGCACCAGATGTTTTCACACACTCATCCTACAGAGCAGACTTCTCATCCTTTAAAATTACGGAAAGCAATAAAATAATCTCTCTCCAAATGCACATAAAACAAAACCATGATAATTTACAACAAAAAGAGAAGATTACAATAGAATAGAGGAATAACTCACAGAAATTGAAGAATCGACATCCTCGAGAGAAGAACAAGTGAACGATGGTCGTAGATGCTGTAGCAAAATCCTCTGCCTCTCAGTTGCTTTCTCCATCTCTCTCTCTCTCTAAATAATCAATGCAGAAATGTGGAAATGAATTATAGTACATATTTTTTGCGTGTGTGTATTTATATGCTATTGGATTGAATGAAGCGTTTATAGGGAAGTGTGAAAATGATAATATTGATATCTTCTGACACATACGCAAAGCAATCGCGAGTTATTTATTGCATCACTAGACTAGATAAGTGTATATAAAATTGGAAAAAGAAAAAGAAAAAAGATAAGTATTTAAATTTCTGGTGGACCCATATACTATCTTTTTATTTTTATTTTTTTATTTTTTTATTTTAATTAATTAATATTTAAACTTTAAAGAAATATAATTAGAATTTATAATTTAGTTTATGAATTCCATTAAGGTTTAAAGTTTATTAATCTCTAACTAAACGTTAATTAATTAAAAATTAATAAATAATAGTAATGGAAAATGATGTATTGCACCAATCGTTTCAAGATGTCCATCAAAACAGGAGTGCATCTATTTCTAAAGAATGCTCGTTTACTTTTCAGTTAAATATATTCTATATCTTTCTAATAAATAATACTATAAGCAACTCATAAATACATCTTGCCTATCAACTTTTTTATTTGAAAATCCAAATCTAACTATGTGAATTAAATAGAATGCGACCACTATTGAGTTTTATTTTATTTTCTATTTTGGAGAGTATTTGAAACTAAGAATTGCCTCTATTATTTGTGCGACTCTTAATTATGAAGTTCCCAAAAATTCTTTTATTTTGTCATTATATTGTGAGTTACGTGTACAACTTGTTCGCGTGTATAATTTAGATAAAATTTTGAAATTATCTAATAGAGATAAGGACGTGCAGTATATAGAGGTTTGTTTGACTAATCAGCATCAGCATTATACCATAAACCCCAATTTCACAAAATAAATAAATAAAATAAAATTCATGAGTTTATTGCATGAAAAAATACTATTGTTTTCACTATCAATGTTCTATTATTATTATTATTATTATTATTATTATTATTATTATTGTGAGACCCGCAACCGCAACCTTAAATGCGCATTCGTTAAACTTTCACTCTTGTTCAATAACATGTAAACCACACTTGAAAAACTATATATGTGTGATAAGCTCGGTTTATAGAGGTGCTGGTGGGATAAGAACTTAAATACTCACTCGACCACTAGGTCACCAATCCTCAAGGGTCCATATTATTATTATCACGTTCAAATTTCATAAGACTTTCCTTTTTCTTGTGGTGGAGAAAAGAAAGCAATTTGAAAGATCTTTTCGTTGCTATGAAAATGAAAAATCTGGTAATTTTGTTGAGCATTGTGTTATTAGATGATATTTATAATTTTCCCTAAAAATAGTATTTATAAAATAGAGTTTATCATGTGAAATAGCCACTATGGATAGGGAAAAATAAAAATTGTCAAAAACTTAGTTTATTATAAATTTTGTCCAACTTTAGTATGAATGGGCTAAAATAACCTTTAAGTAAAAAAAAACGAAAACCTATATTACATCCACCACCCCCACTCATTTTTTCTCACTCTTCTCTCCCGTACTCACTCTCTTCCTGCAATCTTCTTCTTCTTCTTTCCGCCACCGCCATCGCCACCGTCTCCTTTCCGCCACCCCCTCCAGTCATCTTCTTCAATAGACTTTCATCTCCATAGTGTGTTGTTTTTCTTTCTCTCTCTCTCTTTCTCTCTCGATCTCCATCTATTTTCCATCGTCACCACCGATTTTCTTCTCTAATTTCTGCCATCTCCACCGCCACCGCCATCGCTGCCTTCGCACATCGTTATTTTCTCAGTCGTAATCTCTCTATTTTTAGATCTATTCCGACCTCTGCTCTGCTACTTGAGATCTAAAGAATTCAACGATGATGCTTCACAAATAGAGAGTATTTCAGATAAGTTTTTCGTGCAAATTTTTATCTAGATCTGTTATTTGGTTTCCTCCGATCATCTTCTCCGGCGTGACTTTTTTTTATCTCCACAGCAACTGTGATACGAACGGATCTCATTCGTCTCGTTCGTACCAACTAGTTGTGGTCCATAACTTGGTACGATTGGTACGAATTAACTCATTCGTCCTGTTCGTGCCAACTAATGGCCCACCATAACTTGGTATACGAATGAGCTCATTCGTATTGTTCGTACCATAACTTGATACGAGTGGTACGAATGAATTCATTTTCGTACCAATCTCACCCAGATCTCGACTATTTGTTTGTGAATCATCGACTTTTGAATCGGACTGAATCTAGAATTTTGTGACTGGAATTCTGTGTTTGTCCCCGATTTATGAGGCGGCACCGTCGCCGGAATTTATGAATATGATTTCGAATTATTGTTTGTGAATCGACGATGCCGTGATTAGATAGAACGATCGGCAGCGGCGGCGGCGGCGATTGGACAGTGGCGATAGTAGAAGTGTTTCGAGAGAGGACCGACAGGGAGAGGGGAGAGAGGAGAGAGAAATAGAGTGAAATGAGAGTTAAGGGTAAATTTGTCCAAAATCTGACAAAATTTATCATAAATTAAATTTTGGACAACTATTAATTTTGACTATCCATAATGGCTATTTCACATTTTTACTCTTTATAATATGGACTTGTAATCTATTAATCTATATATTACTTTAAAAAAGTTGCATGACAAAGTTAGATAGATCACAAATGCGATGATAATTATTAACGTTATACATTTCTTCATACGTATTTTATAATTGAGGTAGGAAGCCTACATAATAAATAAGCCGTAAACCATAATTAATAAGCTACTTTACAATCAAATGAATTGCATATCAACGTGTCCTTAATAGTACCGTCAAAAATAGATCTATGAACAAACTCGTTTGAAAAAGTTTCAACAAAACATCATAGACATTAAAATTTTCAATTAAAAGATTGGAAATGTTTTTCAAATAAAATAAAAGATTATATATAAGCTTTAGTGAACGATTTTTAAATTTGATTTGTGTCTATAAAAATAGATGGCCAAATATAAAACTAGTTTCAATTACAAATCAGATTTATACCATTTTAGAAAATAATGAATTTCTCGATAATATCTTTTGCAGGAAATAACACTCAAACAGACACACTCAATTATGGTCAATTTAATTTCTGAATTTCCAAAATCTAATCAGTTGAAATAAATTATACAAATTGGATCCATATTAAATTGGGCTAGTTTAAGCCCTAGATATATTTTCTGGCTGCGTTACTTAGGGCAAGGGCCCAACTTGGGCTAGTTTAATGTAATCACTTAACCATGGTTGCTTCAATTCTAAAAAATCAATTACCGTATATTTGATTCCTTTTAGAAATAAATTTCTTAGAATATTAGTTTTATTTTACTGAAAGAATTTAGATATATCCTTCAAATATCCAGAGTTTGGATGTAACACCCTAATTCATAATTAATACTCTCTCCATCCACGATAAGTATATCACATTGTGTTTAGCAAGAGAGAGATCTTCAATTTTTCGAGTGGGATCTTCATTTTTGGTATTTTTTTCAAATTGTGTCAACTCTTTTTTAAAGTTTGGGCCGGATCTATGCTACTCGTTTATCAAGAAATTGAGTACATTGAAATCAAATGGATTTAACTTTCCTTGTTTTTTGTTCAAATAAGTTGATAATCTTTGTCATAAAGTGGCCCCTACCAAGGAGATGTTTGTAACATTATGTATAATATCTTTTCAGGAATAAGAGAAGACGGTGCTCTTTCATCAGCTCTTTGACTATTTGTTGTAGATAAAATAAAGAAAGAGTGAATTGACTCGAGCCGAAATTAAATTTGTTTAGATTGGGTGTATATTTTTCATTTTTGCATAAATAAAATTTGTATAGTAAATTTTTACTCTTTTAATACACGATTGGTAGAATGCTTTTGCGTGGAGAAAGAGGCTTACTATAATAAATTGTTGTGAGGTTTAAATAAGGAATATTTGTGCATTATTGTCCCAAAAAGGAAAGTAATACACTATTTGTAGACGTACGCAAAAGAATATTGTGATACACTTCTCGTGGACGAAGGGAGTATTATATTTTGTTGAAGACCAAAGTTGTAATTTAAAAGTTATTTTTGTTAGAACCGGGTATGCGTTCGTACTTTTACAATAGAGATCAATGAACAATAGAAACTGGACTAGAACAATAGAAGATCAGAGATTACAAGGAATAATAATATTTAAAATTTAAATAACTAAACAAAATATCAAACTCTATATGTAGCAGAGTCGAGATTGGATCTCTGCCCGTAAGAAGAAATACGTCCCGATAGTGCTCTCAGTTTTGGCATTCCTTTCTCAAAGATAAAACGGCTTTCTCTCGACGGATGTAACACCACAATTCCGATGAGCTCTGGCGAACTGAACGAGAGACAGGGAACTGCGCTTTGACACTAGAACGATTATGCTATTTCGTATGCAAGAAGAAGTGCATAATTTTGTATGTCAAATAGGGGTGCATATCCGGAAAATGAGTTTTCGGATAACCAGTACCCTACCCATACTCGATCGGGTAACGGGTACTCTATGCTCGTAATTTTTTAGTACAAGTAGGGTACGAGTATGAGTTTTTCAAAAATTTCAGGTATCGGGTACCCGATCTATACCCGGTCAAAGAATTGTTTTATTATTTATATAATATTTAGTATGTTTAAGTACATTTAATTATTTTTATGTAGAAAAATAAAATAGAATAGTGTAGAATTGTTGTTTTATTATTTATTTTTATATTTAGTATGAATTTCATTTGTTTGCTACTTTGCTTTGAATATTGAAATATTTGGAATTTTGTACTTTATTTGTTATTGAAGTTGAAGTGTTTGAACTATGTATTTGGTGTTAATTTGTTGTTGTTGTTGTTTAATTATTGATGGTTATTTGCGTCATTGAAATTGTCAAAAAATCAAGCTGAAAACAAGTGTAAAATTGAAAAAACAGTTATGTCCTTCTATTTTTTTCTTTTAAAATGGGTAGACTGGGTACCCGTAACTCGAATCGGGTATATCCGGTAGGGTATTGGATACCCAATTGGCTAAAACGGAATTGGTACATGTATTCTTTCCTTGTATTTGTTGATTTGGTTGAATATTTGAATGCTTAGCTACCATTTAAATATTTTTGTAGTGTCGATTTGAGGCTCGAGAGAGGAGGAATCGATACTAGAACCAAACACGGGGCACAATATTGCAATAACCCGAGAGGGTGAGTGGTTTTGTAAGGGCATTTGATCCAAGGAGCCGTTAGGAGTTATAGGCTAGCTTAGTGACCGGAGACGACATAACTAACTTGTAATCTACAACTCGAGTAGTCCGAGAGGGGTCTAGAGTGGAAAAGAGATCGCCCTAGATAATTAGGATTCTATCAATAATTGATTAGTAAAGTGATTTCACTACAAAAAAAACCAAAATTTACCGACGGATTTACTGACGGACATAAAATCCCTCAGTAAATACCGACGGATTTGTGACGGAAAAAAAGCGGGTCGGCTAAAAAATATTTACCTACGAATTTTCGACGGACATTTGGCAGGGTTATTCGCGCCGAAATTACCGACGGATTTACCAACGGATATTCCCTTGGTAAAATTACCAACGGAAATATCCGTTGGTAATGTTCACTATTTATTTAAAAAAATAAAAAAATAAATTTACCGACGGATTTGTATCCGTCAGTAAATATTTAAATAAATTTTTGATTTAATTTTTTCTATTTATATATTTAGTGACGGATTTACCAACAGATTGTGAGTGAAATTTAGTGACGGAATAAAATCCGTCAGTAATTATGCAAAAAAAAATTAATAAAAAATAATTACTTTTACCGACGGATTTGTCATCCGTCGGTAATATTTTTTTTATTTTTTCGATTTAATTTTTTTTATTCATAGATTTAGTGACGGATTTACCAACGGATTAGTGAGGGATATCTAGTGACGGAATAAAATCCGTCAGTAAATTTAATAAAATTATTTTTATAAATTAAAAATAATTACTGTTACCTAGGATTTACCAACGGATTTCAAATCCGTCAGTAATTTACCAACGGATTTCAAATCCGTCAGTAATTACTGACGGATCCGTCAGTAAATTTAATAAATTATTTTTTAATGCATTCACCTAGGGTTTACCAACGGATTTAATTTCCGTCACTAAATCCGTCGGTAAATAGGTAAATTGTGACGGATTTCGAATCCGTTGGTAAACCCTAAATCAGAAATCGAAATTCTATAACAAATTACTTTAACAATGTTCCGTGTTGATCAAGAAAATCGATAAGATTACCAAGTAACTTACTAATTTGTACTCGATGTACGCTCGTTTCTCGAATAATGGCGGTGACTAGTTAACAAACGTCCGAGAATCAGGGAAAAATGAAAGGATTGAGTAATATATCCTCTTCATTAAATTTTTGAAATAATGTCGGTGATTAGTTAATTAATGAACGAAGAGATTACCAAGTAGTTGATTAATTTGTACTCGATGTACTCGAAGAATGGCGGTGAGTTGTTGACTAGTGAAGAGACGTTCGAGAATAAAGGGAAACGAAAAGATTCAGTTATATATAATATATACGTTTCATTAAATTTTTAAAATAATGGTGGTGATTAGTTAATGACGTCCGTGAGAATTTCGTCAACGAAGAGATCGTGTTAGATGTTGGTGATTCATTAATTATTTTTTTTTAAATAATTTCACACAATTCAAAATTAAATCTCCAAAAACATAATATTACTATTGCTATAAGGGGGAAGAAATTTTGAGGGAAAGAAACTTGAAAATGACCTGGAAGTGCTATTTTCTGAAGTAATTCCCACCCTTGATCTTCTGTCAGAAATTCCAGCTTGTGACCATAACCGCATTCTTGATTAGCAATATTCTCATTACGAGTGGTAAGCAAGACATTGCAATTGATGGGAAAAGCTGGCTTTATGATCTCCCAATCATTATTTTTCCAAATATCATCTATCACAATCAGGCATGTCCTCTGCTCCAGAAACTTATGAATTGTTCCCACCAATTCAAGAACTCCCATGTTATCGGTATTTGCATTGCCATCAAGGTTTTTCAAAATTGTGCTCAAAGCGGCCTTAGGTTGAAATAAGTAGGAGATAAGGGAAGTAATGAAACTCTAACAAATATATATATGTGCTATTAGAGTTTGCTCCTTTTTAATACTTTCAATGTGGTTAAAATTTTTGATTCTTCTATATTCATCTATATTCTGTGATGTGGTGTTTCATTTGGTTTTTTTTATTAATTGTGTTTGCCTTCTTTCACTTGGTGTTTGGCTCTTGTTTGTTTAGTTCTTCTTTTTCAATGCAAAACATTGACGATGGTTCTATGTGATTGAGAGTAGGGTTTGAATTGAATTATTTGCTAGTTTTTTACTTGTCTTTGATTCACAGTGGTTTGATCTTTCTATTCTTTTACATTTCTTCTCTGTGGTGTGGTGCTTCACTTGGGGTTTTTTTTTATTAATTGTGTTTGCCTTCTTTCACTTAGTATTCTGCTCTTCTCTGTTTAGTTCTTCATCCATGGTTGGCCTGCTGGAACAAAAAACTTGACAAATACAGTTACATGTTTTTAAATGACTATTGAGATAATAATATTTAGTTAATATAATAAAATACTTTATTTTTCAATTTAAAGTTTCTGATAGGCTATTATATGAGCTGATATAATTGTTATTCTAATAGTTGAACGGTTCTAATTTGCATCTGTAGGTCTAATGATTCTTTGATAGTTTAGAGTGATGCATTTACTTGCTCTCTTCATTCCTTAGTAACTGTGGAATTTGACAGATCTGGTAATGATTGTAATGTAATCACTCAAATGTTGTTGTTAGTGTTTTAACCATGTTTTGTTTTTCTATGCATCTTTTCTGGTGTAAGAGTGGTGCTGAGATATGTTGCATGATCTGCAAATTGAGATGGTCTAGTGTGGTTATAATCCGATCAACATTCGTAGACGTTAGAATTGAGTTTGAAACTACATCGCCAAATTTTGAGTATAAACGTAAGTTGAGGAGGAGCTGCGCCGGGAAAGAGAGGGCAGAGACTTTCTTCAAGCACAATTTATTGCTCAACAAGCCCAGTTTGAGGCTACACAGAAGATGATGCAGGACTTCATGCCTCGTTGCAACCGCCTCCTAGTCCGTGACTTTTAGTTAGTGTAGAACAAACACTCTTTTTCTTTAATGTTTCTTTCATATTTGTACGTACTTTGTTACCAAAAATATCAGATTCTTATTACTATATTACCTAGCGACTTTTATATTATGTTTTATATTATAAATTGCTTGTTTGGTATGTTAAAATTTGGGCCTAAAATATTAATAAATTAATGAGTAAAAATCGGGCTAAATATTAAATAATTAATTATTCCAAAAAATATCATAAAATTAACGACGGATTATCGACGGATAAAATTAAAATAAAAAATTATTACCGACGGATTTTAATCCGTCGCTACATACTGACGGAAATTCCGTCGCAAAACCGTCACAATATTTCCAACGTGACGAAATTGAAGACGTCAAAATTTACCAACGGATTTTAAATCCGTCAGTAATTTACCAACGGATTTCAAATCCGTCAGTAATTACTGACGAAAATTCCGTCAGTAAAATCGAAAATTGACGAAAACCAATTCGTCAAACATTATCGATGGATTTAATTCCGTTGGTATTTACCAACGAATTTTCCGTCACAAATCCGTCAGAAATCCGTTTGGGGAACTAGTTCGTCAAATGAGAATTTGCTGACGGATTATCCGTCACATATCCGTCGGTAAATTTACTGACGGATTTAATTCCGTCGGTAAGTCTTTTACCTACGAATCGAATCACAAGGAAACATTTCCGTCGGTAAGTCCTTTACCGACGGATTTTGATGACTTTACCGACGGAATTTTCCGTCGGTAAATTGCGCGATTTTTGTAGTGTTTCTAATTGCTTATCCATCGAAATCTAGTCCGTAGGATAGCTCCGTTTTCATATTCTCCTTTCGTTTATAGTTTAATTATTGTTAATTAGAATTTATTTGCGTTAATTTAATTTAATCTCTTCAATTTATTCGTGAATCTAAATAGATTAAAATAGCTTATTAGTATTCATAAGACTTTCGAATTAGTACTCATGGAATACGACCTTGCTAGCCGAATATTACAATAGCCTCGTACACTTGGGATTTTATTTACTTAAAAGAAAAAGGCAAACCGAACTTGATTCCAATTTCATGATAAAATAACAATCGAAGCTAAATAATTAAATTTTCATGAAATTGATAGCTTCACAAGATTGATTAATTGAGATATTGATAAAGTTTTTCATCAATTTTCATGTATTTCACATGAAAATTCCTATGAAAAAAGGCTAGAATTGCAACCACTTCACCAAAGATATCCAAATTAAGTTTACATGGAAAAAAGTTATATAAGGACATAGGGCTACCACTTAGCTATAATGACTAAAATCTTTTAAAGTAAGGTTTAATTAGAATTGTAACACATAAATTAGTTCGAGCTGCTAAGACTTTTTCTAGTCCAAAGAATTGGAATGAACCTCTAAATTTTGTGGTCGACCCCTTCGACTCATTCTGCTCGTCTTCTTAGGAGTTTCTTGTCTCTTAGGAGATGAATCTTTCCTTTGAGAACATCCCATAGGAATGGTAATTGTAATAGAAGATCTACCGTATATACACAATTTGCATTTACTAATAAATTCAAAGTGAAACGTAGATTGATAGATTACTAACAAACGCATGAAACAAAATATCAAATTGAATTTTTCAATAAATACGTATGTTCTTACTCACATGTAGAGCTAAGTATAAAAGTAAATGTATATATATTTCATCCAGATAAGCGCTTACGTTTCTTCAAACTGCCATTTTTTGTCTCATCTTCATAAAGTTCATCACTCTTCTTTAATTCGCCGACTTTTTTGCTTTATTTTCGGAAGTTTGGTATAAACAAACGATTCTTTAGGTAAAATAAATAAATAAATAAAGAAAGCGTCGACCACAAAACACACGTTTTAAGTGTAGACAAGTTTTCAAATAAATAAATATGTGTAGACAAAAGGTTCGATTATTTCAAGGAGAGGAGAATTCTTACTTTTTCTTCTTTGTGTCTTTTTTTTCTAGAACAATAGATACAAAAAAGTCTCTTGGATACATAGTATGTTCAATAGGACTATAGGAGGGAAAATTATTAAACCATGACTTGGTTTGGTTGGCAAGAAATATGGTTTGAAAAAGTAATTTTAATTTTAATTTTTAAATTTTATACAAAAAATTTCATGATTGGTTTGATATTTATGGAGCATGAAAAGTAAAAATAATTCTCATTACCAAGATATTTTAATTACTTATAATCTCATTAATATTGAGATCTATATATGTGGTGGACCTTTTAACTAGCTCTACGTAATCATTGTAAATAAATTGAGGGAGTAAAATTATTCCTTAAGTCGAAACAATTAAAACTCTAATATTTTGGCAAATTTAAAATCGATTTTTATAAAATTGTTTACTTATGCATTATAGTACATTATAGTACTACCTTTGTAACGACACGACTTTCTAGGTATACTTTTTAGGAGATCACCCATCATAGAATTGCTCCAGGCCAAACACGCTTAATCTTGGAGTTCTTCTACAATGAGTCCCAGAAAATAAGATGTATCTTGATGGTATAAGTAGCTATATTAATTCCTTTAAGCTCTCCTCGAATATGTCATTCCATTTCGACATATTCTCGGAATCCCTCTCATTCGGATGTGTTTCGCTTCGTTCTTGCCCGCCACCGCTTTGAAGTCTTACCAGAGTCGCTCTTTGTCTGTGCCTCTACACCGGCGATCACTTCGTACTTCTGCCCCGGGCGTCACAACTTTACTTCATAGTATTTTCGCTGAATTAGTATTTGTTAATTATTCATAAATTAGTAATATCACTTCAAGAAAATTAATTAATAAATAAATATAGATTGTATTTATAATTTGACAAAACTGAAATGCTGGCAAATTAATGCAAAAGCTTTGCTATGCAACATTTTGGTGATCCAGATTATTGGAATATATTTTTTAGTCTATGGGATGATGCTTAAATTGAAATATTTTTCATGCATAGATGCATAGAACTACTAATAGCGACATATACTTAAAAAAAAAAAAAAACTATAATACCAAATTCATTTTAGGAATTATCTCTACTCTTCAACTTTTTTTTTTTAATTTATAAGAAGAATAATCCGCGATCACTATTTGAAATGTCCACCGGATAAAACCCTCGCTCCTGTCAATAGTCTCCAAACCACATCAAGAACATCCTACTTATTTGTGAGAAATATCTACTAAAGAACAAAAATTTGAAAATTTGGACTTGAAGAATACATTGAAACTCAATGCATTGAAGAATTTGTGAACGATTTATTTACTAGTCAACAGACAAAAACAAAATTAACAGAATGATGTGGGTCAGCCTTCAGCAATAAGCAAGATTTTGCATTTTGCAGCTCCTAATTAAAGAACATACATTTGAACATTTTGGACACGAAATATAAATAAAATCCTCTAGCTAGTTCATAATTTATGTCATATTATTAATTAAGATAAATACTTTTTTTTTTTAAAATTGCCGTATAAGTGTACAATATGTAAGATGTTCCATGTTAGCAAAGAATGAACTATACGCTTTTTACCATTATATAAGCATGAGAGACAATGATCATCATTTGACTATAATAATATAATTTAAAATTAATCGTTTTTCTCATCAAATTAAAGAATGAGCAGTAAGTTAAGTGGAGATTTTTTTGTCATAAAAGAAAACTGGAGTACTTTATTAACTACATTCTCAGAATTTTCAATTGGTACCACCTTTTTTTTTTTTCAATTAAGATCAAACAAGAAGCATCCGATTTCAACTACTATCTACCTGAAAGAATTTGGTCAGTTGTATTTAATTTATTCTTCCAGTAAGAATTTTTTCAACATAAAATCTAAAAAATGTGTTAAGTACTAATTTGATATTTGAAGGATCAGAAGTTTTATAGATTTGAAACTAGAAGACCTAACAATTATTTAAAATATCATTCTAAGTTCTAAAAACACTTATTTAAAAATTTTGAAGCTTGAACTCTCTGAACTACCAACGTATTTATTACTTATAATTTCAAATCACTAAAATCCTAATAATATAATGTCATTCTTTCCTTTTTTGTGTCTGTTCCATTAGCATAGTTTCATTTCTAAAATGAAAATAATTAATTCTTCAAAAGTTGTGGGACATACCATTTTTTATCTTTTTACTCTTATTTCTTAATAACCTTGTCCAAAGCAAGTAAAACCTTACTATTGGAACGGAGATAGTAATTTCTTTCTTTCATGTTTAAATATAAAAGCATCCGCCCTAAGTTAATAAAACTATTTTGCATGTAACTAATATTATTAATTAATTTATCTAACATGAAAATTTACATTTGCCAAATAAAATTTGCCTGCTCAGTTCACAACTGTGTCCTCATGTCCGAGACGGCCGCACCTAATATAATTAATGGTTGTTCACTTACATCCTTTATTTGTCATAAATCATAATTATTATACTCCATAAAATACGAAAAATATATACTATATGTTTACTGAAGAGTTGTCACTATCTATACCAGTACACCAAAATACAGACTGAAAGTTTCAGTTTCGAATCTCATCGTCAATATCTTTATAGGTCGAATGTCCTTTATTATATTTAGTTTTTCAAGTATGATTTACTTCTCATATGTAATTTACAGGTTATTGTACAAGGACGAGATCACATGATTTTACGCAATGCACATCGAAGATAGCTATCGCTGGTTTACATCATGAAAATTAAATAATAAAAATAAAAATTATAAAAGGGATCCGTGTATTCAATTCTTTACTTTTCATTGTTTCAAATGGGGTCCATGTACTTTTATTTGTTAAGTTTAATTCATATACTTTCATATGTATTGAAATGAGGTATTCTAATTTGTATAAAATTCAAGCACATTTAATAAATATAAAATTTTGGTATTTATGTTACAAAAAAAACTACACACAAAAAAATTAAAAAGTAACAAAACAAGAATACGAGTGGCCCAACAAATAGAAACTTGATTAAATCCAAAAAATAGCATCCAACAAAACAAGTCTAGTAGCACTACACGACATGAAAAATAACAATAATATTCAACATTAATTCGTTATCTCACAAATGAAACTAAACACTTGAATGACATTCATCTTCTATGATTTCCGTGTAGAGCAAAAGAGGGCGCGGCATACAATTACTACAAGTAATTAGTACTCCCTCCGTCCCAATAGCAATGTCTCGCTTTCCTTTTTTGTCTGTCCCAATAGCAAGGTCTCATTCCAAAAATGGAAATAATTAACTCTTCAAAAGTTGTAGGACCTACCATTTTTTCTCCATTTTTTCTCTTTTTACTCTTGTTTCTTAATAACCATGCCCAAAGTAAGTGCTTGCTATTGGGACGGAGGGAGTATTATGTATTATTTATTTTATTTTTTAAAAAATACATCAGGGTTATTCGGGTTGACCCTAACCCTGATCGGGCTAGCCCGGATAACCCTTCAACCCTAGCGGGCCAGCCCAAATAGCCCGGTTATGTATTCG
Organism: Agastache rugosa; assembly: GCA_031470985.1. Lineage (NCBI taxonomy): Eukaryota > Viridiplantae > Streptophyta > Magnoliopsida > Lamiales > Lamiaceae > Agastache > Agastache rugosa. Next base: position 13,429,820 of record CM062604.1, read on the forward strand.
GGTTGTAAAAAATCAACCCTAACCCTTTATTTTGTTCGGTTTATTCGGGTCGACCCGTCAGGTTCGGGCTCAATTGACATCCCTAATCTCACTACATAAACCCTCACAGTCTCCATTAGTGTTTCTTGCACCCCATAATCTTTGTCTCCCTTCAAATTCGGACATGCATCTCTCACTCTCCCACCACCTTTTCCTCATCTCCACCCCTCCTACATTTCATCAACATTCTCCATTTTCATCCACCACCAAATCTCCCATTTCATGCAAAAGCCTAATCAATCCATCCAACAAAACACTTCCAACACTACCGTCGCCGCGGCTACAGCCGTCATTCCCACCAAAACCACCCTCTACATTCTCACCAGATTCCATTCCGCCGCCGCTGCTAAACCCGGTCCAGAAACTAGCGGCGGCGGCCCTCGACATGGTGGAGAATTCAATCTTAATAAAATTGGAAAAGAACCGCAAACTGAACCCGATGATTGACCCGGCGGTTCAGCTCGAGGGAAACTACGCACCCGTTCCGGAGTTCCCGGTTCAGCACGGTTTGGAAGTCGTTGGTACAATTCCTAGCAGCGTCGAAGGTGTCTACCTCAGAAACGGCGGCAACACGTTATTCGCACCAACCGGCGGCCACCACTTCTTCGACGGCGACGGGATGATCCACGCCGTAACCCTAGCGAGGGGAAACAACGCTAGCTACGCTTGCCGGTTCACTAAAACGAACCGGTTGGTCACGGAAGCCGGTCTGGGAAAACCGTTTTTCCCTAAACCGATTGGCGAGTTGCAAGGCCGGCTCGGGTTGGCTCGGCTCGCACTTTTTTACGCCCGGGTCTCGATTGGCTTGGCTGACCTGACTCGCGGCTCGAGTGTAGCCAACGTGGCATTGACTTACTTCAACGGTCGGCTCCTAGTCATGTCGGAGGACGACCTCCCCTACGTCGTCCGAATTAGACCGGATGGCGATCTTGAGACGATCGGCCGGTATGATTTCGACGGCCAGATGAAAGATTCCATGATCGCCCACCCTAAGGTGGACCCCGTCACAGGGGATCTCTACACTCTGAGCTACGACGTACTCTCGCAGCCGCACCTTAAATTTTTCAAGTTCGACACGTGGGGAAATATGTCACGTGAGGTGGCGATTTCCCTCCAACAGCCTACCATGATTCATGACTTCGCCATGACGGAAAGTCACGTGATCATCCCGGATCATCAGATGGTTTTCAAACTATCCGAGATGATCCGGGGCGGGTCGCCCGTGGTCTACGACCGCAAGAAAATTTCCCGATTCGGGATCATGTCAAAAATTGCCTGCCACGAATCCATGATACAATGGATTGACGTACCCGATTGCTTTTGTTTCCACATGTGGAATGCTTGGGACGAGGTTGACGAGCATGGTCACAAAATCATTGTTGTCCTAAATTCATGTTTGACACCCTTGGATTCCTTCTATTTTTCGGGCGGTGATGAGCCGGTGAAAGCTGAATTATCCGAGATCCGATTGAATTTGACTACGGGTAGGTCAACACGACGGGTCATAGTTCCGGATATAAATTTGGAGGGTGGGCAGGTCGATAAACAAAAATTGGGTAAGAAAACTCGGTACGTATACTTGGCTATAGCTGAGCCGTGGCCAAAATGTAGCGGCATTGCTAAGGTCGATTTGGACACGGAGAACGTGACCAAGTATTTATATGGGGGTCGAAAGTTCGGGGGCGAGGTGTGTTTCGTGCCTAAAACGGCAGGAGAGGATGAGGACGAGGACGAGGAAGAAGGGTTTTTAATGAGTTTTGTGAGAGATGAGGAGAGAGAAACGTCTGAGTTAGTGATACTGAAAGCTTCAACAATGAAGCAAGTGGGTTCAGTCAAGATTCCTTCAAGAGTGCCCTATGGATTTCATGGCGCATTTGTTAGTGCTCAAGAGCTAGCGAAGCAATCGTTGTTTTAGTTATGTATCAATTACTACTATTTTGTGCATGAATGGAATGTATATAATTACTAATTGGAAACATTAAACTCTTTTTACTATAAAAAATTTCTTCTTCTTCTTCTTCTTCTATGTCGTATAAGCATAGGTTAACGAAAATATTGTAAATATCTCAGGTTGATGGCTATACACGCTTTACAAGACTGCCAAATAAATACCATTTATACATGTATATATGTCTTTTAATCATGCATGATATAATATTCAATATATATAACATATATTTATGTTTTTTTTTAAATCTTAATACCTGTGAAATACATTGATACAATAAGCACATATATATGTGTTCTTATATGTTAGATAAAGTATATATAATTCCTTCAAGAAAATGGCCACCCTTTCAAAAGTAATAAAAAAACATTTCTTACGGAAAATAGGACATATTTGTTATGTATCATATAAAAAGAAAATGCACATGAATCATGACTAAAGTGACAACACATTGAGGTTATTGCACGGGTGCAGAGGTATACTCAGTGTATATTAAAAATAGCAGGTGCGAGTTCTCACTACATAAACAAAAAGAGTTCCTCAAGAAAAGAAAAAAAAAACAATATTGTTATATGGAAATTATATCGGGCCATTGTGGCTACCATAATACCCCTAGATTTTGAACCGACCGGTTGTTAAAATCAGTTTTTCAATAAACCGGTCTCTCATAATTCAATGAAATATTTATGACTTATAACATGTCCCTAAAGTATTTTGGTTATATTATTTCTTCATTAATTATCAATTATTCACCTTCCATGATTAGATTAAATTACAAATTACTGAATTAGGTTGAAGATAACAGAAAAAATAATGTTTGGAATATTTTATAAAATTCTAAAGTATCCAAAAGATAACTATGATAACAATAAATCTACCGTCTTAATAAAATTTCAAGGCCTACGACAAAATTTGAAACACAGAACACTATTGTCTTGACTAAAAAAACCAACTTTCATGGCTAACCAAAAAAATAAAACATGATGATCTTATGTATGAATTTGTTCGGTTCCGACATTGAAGTACGTATGACTAGCAATATCTAGAATTAGATGTCCTATTTTTTGCTAGTTTATTCCGTCGACACGTTTTTTGTCTTATATGTTAGTTTCTCTATTTCTAATCGAGTCAGAAGTACGTTGTTTGTTGTTCTTTATGTTATTGTGTTGGGTCAGCCAAAAACAGTTCAGATCTATTATGTTTAATTTTTGCTCTATCTAATGATGCAATCTAATTGGTAAGCATTACGATATCGATTATGAACTATAATCGTGTAAGTTCATTCAATTAAATTGGAAAATGATTCATAAACTTTTTATTTGCCTATGTTATAAATAAAGACTTTGTGAACAAATGAATGAATCATTACAAAAAGAATTGAAAAAACTATTGTTGAGGTTGAGGATGAAACTGGGCAAGAAGTGTTTAATAGAATGCATGCATGTACCAGCTGCTAATGAAAAAGTTGAGCTTAAGGGGAAGATGAGTATATTGTGTTTGACGAAATGCCTGAAACATTAACATAAGGAACAATCAACGCGTCAACAAATAAAATTGATGAAGGATGCAATTTAAAATGACTAATCAAGAATGATTGTAGGTAATTATGTAATTAATATATGGAAGTATCAATCTATAATTGATAGGAGAGACAGGGGCGGTTTTGGGGGTGTGCGGGGTGGCCGACCGCACAGGGCCCCGAAAAAACGAAGGCCCCAAAAAATATATAGGTCCATATATATAAATATATAGTACTAATTATTCTACTAGCTCAGTGGTAAAGTATGTCCTTCTACTTTAGTAGGTTGTGTGTTCTAATCCTACTTAGAGCATTTTTTGACTTTTATTTATTTTCCTTCTTTCTTTAGCCAGGTGGGCCCAAATTCTCTCCATATATTGTAAAATTTTTTTAGTACTTTTACTTTTTTTTGTTCATTCCTAATGCATAAATTACCCTGTAAAATTAGAAAAAATAAAATAAAAACCATGCATAATCTTGGAAAATAATAGAAACATAAATAATATTTAGTTTTTTTATAATAAAATTCATGCAGAGCAACACTTTTTAAGTGAATGTCTTAATTTTTATTTGTTTATCATGTGTCGAAAATATTTACTAAAATGATATTGATTCATAAATTTTACTAATATAATTTTTTTAAATATAAATAAAGGTTCTAATTTTAATAAGGGCTCTGAAATGGCTAAACACTTCAAACAAAAACGTGAAGCTCCTTTCTTAAATCTTATAAATTTTAATTTTAGTTTATTTTTCTTAATAAATTTTGTAAAGAAAGTTTAATTATACTTTCAAAGTGACTATCTTAACTTTTTATTTGTTTATCATGTAATTTGACTAAAATAAATTACTATAATCTACTCAAACACTCCATCCGTCTCAGGTTAGTGTGGTTCAACTAATATTTTATACCTCACAACAAATCAAATATGCACCACTTTTGAGGGACAGAGGTAGTATAATTAATTTATATTTTATATATTTTTTAACTATAAATAAAGGGCCAAATTTTTTAAACTTGCACAGGGTCTACATTACCCTAGCCCCGCTCCTGAGGAGAGATATATTGATATATGGCATATGATTGAATTAATCTATTCCTAGAATAATCTCTATGGGTAACATTGTAAAATAATAAATAAATAATTAAATTTATATTTAATACGAAATACAATATCACTAATGTAATCCTTTATGGCAGCCATAATTATGGCCATTTAGCACTACCCATTGTTATAATTGTAATGGTAGCTTGGTCTACTATGCACAATTTGAATCCACAAATAGATTCCAACTTTCCAAGTGAAATATGCATTTATTACGTTCTTATTCACATTAATTTATAGGCAAATAAAAAAGTAAAAATATATTTCATCCAGATAAGGGCTTACTTTTTGTCCAATCCACAGTTTTGTCTGTCTCATCTTCAAAAAGTCCACTTTCCCTTTAATTCACCGACTTTTTTGTTTTATTTTCGGAAGTTTGGTATAAACAAACGATTCTTCAGGTAAAAAAGATGAACAGAAAACACTCATTTTAATTAATTAATGTGTGGACAAAAGGAAAAGATAATAGTAATATTTTTTTTTCCTTTAAAAGACCCTCGTAACTTTTTAAATAAAACGTAGATCTTCAATAGGAAGGAAAAAATATAAATTTTCCATAAAAGGAAAAGAAAAAAAAAATTAATGTACTTACAAAAATGAAAGGGGATTATTATTCTAAGATAAATAAAAGAATTAGAAGACAATTTGGTAAGCAACTAACAAATTCTAATGAAATTTGGCTAGAAACTACTAGTATTAAAACTAAAGCGGTCAAAGGGTCCTGCTAGGCCAGATCTGATCCCATCGGTTGAGAAATAAAACCGGTCCAGACCGGTCTGACTTAAGAATTTTCAGAACCACAAATACTGTCTAGCTCAAATCAAAAAATAGTTTATGCACATAAAATCTGGCCTACACCAGGCTTGCCCGATTTTACGGGCCAAATTGCCTCTTCGAGCTGACCTAGACCATTTGGAAAATTAATCAGGTAAAACATTTTTTTGGCCCAGTCCGGTCCAAAATCGGGCCAATCCGCCAGATGAGAACACCACTACAGACCGGCGTAGCTGTAATCTCAGACCAGCCGCATGGTGTGGTTGTAAATAATTTTTTACTTTTTCAATGTGTAATTTGGGACACCATTTTTTATACATTCCATATGAGATTAAATAAACAATAATACTTTTTGGACATATATGTCCGGACATAAAATGAATATATTAATAATCTTAACTTATAATTTATCAAATAAAATAATGGTGTTGGTTAGTACTATAATGTATTTACTTAATTAATCTAAACCGCCATTTTTAAAGAGAGAAATATGAATACAAAAAATATGAAATTAAACTAATAAAGTTATTTTGTGATTTTCAATAATCTTTCGGAAATACTATTACTTAATAGATATTTATGCATTCACTTGAATTAGATTACTCACAAAATAATAAATTGAATGAATGTGAAGAAATTACAAAATTAAATAAATAAGTTAAACGGATCAAACCGATTCATTTACCTAAACTAGCTAAATTATGTCCGGACATTTATGTCCGAATAGCATCACTCTTAAATAAAATCTACATCAACAAAATAAATCTTAAGGGACATTCCTATGGGCAAAACTATGGGCAAAACTATTAAGGGACATTCCCACTTGCAAAAAAAAAAAAAAGATACATTTGTTACACTTTCAAAATGATGTTGTAATTGTAAATTGGACCAAATGTGGTGATTTAATATGCAATTAACCCTTCTTAAAAAACTAAATCTCAAGTCAATTTCACAGTAATACACAATTTCAAGAGACAACGGGAAGCTCTCTCTCTCACACACACACACACACACATACACGCACGCACATCATGCTAAATCATATTAACAAGTTACATTATCAGAATTCACGATTCTGATCAAACCATATCGGGTCAATTCAAAGGCCAAACCATCTACAATAGAATACAATAACAACTCAAATAATTTCTTTACTAACGAAGTAGGCATCTTCAAGAAAGAGAGAATGTGATGAAAATTATATTTCAGAATGCCAATCACCAGATGATGTTCAAATGCTCATCATAACAATCATAGTAACAATCAGAAAAATACGACGACGAGCACATGAGGTTCCTGCAATGGAGAAACACGCACAAGAGATAGTTTGGAAGCATCATATCTACCGGTATGAGTCGGTGCGCTTAGGTTTGTTTTTAACGACAGCCTCGATCTTCTCCAGCACTGCAGGTGTAAGCAAAGGAATAACATTGATAGCCTTCATGTTCTCTTCAATCTGCGTAGCGGCAAAACAATAATCAAGAGGCAGCTTTTCAGTTTTCAGACAAACGGAAACGGCCGAATTAGGTACGATGTTTGGTCACAAGAAACAGTAATAAAATCCAATGCACGTGAGAATCAACAGAGCAGAGAGAACTTATGATAATCTTTCTGGGCAGAAATTGAATCAAAAAACTGCGTAAAACATACAAAGAAATGTGGTGTGATAAACCCAAGTCTCTCTTTCTCTCTCTAACACTTGAATATTGTAGAAGTACTTCAATTTATCTAGGAAGCAGAAAGGTGACTAAACACCAGTTCTGCTAGTGCTGCAAAAAGGAGTTGCAGCTCGTCTCTCTCTCTCTCTCTCTAGTCTAAGAAAACTGTTCTATATTAAAACGGGTTGCTTTTCTCAATGTAACTAATCTGTAGCAAACTCATCTCTTAATGTTAAAAAGTAATGGCAATTCTTTTATAACTTTAAACAAAACCAAAATTATAATAATACAATAAATTGCCAAACAATAACTAAGTCAATTATATTCTTTTAGCTATACGATTATATACACTAGACCATCAAACTACTAGGCTACCAGATTATGATGATATTATTAACAGAAAATGCTATAAGTAATTAAATTAATTTATTAAATATATAAATTGTTCGATACTAATAGTCACTCAAAAGATACCCTAAAACATTTTTTTTTCAAAACTAAATCTCAACCAATTTCACCATTTCAAGAGATAATAATACATAATTTCAAGAGACAACGAGAACCTTTCGTTTAGCTTTATCGGTTTTGAGGAAGTGAAATAGAGCCTTTTGGGTGTGAAAATTAAAGTGGATGTGGTTCATGTGAAGGGGGGATGAGGAGAGACAAAACAATGATAGGTGAGGACCATTAATAATAAAGTAAAAGAGAGAGGAAAGATAGATTATTTCAATTTTCAATTAGTTATTTTCTTGGCAAGCTAATTTAAATATAGATCTACATTCAAATAACAAAATATACCTAGGCTGAGGGTTTTCATTAATGTTATGGGGGGCTGCAGCCCCACAATGTCAAAGGGCGAGAATCCTGGTTCAACAGCCTTTAAAAAAGGGAAAAACGTAGATTTCGAAGCATATAAATTTTCTTATTTTAATCAATTATTCTTGTTTTATAATCAACTCAATATGTATAAATTTCCCATTATCCATTGCTAGCTAAGAGAAGCTGATGACTGGGGTGATTTAGACTCAGTAAGATAGATATAAATCTATGTTCAGGTTCATAACAAAAAATGTAAGAAATAAAAAAAAAAATTGCCATCTTTATGAGGGCTTAACTGCAATCATGAGAATCATGAGATAAGAAGTATAACAGAAATGCAATCCACAGCACCTGAGACGCTCAGGTTTGAAATTTTCCGTTGGCAATAACCAGGTTCTAAAATGAAAACACACTAACAAGGCTAAGTCTACATATAACAGAAAGAAGCAAGCAACTCAATGGGATAGAGTGAAGACAGTGTATGGCAAATAGGGCATTATGCTGACCTGGGCCTCCTTGGTGGCACCTGTGATAACCGACGAGACATTGGGATTCAAAGCACACCAAGCAATTGCAAGCTGAGATAAAGGCACACCAAGCTCATCTGCAATTGGTTTTAAATCTTTTACTTTCTTCAGCGCATCATCTACCAAGGCTCTAGTGGCAAGGTTCTGCATAAATCGCCACAAACAAGGTTAAGAAGAAGAGGATGAGGAAGAATTACAACATAGGAAGCTGCAACACTATAGTGAAGCACGTGCAAGGAAGAAGATACAAGAGCTAATCAAGTGTAACACTAGCAAAATAGATTTCATTGTAAAGTTTTCCGCAAAATATAGAACCAATTTATATGGAATAATACTCAAATGGATCTCACTATGTTCTTCTTTATCACAATTCTAGTACGCCCTCACTAAAAGAATTAGCAAAGACTATCCAAATGCCAATCTCATGTTACTTTCATACACTAGCAAGTAATTATGATTAAAGCAGAAAGAGCATAAACAAGCCTTTCATGGAGGTAGAAACTGCAAACCTCACAACAATAACTTCAATGTAGAGACGTGCGAGTTGCCAACGCCAGAGTGTGAAAACAAAATCCAATTAAAACTTCAATTCGCAATATTTCCTTACCTTATAGTTTTCCAATGCAAACCTACTGTCAGGAGGAATTTCCCCCGAGTTGTACTTGCCAGTAAGAACTCCAGAAGCAAGTGGACTCCACGTCGTGAGGCCGATACCATAGTTAGTATACAAAGGAAGAAACTCAGACTCAACCTGTAGAGTTCAATGCAGAGACTAATTTCAGAACACTAAATTTACACATCCACAACACAGCATCAAAAACACATCAAGAAAACTCCAGCTCTCTAAAATCCTAAAAAACGACTTGCAAGAAAACTCAATCCCACTGAACAATCGGAACAGATCTTCCATAAAACAGGTGGTGAAATGAAATTTCAGATCTTTCACCTATTTAAACAGCTGGAACTTAAAGATTAAAAAAAGAAAAAAAAAAACAGATCTTTCGTAATTAGATGACAACAACAAAAGGAAAATGTTTCAACAATCAAACCCAGATCCAGAAAACTTCACCTTATGCCTGGCGAGCAGATTATACTCCGGCTGCTCAACAATAGGACCCACAAGATCCAGCCTCTCGGCGACGCCCCACGCCTCCGTAATCTGCTGCGCCGACCACTCACTCGTCCCCCAATAATAAGCCCAACCCTTATCAATTACGTGGTTCATAGCCCTGACCGTCTCCTCGATCGGCGTGGAGATGTCGGGGCGGTGGCAGTAAAGGAGATCCACATAATCCATGTCCAATCTCTTGAGACAGTTCTTGGTCCCTTCAATTATGTGCTTCCGGGAGAGGCCCTTGTCGTTGGGGCCGGGACCGCCCCAGAAGATCTTGGTGGAGATGACGATGTCGGATCGCTTCCAGCCGAGCTCCTTGATGGCCTGGCCCATGATCTCCTCGGCGCGGCCGTTGGCGTACACCTCGGCGTTATCGAAGAAATTGACGCCATGGTCGCGGCAGCACTGGAGGATGGATTTGGCCTCCTTGACGTCGAGCTGGTTCCCGAAGGTGACCCAGGCGCCGTACGAGAGCTGCGACACCTTCAGCCCCGATCGGCCCAAGTTATTGTACTGCATCGTTTGGTCTGGGATTTTCATCGAACAGTTGGTAGGTGTGGTGAGGTGCGATAAAATGGGAGTCTGGTGGAGGTGAGAGAGAAAGAGACTGCAGACTCTACTTTAGAATACTGTTTTACTAACACCGACTGCCTGCCTCTGCTGCTCTGCCTGGGAACAAAATGACAAATTCAGGTAGAGGGTACAGTACAGCAATGCACAGGCAGTCGGGTGCTCACCACATGTCCGGAGCTTTAATTTTTCTTTTTCTTTTTTAAATGCGAAAATAGAAGATGGTGTTTGCTATCTCAGTTAATGCAATCATTTCTCATGGGTCTCACGTACTTTTCATCGGTAGCCGCCTTATTTCACCGGTGACGTATTTCTCCGACGATTGGCTCACCGGCAGAACAGTATTCTGGCTCGGCGCTACGAGGCCGGCCCGATAACATCGTCGGCTTACCGGAACTCTCACTATTCCGATTTTTGCTCCGGCCTTCGTTGTCAATGCGTCCATTGGCATTCTTGAGGACTCAAAGCTTCCTCCAGAAGCTTTCAATTTGTCCCGGCATGTGACATTATCCCAGGCACGAGTTCCAGGCAAAGGGCATCAAATACTGAAATGTCGATTTTACCCTTATAGAAACGCGGTAGTTGAGGGTATTTCCAGTCATTTATCTGTAAATTTTGGATTTATTCACCCTCTGCTTCAAATTCAAATTGTAAACAACATACGAAATTCGCGCCCGCTCCTCCGTTCTCTCGTCTCTTCCTTTCTTCCTTCTTCTCTGTTCTCGCTACCGCCTATTATCCTCCATTTAAATTTATCTTCATTTGAATAGAAGCCTGCATTTCACGTTGTGTGCCTGATTGGAAGGTATTTTTGTCAGATTTAAGGTATGTTTTTATGAACCTAAAACCGCATTTAAGCTCTATAAATATGTTAATTACTTGTTTTCGTTGTTTTTGTGGTTGCACGTTTCCTGTTTCCAGCCACTGATTAACGATTTCGAGGTAAAAATTTATAATTAACTTAATTAGGGCTTTGATAGGGGTTTCCGCAAAAATTAGTTTTATTAGAACCACGAAATTAAATTTCGAATTTGGTGTTACTATGGTTTATCGCCATGTGTATTTACTCCGAAGTTCTGAATTTCGATGGAAGTACGTTTTTTATTCTGTGAATTACGATTTAGGTTTATCGATGAAAGATATTTTTATTTTTAATTAATAAAGTATTTTCTATCCTTTGGCCTTTAATTAATTGATTGGTTGTCTATCTACTTTTTGTTTCCCTTATTTTTAGATAATTATGGATATCGATTTGAATATTGGCCTAAATAATGAAGTTTCAGACGGTCATGTGTCGGATTGGCATTCAGATGGTTGTTATAAAATAGGTTGGGATGATATACCTATAGAACAGTTACTTAATGATGATGACAGAATTGATGAGGACAAAATTGATGATGGCCAGAATGATGATGATGATTTTGTTTGTGAAAGTGATGATGATCCAGATAAGAAAGTTAGTTGTACAGATGGATATGCTAAAGAGAAAGGTGATGGGGAGAACGATGCTAAGGATAAGAATTTTTTTATATCTCTAAGTAGGGCAATCGAGAATCGATTAGCAATTGGTTCCACTCTTGTTCTTTTGATCAGACTTATCTTTTGTATTGCGAGTATGGAAGACTTATGGGTTTTAGCGTGAGGAAAAGTACTCAAGATTATTTCTATAAAACCACTGAAGTGCGCATGAAAAATTATTTATGTTCTTGCCATAGCAGTAGCAATCAAACCTGTTCCGATGAAGTTTTGGCGAGATACAAAAAACAGAATTACAGAACACGTTGTGATGCCAACTTAGTCGTGGTTCGAGAGCGAAACGGACCTGGCATGTGGTTAAGTTCCAGAAGAACACAACCATGAATTGGTTCCTTAAGAGTAAAGTTATATGTTGCGTTCATGTCGGCAAATGACACATGCTAACAAAAGTCTCATAGAAGCTCTTCATTCTGCTAGTATTCAGAATGCCACTTCATGCCGTTTTGTGGAGAAGAAGTCCAGAGGACCAACGAATACTGGTTTCACCAGAAAGGATGCCCATAATTATATTACTTCCTTGAAGCAGAAGACCAAGGTTAAAAATGGTGATGTTGATGCTTTACTCACTTTTTTTCTAAAAAATGCAAATCACGAACCAGGATTCTATTGGGATGTGCAATCCGATTGCGATGGTCGCTTAATGAATTTCTTCTATAGGGATCTTCGATGTGCAACGGATTATGAGTATTTTGGTGATGTGTTAACTCTGGACAGCACACATAAAACTAACAAATACAAGTTGGTTTGCACTCCTTTCATCGGCATTAACCATCACATGAACAATGTGCTGTTTGGTATTGGATTTCTATCCAACGAGAATACGAGTTCATTTGATTGGTTGTTCACATTCTTAGACTCCATGTATGGTAAAGAACTGAACGTCATCTTTTCTGATGAGTGCCGAGCCTTAATGAATGACAATGATGCCAATTTCAAAACTGCAAGTCATCGTCTCTGTCAGTGGCACCTTAACAGGAATGCACCTTCACACTTTGGAAAGTGGAACAAACATAAGGAATTCAATAATCAGTGGCATCGTTGCGTGAAAGGTTGTGACAGCCCGAAGAGTTTGAGAAGGAGTGGAAATCACTTGTTGAGCAGTACGAACTATCACCTAAATGCAAGAGTTGGTTCAAAACACAATACAAGCTGAGACACCGTTGGTCTTCTGTATTCACGACGACTAAATTCTGTACTGGCCTGCATGCAACCTCACGTAGTGAAGTGACTAATAAGGTTCTTAAGGAATTGTGTACTTCTACTGGTTCACTTCATGAATTTGTAATTGCTTACGAAGAGGTAATGGCAAATTGGCGCAGAAAAGAAAGTGAAGCTGATACACTGTCTATTGGAGCTAGAGGCTTTTTTAGGATAGTAACTAAGGTCGAGTTCATATTCAGGACAAAAAATTTTCGGGCCGATTTTTTAGGACACCAACTTTTAATTTGTGCGTCCGTAGGACAAATTTCGGCCCGAATGCTTATGTGGAGCCCGAATGCTTATGTGGAATGCCACATAGATAAAAATTTAATTAAAAAAAATCATACACACTCTCTCTCTTACTCACTCATTCCCTTCCTCTCTCTCCTCTCTCTCGTCACTCTCTCTGAAGTAATGTCGGCGGCAGATTAACGGCAAGGCCAGTTTCCGGAGTGCGGAGCCGTCGTTCCATCACCAGCAGTGGCGGTCGCAGCACGAGTTGTGCTGCCTTTTTCACTGCTGCAGATGCTCGTGCTTCGAAAGGAGAGAGAGATAGAGAAGATCAGGAGAAGCGGGAGCGGGTGCTTCGCGGATGAGAACGGGCGTGGAGAGATGTTCAGGAGGTGGCTGATGGAGGTAAACGGCGACGAGAGAGGCGAAACGAGGCGGAACCCCTGCTCCTTCTGTCTACGGTAGGCTAGTGGTGTTGGGCGACGTCGGCGGCGGCAGCGGTGGACAATGATGGAAGAGAAAGAGACGAGGGAAAGAAAGGAAAATTTGGGGGTTTGACACTTGGCCGGAACCCCTGCTGCTTCTGGCGACGATGAGAGATCTAGTGGTGTTGGGCGAAGGTGGAAGCGGTGGCGGCGGGGGCGGCGGGGGCATGGTGAGAGAGAAAGAGACGAGAGAGAAGAGAGAGAGGAGGGGGATGAGTGAGTAAGAGAGAGAGAGTGAGGAGAGAGAGTGTATGATTTTTTTTATTAAATTTTTATCTATGTGGCATTCCACATAAGCATTCGGGCTCCACATACGCATTCGGGCCGAAATTTGTCCTACGGACGCACAAATTAAAAGTTAGTGTCCTAAAAAGTCGGCCCAAAATTTTTTTGTCCTAAATATGAACTCGACCTTAGTTACTGTCCTAAAAAAGCCTCTAGCTCCTGTCTATTGGGATGCCTGGGCAAACAATTAAGAATAACAAGTTGTTGATGTATGTGGCAAAGTATTTTATCCGGAAGGTCTTCAAGATGTTTGAGGCCGAGTATTCACATTTAGGTGATGTGAAATTAACTAAAAAACCCAATGACCTTGATGCTGATTTCTTGGAATATTTTACTTTGACGAATGTTGATCACGGCAAAACAAGAACTAGAACTGTTACAGTAAATAAATTTGAAAATTCAATAAAGTGTAGTTGTCATATGTGGGAGAATACAAGTATTTTATGCAGGCATATTTTTAGGGTTTTTCTGGATTTGGACGTGAAAATCATTCCCGATCAGTATTTTCTGAAAAGGTTTTCTAAAACAGCCAAGATATGTAACTGCACGAATTATGATAATGGATAAGCCAAAACTGGCTGTGCAGATACTTTCGATGAACTATCATTTGTTAGTCATGTCATGCGCGATACATGCGACCTGCTTGAATTTGCCAGGAAAAGTACTAAATGTCGTTTCGTTATTCTTCATCACAATGCCATGCAAGCAGAGATATACAAAACCATGGGTGTTGATACCAAATGTTTGAGTAACAACTATTGGAAAGGGACCTTTCCGGATTTTGGTGTTCGGTTTCGCGATCCGCCGTTGCCAAAACGGCCCGATAAGGGAAATTCACATGTATAGAGTCATTGGAACCGCCCTAAGAAGCGGAAAATTAATTCACAAGAAAAACCTAGTAAAGGTTGAAGCTACTATTTATCCTTTTAACTATTTTCTTTATTTAAAAAAAACTTATTATCTTGTCAACATGATGAAATTAATTAAACGTCTTCCTAATATGATTTTGCAGCCTCACATGTTGACAACCATGGCGAAGGTTCTCAGGATAATATGCCTGCATCTTCTTTGGGATCACAATTTTCCAGATATTATTATGAATCGGAGGCCAACACGAATCCTAACACTTCATCCATTTCGCAAACTCACTCGACGGCGGGTTGGACCCATTCTATGCATTACGTATGTTTTATTTATACATGAAATCATGCAAATAAGGATATTTTTTTGTTATGATTGGCTCTCACACATGTTTTTTTAATGCTTTCTTTATCAGGAAAGGTCCGGTTTGGACCCTCTGTTTATGCATGCCACACAATGACACCATAATTTATTTACAATTGCTGGAGGTAATTTTTTGCTGCTGTTAAATCTATATTTGGTAAATTTGTCCATGCCATGCACTATGTATATGTGGTACATTTATCTTACCAGATATAATTTATTTGTCGTCTTCTAGTTGAGTGCATTGATGAAGGTTAAATATATTTTTCACATACCGCGGTATCTTAATATTGCAATTTTAATACTTGTTTTCAATTCGTATTTTTTCGAGGATGCACTCTGCCATCTTGCAACACAACTATCTCTCTCACCACTTTTGTACCCTTTTGTTGAGGTAATTTCTAGTGCCTCTAAATTTTTAACTTCTCTCCCACTTGGCAGGCACTTGATTAATCCCTCCCATGCAGTTGTGAACATAGCAGAAAAAAATTTATCTTAGATGGTAAAAGAATTTACTAGTGGGTTGAACCCACAATATTTATTTATTCGTCATCGTTTCTGTAGGGGGTAAAATACCATATATAGTACGTTAGAAGCCCTATGTTTTGACAAACAGAAAGAAAATGGCTATTTCTAAATCCATTTCTCAGGAAAATCTGTTTTACACATCACCTTGATCCAGAAATATTGAATCTCTAGTGCTCAGCAATCTTGATTTGGAGCGGTTAAGAGGTAACTGGATTGCGGGCGTCGATAGTAAAAACATGAAATGCGTTGAGCGGGTGCATAAGATGTTGATGTAGGAACCTTACTGTGTTCGCATTCCACTTCCAGAATATCGCCGTAAAGTGAATGAGTGGGAGTCTCGATACAATTGATTCTTCTCCCTACTACGATCAAAATGGGTTTCTTATTGTGAAGCCACAAATATAGTTACAGCTAATTGGACAGAAATTGCCCAAGTTGTATGTCATTATATCCGTGAAAAATTATGCATTTTGTTACCCTTCATCTGACCCTTTAATTTTGATTTAATTTCGTAACAGAGCAACCCAGATGCATTGTGTTATGTGGATGAAGGAGAGGCTAACTAACATTTTTTTAAGCGGCTTTTTGAAATTCATCTTGTTATCCCCGATAGTGTGTTGCCGCAACATGAAAGGCCGCAGAGTAGCTATGACTCCGATGGACATGCACCTGATGGAGCAACAAAAAAGACGACTATATTTTTAGTTTATGTTTCTCTAATATTAAAGTTTTTGGGAATGTTAGGTTTCCTCACCTTCACTGTTGTTCTAGAAACAATAATAGTGCATATGGATATAAATAATATTTTTCAACAACTATTTCTGTTTATAGTGGGTTCCGCAATCCACTCCACTCTATCTATATATGCAGGTTCTATCATACTAACACAGGTACAGCAAAAAAGCACCATGAAGCCACTCACACCAATCCCTCAAGATCTGATCTTCTACACTGGTCGATGGACTCGCCACATGGAATATTTGGTCCTATCCCAACTATGATTCGAGAGAAAAAAAGATAATGTGGCTGATCATACCCAACATAAAGAAATCATCATACAACAGGCCAAACAAAGTATGAATGCAGATGGCTACGAGATTCCACTCGAAGAATATCATCGGAAGTTTTGGGAGTGGGAACAACGTTACAACAACTACAACTCCCTTGTCAACCGGGTAGATGTGAGGCACGACATATTCAGGTACAAAGTGAAAACAAATGACAATGTCTGGCGTGAAATATATGAGGTACTGGAGTTCTTTCCTTTTAGTTTGTATATTTGACAACTCCAATTCAATAATTTTGTACAAATTTTGTAGGATAAGCCACATATGCTTTGTTCCATGGATGAAGAAGAACGGAACTGGGGGTACATGAAGGAGATTTTTGCAAAGGAATTACCGCCGTCATCACCGCCATTTCAAAAAAGAACGGCAGAAGGGATATCAATTCATTCATCAGATGACAGTGATTACGAGTATGGGGACATTCATAACTATCCTCGCTTCATATATTGATGTAATGTTGTTTGCATTAAGTTTAGGAATTATGTAGTGAGCTTAATAACTTCGTATTATGTTTATTAAGTGTGATGTTCAATGTGTTTGCCTACAACAAACTATGTAATCTTTTAAATTTGGTGTAATGGATGAAAAAGTATTTCAATTATTTCTTTGCAGGAATAATTTTGTTCAATATTCATCTGTTTTCTTCCATAATAAATGCCAATTGCACCACTGCATCATGGTGTTGGCTCTTCTGCATTGCATTTTGGTTTTCTCGCTTTCTTTGACTGTATCAATCCACTATATTTTGGTTTTCTCACTGAAGGAATCGAATGGTCATGGTAAAAAAAAACAAAATACTGGCTGCTGAATTCTGAGAATCTTTGCAGGTCTATATGCTTGCAAATTTGCCTGCAAATTTGCTTACTGTTGCCAGGAATTTATTTGTAACGGCTAGAAGCAAAACCCAATCAAAGATAATCAATGAGTACAAATTTTAACGTTGGGTGGTGTAATTATATTGTTTGACCAATATATGAAGAAATTCTTAAAATAATAAGCACAATAACCCTATAAACTATGCGATAATGCACTCTATTATACACTAAACTTGCTTCTTCATTTTATCCAAATTGATATCGATTATGGATCTTGCTGATGCCGACATCAACGCCATTGATCAAGACATTATCTTCTACAGACATCCCTGGATCCAGCGCGTCGAAAATCTGGCGCTAAGTAAGCTTCACGCTGCAGCTAGAAACAAATATTGGCAAAATGAAGAGGTGCATTGACTGACATGTCTCCAGCGAGTGAAAGAGTATGTGGATTCAAAAGGCTGCAACATCAGTATGGATGAATATCAACGCAAGTATGGGGAGTGGGAGCAACGATACAACAACTTCAAATGGCTTATAGCAATGCAAGACGTCATGTACAGAAGAATGAGGAACCAGAGGTTGTGGCTGACCACCCAACCTGGCAGGTGATTTATGTGGTAAGTAGTCACTAATTTAGAGTTTTGGTATTTCACCATTTTTACTTTTGTAATTGACACATAGATGCTCATATTTCTCCCCTTGCCTGATGTATTTAGGATTAGCCACACATGCTCTCCTACTATGATGAAGGAGAAGAAAATTGGCACCACCTACATCCTTATTTCTCCATGAAATTACCAAATGAAGCACCTCGTTATGAACAAGGAACATCCATGCTGTCATCCTCGTCGGATGAGTGAAGGAATATGAATCTATGTACTGGACTTTTTTCAAAAAGTGAAGCCTTCAGGGAACCTATTGTTAGGCTTTATGTGGCACTTCTAGTGATTTCATTAATGTTATCATATTATGTAATGTGGTTTTGATAAATGCAGTATCATGTCTTTTTAGTATTGTCTACAAGTATCATATTATGAAATTTCTTTATTTTGACAAATATAATTGGCCTAGGTAAATTAGTGTTCGCAAAAGAAATTTTTTCTGTACCTCTGGCCTTACACTTGCGTTAGATTCCGTTGTCATTGTTGTGGCATGTGAATTTTGTTTTTCCCAATTTTGTCACTGCTACACTCCCTACAAATAAAGTTGAGAATTAAAGCTTCAAAATTAATATTTTACATGCCTCTCCTACTCATGATAAATATGGGTATTTGTATCGTTATTCAGAATAAATGCATCATAAGTTTTTTGTATGTAAGAACACTGATAGAGCCTCCACTAGCAGCTATTCCTCAGGACGTTATTTTCTACGTAGCACCATGGAATCGCAAGTAGAGAAAATGGTGTTATGTCGTCTTGCTTGGGAGAGTAAGAAAGATTACTGGAATGATACAAAACAATGTAAGGTTACATTCATTCAACTTGCGAAAGAGTACATGGATGATTCAGGTATTCACATCAGTTTAGAAGATTGTCATCGCAAATATTTGGAATGGAGCAGCGGTTCAACAACTTCATGTGGCTGAAGGACCATGATGGGGTCGTATACATGAGATACAAAAACACTTTGCACGCGCACATCTCCACTTGGCGTCGAATTGCGCTGGTAACAAATTAATTCTAGGAGCGACCACACATGCTCTGCTATTACGTAGAAGGAGAAGAGAACTGGCACCTGATGTTGTCCTTTTACTCCCTGGAGTTGCCAAACTTGGCTCCACCAACTGAAGGATCAGATGAAGAAGGAACACCAACGGTCTCATCGGAGGAAGATGAATGATTTTATCTTCAATTTTATGTAATGTTTGGTTCCTAATCAGCGGCATCTATGTTTATTAGGTAGACATCTTAGTGCATGCACCTTTTGTTGAATTAAATTGGGCGACTTTGCTTCATGTAATATATATTTCAATGTTATTCCTAATTAATTCCCATGCAGCATATTATTCTACATTTGTAGTACGTTATTAATATGATATAAGAATATTGATGTAGATTCGGTGCATAGAAACATACCCCCTACGAAATGACGCTTTGGTAGTTGGCCCCAAAATTAAGATATTTTGTTCATAAAAAAAAAACTGGCAGAACGAGTTCATCAACGATCGAAATTTGCAAGTATTAAAAATGCATCTAATGTATATATTATTTAAGTATTTATTTCTTTATCCCTATATAGTTGTGCTGTTCCATCTCAACCGTCACCTACGTATCTATAAATATACATGTTTACCCTAATCATTCCATAATCCATTTGTAAGTTCTCATAATTTATTCCATCAACCAGAAAATCTCGGCAACCAACTTCATCCCAAAAATGGCCGCTCAACACGTCTACCCCCTTCCCCCCTTGAAGTTCAAAAACCCGAAATTCTTGAAGGAGTTTTGTGACGCCGACAGAGAGCTCTTCGTGAAGAAGTATGGAAAATGAAACCTCTATGTCACCAATCCGATGCAGCTTTTGGGTGCTATTCACGATGTTATCTAGGAAATTTATCCAGTCCAAAGCAGACTTTTGAAATATACCACAATGGATGCCATAAATTTGTTGTGGGATATGCGTGAGAAAACTCACGACTTCAAACATATTCTTGCGAAGAATATCTTTCATTATGATGAGGAGAACAACGAGATGATGCCAAAGGAGGATTGTTTCTGCATTCTGCAGCTTGTAAGTACATTTTTTTTGTTTTATTTTTATAGGACCGTTCATGTGTAATACAAATTAGGCTTATGTTTATGCAGGTTAAGAAGTTAAAGGAGGAGCCACATTTCAGAGAGATAAACGTTATTTTCATTGAGTGCGGAGTGAATGATGTAGATCTCCAGAAGATGGCTGCAGTCATCGGTATGGCTGGCGAAGAGTAGCTTGCAGAAATCCAGATTTATAGTATAACTATTTTAATGCTTTGTAGTTGGGTGTTTGAATGTTGTTTTTCTTGTTGCCAATGTCTGTAATCGTAGGTGATGTTAATTGCCAGATTTATGTATTTTAACTATTTTAATTATGTTAATGCTTCTTTTGAGTGGCCTCTACTATTTCCTGTTGTTAGACTACCAAATTCATAATAAAGCCAGGTGTCCAAGAACTCCTAAATTAATCTCGGCAATGATTTACACTGCAATAATTTTAAAAATTAAAAACAATTAATTTATTACAAGAGGGCCTGCAGCACCCAAAATTAAAATTCAAATAAAGTATAAAGCCTTGTTGATTGAATTGTAACACCCACCGGACCCCACAAAGAATAGGTCTTTGTTTGATGCCCCAGTATTCCAATAAAGCCTACCTGCCTGAGAACTAGGGGAATCGGATGCCTAAAACTGAACCAGATTGTGGGTAGGCAGTCAATTCTCCGTGAAATAAAGTATTAAATCGATTCCTTTTGGTAATTAAAAATGTTACCCAAATTAAAGATGGCAATCACAACACTATTCATGAAATGAAACATGCAGTAAGGTCGATTCCCAAAATAAAGTAGTAAATCGATTCCCATGAAAAACTGGTCACTTTTAGCGTTAGGTCTTGCCTGTAATAACATGCACGTCTGTGCCGAAAACTTCAAGAGTCTATTTATAACACTATTCATGAAATGAAACTTGCATGCAAAGGTGCTCGCAGGCATAGTAGCGTGAAGTGTTGCATGAAACTGTAATAACATGCAGGTTTGTGCCTGCTTTTTTGTATTTTAATTCGGCTATGTATGATAGCTTGATACAGAATACTAGCACCATTGTGCCACGTAAGCTTGCAAATTTTATATTCCTAATATATTTTTGTCGCGAAGCATGAATAGTAAATAGTAATTAAAGGAGTTAATATGGCTGGCAAAAAATAAGTATTATTTCTAGTTTATGAGTATGGCTGCTTATCCCTAATCTGGTGACTCCCAATCAGTAAAAATTCATTCTGTTCAAAAATTTAATGGAGGCCCTCATCTATTTTGGGAAAGGAGAAGAGCACTGGGACGTCATGCAGGCTTTTTTCTCAATGAAAATTCCCGACTTTCCACCATTGAGTTCATTAGAGTGAATCAATTCAGATGAATGAAGGATTCTGCGTAATTGCAGCAAATCATGAAGTTTGGTTGCCATTTTGTGCTCTCATGTACCTTTCATCATATGCATGGACATTAATTGTAATGGTTTATTAAGTTTGTTTGATTACAATTTTAATTGGCTGATGACTACGTATATTATGTATTATTAATTCATATTCGCATTATTATCCAAAAGAGAGGCCTCGACAACATTTTACATAAAATGAATTAATTTAGCAGAATCTTTATATTATCCTCATATTGTAAAAAAAGAACCTATGTAATTTATAAATAAAAGGAATGAAAGCGTACCTCTCTATTCTTGGTTCCCGGTGTTTAATACAAACTTTGTACGGAGGAATATAAATTATAATAAATGGGAAAAAACGTACCTGCAATATTTTTAGGTTAATTAGTTCCAAATTGTTTTAATTTGTAGTATAACGTAAATTATTTCTCGTTGCATACGTACCGGTTACTTAGGGTTCCACTCGAAATATTGTAATGTACAATACGTAAAATAAAGATAAGAATTTCCAGAATGTGTAGTGACAAATTTAATTCAATGCCAATCAAGTATAATTGAATTAATTCAATTATCATGTACGAGTGTTCCTGCTTGGTAAAATACATAAAAATTGATTTAGATACGTGATTTTTAATTTGGAAGGAACGAACCCCAGTAAATTTACTCTTGCATGAATTGGCATGAATTTTTGCAATTAATAAGTGTGCGTAAATTATTGCCTGTAATAGTGTTTATTGTAGTATGCCTAAACTATAAATAAAGGATTAGGTCTTCATGCCCCTATCTACTAAAACTTCTCTCCCAAAGAAAAAAAAAATGATTCCAGCATAATCATGGCTCAACCGGCGCCTGTCTCACAGAATAGGCTTTACTACTTTGGAATTTGGACAAGGGCCAACGAAAAAATTGCACTCGGCTATCTTCACAATGAATGGTTTCACGGAAGGCTGCAAATGACGTCTTCAAGTACGGGTGAAGATTTTGTTGTAAGCCTACAACAGTTTATGCATCGTGGTGGTGCTTATGCAAAACTGAAGGAGGTGTGGTACAAATTTCGGGAGTGGCACAAACGGTATAACAATTTCTCTAGACTCATTGGAATGAGATCTGTGAGGTATGACGCAGCTCGTAACGAAGTAACCGCTCGTCAGGGATGGAGCCACGCTTGGGCTGGGGTTGACTCAAGCCCACGCCAATATTTTTTTTTGTACTTATGATTTTGATGCTTATCGGAAATTATTAGTGCCAGCCCATGCTAACTCCGGCGAAAAGAAGAAGCAGAGAAGAAGCAATACTGTGAAGATGAGAGTTCATCGAAAAAAGTTGCAGATGACACAGTGAATGTTTAAAAGAAAGATAGAGGAAAGAGATTGAATTAATTAAATAGATTGTGGGCCCATACAGCATATTAAGAGTCATTGGACATATAGCACTTCTTTTATTAAGCCCAATTTCTAACGTTTTTAACTTTTTAATAGAAATGATAAAATAAAATACATTTCAATGTAAGTTTTTTCTTGTATATATATATATATATATATATTTATTTAATTTTTTTTTATCACGAAGAAAATGAATTTCATTGATCAAACATCTAAATTACAACCTTACCAGAACTGAACCAAGGAAAGCCACAACCAGCGATCCCAGAACAAACAACCAGAACTAATTACAATGTAATCTACTGACAATCTTTTGCTCTTGTACATTTAGATTTCTATGCTTTACATTGTAAAGTCTGTGACTAAGGACTCTTTTAATATCTTCCACTATGTGCAAATCAGAGTGAGAAAAGCCAGAAAAAATGCACCTATTCCTGTTTATCCACAAGCTGTAACAGTAGCAGCAATAGTTGCATTAACAATGGATGCCATCAACCCTGTTCTTCTACAGCTGATCCAAGTAATCCAATTGTTGTAATCTAAAGTCCAGGCTCTGAATCCCAACCAGCTGAACAGTAAGTCAATTACTCTTTGAGAAAGAGGACATTCAAAGAAGAGATGAGAGTGACTTTCGTTATGGAGACCACACACTGGGCAGAGTAAGGAATCAACAGAGATACGAAAATGAGACAACAGACCCCTGGTGAGCAAGTGAGAGTTCACTACCTGCCAAATCATAAATATGTGCTTTGGTATACTTAATCTACACCACACGGCTTGCTTGTAGTGCACCTGGGATTGCTGCAGCAAACTGTTATACAACTTCGCAGCCTTGAATTTGCCATGTTTACCAGTAGCTAAAACATTGTCTTTACTGAAAACTTGTCTCAAGTGACAGAGCTTGCGCCAATACCAACTTGAATCCTGTGTTAGGGTGTAGTCCCAGAAGTTCGTATCCTTGAGATAAATGGAGTTGATCCATTTAACCCAAAGAATGTCATGTTTTTCAGTTAAAGCCCATATATATTTAGCAAGAATAGCTCGGTTCCACTTGGGGCCTTCCCTAAATCCTAGACTACCATAGGACTTAGGATGACAGACTTTCTCCCAAGAGGCAATGTGAATTTTGCTTCTATTCCCACTCAAACCCCAGAGAAAGCCTCGACAAAGGCTCTCCACTTCTTTTATCACGCTTTGTGGAAGAACGAAAATGCTCATCCAATAGTTTCGAAGACCGAGCAGGATTGAGTGAATTAACTGGACTCTTCCAGCAAATGACAGATGTCTACTTGCCCAAGTATGAAGTCGCTGCTTGATTTTCTTGATGATAACTCCACAATCTTCCATTTTCTATTTTGTTGGCCTCATTGGAACCCCTAAGTATTTTAGGAAAAATGAGCCCTCTTCAAACCGAATATCCTGGATTATATCTCTTTTATCAGCTTCTGAAACACCTCCAAAGAAAATTTGGGACTTGCTTGTGTTTGCTCTTAACCCAGTGGCTGCACTAAAATCATCTAGAGCAACTTTCAAAACCTTGACAGTCTGCTTTGTTCCTTTACAGAAAAGGATCAAGTCATCAGCAAAGCAGAGACTAATAAGCTTCAAGCTTTTACACATGGGGTGATATCTGAAATTTTTTTCCTGAGTAGCCAACTGAAGCCTTCTAGTGAGATATTCCACAATTAGAACAAAAAGCAAATGAGATATAGGGTCTCTTTGTCGGAGACCCTTTTCTCCCTTATATCCTCCCTGAATTCTACCATTCATCATCAAAGAATAGGTAGTGCCTTTCAAGCATGTCATAACCCATCCTATGAATCGAGTTGGGAAACACAAAGCCTTTAAAAGGTCTTCAAGAAAGAGCCAATCCACTGTATCATAAGCCTTACTTAGGCCAATCTTTATTGCACATCTAGGAGATGTGTTCTTCCTGCCATAGTTTTTGATTAAGTCTTGAAATATCAAAATGTTATGGGCTATAGATCTGTTTTTGACAAAAGCCCCTTGATTTTGTTGCACCAATGTAGGTAAGACAGAAGCTAATCTTAAGCATAGCAGCTTAGAGATGCATTTATAGATCGTAGTGCAACAAGCTATAGGTCTGTAGTCAATAGCCTTGGCTGGAGTATCAGTTTCGGGGATCAGAGAAATGGTAGTATCATTGAGCTCTGCAGGAATCTGACCAGTTTCAAAGAAATGTAACACTACCTTGCTAATTTCCACTCCAATCTCTGGCCACATTTCCTTAAAGAAGGTTGATCCAAAGCCATCTGGACCAGGGCTTTTGGTGCTAGGAATACTGAAGAAAACAGTTTTAATTTCTTTGGAGGAGAAAGGTTTTAGCAACTCAATCTGCTGATCAAGAGAGAGCTTAGTACCAAACTCCATGCACTCCATATTGAGCCTAGTTGTTGCAGAGTTTTGACTCCCCATAAAGCTTTTGAAATGATTCAAAAAATGAGAAACAACTGTTGTGTAATCGTCAACAGTCGTGCCTTGATCATCCACAAAACTAGCAATTCTATTTTCCTCTAACCTTTTTTAATGCATGCATGAAAGTAGGAAGTGTTTTCGTCTCCCTTTTTCAACCAGGTAATTTTACTTCTTTGAATTAAAAAGCTACGATACATTTTTTCTTGAATGCTAAAAGCCATTGATGCAGCAACTTCTGTCTCCGTGCTTGAGCTTGAAGTTGGGCTTCTTGGTAGCACTCTTTGGCTCTAAAGAAATTTATTTCCACATCCCCGATTGAATTCCTGTTGAATTTCTTTAAACAATGCTTTAGACGCATAGTTTTTTAGATATATAGCTTTTAGCCCTACACCAGAAACTGGTTTGACCCAGCTATCCACTACAACTTTTTTGAAGTCTAGATGATCGGTCTAGAAATTAAAGAAGCGAAATGGCTTAACACCAATATTTCCAATAACAGTGGATGTAACTAAGCAAAGACAATGGTTAGAAATAGTTTCCCATCGGAAAATAGCAGAGGAGTTGGGAAAAGAGTCTAACCAGGCTTCATTTTTAAAGACATGATCAATCCGAGAATAAATTCTGTCTTGACCATCTTGATTATTTGTCCAGGTGTACTTCGAGCCACTGCTGTTTAAGACATCAACCAGGTTAAGAGCAAGCCAATTATTAGAATCCTCCATCTCTGAAGTCGAAATAGGTTTCCCTCCACTCCTATCTTCAGTATGAAAAACAGCATTAAAATCGCCAAGGACAATCCAAGGCTTAGCTGGAAACTTAAGCCTAGTCAACCCCTGCCATAGACTTTTTCTTTCCTCAATAGAATTGAGCCCATACACAAAAGTAGCACAGTAAGCTTCTAATTGCCCAGCCATTTTGACATAACAGTGAACATATTGATTGGTTTCCTCAATAACAATGACTTGCACATACACCTCTTTCCAAATTAAGAGAATCCTACCATCTGTAACAGCACTAGTGTAGTAGTTCCAACCAGAGAATCTAGAAGATATCATTTCAGTAATTTTATTCCCCTTCATCTTAGTTTCAAGGAGAGCTGCTAAGCCCACTTTATTGACTTGACAAATATCTAAAACAATATTTTGTTTATTGGTTCTTGTATATTTTTTTTATGTAACTTTAATTTTAATTTTGTTTTGTAGGTAATTGTGCTTCCTTGTATTAGGGCTTTTATATATTACTATAAATTACTTAGTTATTTTAACTTTTGATTAGTCTTCATTCTAGGTTATTTTTTATGTTTAAATAAAAATTATTTTGTATTAAGTAGATTTTGGAGCGCTAATTAAAAAAAGCGTAAAGATAATAACACATTTTAACTTGGTGCTAATTTTTGAAAATATAGTGAATCCCCCTATTAGTATTTTCTGGCTCCGCCCCTCCCGCTCGTGACGGAGTGTGGGAGTATCTCACTAAGGTAAGAGAACTTTTAATTCGGCGTTCATATATGTTTGTTTGCTAACTACACTAACTCTACATTGGCATAAGCAATATATATGATGACGAGATGTTATGCCACATAAATGAAGGGGAGGAAAATTGGCGATACTTGAAGGACATTTTCATCGTTCCTGAAGATACTTATCATGTGAAGGAAACAACTGATAAGGGGGGGTCAGGTCATCATGGGCAGGGGAACGACGTGATTGTAATCGACTCGAACGGGAGCGACGAGATATAGGCATTCCGGTTATGAGGGTAGTATGGAGTTCTAGTATTCTATGGTGTGTTCTAAATCGTTGTTTTATGTAGTAGAAGTAGTAGTAGTCTTTGTTCATGGTGTATTAATGAGTATGATGTAAGTCTTTGCTAGGCGATGGAGTTCTAGTATTATATGGTTTGCGTGATTGTATTAGAATTAGGTCATCTGTATCTTAATATTTGAAGTTGTTATGTAAGTCTTTGTCGTAATGTTATTTGCATTAAGTGATGCCTGCAAATTGTAATTTTGCTCCACCTACAAGTGAAAAGAAAGCAACTTAGGATAAATTATTGCCGAATTCACGAAATATAAATAATGGAATGGAAACCTAGAACTTAAATGCTGGATATATGTAAATGATGTTGCAGTTAAAACAGTCCAAAATATTTTACCCTAAGCATGAATAAGCAGCACCTAAATAAGCAACGGATTTGAGACGAGTATGTACAGTAATGTCACTATTTTAACAGAGATTAGGAAAAGAACATGTAGAAAATTTCTAAACAAATTTAAATTTGAAAGATACTTAATGAGTGAGTATCCGATCCAATTTTTAATTATATGCGAACAATATCACAACTTCTACATAATATTTAGATATAAAATTATTTTAAAATGTATACACGTAAATCAAAACATAGGTTATTTCTAGAGCTGGCAATTTTTCGGGCCGGGCTGGCCCAGCCCGGCCCGAGCCCGAAAATTCTCCGGGCCAAGAAATGTGAAGCCCAACCTGGCCCGAAAACCCCTTTTATAGTGTAAATTTACCGGCCCGGCCCGAAATTTCACCAGGCCAGGATTTTTGGAGCCCAGCCCAGCCCGTCGGGTCGGGCCGGGCCGGGCTGATTTTGACAGCTCTAGTTATTTCCCATCGAATCTCGACGGGCATTGTCATTCCTAGTTATAAATTTAGATATGTGAAATAAAATAAATTAATTTTCTAAGTTTGATTAATAACTAAAGCGAACAATATCATAATTTCTAAATAAGATATAAAATTATTTTTAAAATGTATATACATTTAAATTTAAACATAAAGTTATTTCCCGTCGAATTCCGATGAAGAAAAATCCATGTAAACATATTGATTAACGTGGCCACCCGTTTAATTTAAAATTACCTCTGACGTTATCTAAATATATGTTAATGCATACTAATAATCCAACTGTATTCTCCGGTTGGTGAAGTCTTATAAAAAATCAATGTGAAATTACTTTTATTTTAGATTTTAGATTAATATGAATAGAAAATGAACAAAAACTCACGTAAGCATGTTGATTAACGTGGCCATCCGTTTAATTCGAAATCACCTACGACATTATCTAAATTTTTGTTAGTGCCCATTAATCATTCAATTGCATTACCCAATTGGTGAAGTCTCTAAAGAAAATGAATATGAAATTATTGTTATTTTAGATTTTAGAAAAATATGAATAGAAAATGAACAAAAATTCACGTAAACATGTCGATTAACGTGGTGATTCGTTTAATTTGATATCACATTGTCTCAATTTTATAATCTTCTATCTTTATTGAAAAGAAATATTACATTAAAATATATTTCTCTTAGCATCCGTATATACAGATTAAAAATATTTTATTTGTGATTAAGAAAATCTTTAATTTCTTTTATAACTTCTTAATTTCTCTCTCTATATATATTTTTTCGATATTGATTATCTTTATTCATATTTATCTAATCTAATATGATGTTGTATATAAAAAGTTTTCACTAATGTGTTGTATATTGACAAACTTTTTTTTTAATTTTTGCTCAAATATTTAGAATCAAAAAATGAAATTTTATATTTTCTCGTAAAATATTATTGTATGAGTACATAAATTACTTTGACTTTGATTAAAAAATAAGTTGAATCTCATCTTATAATATGGATGAGACAATTCTTTTTACAAAATTTTGCCTACGTTTAAAAGATGAGAAAATTATATAGAAAACTATTTATTTGGTATAAAGAAATTATACTTTAACCAATCCAAATAAGAAATTATTTTGGTTGACGAAATATCATCAATATATAATAGCAAAGTAGACTGAGAGCACCACATTCATTGGGCAATTTTAATAAATTGCATCTTAATTGATAAAAGTGTATATAGTTTAGATGGCGTTTACTTTGTGCGATAGTATAGATTGATAAAATGTAGGATTGATTATATGAAGGATTAGATGATCAAACAAGCTTAAAAGTAATCAATACATTAAAGTAAACGATGGATCGACCTATGCTACTTTTATCTATCTATCCTATCACCCAAAATAAACGCCCCTTTAGAGAATTGTTTATAAGACATTGGGCTACACATACAAAATTTTCAGTTTAAATCTAGAATACAACATTAATTGAAGACTATTGAGAGAGAGAGAGAGGCAAATTTAGTTTTATGGGCCACCAAAAGGAAAAAGAAATTAAAATCATATTGCAATTTCTAAAATAACTCAGGGAAATAGTGTGTGTTTCAAGTTTCCTTATAATTCCATCATAATATTGTACAACTTAATCACTATAATCAACTCGTGGAAGTGACTATAAGAAGAAAAAATAATTCAGGACAATAACGGTGATCAAAGGGTATCAAGCCAGCGGAGTATGAAGCAAATACAACATATTAACTCAATGGCAATAAAATCCGATCCAAAACAAAAATGCGAACAACCAAAAGAAGATCAAATCACAAGCTTAGTTAAACTACGTAGCTCTCTTTATTCGCCAATTCTAAATTTTTCCTTCTCCATCAAAGCACTTTTTCTTTGGCCAAGAAAAAAATTGTTAAGCACCGCTACTCATCTTCTTTGCGTTTGTTCCTAATTAGTGAGATTTTTTTGAGTTAGAGATGCAATGAAAGTGTGTGAGTGACTTTAATTGTAAATTTGTGAATATATATAGTAAAGATATAATATAAAATTAGGAAATAAATTAATTAATTGCCATAACTAATGCTTTTGTAACGTCTACTATTATATAAGAAAGGTTCTCACTAGATCTACACCACACACACACACACACACATATATATATATGTATATATATATATATATAAATAGAAATAATTTTATATGTGTTAAATAGAAATAAATCCGGAACGTCCATTTAAATAGTTTAATGGCCTAGATTAATGGATGTATTTTCGCCTAAATAAATGCATTAAGATTATCTCAGTGAATTACTTGAAAATTCTAACTTATTCCATCCTCAATTAATGGGATTTATTATATATTTTAATATCCTTTTCGTTGGCACGCAAAAACCTCTCTCCCCCACTACTTCTAATAGACATGCCCAAACTGGAGGGCCCGGCAGGCCGAACCGAAACCGGCCCTCCAGTCAATGGTTTCTAGCTCGGCCCGACATTGACCGGTTAGAAATCGGAACCGGAACTGGGAGAGAAGGGGCCGGTTCTGGGCTTGCTTGTTTTGGAACCGTAACTGCTGGTTAACTGGGAAATTAAAAAAAATTATGCTGACGTGGCACGTTTCAAACGGTCGAAACCACTGGTTAACCGTTGGAACCAGCGGTTAACCGGCTGAACCGAAACCGCCTGTTCCAACGGGAAGAATGCAGAATGGACAGAGGCAGGCAGAGCAACTGCCATGGGAGGTAGTCCAAACGGCTAAAAAAAGAGTCGTTGCTGCTGCCCTCCTTCCCCCCTTCCCTTCCCCTTTAATCCTATAAATACTACACAATTTCACACAATTTAATCACACCAATTCTCATCTCTCTCTCTATTTAATTTCAAGTATTCAATCTTCTATTTGTTGCTCAAGTTCTTCATTATTTGTGTTCATTTTTTGCCCAAGTTCTCAACTTCTCACCACACTTCACCAATCCATCCATATTCCATAATGTCGACCTCCTCTCGTGTCGATAAGGACAAGGGCGTTGCCAAAAATCAAGACGATGCTCCTCCTCGATCCAAAAGAGGAGGAAGATCTGCTTCTATTGATAGAATGCAAGCTCGATTAATGGCTGCCGAAGAAATATCAAGGGTGTATGCGAAACGACTTCAAGAACAAGATGATCGAGAGTTTGCCAAGGAAGTTCATCGTCAAGAGGAGGAGATGCTTCGGCAATCTCAAGAACAATCCAACAAAGAAGAAGAAGTCCAAGTGCCAAGAGCCAAACCGACGGGTCGACCTTTTGTGTCGGATATCTTTACTAAGCTGATGGTCCCAAGACGGATACCTTGGTGTAGAGGGGGGTGAATACACCAAGGTTTAAATTTTTTTTCCAATTAAACTCTTTTGAGTGAGCTGACTGTGTTTGTCCAAGCTGGAAGACAGCTGGGTAAACACAACTGGCTGTGTGTGTGTGTGCAGAAGTTGGTGGGTTTTGAAAAGTCCGTCGGTTATTTCAAATATATTGCAAAGCTTTGTTTCTCTTTTCAATTAGTCAGGTTATACAGCTTGAAATATGAATATGAATGGTCAGCTGGATGCATAAATAAAGCAGTAAATAACATAGCAGTTTAACGTGGTTCGGAGAATGACTCCTACGTCCACGACCAGAATACCATCTGGTAATCCACTAAGGATACCACTGACTTTACCGCAGTTAGCAAGCGTTGCAGCTCAGTTCATCGAGTTGGATACAAGTTTACGCGTACTGTATCGAAACGTAACCAATCTGTTTACGGGCACAGCTGAAGCCTACATTCAGTTTACGGGTACTGAAGAACCTAACCTGTAGATTTACGGGTGCTACAGCACCTGACCTTAACCTAACCTTTTTATGGGTTTGAGGGTTTGGTTTTGGGATTTCCAACTATGAACGACTTCTTACAATGAAGAACTTTAAGTATGATGAACTCGTTCAAACTAGGCTTAAGATAGGAAGGATAATATGCCTAGATTCTAATGGGAAAGAACATCAGCAGCCTGAGATTAAATAAGAACTCAAAAAATATGCAGGATGCTGGATCTAAAATGATTCAGAGAGACTGCTAGATGTTGACTTGAATCGTCATCTTTCTGTGTGGCTTCTGTGCTATCGTCTTGTATTCTCTCACTCTTTCTCATGATGGAGAAGACTCATATTTATAAGGAGAGATTTAGAACTAGCCGTTGGAAAGAGCCGTTCTGAATCTACACCTAACTTCTGACAAGTTGGTCCTGTCTTCATCCTTGATTTCCTCGTAAAGAAATCCTAGGTCTGACTTCTAGGTGCTGAGGTGTCCAGTTCCAGTTGGTCCAGGTCAGCTCTGACTTTTTCTCAAGTTGACTTCGACTCTACTGTGCTGTTGACTCTGAGCTGTGTCTCGAACTCTGCTGGGTCTTGACGCTGAGCTGAGTTGCCACACAAGTTGGGCCTTTCTCACAGCTGTGTCTAAATGAACTTGATCGGCTTGGATCTGGATAACGTTGCTGATCACTCGACTTGGCTTGCCCTGCTGTGTACTCAGCTTGTTCAGCTGAGTCTTTCTTCTTCTGTCTGTTGTAGTCTTGTACAGCTTTGCTGGGCTTCTTTGTTGTGTCAACTCTGATGAATATGCAGCTGATTCTTACTCAGCTGATCTTTACTCAACTGATCCTTCATCTGGGTCTTCTGTTGTCTTCAGTATGTCCGCCTGTAAACTTAGAAACTCTATAAGCTGAAACAGGCGAGCTGGAAAAACACAGGTAGACGCAATCATCTACTCGTTTGGGGTCAGTTAGATTTTGGAATCAAATCAAATCTCTTATAATTTTCCCAACAATTTCTCCCTTTTTGATGATGCCAAAATCCCAAGTTGGAAAAATAATTTACTTCCCCCTTAACATGAAACGGGATTTTAAAAGATAAACATTCACAGCAGATAATCATATTCCGAGCCTGGACAACGAGAGATTGTCATCAGGTTAATTTAGAGGAAACGAACTTTTCATTTATAGAGAAATTTTAAATTTTTTCAATTACAAAAGTTCAAAAGATGATTCCCAGTTGGCTGGGTCTTCAGCTGTGCTTCTTCCTCTGTTCTTCAATTTGACGGTCAGTCTTGAGACCATACTTGTTGAAGATGAATTCTCCAAGTTCCTCCATTCAGGTTGATTTTTCATCTTGGAGATTCCTCTTTCGTCAGCCCAGTGATAAACTTCTTTGATAATTTGGGCCTTGTCAGGGAGATTTGTTCCAACTATAATGAGAGGCTTCAATTGTTTGACTTTTGGAGCATTGATCTGAATTTCGTTTCTCTTGGCAGCTATAGAGAATGATCTTGCCATCATTGGATCAGTCTCATGGAGTTCCAGCAGGTATTCCTTGGACGCAGTTTCCTTGTAATGATCCAAGTAGTAAAACATTTGGATGAATTCTGTTTTGCATTGTTCCTAGTTGTCATTGAATTCATCTGGGATTGACTTGTCAGATCATAGGAGGCTTGAAGCTGCTTGGACTTGTTTCTTCCTGGCTTGTCTGAAGTTCTATCTTTTCTTTTTCTTCTCAGCGGGCTTGAGCGATTCAGCTTTCTTCTTAACAATTTTGTCCAACTCCTTCATTTCTCGTCTCTGCTCATTGTGAAAGTTACACATTCAGTTGTAGTCATTGTATTCTTCTGGCTTATATCCACAAGCTTTGGAGAGAGCGATTGTTTTCTCTCTCCATGTCTCCTTGACTGCTGCAGTTGGTTCTTGTTCATCCAGCTCCTTGGTAAAGTCGTCGATTTCAGACTGATTTGGCTGCACAGATTCTCCCTGAGGCAGAGAGATTAGCGATGGTTGTATTTAGCTTGGTGAGGGCAGATTCAACATTAGCAATCTTGGCTGTGTTGTCAGCTGTAGCAAGGTTCAGCTGAGCATTGCTGCTGCTTCCAGCTCTGAACTGAGCATCCATATCCTTGAACAGATTGAAGAGTTGGCGGATGTCAGAGTTGTTGAAGAGATTGGACTTTTTTATGGCTTCTAGCTGGCTTGAAAGGTCTTCTATGTTGCTGGCCAGAAGAGCTTGAAGATGGGAGAATATCTCAGAGACCCTCTTCTCAAGTTGGTTCTTCCAATCAACATTTTGAGATTCCTGAGATTGCATGAGATTGCGGTCTGTAATCTCACCGAGGTTTAGGATGGATTTATGAATCTCATCAATTGTCTGATGTTGTTCTCGAACTTGACAGTCTAGAGCCGTGAATCGCATAATGACATCGATTTGAGACTTCAGTCTGTTCTGGAAAAGAATTTCCTCAACCTCTTTAGAGATTGCCTCCTTCATGGAGGTTGAGAGCTCGGCAGCTGAGTTCGTTTGGGTCTCGGACTCGACCTTACTGGGTTTTGCAGCCTCGAACTCGACCAGTATGTGAGTATCATCAGTAGTTGGATTGGTAGGGTTGTTGTCTCTTGTTCAGCTGTTGCGTTATCTGGCTGTTCGACGTTCATTACTTCAGCTGTGTTGACAGGTACAACTTTCTTGGTAATCTCAACTGAGACTTCTTTGGAATTGTCAGCTCCAGAAGGTATCTCCCATTCCGCTGCTGAAAGTAGCTTGTTGGCTGACTCCCAGACGTCTGCTGGGTGCGGCTTGGGTTACTGCTGAGATACTTCGATGATTCCTCTAATGAGCTCATCCTGATACAAGTATGCATCCTCTAGACTTCCAAACCCAAAAGTGTGCTGGAGGCATGCTTCATCTGTCTTCAACTTCTCGTATGAGAAGGTTTCTATCAGCTGCTCATTTTGGTACCAAGTTGCCATCTTGGTGGCCAGGTAGAACTTGAGATCTCCAACTTTGATGAGGGCGATAGGCAGATGGGCCAGAATTGGATACTGAGTTAGAACACTCTTGATCCCTGCAATGCGTAGATCATCGTACATGGCTTTCATGAAGGCTGAGCCGCTGGAGTTGAGTGACAATGAGGCTGCTGTATCACTCTTCTCTGATTCGGTGGAGCTTGGAGGAGTTGGTTCCACTGGGTTCACAGCAGGCTGGGAAGGAGCATCAGCCAACTGTGTGAGAGTTTGAGCTTTGGGTGAGGGCTGATTTAGGGAGAGCTGGGATGAGTGAGAATGGGTTCAGCTTGGTTGTCAGCTGACTGTGAAGGAGCTTCAGCCAGTTGAGTATCTCCCTGTTCTCTTACAGGTGATGGCTCTTTGGTTGAAGAGCTGGGTGGAGGAGAAGGCTGTTTGGGTAGTGAGCTGTGAGGCGGTGAGGGATGGGATTAACAGGAATTTTGCCTAGAACTTGGGCGATAATCTTGGTTGGGAAAGGTGTAAGAGATACCTCAATCTTGGAAATATCCAGCTCATCCTCTGAGCTGGATGACGAAACGTCATTCAATCCCATATCAGCCAGGATATTTGATCCGAACTGATTGAAGACCGACACTGGCTGAGGGGAGAGAATTACCATTGCTTGACTTCACTGGAGCGCAAGCTTGCTCGGTGAGACGTCAGGAGTAGTCTCTGAAGATAAGCTTGCCTCTGTTGGTGGAAGGACAACTGTTTTCCTTTTCTTTTCAGCTGGGCCTCCAGCTGATCTGGGATCAGTCGGCTTCCTTTTTCGCTGCACTCTCTCAGCTGGAATTTCTGGCTCAATTCCTTCCAGTTGCTTCTTGCCTTTGCCCACAGCAGGCTGTTTCCTTAGTAGGTCATTAATTTGACTAATTCTTAGGAAGAGAATCTTCGATTCTAGTAACGGTTCTGAGTCAGTCCACTTTACTGTGTGCCCTTTCACAGCTTGCTCTATCAAGAAAGATATCTTAGAGCATAGATAAAGAGGCTTTGAGCTTGAATACGTCGTCCTGGTGGAGTCGTACTTGATCTTTTCTGATTTCTTGACCAGTCGATTGAGTAGGAAGTCAAACCAGTTGACTTTTGCGCCCTTGATCATGGCAATCATTGGCTTGAGTTTTGGAATATTGATCCCTCCCTAAGATCCAGCTATCCCAAGTATACACTTATGTGTAATATCCAGCAGCAGCCTGTACTTTGGCTTGAGTAGGAGCTTTGACATGCTCGCTCTGTAAGGCTCTGGAGAGATGAGCATCTCTTGACTGAGGAATTCATCCACTTCCTCATGGCTGTAATCATCTGGAATGAATTCCCCTTTACTGGGCAGATGAACACCTTTCGCAGCATTCTGTTCAACTTGATGTTGACGGTTGCTGAATCAAACTTTCTGTCTGCGCCTTTGACGATCATATCGAATGAAGATAAATAGAAACCATCTTCGTCAATGATGTTGAGGTAGAATTGAGCAGCATCTCTCTTCAGCAAAGCTTGGGCATGGCGGTTTCCCAGAGCAATAAACCGGAGTCTGCAACGAGATCCACCATCTCTTTGAGATCAGAAATATGGAGGTTGGAGGTGGACAAAACACTCTCAAATGACAGCTTTGTCATTAGAGCTTCAAACTGGCTCATCCCTGTGGTTGACTTCTTGGGTGCCATCTCTGCAATCTGTTAGTTTTGATCGTGCGAGGGGATTGCAGAAAATAGATAAAGATTTTGAAGATTTGAAATTCGCAGAGATAGAGATAAAAAAGATCGAAAGAATCTGCGTATCTTTTCCATATATATCAACTACCATAATGGATAAACGGTTGAGATTGGGGCAGCTGATATTCAGATCAACGGCTGGGAGTGATTCACTCATCACATCTGCTGACGTGCATGCAGCGAGTGTATTTCAATCGCGCATGAGACAGTTCTAACGTTTGAATTTCTACCTCGATCCTGCCGTGCTACAGTACTTCTGCAGACTTTACAATTAATGCGATGGGAAAAGAAACTTATCAAGCAATTTAACTAAGGAATATATGTCCGCTAAAATTAAGAATTCAAATTATTTGGACATAAATAGCGTATTCCTTAGAGAAATAAATGCAATCAGATGCAAACCGGTCAGCTGGGCATAGAAGCCAGCTGATACCACGGCTGTCCTTTTCTTTTGCATGACTAAGTTCTCCCTTCAGCTGAGTATTGTATAATTAGTTTGATTTTTCTTCAGCTGAGTTCCCTTGATTTCTGTGACTGATGTCCAGCTGAGCTTGATACCCCATCAGCTGGATGATTCTTATGAACTGAGCTTTGAGATCAGCTGAGTTTATTCCCCCTCAGCTGGATGTTCCTTCATCCGGTTTGAGCAGTCCAAGCAATCCACACAGCTTTTTGATTTAGATTTCGATCTGTTGTACTTCTGTGTGAATTTCCCAACAATGATGTCCTTCATGTGTTGAGAGATCTCTTGGTGCTTTTATATCTTTAGCTCGGTACATGATTCAGCTTGAAAATCCTACTGGATCAAGTTCCACTTCAGCTGGTAGATTCCAGCTAATCTTTGTCATGCTGAGTGTATCCTGCTGGGTATTCCACTTGATTCTGTTGATTCTTTCCAGCTGTGGAGTTCCTACTTGATTTGATAGTTGGTATTTTCTTCAGCTGCATCCTACTCTGGCTAATTTCTTTGATGAGGTCTCAGTTTGTATGGCAGGTAGACAGCTGTCCCAAATCCAGCTGATTCATCTGCTGCTTCTCGATTCTTTTCTTGAGACCAATGTACTCAGCTGTATGATTGGCTGAGTTTTCAGTTTTGTATCCAGTTTTCTTTATTTCACAGCTGATCCCAGTCAGCTAACTGGATAAGCATTTTCTTCATTAGCTGAGTCCGTAAGATGTCCCAGACATTTTAATCAAAACGATCATCCTCATCTGAGTCGGAGAAGGAGATTTGATCATCATCCATTTTGTTTGAAACCTTTTATCCTTTCTCCGGGAGGATGACTCAGCTGGGTTTCTCCTAGAGTAGAGTTGCTTATTGTGATGAACATTCACGATCTTCTTGTACCTTTCCTTGCTGTGATCCAACCTATTGATGTTTCGTACAAGCATGGCAACTTCTTCGTGCAATTATTCTTTGTTCATGTTTTTGAACTCCTTTCTGACTTTTTCAGTCTGAGTTAATTGAGCTGCTCTTCTTGATTCATCTCTGAGAGATGTCTTCTTTACTTTAGAAGTTAGCACCGTTTGATATATCCGGCTAGATGATTCTCCGTTTGTGATCCCCAGATCAAATTCGTTGGCTTTCAGGATGGAGAACAATTTTTCCGTCTCCATGCTGCCAAGATCAGTTCTGCTTTGATGGACCACCTTGTGTGTACACCAATCTTAGGAGAGAGCTGAAAGAACTTTCAAGTTCTTATCACGAGCTGTGTATTTCCTGATTCGGATCGTCTTAATTTTGACGACGAGTTTGGAGAATTTGAGCTCCATTTGCTCGATGAACTCATAGGGGAGTTGCTTGAAATTGTCGAATTTCTGGCATGCAATTGAGAATTTGTTTTCTTGAATTTCCTCTGAGCCTTCACACAGCTTGGCTAGAGTTTCCCACATCCCCTTAGCTGTATCGCAATTTATGATCTTGCTGAGATATGCATCTGTCACCGTTGAGAAGATGACGTTCGAGCGTAGCTATTCAATCCAGCTTATCTTCTTTTCTCTGGAGAGTATTCCTTCCTTGGCTTCACAACTTGATGGAATACTGGTTCAGTTTCAGGTGACGTTTCTGCTTGTCTTACTGTTTTCATGATGATGATGGGTCCGTCAGTTATAACATCACACATCATGTCGTGGTGTGTGCTTAGAAAGCTTTTTAGTCGGAACTTCCAAATCTGATAATCATCGACAGAGAATGTCGAAAGATTTCTGCACAGGGAAGATTTCATGACAGTATGCAATATAATGATTTTAAAAAGATTTTGAAAGTTTTAAGGATCTGTTTAGGCGACCACTATCAGCAAATAGGCTGAATCGACACAGATACAGTGATCTTTTGAACCACTGCTCTGATACCAATTGATAGTCCCGATACGGATACCTTGGTGTAGAGGGGGTGAATACACCAAGGTTTAAAAACTTTTTCCAATTAAACTCTTTTGAGTGAGCTTACTGTGTTTGTCCAAGCTGGGAGACAGCTGGGTAAACACAGCTGGCTGTGTGTATGTGTGCGGAAGTTGGTGGGTTTTGGAAAGTACGTCGGTTACTTCAAATATATTGCAAAGCTTTGTTTCTCTTTTCAATTAGTCAGTTTATACAGCTTGAAATATGCTTATGAATGGTCAGCTGGATGCATAAATAAAGCAGTAAAGAACACAACAGTTTAACATGGTTCGGAGAATAACTCCTACGTCTACGACCAGAAAACCATCTGGTAATCCACTAAGGATACCACTGACTTTACGCGCAGTCAGCAAGCGTTGCAGCTCAGTTCTTCGAGCTGGATACAAGTTTACGCGTACTGTATCAAAACGTAACCAGTCTGATTACGGGCACAGCTGAAGCCTACATTCAATTTACGGGTACTGAAAGAACCTAACCTGTAGATTTACGGGTACTACAGAACCTGACCTTAACCTAATCTTTTTCTGGGTTTGAGGGTTTGGTTTTGGGGTTTCCAACTATGAACGAGTTCTTACAATGAAGAACTTTGAGTATGATGAACTCATTCAAACTAGGCTTAAGATAGGAAAGATTATGTGTCTAGATTCTAATGGGAGAGAACATCAGCAACCTGAGATTAAATAAGAACTTAGAAAATATGCATGTTGATGGATCTAAAATGATTCAAAGAGACTGCTAGATGTTGACTTGAATCATCTTCTTTATGTGTGGCTTCTGTGCTCTCGTCTTGTGTTCTCTCACTCTCTCTGATGATGGAGAAGACTCATATTTATAGTTAGAGATTTAGAACTAGCCGTTGGAAAGAGCCGTTCTGAATCTACACCTAACTTCTGACAAGTTGGTCTTGTCTTCATCCTTGATTTCCTCGTAAAGCAATCCTAGGTCTGACTTCTAGGTGCTGAGGTGTCGAGTTCCAGTTGGTCCAGGTCTGCTCTGACTTTTTCTCAAGTTGACTTCGACTCTGCTGTGCTGTTGACTCTGAGTTGTGTCTCGAACTCTGCTGGGTCTTGACGCTGAGCTGAGTCTTGGACTCTGCTGAGCTGAGTTACCACACAAGTTGGGCCTTTCTCACAGCTGTGTCTAAATGAACTTGATCGTCTTGGATCTGTATAACGTTGCTGATCACTCGACTTGGCTTGCCCTGCTGTGTACTCAGCTTGTTCAAATGAGTCTTTCTTCTTCTGTCTGTTGTAGTCTTGTACTGCTTTACTGGGCTTCTTTGTTGTGTCAACTCTGATGAATTACTCAGTTGATTCTTACTCAGTTGATCTTTACTCAGTTAATCCTTTAGCTGGGTCTTCTGTTGTCTTCAGTGTGTCCACCTGTAAACTTAGAAACTCTATAAGATCAAACATGCGAGCTGGAAAAACACAGGCAGGTGCAATCATCTACTCGTTTGGGGTCAGTTAGGTTTTGGAATCAAATCAAAACTCTTATTATTTTTCCAACATAAGTATTTCAAAAAAATGCCACGAGCCCCTGTACCTAGCGACATGCCCGACGATCCTCCTAAATAACGTCTACAAATGGACGCATGGAGGAGACTATTGGCACACTAAGGCGACACATGGAGACG
This sequence comes from Agastache rugosa, assembly GCA_031470985.1. Taxonomy (NCBI): domain Eukaryota; kingdom Viridiplantae; phylum Streptophyta; class Magnoliopsida; order Lamiales; family Lamiaceae; genus Agastache; species Agastache rugosa. Next base: position 13,470,429 of record CM062604.1, read on the forward strand.
TGTCATCCGGGAGAATACGGGATTGCATCAGTACAAACTCAAATTCGTGGCATCACTTTCTCGGCGACGGGTACGCCTTCTCACCCTTTATTTAAATATGATCATCAACATGCCGAAGATGTTATGGTCAGATATTGTGCTATGGAAAAATAACCTTTTATATTTGCCGATAAAATAACCTATGAAGAAACTATAAAAGATGCATATTGTCCCGCCGCTAAAAAAATTAGTAGAAGTAATATGCTTAGACGAATTATAAGACAAGCTTTTGATAAAAAAATGGAATTAATGAAATATTTGATGAAGTTAGACCATAAAGTTTCTATTTGTGTCGATATTTGGACGGATTGTTTTCATAAAAATAATTATATGGGAATAACATGTCATTGGGTAGATGATAAATGGACACTACAAAAATATTTAATTGTATTTAGGGAGTTCGATGATCCACACACGGCCACTAATATTGCTTTAATAATTATTACCGTTTTAAATGAATACCAATTGATTAACAAAGTATTTTCAGTTGGTTTTGATAACGCATCCGCCAACACCGCTAGTATTCCCGAACTCATTGAAGCATGTAATCCATCTTTCCAAGGAAAATATTTTCATAGTTAGGAGTGAACATTCAGTTATTCGGTTTGGTTTTGGTCTAAACCAAACCAAACAGAATAAATTAAATTTTTAAAAATCAAAACCAAACCAAACCGAACTAACCGAACCGAATAAACCAAATTTTTAAAAGTTAAAACCAAACAAAACCAAACCAAACAAACCGAACGGTCATGTTGTTCTAAATATTTCATCAAAAATCAACAAAAATATACTTAATACAATAAGACAATAATAGTATTTTAATTTAAAAAATTAACATAAAATATATATATACACACACATATTATAGGAAAAGCCAAATATGTTAAATGAGCAACAAAAAGATCGTTCCATTGACTTGTTGCATGATGTTGATATTCATGCTTTATTTCAAGTTCTATTGGGTCCAACAAGCTCTTGCGCTAAATTCTTTCAAATTATTTTTCATTATTGAGAAAAGTTATATATAAATATAATTAATCTATATATACTATATAAAAAATTAATATATATATAAATTCGGTTTTCGGTTTGGTTTGGTTGCCAAAGCATCAAACCAAACCAAACAAATTAAATTTAAAAAAAATAAAACTAAACAAACCGAACAAACCAAACCAAATTCTATTTTCGGTTTGGTTTGGTTTGATTTTCGGTTTTCGGTTATTTTTGTTCACCCTTATTCATAGTAGATGCATTTGTCATATTTTAAATTTAGGGGTTATTGCCTGTAAATACACAACCTTTTTTGAAATTTTGGTATTTGACAAACATGGATTTTCGACAATGTTATGGGCGCGTTCGATGCCTTTTATTAGTGAAAAACCATGTTGTTTAACCTTTTTCCCAAGTTAAACCTTGTTTTGTCTGTTTTTACGCTTGTTTTCTTGTTTTGAAATAATTGCAGGAAAATAGATGTGGAATTAGAGTGAAAGGAGCTTGGAATGAGAAAGAGGAGCTCGATATGAGAGCGTGGAAAAAAATGGAGGTCAATTCGGAGTCCGAACGAGGGAGAACGGGCCGAAACAAAAAAAGTGCGCAGCCAGGAGCGGGTTTGGCGCGCGGCCGCGCAGAGCACACTTAAAAACCGCCTCCGGGCGCGACTTGGGCGCGCGGGACATTCCGCCGGGGCACAACCCGCTCATGGAAGAAGAAAACTTCCTCTTGGGCGCGCGGTTTGTGGCTCGGGCGCGCTCGACGGACCCACTTTCTTCCAAAACACATTTTTACCTCTATTTCATCCCAATTTTTGCATTTTCTCTCCATAGCAACTTTCTCTCACTCCATAAACATATAAATACCCCTCCAAAACTCAAACCCTAGCATCTAACTTACATCCAAGCCACAACCCCCAATTCTTAGCTTCTATTTTCTCTTACACACACCTCCACCATCTTCATCTTCCACCCAACAACCTAGAGAGAGAAAGTGTGCTTGGGGGAGAATTGGGAAGAAGACAACAAGGATCTCAAGATTGGAGCTCAAGATCACCAAGGATTTGTCTATGAATCTCTTGTTTTCTTATTTTTCTTTGTTGTTTATCTTTGTTGGTGGATATTTACTTTTCATTATGATTAGATAAATTTCCCTATTCTAGAGATTGGATTAGATAGGTTTGTGATGGATTGATCTTTATTTTAATTATGTTGATGGGTTCTATTATTTCCTTTTCAATTTTTTACCCAAACTCTGCCAAAAAGAGAAAAGAGAAAGAAAATAGAGAGAAGGCCGGATAAATGGGTTTTAGATTTGCTTGTAATGTGTGTCCTTCGTTCTTCTCTACCCAATTTTTGAGCTTTGCGAATAAGGAATTGAGAATGTTAAAAGATTTTTTTTTTCATTCATATAAGATTGGACCCCGTCATTTGATGGATTTAACCCGAATTTAATATAGCACAAATTTCAGACCACAATAATTCAATTTGTAATAAATTTAGTTATTTAATAATTTTTGGCGCTGGAAAGTTGATTTGGCAATCAGAATTTACGTATACATTTCCACCTGTATGTATTTAATGATGTTGAAAAAATTGAAATAATTCACTTTATCAAAACGATGTCGTTTTAGGTATATGTATTTAAGAACGACTATTTTTCTTCAAGTTAGAGGCTTTGGTTTTTAATTTTTTTTTCTTGTACACTGCAGGAGGGCATTTAGAGGCTTTGATGACATGTAGTATCCCAATTTTCCACATTTATAAAATATACGGGTAAAAATATCACACAAATTTCGATTGCCAACTTAACTTTTCGATGCCGAAAATTACTAAATGATTATAATTTTTTCAAATTAAATTGTTGGAGACTGAAATTTCGCTTCAAATTATGAATTTATGGGGCTAAAAAATTCCTCCTTATCCATAACTCGGGGTGTAAATTCGGGAGGGTCGGGTACCCTACTCGGAATTTTCGGGTACTCGTACTCAAATTTCTCAAAATTTGCTACCTGAACCCATCCCGTTTTAAAAAAAAGGGTACCCAATACCCGGGCCGGATTTATCCTGGTTGGGATTGGGTACCCGCATGTACCTGTTTTTTATATTTAAAAAAAACACAAAATATCAAGTATATTTTTGGGTATTTTTTCACTTGCTTTCTTCCTAATTTTTCGAGAGAGGGTATGGTCGGGTGGTAGTGGAACGACGACGACATGGTGTGAGAAAGAGGGAGATGAGAAATGAGTGGGTTGTGAATCAAGAGTGTGAGAGAAATGCAGTCACGCTGCCCGTGTGGTGGTGACTTGTTATACTATTTTGTATTTTGTAAAATATTATATAAAATAAATATGAATAATATATAAATAAAATATATAAAAAGTTTGACCGGGTAGTTGACCGGGTTTACGGGACGGGACAGGACGGGTAATCTGTTACCAAGAACAATTTCAATTATCTATCCCGTAACCCGTCGTCCCAAACCCGAAAAATTCGGGTAACGAGTATCCAATACCCAGAAAATTACTGGACGGATTCGAGTTACCCGAATTTACACCCTTAATCATAACCCCACTTTTCAATGACCACAAATTAAATATCCAACGACATGATCATCTAGACCTGCCCACGGGCCTGGAACCGGCAGTTCCGGGCCCAAGCCCGCCGGTTACGGTTTCACCGGAGAGTGAACCGTAACCGGCCCGTGTACACTGTACACGATTACGGGCCGAGCATTTTAACCGGCTGTTTCGGGCCCTGTTAAACCCGCCGGTTCCGGTTCCGGCCAGACGGTTTTCTATTTTTTTTAACATTGAAAATTAAGAAAATGAAGCATAAATGAAAATGAACTAGTTTTTCATTAATACTTGAAAATCGAAATAAACATTACCAAATAGAAATTACAAGTACTTGAAAATTAAAATAAACATTACAAAATACATATTTCAATTTTCAAGTACTTGAAAAGTTGAAATTGAAATAAACATTACAAAATAGAGATTACATTAAATTCTCAATTTCTCATAGCTTTGGTCGGATGCGCTTTTTGAATATGACGAAAATGGAAGCATAGCCTCTATTTTGAGTCCACTTGAAAACTTTGTTGCAACAATTGCAATGAACTTCATAGGTTGGTTTAGAATAGTCAGGCAATGGAGCACTACGGGTGTAGTGCTTGTTGAAAATATCAATACTAAGACTAGGTCTGGGAGGCATTGTTTGTACTTTGTAGAATTGAAGTTGAAAATTGAGAGAGAAGAAGAAAAAAAAAGCAAAAATGAAGAAGATAAGGTGAAGAGGTGAGGGAATTAATAGGGATGTTGAGAAGCTGCAGCTGCTGGGTAGTGAGGTAGTGAGGTGTGAGTTGGTCTACCGCTAGACCAACTCACATACACACGTGGATGGCATTTTTGTATTCTCTCAAGTCTCCTACACTGGAGAAGTCGAGGACATATTCGTCTTTTCCAAACTCATACGACTCGTGCTCTTGTCCACGTAAACTAAACGTGAATATTTGGCAACATCCTTGTAGCTGTCAATTAGTTACGATTTTGTTCTATGGGGACCGCTTGAATATTCTTAGCGTATTGAGAGAGTGACATGTGCCCTGACACCGAAATTCGAAAAGTCTATGTGCACTTTAGAACTCTGATTGATCATGAGATGTCGCAGCCCGACCTAGAAATTAGATGACAAAGCCGGTGGGTCCAACGACTTACACAATTTATGATTAACAAAAGGATTAAGATAGCGACCCTGCTATCATTCAAGAACACATAAGACAACTCATGCTCGACAAATCATCAAACTTAGGATAATTAGGACATGCATAACTCGAGATTAATGAAACGAACATTTGTTCTCTTTTTAAAAACATGCATATCATCAAATACGATTTCAAATCAGCTCGGAAATCAATAATCTCATCAACCAAATTAAAGGCAACAACCATGAAGGAAATGAGCTGATTTTCAGGATCAAGAAAGCAAGATAAAAATTAGTTGCAATAAGATTATCTTTCAATATAACGAGCAATTGTTATATAGATAATTCGGTCGGCTAGACTTCAAAATAAGATAACAAACATAGTTCGAGACTTCAGACTTCAACACTTCATCAAACTTATACCAAATTCAATCTTCATAAACTTGCAGCGGAAAAACGAGAGAATATATGTATGAAGACATATATTCTAGGTTCTAAGCTCATCAAAATGACTCTTAACATTAATAAAATAATAACAACAACAAGTCCGCCAGCACACGATCATCTTCATCCCAGCTAACCTGCACATTTTAGAAATAATAGGCGGGGCTGAGTACTTCGTACTCAGTGGGCACATGCCAAAATATTTTGAAACTTACTTCTTAGAGTTAGAGATTAAACTTGCCATAAAGCATAAGCACAAGTAATTTTTGTCTCTCAAAAATAAACCTGTGCATGCTCAACTTCTTCTTTTCTGTAAATCATGTTTGTCTGGCCAGACATATACTTTAGGATGTATGTACCAGATCTACAATCACATAATGATAGTGTTGAGAAGGAGGCCTCCTTCTCAAACACTTGTAATCGTCCATTCCTTTCGGAAGGCTCCCGATTACGAAATAGTGTACACAAATCCTACCTTGCGTAGGACCGAATTCGTCTTGCTATAGTAGATGGTAACATACAAGAACTTAAATATTTGGCAAGTCAATCATTTTTAAAACATCTCATATATAATCATATAACTTCATTCGTCATTTCATTGGTTAGAAAGCCCACCTGATACACTTAAGCTTTTGTCTTAACTTTAACGCTCGCTAAATTTGTGCTTTACTCTTCAGCTTCCACTTCCACTTGCTCCTTTAATCGAAATGGAAATACGAACTTCAAAACGAGAATAATTTCTATCGAATAAACAACTTCGATATTCTTAACTTAATTCGTTTCGGAATTCTACGTCGAAACTCAAGAATTTCTAACTTAACTTCTTAAACGCTCTTAACTAACTTAATTAACAGTTAAAAATCATACAAATAACTTCATTAACCACTTAAGCTTGCCATCTATCATACTATCGTATCATTATCACATAAACATTTCCTTAACAAATAAACATCTCATTTAGTCATATAAACATCTGATTAACACTTAAGCTTTTCATTTAATTATTTAAGCATAATATAAATGCTTAAACTTTTTGGATAATATTTAAACTTAATATTATATTATTATCAAAATATGTCTTTGACATATTAACTCATTAATGACGTATCATTAACACTTAATTCATCATTAGTGTGTCATTAATACTTAAAATCATCATTAGTTCTTAATCATTCACTATTCGAAAAGAACTTCTAAAGACATAAGCAAACATATACTTTACTTCTAACCCTTCCATCTTTTCATTAATATTTATTGACTTATAACTTATACTATTGTCAACATTAATCATATCATAAAAAAATATTTCATTTCTTCATATAAGCATCTCATTAACCATTAAGCTCTTTCTTTATTTATTTTATCACATCAAAAATGCTTAAGTTCTTTGATAACATTTAAGCTTAACATTATAACTTTTGAGTTTACGAAAGAAACAACTGAAAACAAGTTGATCAAAGATCAATTTGGATAAATCAAGCTATCTGGAAAATCAAGCTAGCCGGAAAAAGCGAGTTATTTGGAAAAAAAATTTAAACAATGGAAAAATAAATGGAAATTTAAACTAGAAGCAAACAAATGAAAAAACCAAAGTAAATCGTAAAATGATTGGACAATTGAGTAATCCAATCGAGTCCAATGGTAAATCAATTGACTGGTCCAATGGTAAAATCCAGTGGAGTCCAAATTTGAGTAAATCCAGTGGTCCAGGTCAGTAGGTAATTCAATTGTGGGTCCAATTGAGTAAATCCAGTGGCCCAGGTCCAATTGAGGTAATTCAGTGGCCCGAGTTAATGAGTTAATGAACTTGGTCCAGTCAATTTGGGTTAATCAAGGAATTAAACTCTAGAAACTTTCAATTTCAAAACTTTGTATTAAAATTCTGAAAAATTCTACGTCACTTAATTTTTAACGTAGATTCCATTTCTATCATTATTTTCTTCATTAAAATCAAATACATGGCTTTATTGTACATATATATATTTCGGTTCTTTTGATAAATTAAGAATTTAAAATCCAAATTTCATTCTAATCACTTCCAATCATGTTAATTTAAATTGAAATTTCTCAAATCTTAATAAATCAAACCATCAAACATGTTTATAAACATCATAGGAGCTCATAGAAATCATCAATTTGATCATAGGATCAAAGGATCAAAAACCCCTAATTTTAATTAATATTTTCGGCTATTTTGAAAATAATAGAAGGACTTTGATTCTTTGATTACTTCCAACATCAAACATGCTTAGAATAATTATCTAAGCTCAAATAATCAATTAATTTGATCATCCATCATCAAAATTTATAAACCCCTAATTCTTCCTTTATTTTCGAAAAATGCGGAATTTAAAAATAAGATGATCAAAGCTTATTTTTAAGCTATAAACTTGAATTAAACTTATATCTAACCTTGATTAATAACTTGGAAATGATTTGGATGGAAACCTTGATCTTCGAGCTTGGATTATGAAGACTTAAATGAAGGATTTAAGTGTGTGAAAGTGTGTGAGTGTTACGCCATTTGAGAGAGAAATGGCGAGAGAGAGATGAGAGGAATTGAGTGAAATGATACATATATCTATATATACATAGCATAGGTTAATTAATTAATTAATTAACACAAAAGTCAACAAGATAAGGTCATCACTTAGGTCATTAGTTAGGTCATTGCTTAGGTAATAATTAGGATTATTTAATTAATTAAATGCTTAATTTAATCAATTAATTACTAACTTGCTAATCATAACTTCAATCACTAATTTCTCACTTTAGAAAAATCAATTAGGGCCTCTCAAACCCTAATTCAAGTTTTGGTAATAAAACACGGAAAAACGAGTCATTTCCGAATAAATAAAAATTATCAACTTAGATAATTAATTACTAATAAATTTAATTAAGAAAATTAAATTCATAGTTTTCTTAACTAAAAATCAAATATGTAAGCACATATTGATAAACATAAATTCTTCCTCGTTTCGGGTTAACCGAGACGAGACAAAAATAATTTAATTCCTTTTTACGGCAAAAATTAGGGTTGCAGAAGAAAAATTAATAAAAAGGAAATTTTCTTCTTCTTAATTTGCTTAATTTGATTAAAGAAAAACTAAGGCAATTTATGCAAGAAAAACGGGGTATTACATTCTCTCCCCCTAAAAATAAATTTCGTCCCGAAATTTACTTACTTCTTGGAATAACTGGGAATACTTTTCTTTCATCTTACTTTCTAACTCTCATGTGTCTTCTCTAAATCATTATGATTTCATTTGATCTTTTCTGACACGATCAAATTATTTCTAAGTTGATGGACCTTTCGATCCAAAATCACTTCTAGCTTCTCTTCTTAACTTAGATCTGGATTAAAGATCACTTCTTCTAGATGGATAACATGCTTTGGTTCGAACATGTATCATCGCAACTGAGATACATGGAACACGTTATACGTACTTCTAAAACTCGGCAATAAAGCTAGCTTATCCGCTACTTGACTTATTCTTTTCAGAATTTCATACGGTCTTATGTAGCGAGAGTAAATTTTCTTTTAACACCAAACGATGAATTTCTTTGCAAAGGTTTCCCCCTTCAAACTCTAACGTTGATCTTTACGTGTCTTAAAAAAAAACATTCCTGACGATCTTATGTATTTTTTTTTTTCTGACTTGACGCACAATCTCTATCATTTCTTTAATTACTTCGGCCCTAACATTTTTCTCTCGCTCACATTATTTCAAGGGAGCGGAGATTGACATTTTCTTTCATAAAGACTTCATAGGGCGTTATGTCTATCTTCATTTGATAATTGCTGTTATAAGCAAACTTAGCAAAAGTAAAAAAAAAAAAAATTGCTCCTTATGATCTCTCCGTTCAAAAACAAAAATTCTTAATATATCCCCTAGGATTTGAATGGTTCTTTCTGATTGACCATCCCTTTGAGGATGAAGGCTGTACTAAAATTCAAAACTTTTCTAACTTTTCATCTTTTCTCTGAACATTAGAAATCCTTGTTCTGAAATTTGGAATTACTTCCATGGCTGCTATCATCTGCTCTGCAGATTGTGATGGTAGAATAATTTCTAATCTTGACTAGATGGCTGAAAAGAGATTTATCTCTACTTGTACCGAATGGTTACAAAATTCTTGGTTAACTAATCCATTCCCAGAATGATATCAACATTTCACATTTTAATTTAGGTTAAGAGTTTGGCTGACATCTTGAGAAATCCTAATTCAATCTCTAAATTAGGATAAACACTAGTAACTAAGGTAGGTTCACCTATTGAAATAATTATTATTAGGTTTTATCTAGCACGTTTTACGTTTTAAAATTAAGATTATTAACGCATGCATTTTATATAAATGAATGCGATGTACCCATAAGATTATAACAGGTACGCCTTTTGATTGACCTAAACCTGTTAAATTTCCTTGATCTTCAATGCACTACTTCTGCATAGATGAATACACTCTAACTGAGTAGGCTCGACTCTTATTTCTCGACGTAGTCCGGCTCGAAAGAGCTCAGACCTTATCTTATCTGTGTCTACTTCATCTTAGGCGAAACGAGTGAGATCATAAAACTATCGATCAAACTCGGATACCGATTTCTTTCCTTGCTTAAGATTGGCATACTCATTCTTCTTTTATTTGTGATAACTTCTTGGGACATAATTCTCGAAAAGAGTATTCTTGAATTATTCTCTAGTTAGATCTTTAGCTGCTCGGGTATACGTCTCCTGACGAACTTTCCACCAATGATCCGCAGATCCTTTGAGCTTGTAGGTCATGCACGTAAGACGCTCTTGATCGATACAACGAAGAAACCTAAAAATTCTTTCTAACGATCAAACCCACTCTTCATCTTCTAACGAATTTTCTCTCCCGTCTAAAGTTGGGGATTTTGACGAAGAAAAAGTTCTTTTATCCTCTTTTCAGGCTGAGGAGACGGAAAAAGGTTCTTGATGTTCTTCTTTTCTACTTTATTTTTTTTCTAGAAGGCATTCTAATTAACACGCACAAGGATTTTTCCGAAGAATTTTATTTTCTTTAAACGGAATAAAACTCCTTGATTTTTAAAACTTAATAAAATTCTTATTCACATCTTTAGCACATAATATCCTCATCATAATTAATGAATCAAACGATTCATTCTCATCATCATACGATCACATTATCAAGAATTTAACTTGAAAGTTTAAGCACTTTTCACATATTAAGCTTTAATGTAAAAGCAGTTACTTCTCAAAATAATAGTTCCAAATATGGAACTTAACATTCAAGTAAATCAAATCTTATCATAGCATAATCACTTTCATAACTTAACTCAATAATTAAGCAATAGCACAACAACTTAGCTTCATAAACTTTTCTCATATTGACAATCAACATCAAAACATTCAGATTCATAACTTTTCTTAACCATTCAAACAATTCGCAAAATAACCTAACGTACTTTTAACTTTTGGCAAAGCAACTTACTTCTTTCATACTTAGCTTATATTCATAAAATTCTTATTCTTTAAACTCTAACTTTATCTTGATAATTTACTGTCAACTTACTTTCTGCTTCACAAAGCATCATATCTTCTTATTTTTCTTAAGCATATAAGAACTCATCAACTGAACTTAATGACTGCTTTAGTCATTCTTTCATGTACTAGAAGATTTTCCCTTTTTGAGATCTCTTTAAGATAAGGAATCTATCAAAAGATAAATTATTCTTATCTTAATTGTGATGTTCTAGCATCACACTAGCGTAATAGTGACGGTACAGAATACTAATCTGTTACCGAAAAATCTATGGTTAAACCATGCATCATATATTCTACTTAAAAACTCACATTTTCCGTATTTATACTACTTCTTTCTTTCACGTTCTCAAAATAATTAAAAAGGTCGACTCTCTATTGGTCGTCCTTGGAAAACTTTTCTTCTTTATTAAACTCATTATCGAATTCTATACTATCGATTTCTACATCATCTTCTTCTGCTACTTCCTCTTTGACGATAACATCTCAGACCAAGGTAAGCTTGACTTCATCTTCAATGTCCGCAACTGGTGTCGATGAGAAACTAGCCTTGAACTTGACTTTTGGAGAGGAACACGTTGATGTTAGTTAAACAATCCATCCTTTTAGTAGTTGGATTGCTGTCGAGGTCATTATATTATTATTCTCATGACACAGGGAGAATGATCCCGCTTCATGCTCCCTTACTAGAACGGAAAAATGGAAACGGAAGAAAATTTAATATTCGTAGGGTTGGGAATATTAAGGATCCTCGGAAAGAGAGAATAAATCACCTCTGCGCGAAAGACTAAAATTAAATCCAATTCTTTAATAAAAATTTCTGAGGTCAAAACTGACGCATTTAACTGAATAAGGAATGACAGGATTAATAATCCGAGAAGTAGGTTGGGTAATGAAAGAATTCCAAACCTTAATTAAATCGGATAATCTGCGGTTAAATAAAATTTTAGCTCAGGTATTCCTAACGAAACAGAAAGGAATAACATTATCCCGAGACATTAATTTCATTGTTTACTTCTTTTGAGATATTAATTCATCTCAATCTCGTTCTAAAACATAACAAGAATGTGATTAACGGTAGAAAAGAATAACGAACGACGGACGAAACAAACAAAGAATGAAACGGACGACGAATGATGAACGAATAACGGAAATATATATTTTTTTTTATATACTTTAAGTTATGTTTTCATTCTTTTATTACTTATTTTAAATCTCTTCTTCATACCCATTTTTCTTCTTTTTCTTCAGTCGATTTCATCTCGTTATCACTTCCCAACGACATCTCGCATTCACTTTAATATCCAAAAACGAACAATCGCCATGCTTGCAATTAATTCATCATCTTGCTTACTAAAGTTCGTCACATAAAGGATCTCAAGCTCATAATAACGAGCAAAATTTGATTTAGAAAGTTCCAAGAAATCAAAATAAATTGATTAAACTTGAAAGAAACAACTTGCAGAAAAATTTGCACAGCTGTATCAGATTCTAACTGGATTTCAGAACAGAATACTTGGAATCAGGGGAAGTGCAGGGTACCATTTGAAAGCCACGGATGTCTAGTTTCTAACCCAATTTACGGATCTGAATTCCGTTAAACGAGCAGGAAGTTATGGCCTCCGGAGTAAAATGTAGCAGAACAGCCGCCGCCCAGGTCAGCGACCGCTGGGACTCAGCCGCGGCTGACCTGCCATGGTCAGCGGTCTCTGAAGCTCAGCCATGGCTGACTTCAGGTTCCCGGGGTCAGCGACCGCTCGACCTCAGCGGACGCTGAGTTCCGGCGTCCTGCTTTCTTCAGCGAGCGCTGAGTCTAGGAGATGGCTGACTTCTCGCCTTGTATTATTTTTGAACGATCTCTGAGGTGCAGCCATCGCTCACTTTCATGGCTAAAAAAAAAAATTTCTCCTTCGATTCTTTATGCGCTCAACGAACTTTCTATCTTTCAATTCTTGTTTTAACGCTTTTATTTACTAAAAATAAAATTCATTTTACTTCAAAAATTCTTGTTTCATTAATTCATTTTTAAGATATAATTTCCGACATAAATACAAAACTCGGAAATTTTCTAAAATGACCGCTTTGGCCATACTTCTTCTTATAACGGAAAAAAAAATTACCTCTTCGAGTACTTTTTCACAAAAACGAGGGATTTTTCTCTATAACAAAAACTTCCGGCGTTAACCGTGATTTTAGGACATCACGCAAAACTACTTTCTCGGAGCGGAATTCTTCATCGCTACCGAATCTTTGAAACTTAACATTTTATGCATCTTTATACGAAAACCTACTAAACAAGCGTAAAATTTGTTCGATTATTAATCTATTAAATTAACGCCACTCTCGAACTCTCTCTCTCTGCTCATCCTCTAATGGATCTTCTTCTTCTTTTTCTTCCTCACTTTCAGACTCGGTACTCTCCTCGGCTTTCTCCACTTCATCTAACGTCAAAGGGACAACACTCATGTCGACCACACCCGAAAAAGGTCTAAAACTAGGTTTGAAATCCTAGATGACTAAACGGCATATAACGAAGATAAAAATATCCTTCGGTTGCTCCGACCTCGGGGTCAACGATTTCCTCGTCACCGACATGAAGACGCGGTCCAGACGTACTCCTCTCGTGAAAATGAAAGAAACAAGCTGAGTTCCAAAGAAATAATCAAGCTCTGAAGAATTCAAACCTTGAAGAGTATCCATAGAAGGATTTAATGGAACTACATCAATAGAGGGAGCTGAACCAAGTTGTTCGCCGAAGCAGAAGGCTTGGGAACAGAAGCAAAACATTTGTTAAAGGTGGAGATGAAACATAGCCATTCAACAACGGCTAAGAAATAATTCTGTTTTTATCAAAACTATAATCATTAGGATGAGGAGAAACAACGGTTTCAGGGTTCTCTTGAGGAATGAGAAAAGAAATTGGGTCGTCTTGAATATCGAATCCTGCCATCCTACTTCATCCACTCGTCAGGAAGAAGAGGAACCAACTTTACTATTCCGAGAACCCCTGAAATATTACTCTCATTAATATTCATCTAAACACGATGGAAACGGCTCAACTCTGCTAATATCTACATAGCTCATATACATTTACTGAAACTTTTTCATGGCCTCGTCACTTCGAGAAACTAATTTCCTTTCCATACGTGATACCAAGTTCACGATACTTTCCAAAAACGTACAATTGTCTTGCTTGCAATTGTTAAAACTTACTTTAAACAACTCAATCATAAAACAACCTCATTAAAATCTCAAATCCACATCACAATTTCATATTTCTCCAACTTTCTAACTTCATCTTATTAATTAACTCCGTTATGGAGACAGAAGACCATATTACTGAGTTTCTAGCTATGTGGGTTGATCAGGTCCACATAACAGTCCCTCAATCACATGGAACTTCAAATTTTAAACTTTTTATCATAGGAAACTTTTAAATGCGTACCTGGTTTACCGGATGAGATGATGTGCTGGACTTTTGTTGTTGTTCAAACTTGACTAGTCTAGAACTCAAACCAGACTAGACTTTAAAAAAATATGAACTTAGAGCAATAGACTTTGCTCTCGACTAGTCTAGGGATTCAAACTAGACTAGACTTTTAAGAAATAATGACTCAGAGCAAACAGACCTGCTCTGATACCACTCTGTCGCAGCCCGGCCTAGAAATTAGATGACAAAGCCGGTGGGTCCCACGACTTACACAATTTATGATTAACAAAAGGATTAAGATAGCGACCCTGCTATCATTCAAGAACACATAAGACAACTCATGCTCGACAAATCATCAAACTTAGGATAATTAGGACATGCATAACTCGAGATTAATGAAACGAACATTTGTTCTCTTTTTAAAAACATGCATATCATCAAATACGATTTCAAATCAGCTCGGAAATCAATAATCTCATCAACCAAATTAAAGGCAACAACCATGAAGGAAATGAGCTGATTTTCAGGATCAAGAAAGCAAGATAAAAATTAGTTGCAATAAGATTATCTTTCAATATAACGAACAATTGTTATATAGATAATTCGGTCGGCTAGACTTCAAAATAAGATAACAAACATAGTTCGAGACTTCAGACTTCAACACTTCATCAAACTTATACCAAATTCAATCTTCATAAACTTGCAGCGGAAAAACGAGAGAATATATGTATGAAGACATATATTCTAGGTTCTAAGCTCATCAAAATGACTCTTAACATTAATAAAATAATAACAACAACAACAAGTCCGCCAGCACACGATCATCTTCATCCCAGCTAACCTGCACATTTTAGAAATAATTGGCGGGGCTGAGTACTTCGTACTCAGTGGGCACATGCCAAAATATTTTGAAACTTACTTCTTAGAGTTAGAGATTAAACTTGCCATAAAGCATAAGCACAAGTAATTTTTGTCTCTCAAAAATAAACTCGTGCATGCTCAACTTCTTCTTTTACGTAAATCATGTTTGTACGGCCGGACATATACTTTAGGATGTATGTACCAGATCTACAATCACATAATGATAGTGTTGAGAAGGAGGCCTCCTTCTCAAACACTTGTAATCGTCCATTCCTTTCGGAAGGCTCCCGATTACAAAATAGTGTACACAAATCCTACCTTGCGTAGGACCGAATTCGTCTTGCTATAGTAGATGGTAACATACAAGAACTTAAACATTTGGCAAGTCAATCATTTTTAAAACATCTCATATATAATCATATAACTTCATTCGTCATTTCATTGGTTAGAAAGCCCACGATACACTTAAGCTTTTGTCTTAACTTTAACGCTCGCTAAATTTGTGCTTTACTCTTCGCCTTCCACTTCCACTTGCTCCTTTAATCGAAATGGAAATACGAACTTCAAAACGAGAATAATTTCTATCGAATAAACAACTTCGATATTCTTAACTTAATTCGCTTCGGAATTCTACGTCGAAACTCGAGAATTTCTAACTTAACTTCTTAAACACTCTTAACTGACTTAATTAACAGTTAAAATCATACTAATAACTTCATTAACCACTTAAGCTTGCCATCTATCATACTATCGTATCATTATCACATAAACATTTCCTTAACAAATAAACATCTCATTTAGTCATATAAACATCTGATTAACACTTAAGCTTTTCATTTAATTATTTAAGCATAATATAAATGCTTAAACTTTTTGGATAATATTTAAACTTAATATTATATTATTATCAAAATATGTCTTTGACATATTAACTCATTAATGACGTATCATTAACACTTAATTCATCATTAGTGTGTCATTAATACTTAAAATCATCATTAGTTCTTAATCATTCACTATTCGAAAAGAACTTCTAAAGACATAAGCAAACATATACTTTACTTCTAACCCTTCCATCTTTTCATTAATATTTATTGACTTATAACTTATACTATTGTCAACATTAATCATATCATAAAAAAAATATTTCATTTCTTCATATAAGCATCTCATTAACCATTAAGCTCTTTCTTTATTTATTTTATCACATCAAAAATGCTTAAGTTCTTTGATAACATTTAAGCTTAACATTATAACTTTTGAGTTTACGAAAGAAACAACTGAAAACAAGTTGATCAAAGATCAGCTGGATAAATCAAGCTGTCTGGAAAATCAAGCTAGCTGGAAAAACTGAGTTATCTGGAAAACTGAGCTGGCTGGAAAAACAGAGCCAAATGAAAAAATGGAAAAATAGAGCCGGTCGAAAAACCGAGTGGACAATGGGATTAATCCAATGAAGTCAGTAAAAATCCATTGAGGTCAGTGGGTAAATCCAATGGCCCGAGTCAGTGGGTAAATCCAATGGCCAGGTCGGGTAAATCCATTGGGTCAGTGAGTAAATCATCGAGTCAGTAGGTAAATCCAATGAGGTCCATGAGTAATTCAATTGATCGGTCCAATTGAGTAAATCCAGTGGAGTCCGGTAAATCCATTGGTCCGGTAATTCAGTGGGTCCCAGGTAAATCCAATTGACCGAGTTCAGTGAGTTAATGAAGTGACTTAGTCAATTGGGTTAATCAAGGAATTAAACTCTAGAAACTTTCAATTTCAAAACTTTGTATTAAAATTCTGAAAAATTCTACGTCACTTAATTTTTAACGTAGATTCCATTTCTATCATTATTTTCTTCATTAAAATCAAATACATGGCTTTATTGTACATATATATATTTCGGTTCTTTTGATAAATTAAGAATTTAAAATCCAAATTTCATTCTAATCACTTCCAATCATGTTAATTTAAATTGAAATTTCTCAAATCTTAATAAATCAAACCATCAAACATGTTTATAAACATCATAGGAGCTCATAGAAATCATCAATTTGATCATAGGATCAAAGGATCAAAAACCCCTAATTTTAATTAATATTTTCGGCTATTTTGAAAATAATAGAAGGACTTTGATTCTTTGATTACTTCCAACATCAAATATGCTTAGAATAATTATCTAAGCTCAAATAATCAATTAATTTGATCATCCATCATCAAAATTTATAAACCCCTAATTCTTCCTTTATTTTCGAAAAATCTGGAATTTAAAAATAAGATGATCAAAGCTTATTTTTAAGCTATAAACTTGAATTAAACTTATATCTAACCTTGATTAATAACTTGGAAATGATTTGGATGGAAACCTTGATCTTCGAGCTTGGATTATGAAGACTTAAATGAAGGATTTAAGTGTGTGAAAGTGTGTGAGTGTTCTCCCATTTGAGAGAGAAATGGCGAGAGAGAGATGAGAGGAATTGAGTGAAATGATACATATATATATATACATAGCATAGGTTAATTAATTAATTAATTAACACAAAAGTCAACAAGATAAGGTCATCACTTAGGTCATTAGTTAGGTCATTGCTTAGGTAATAATTAGGATTATTTAATTAATTAAATGCTTAATTTAATCAATTAATTACTAACTTGCTAATCATAACTTCAATCACTAATTTCTCACTTTAGAAAAATCAATTAGGGCCTCTCAAACCCTAATTCAAGTTTTGGTAATAAAACACGGAAAAACGAGTCATTTCCGAATAAATAAAAATTATCAACTTAGATAATTAATTACTAATAAATTTAATTAAGAAAATTAAATTCATAGTTTTCTTAACTAAAAATCAAATATGTAAGCACATATTGATAAACATAAATTCTTCCTCGTTTCGGGTTAACCGAGACGAGACAAAAATAATTTAATTCCTTTTTACGGCAAAAATTAGGGTTGCAGAAGAAAAATTAATAAAAAGGAAATTTTCTTCTTCTTAATTTGCTTAATTTGATTAAAGAAAAACTAAGGCAATTTATGCAAGAAAAACGGGGTATTACATGAGAAGTCTACCCAAACGTGGGAGGTCTGCCTAAACATAGGAAGTCTGTCTGAATCGTGAGAAGTCTGCCATACTTTGTCAGAATGAGAGGTTACCTAGCTATATCTTCTTTATTAGAGAACAAACTTGTAAAAGTCTAATTTTATGCATGTCAACTTTATTTCTTCCTCTGGCCCTTCTTTTTCTATTTCTTCTACTTGTAATAAAGTCTAATCGTTTTAGTTTGCTCTTAAACACGTACCTTTTAAAGCCCACAAAGCCTATTAGAACCCAAAGACTTAATTAATTTTGCGCCCAATAAGGGATATAATGGAATGAACTTCATCAAATGAAAGAAAAAAAAAATCTTTAACATTCTCAAAGCTCAAAAATCGGGTAGAGAAGATCGAAGAATACACATTACAAGCAAATCTAAAACCCATTTATCCCTTCCCTCTCTTTTCTCTTTCTCTTTTCTATTTCTTGTGAACTACTCTTGGCTGGGAAGCTTCTCTCGCAAGACCCACCAGTTTCCTACAACAACCAACCTTTCTTTTTCTTTTTATTTAATTGTTATTGGGCGAACCCAAGATTGACTTCAAATCTATTACTACTATACTAAAAAGAAGAGTTGCAACTATATTAACGATTTTACCCTTGTCCCGCTCAATCCAGCAAATTGGTTAATAAGTTTTGACTTAAAGTTCTTTTTTGGTAAATCTCTAATATATTTGGTTAAGAACATATGGACAATGGTTGAGAGAATATGGACCCCAATTATCCACCATAATTAAATATGTTGGGTATTTTTCGTATTTCTAGAAATTCAATTTATCTATAGTAATATTGGAAACTGAATTGAAACACTCCCACTTTCCTGATAGAAGATTCACTTTTTATCTAAAAAATCGTGTGAAGAGAATTCACTTTTTATCTTAAAAACTGTGTGAAACATAGTATGCCAGAAATCTTTCAACTATGATCAAACTTTTTTGGGTTAATACCCATATTAACAACACAAACTCTCTCTCAAAAAACAACACAAACTCTTAGTTAATATAGATTTGGGTTATCTATGCTTCTTGAAAGCACGGATTGGGTTCTAAATTTTGGAGCCTAATTTCAAATTCAAAATTTAAATCTTGAAGCCAATTGACTTGGTTTGTCTCTATATACATCATCAAGAGGATAGATTATTTTCACCACCTCAGATTTGCTCTCATGTATTTGGTAGTCTATGTTGTAGTACTTATTTAGAGATTTTTTTTTCTTTTTTTTGTAGCAGTTATTATATTTTGGTATCGTTTCATTTTATTTTGTAGTTATTTCCTATTTCTCTATTGTTTTCTTTTGCTTAGTGCCACCTCAAACCGGACAAGTTGGAGACGCTACTGTCCTCTATAGTTTCATAATTAGAATCGAGAAGCAAACATCAGCGGCGACAGCTTAGTGCAGCAAGGCTCCTCAGTCGCATCCAGCCGTCCTAGCAGCACCTCTCGCTGCATTTATCTCCGCTCGATCTTCGTTGTTGTCCTTTCCCGACTTCTAAAATAGTATTCACCATTTCTGCCACTAGAAAAAAAATCTATAAAATTACAATTAAGCCATGCAGATCGACAGACTGTTCTTGAGAAAAAACAAAAAAAAAACAGGCTGCAAATTTTCGATTAATAGTTTATTTTAGGTTTTTTTGAAGATAGCATCATTAGGAATTTTCTGTTGTCAAAGATTTATAAAATTATAAAACTAACAAAAAAGCACATCGACACAAAGGAGATAAAGAGCAGAATAAGATCCAAGGTAGGTTATATTACACTAAATAATTTGATATAAAGTATATACACATCAATCTGATTTATACTACATTTTTACTTCAATTAAGTGGTCCAGATTACTTCACACAAAATCTTCAAATAAGATATTTGTCCATTTTTTTTTTCTCTTTGCTCTTGCTGCACTTAAATGCAGAACCCATCATCTAATTAATTCGAAAAGCTGAGACTTAATTTTCTTTTTATGTGGTTTAACATATTATGAATGCATACACTTGAATGTGCACTTGAATTACAGACACCTTTCCAGGAGTGAGATGAACAAATAGAGTTTTAGACTTATCTCTTATCTTCGCTAAACCTCTTCAGTTATTTAAAACGTAGTGATTGTTGTTCTCAATCGCCAAAAATCTGTAGAAAAAAGAATAAACACAAAGAAAACTTTTTTCCAGTTCAAAATCCATAAACTAACAGTTAGAAATGATTAAAATTTTTATCAGTTCCAGAAAGAAGGAACCTTACGAATTGAATAAAAATGTTATTTTATTACAGTAATTTTTGTAGATCTAAACGCAGATTGCTTTGCCCAAATTCTTGCTACAATAAAATTAAACAAGAATGTTAAACAAGAAATTGTGTAATATATATACATATTTTTACAGAACAAGAAATTCCCTTTGATTTTGTTCGTGTAGTATGTCGATCTGTTGTAAAATCTGACTTAGAGCTGAGAATGCAGTGAATCAAAGTTGTTTGAGAACTATATGTTTCGAAGATTTTTCAGATCTAATAATAGATATTGAAACACTAAATTTAGGGGTTTTTTGTACGATTTCAAAGATAGTTGTTAATGTTCAAGGGTAGATCTATCGACTATGGGATTGAGACACAGAGATCTGAAATGGAATTAGGGTTTTCTATTTAGAGTTTTTGCCAAAACTAGGAAATTGTTTTGGATTGAAGGATCGTCGGACATGGTTAAACAGAGGTTAGGCAGGTCGATATAAAATTAGATAGGGTGAGGTTGGTCGGAGTTTAACTTGCAGATTGTTATTGTGTTTGGCCATGGAAAATTACAGTAGGATTATAGAATAATAGGGTTGTGAGTGTGAGTGGAATTTTTGGAGGTGTTTTGAGGATTAAATGAGATTAAATCGCGGTGGATGGTAACTTGAAATCAATTGTGGAGTGGGAAGAAGGATATCTGACATTAGTTTGCAGATGAGTGGTAGGCAGTGAAGAAGACGAATTAACCCTAATATTTTCGCATATGGTATTTATATTGGGCTAAATTTCTAATAAATGAGGATTTGGGTGGTTGGGTAATAAATTTTGTTACATTTTCGTCTTTAGCTAATTTTATTGGATTAATTATCCTAATATAATTGAATGGGCTTGCGTTTTAGGCTTTGTGGCTTGATTTTAAATTGAATTATTTTTGTATTATGTTTGGTTTTTCTATAAAGAAATCGACAAAATTATAAGTGAACATAATGTTGGAAAAATAGTTTTAATTTTTTGATTGTCGATGACTCCATCTGATTTAAAGTTGTCATTTAAGCTTGTGCGTCGACAATTTACATTAGTTGTATTCTATGCAATGACTATTTATAAAGCTAAGGACAGTCTCTTTCTCATGTGGGATTGTTCTTAAAAAAGATTGTGTTTAGTCATGGACCATTTTATATTGCCGTCTCAAGAGTTACAAATCGGAAAGGATTGAAGATATTAGTGTGTGGTGATGAGAATTGAGAAGCATTTTTCAACGGTTACTGAAAATGTTATGTACAAAGAAGTTTTTCGTAATCTTTGAAATTTAATAGTGTAATTTGTTACTGTTATTCCTATAAATGTTCATATTTATGTATTGACGCTCTAAAATATAAATATTATTAATCTCATTTGGTGCCTGTAATTTCTTAATTAATAAATTCATTCCTTATTTTTGTGATTTGATAATTCATACTCTATCCGTCCCACAATAAGCGGTCACGTTACTTTATTAGGTTGTCCCATATAAGTGGTCACTTACCTAATATGAAAACTTCTTTCTTTCACAAAAAGAACTTTCTATCTTTTTATCTCTTCTTCTAAATATCCGTGTCAAAAAGAAAGTGATCATTTATTGTGGGACGAAAGGAATATATTACAAAGATTTATAATGTATTCTACTGTGGAACGCACAGGTGCGATACTAGTTCATTTAACTAGTTTACTAATAGATATTGATGTTAAGAAGTACATTTCAAATGGATCAATAAATGCACAACTTCCCCAATTAGATGTTGTCTACTCCTCTCTCATAAATATACGCAGAAAAATGTGATGATTAAACACAGAAGCAGATGATAAAGATGGAAGAACATAAAAGTTTGGTGTTAGGCTGTTATTACACGTTCTCATAACTCTTAGACCATCCCCACTTGGTGCGTAACACCCTAATTTATTTTCTTTAAATATAATAAAAAAACTAATGCGGAAAGTCTATTAATATATTTTTATTATATAAATAAAAAAAATGAAATAACTCTAAATAAATACTTAGCTCAAAATAAAAGAAAGAATTTAAACTTTTTGACAAATTAAATACCGTTTTAAAAGATAACATTAAACTGGATTTAAAATACTTGGTAAGTCTGAAATATTTCATTATAGTAAACTACAAATCCTAATAACCAAATTAATCCATCAGAGTAAAACATAATCAACCTAAATGTTTTACCGAAAACATAATGCTAACTCATAAGTTTAAAATTTAAACAGAATACGAAATCATACAACTTCTACTAATACTTAAATAAACAGAAATCTTAAAACAACCAACACACTTCCTTCACGCCGCTCCATGCTCATCACCTGTAAATATTTTTAAGAAAACAGGGTGAGTATTTAAAACATACTCAGTGAGGGTAATTCCAAAGTATAATATTTCCTTTGTCCAACAGTATAAACATGACAAATGAGAATATGGAAAACTTCAACCACAAGCTAATAACCTTGTGGGACAAGAACTTCAACCATAGATCATTTCAATGCACAAAGCAAAGTATGAATCTATGGGACATTTATAACTTCCACTATGCATAGGACATATCTTGCACACATATAGCATGCTCATTACATTCACTTCAACCACATCTCAAAGCGCACAAGTAAACACGTTGGATATAAATTACATTTTCTCAAATAAGAACATTAAAAGCATTTCTTGCGAGACATAATTTGTAAAATAAAAGATTTACTTTACCCCACCTTGAATTCTTGAGAATCAGAGAAATCGAACAAAGAACTTTATCGCGAAGACGGAGATCCTAATTGCGCCACTCCTAATTAAACATAATAAAATCAATTAACAAAGACCGATTCATTCATATATATTTCTCCTCCTATGTATTAATTTTATATCTCATCAAAACTAATCCTAAGAATTTCCCTACTGTAATTAATTCTCTTAAATCAAAAACTAACTTATTGATCAAATCTTCTCACTCTCTAAATATATATACATATGCATTTCCATATATAATAATAATAATAATAGTAATAATAATAATAAAAAAGAGTATATACACGTATATGTTTTCATTCTCAATTAACAAAGACCAACTTTATGGTCAAATAAATAAACAATTCTAAATGTATATCAGTCAACAAATCAAAATACATCAAATTCTGTGTTAATCAGTACATATAAGATTTAATAACAGAAAATAAATATTCTAATCCATTAAGTAAAATTATCTTAACGAGATTTACATGAAGTGGATTTAAAGTTTCTTAATACTAATCAAGAAATCATTTTGAAACCAACTAATATTACTGTTCTTACGAAACAAATCATCTTTTGATCGAATATATAAATACAAAACTAATTAACTATAACAGAAGATAATTATTGATTGCCTCTAATTAAATAATAGTTTCTTGATTGAAATCTAAACCAAAAGTAAATTAATACATACTATAAGAAATTATCAAACTAAAATGATCAGAGAACTATCGAGGCCCAAAAATCTTGCCGACGACAACAATTTTCATATCAATTCCAAAAGAGACGAAATAACTAAATTCTCCCACAGCCTCCGATTTGTAAAGAAAAAGGAATGGACAAAAAAAAAAGATTTAGAATGAAACTTACTGACTTTGGAAGATCCCTGCTTGAAATCGGAGGATTTTGTAATAGCTTTGAGAGTGATGAATTCAAAATTTTCTACAGATTATAAATAAGATTCTGGAGAAATTTTCGATATTCCGTTTCTTAAACTGATTAAGAACGGTTCTACTGGAAGTCTAACAAGAAGTGCAGAACGAAAAATCTTTTGAGAACCATAAGAGATAGTGGCAGAAGAATTCTGATGCAGTTAAAACCGTAGAGAACGGCTAGGAGATTATATACATATATATAAATATTATCTATTTATTTATTTATTTTTAAAGAAAATTCAGAATGAGCTTTATCCCTAATTATTTAATTTAGAAGACTTTAATTTCCTAAAGCCCAATACAATAATTTTCCTAATACAAAATAATAACCCAAAACTATTATATGGCCATGTTAGAAATAATTTATGAGAACCATAAACACACACACACATATATATATGTATATATATATAAATATATATATATATATATATGTATTATACATTTTAATTTCCTAGGGTACAATTTCAGACTTCAGACATTTCAAATCTTAAAATCGAAATTTTCAGAAAATCATAAGTTCTTATTGATAAACCAAAAATTTAATAAAATCTTTAATTATAAAATGTGGGATGTTACATGGAGAACTCAAAAAAGTGAGCTCTCTCCATTATATATTTAATACTCCCTCCGTCTCATTGATTTTGTCTTCCTTTTTTTATTGAATTGTTTCATTCATCTTGTCTCATTCCAAAGAAAGAAACATATAACTTTTCAAAAATGACGGGACTTACTCATTTTATATCTTTTTACTCTTCTCGTTAATAACTGCGCCGAACAGTAACATAACAAGTTCAATGAGATGGAAGGAGTATTAATTTATGGGGTCCGCAAGTAGAGAGATAGCTCACTCACAAAAACACTCCCAATGTGAGCTCTGCCTTTGTGCTCATTGTACTATTCATGGGACCAATCTCCTATATTTAATCTCACTTTATCCTATTTAAAAAATATTATTATTAATAGAAACATAGATTAAAATTTTTAATCTATGTTTCTATTAATAATAATATTTTTTAAATAGCAAATTTTAGGAAATTTTAATTTTTGGCGAAATCAAATAAAATATGATAATTAAATAACATTAAAATTAATACAACATGTAATTCTGCTAGAGCAAACCAAAACGTACCCACATTTCCTCAATCAAATTAAAAACACAAAACAAAAAAATAGAGACAATGATATTTTGTAACGACCTGGCTTCCTGATTGATGGTTGGCCCCACAAACCATCACAAGTCCTTTCTAGATAGAGACAATAATATTTTGTAACGACCTGACTTCTGGATTGACGGCTGGCCCCACAAACCATCACAAGTCATTTCTAGCGTGTTTTGTCCTCACTCGCACACCTCATACGAGAACTTTCTAGGAGGTCACCCATCATAGAATTGCTCCAGGCCAAGCACGCTTAACCTTTGAGTTTTTCCACAATGAGCCCTAGAAAAGAATATGCATCTTGATGGTATAAGTAGCCCAATCAATTCATTTAAGCTCTCCTCGAATATACCGTCCTATTCCGACATATTCTTGGAATCCCTCTCATTCGGGTGTATTTCGGTTCGTTCCTGCCCCATCCATTTTGAAGTCTTATCGGAGTCGCTCCTTGTTCGTGCCTCTGCACCGGCGATCACTCCGTACTTCTGCCCCGGGCGTCACAGGCCCACCAGCTTCCGCTTGATTCGTCCCCGAACCACACCGTACTGGGAGAGGTTCGGCTTTGATACCACCTGTAACGACCTAGCTTCCGGATTGACGGCTGACCCCACAAACTGTCACAAGTCCTTTCTAGCGTGTTTTGTCCTCACTCGCACACTTCGTAGGAGAACTTTCCAGGAGGTCACCCATCATAGAATTGCTCCAGGTCAAGCACGCTAAACCTTGGAGTTTTTTCCACAATGAGCCCTAGAAAAGAAGATGCATCTTGATGGTATAAGTAGCTCAATCAATTCCTTTAAGCTCTCCTCGAATATGTCGTCCCATTCCGACATATTCTTGGAATCCCTCTCATTTGGGTGTGTTTCGGTTCGTTCCTGCCCCCTCCGCTTTGAAGTCTTATCGGAGTCGTTCCTTGTTCGTGTCTCTGCACAGGCGATCACTCCGTACTTCTGCCCTGGACGTCACATACTTATCCCAATTAAGATTTATTAAATATCAAATAAATATTTATTAAAAAACAAAAAGAAAAAATGAAAGAAAAAATGAAAAAAATAATCCAATTATTGCTTGGACGAGTCAAACCCGCGCATCAGCTGGCAAGCCACCAATCTGAATAGATCTTTTATATATTTTTTAGATTAATATTTTTATATAGCTTATTTACTGAGCGCGAGCTTGATAAGCTCGCGATCTTTTCGAACTCACCAGCATTGTTGCGAGTTCGGTTCCGAGCTCGCTCGCACAGTTGGTGCATGATCATTGCAATTTTTGTGAGCCTATTTTTGGTGAGAGAAAGTATAATAGTAAAACGCGATTTAAGGGCCCTCTATCTAGAGGTGTTCATCGGAACCGGAACCGGACGAACCGAACCGGAACTGAACGGTTCCGGAACCGGAACCGGTGCCTCCGGTTCGGTTTGGAACCAAAACCGGTGCTTCCGACGGTTCGGTTCCGGTTTCAAATTTTTGGAACCGGAATCGGAACCGGAACTAAACTTTGAACCATTTTTTTTTACACTACTATTTTTAAATGTGATTTTTTGTGTATAGAAATGGAATATTAGGTGACAATAACAACAAAATATAGTATCAAATAATAATTCTCAATATAGTCAAGTATCAATTATCAAAGGTCAACATTGGGTTTTCGCCAAAGAGGTTTTAACGTGGCTCGGCCCTTGAGTGATCAAATCATGTTATCTTCAAGGGTTTGAGGTTGTTTACGAAGTCATCAATAATATCTACTTCGTTTTAGTTTTTCATTGCAAATAACTCTTGCCCACAACTTATCGAATATACACAAAAATATTTGAAAAAAAAATAAAAATTCCGGTTTGAAACCGGAACCGAACCGGAACCGTCCGGTTCCAGAACCGAACCGAAACCTAAGTGACCAACAGTTCGGTTCCGATTCCACCTACTTGGAACCGGGAACCGGCGGTTCGGTTCCGGTTCGAAACCGAACCGAACCGTTGGCCTCCTCTACCTCTATCCAATCTTTGGAAAAATGTATGTGCCGGTTTCCGCGTTGCATGTGATTCTTTATGCTCTTTCGTTATCCTAATATATTTCAACGTCAATGGCCCATTTTTATGCTCCTCTCAATTTTCTGTCATTATTTTTAGTATGTAAAAAGGATTTTTTGATTTTTTTTTTCTCCCAAACCACCTCAATCCTCTGTCCTATTTTAGTGTGTTCCATTATCAATTTTGTTAGTTGCTTTCATGAGAAACTTGGGTGCCGTGCGATGGGTGTGATCCACACCATATATCTATATATAATTTATTGATTAATATTGAATAATTCTAATTGAAACTTAATTTATTTTAATTGGGATTAATAAACTATAATTTCAATTAATAAATTCTAATTATCTCTTAATTACACTCTAATAATATTACTTCTTAATTATGGTTAATCGCACTGTACGTGCAGTTGACCGTACCTAAGTTTTTGTCTTCTTTCATTTGTATTCTTCAATTTGAGATTGTGTTTTAATTTAATTTTAAAGATATTAATTATGATTTATTAATCCAAGATAAGTTGATTAAAACAAGATAAGTTGATTTATTAATTATGATTTATAATTTTAAAGTCTATTACACTAATAAAAGGATAAGTTGATTAAATTAAAAAAAGAGAAATACATCTAACCATGGGCTTAATTGAAAATCGAACTGAAACCGACACAAGTCGCAACGTGGGGAAATGATCGAGGAAGTTAAATCACATTTCTTGAATTTTTTATTACTAGTTTTAAACTACAATAGAACCTCTATAAATTAATACAGTTGGGACTGGAGAAAATTATTATCTTAGAGAGGTTATTAATTTATCGAGTGTTAATTTAAGAGATGGTAATACAGTCGGGACCAGAGAAAATTATTACTCCCTCCGTCCCAATCATATAGGCTGATTGGAGTTTTGCACTAGGATTAAGAAATTATTGGAAATACAAATTATACAAGCAAACTTCCTTCTATGACCTTATTTATTGTTTGATTATGAGTCAATCCAAGAATTGAATAAGGATAAATTAGTAAATGAGTTAAAAAAACATTACTTTTTATAGAAACTGGCCTATATATTTGGGACATCCGAAAAAGGAAAACAAGCCTATATGATTGGGACGGAGGGAGTATTTTAGAAAGGTTATTAATTTATCGAGTGTTAATGATAAGATCCCACGTGGGATCCACAAGCAATTGTGGATGGGTACTTAAGTAATGGTCAATCCTCCACCCTTGAGCTATCTTTTGTGGTGGAGTTAGAGCCTTTGGGCTTGAGTACCTATCATTGGTGCTTTCATTGAGAGCTTGGACGTGGTGCGGGAAAGGGCTACCTAGGAGAGGGCTACCCGATGCTGTAGAGCATGGTTCGGTGTGAATTGCTGCCTAGAGTGAAAGCCGTCCATGGACGTCCGGCTCTTAAGGAGGGTCGAATGATACGATCCCATATGGGATCCACAAACAACTGTGGATGGGTACTTAAGTAGGGGGTCAATCATCCACCATTGAGCTAGCTTTTGTGGTGGAGTTATGGCCTTTGAGCTTGAGTACCTATCATTGGTGCTTTCATTGAGAGCTTGGACGTGGTGCTAGAAAGGGCTACCTAGCAGAGGGCTACCCGTTGCTGTGGAGCATGGTCAGAAGTGAATTGCTGCCTAGAGTGAAAGCCGTCTGTGGACGTCCGGCTCTTAAGGAGGGTCGAATGATACGATCCCACATGGGATCCACAAGCAATTGTGGATGGGTACTTAAGTAGGGGGTCAAATCTCCACCCTTGAGCTAGCTTTTGTGGTGGAGAATTAGGGCCTTTGGGCTTGAGTACCTATCAGTTAATTTAAGAGATGGTAATACAGTCGGGACCGAAAAAATTATTATTTTATAGGAATTATTAATTTATCGAGTATTAATTTAAGAAGGTTTTACTGTATTTCTTGAATTTTATTATAGCGAGTAAAACAGTGAATTTCGAGACCAGTAAGATAAGTTTCGAGCAGCTTCTTGTCAAGCCTGTTCATATAAGAAAGGATATTTAATTCCATGATCAGAAGAACAAGGACCAGAAAATATAAATCAAAATTTATTCAAGCGACAACTTTACTACATTATAACCAATAGCACTTGAGAGTTTATCGTGTACACATCGAAGATAACGACTGTTGGTTTAAAAAAAAAAAACTAATAGCAGTTGACCCTTTTGTTTTTGAGATGAAGGCGATACATTTAAATGCTATATATATGCACAGGAAAATAATGAGCTGATATTGAGTGGCCATCATATCATGCAGCTAGATTAATAATTAAATGTGATGAAAAAGTCAAATGACATACATTTTTAGCTTACCACGGATTTATGGCACATCCATTGTAGCAACTGCACGATATTGATTTTTCTTAATCTTTGTTATTAAAGACTTAATTATAACAGATCTTTTATTTTACTTTAGAAATAATTATTGATTTATTAGAGATATTAATCGGGTCAGTTTATTTAATTTTGGACTAGTTCTATCGCATAAGGTAACCTTTTTTATAATTAACAACTGATATCGGGCTATTCAATTTGGACCAATCAGGTTGCATTTTTTTTGGACAAATCTTTTTGAATTCTAACCCTAGCCCTATTGGTCTTTTGTGCTAGAAAATTTACAATTTTTTTGACATTTTTCTAGACGAGACGCGCTTATTTGACTTGTTCTCCAATCCTGGTGATAAGATTTCGTGGGTTGACTTGGTCAAGGCGATCAACGACTAAGCGAACACCCTTGGATCCATTCGGAGGTGAGCTTCTTATGCCTGAGGCATGCATTTTGGGTCTATATATTACTTACTGGGTGATACGTCTAATGTGTCGGGCTAAGTGGGCAAAATAAAGTAAGTTCATTAGGCTTTGTAGGTAAACAAATTTTGTCCACTATAATAGTACAAAAGCCACAACCTTCTATCAAAGCTACAAATTATACATAAACTTTAGATCTATGCAATATTATAAAATGATAATTGTGTGTTATATATAAAAGGTTCCAAAATACGTCCGATGAACAAAAGCTGACATAGCCGACAAATTTGTCCTACATGAACATAGCCTCCGACAATCAAAATAATATCATTTTGAAACAATATTTGTTGGTAAAAACTTACCTTTTAGATAGTTCAAATAGACACAACTTGTGAAAATAATTACTACAAGCTTGACGCAATTTTGAACATTAATTATTCTTTTTACATCAGCCGAATATACTCAAATTTTATTACCGTTGATATTTTTTTAAAATTAGTGTTCAAGATTGCATGTTCCATTACACTATTTTAATTGAAAAAAATTAACAAATAGTGTGCCTAATTACTATTTCCAAACACTATGTTTTTTTTTTTTACCAACAAATCTTGCTCCAAAAGAGCACGTAGAAATTTTCTATCGATCATATCAACTTCTATTCATGAGATAAATTGTGAAAATGTTAAATAAAAAATTAATTAAAAACTTGTCTATTTTTCAACTCAAATGTTTCCCAAAAATTCTCAATTAATTCCGGAAAGCAATAAAAAGATTTTGTTTCTCTTTTTAACAAAGTGAATTGGCTGGCGGGCATTTCTAAGGTTGAGGTGATGCCCTTTTTTTTTTTTCTGAGGAAATATGTTTGTTTTTTTTTTTTAAGGAAATATGCTTGTGGAGTTTGGAAAAGAAGGAATGGAATTCTCATACTGTGTGACTGTGTGAGAGTGAGACCACCGACACCCACCGAAAACCCCACACGCCTTCAGCACACCTTTATCCCTTCACTTTTATATTTTCCTTTATTAACTTACGCAGATTCGTTGAGTACACTTTTATTAGTATCAGAATTAAATCCTTATTTCTTTGTTATATATATTTACCAATAAAGCTAAAGATTATATTTGATTAAAATGACTTAAATGCACTAAAAGGCGTTAGGCGACAAACACACATCAAACTGGAGCCTAATGTCCGGGCCAAAGGTCACGTCTTCAAGTTCATCGTCACGCGGCTTTAAAATTTTTTGTAATGTTTGTTCAAAAAATAAAAATAAAAAACTGGAGCCTAATGCTTAAATTGAGGAACATGGAATTAATTAAGAAGAAGAAAACGGAAAAAAAAAACAAAAAATAAAACAAAAAACAAAAAACAAAAAACAAAAAAAAACTTGAGCCTAATGCTTAAATTGAATAGAAAGGACATGGAATTAATTAAGAAGAAATTAAAGTAAAGATACATGTGCTAAAATATGCACTTTCGCAAACATTTTTATTGATTCAATGTAAAATAAACTTTTTTTTTTTTTCCTCTTATCCTAATATCATTAATAATATGGTAAACCCTTATAATAGCCTATTTGCTAAAACAAACTCAAATACTAGCTACAAAAATAAAAATATCGACGAAATGAAGGCCGAGATTTCAAGTTTGGGGTCACATGACAGATTCGACACGCCCAAATCGCAAAACGACGAAAATATTACTAACAGACCTCTATACGTGGTTGTTCCTCATTCGTTCATAAAATATTATTTTAACCATCCCCATATGCATGAGGATCTCCAAGATACAATCGGCCCTGAACATGCATGCTTTGCATGAGCACCTAAAAAGACAAGTATGCCCTTCGTTCGCGTGCACAACAAACCTAAAAGGACGGATATACCCTCCAACGCGCAAATCTTAATTTACTTTTTTACCCTCAATGTAAAATAGCTATAAATAAGCGTCTATTGTACTTGCAAACTCATGCTATCAACAGGCCCGACCCTGAAGGTGGGCGGGCCGGGGCGACGGCCCAGGGCCCAAAAAATTTTATATGCCATAGCCCATTGTGTATATATACTTTTAAAAAAATATTAGAATGAGCCCAAATTAATGAGTCTGCCACCTACATCATTAATTGTGTCCACACTTACCAAACCGGCGCTGCTACTTTCTTCTTCGCTCCCTTCGTCTTCTTCAGCGGCGATTCATCTTCTCTAGCCGTTAATTTACATTATTTTCTCCAAAAATCTCAACAGCTCTTTCTTTTTACCATGATTATAATTATAAATAGGATAAACGGTAAACCACATCATTTATCCTATCTCAATCTTATTTTACATCTTCATTTCTTCTTGTTTATTATCAATCATCGGACTGTCTTCGCCAACAATAAAATCGAATTTACACCACTTGCAAATTGTCAAATTCAGATTTCACAGCCAATTTCTAATTTCAGGTTAGTAAATTTATATTTTTGTATTGAAATATTAAATTAAAATTATAAGCACAGTGCATTATTGTTTAATTTGCATAATTTGGAATTCTTGAATCTTGATTATCCTAATGCCTTGAATTGTTTTTTTTTTCTAATTTATGATACAGGTGCAAGTTTAACAAAAATTTGTTAATTAAAAGTGTATCCGGAGGCGGAGTACAGTGTACTGCAACACATCTCAATTCTCAATAATTTGTTTATCCAGGTGCTACTATTCATTTTTTTTTCCTTGAGTGTTTTACTTTGAATATCAAAACATGATGCCTAAAAAACAACAATCCGGAAGTGAGAAAAGGAAAAAAAGAAAAAGAATAGAAGAACTCACTAAATCACAAAAAGGTGATAATCATAAATTTTTTGTTACAAATACAAATTCTAGTGAAAAGGTTTAAAATTCAAATGTGAATAGTGTTTTTGTGCCTACTGAATGTGATGAAATTAGTAAGAATAGAAATAATTTAATGAGAATGTTGTGCCCACTGAAATTGAAGATATTAGTGAGAACACACATAACTTGAATGAGAGTGTTGATGTGCCTGCTGAAATTGACGAACATAGGGACAATGATGAACAATTTATTCCTCCATTTGATATTTATGATCCCGAGAAATTGGGATAACATTGATAATAAGGCACGGGATATTTTAGTTGAAAAGGGTCCTATAAGAGAAATGGATCTTGTATTTCCTTATGATAATATTTCTAGGCATTTTTCTTATAGTCATTATACTAGAAAATTAAGTAATGGTGAGGTAAAAGATCGAAAGTGGTTAGTATATAGTGAACATGTGGATAAAGTGTATTGCTTTTGTTATAAATTATTTAAAAATAAAACTAACACAGGTTCTTTAGCTAATGATGGATGTAGAGATTGGAAATATCTTAGTGAACGACTTCAAGTACATGAAAATTCTATAGAAAATATTACAAATATGAATACTTGGAATGAATTGAGAATGAGATTAAGTAATAATGAAACAATTGACAAAGACTTACAACGAGAAATATCTAAAGAAAAAGATCGTTGGAGACAAGTTTTAACTAGAATAATAGCAATTATTAAATATCTTTCTAAACATTGTTTGGCTTTTCGTGGATCAAATGAGAAACTTTATCAAGATAATAATGGTAACTTTTTGGGATTGATTGAAATGACCGGTGAATTCGATGTTGTAATGCAAGATCATATTAGGCGTGTACAAAAATAATGAAATTCATTATCATTATCTTGGTCATAAAATTCAAAATGATTTAATATCTCTTTTGGCTGACAAAGTTAGAAATACTATCATTAAGAAAATTAAGGAAGCAAAATATTTTTTAGTAATTCTTAATTGTACACCAGATTTAAGTCATCAAGAGCAAATGACTTTGATAATACGTTGTTGATGGTCCCAAGACGGATACCTTGGTGTAGAGGGGGGGGTGAATACACCAAGGTTTAAAAACTTTTCCAATTAAAACTCTTTTGAGTGAAATTTATTGTGTTCGATCAGTGGAAGACGGCTTGATCGACACGGTGTTGTGTGCGGAATGTGGTGGGATTTTGGAAAGTCCGTCCGTTGCTTCAAATATATTGCAAAGCTTAGTTTCTCTTTTCAGTTAATCAGTTTATGCAGCTTGAAATAATGCTTATGAAGGGTTAGCTGGATGCATAAATAAACATGAAAGAACAAAGCAACTTAACGTGGTTCGGAGAAACTATTCCTATGTCCACGACCAGAAACCTCTGGTAATCCACTAAGGATACCACTGACTTTTCGCGCAGTCAGCAAGCGTTGCAGCTTAGTTCCTCAAGCTGGATACAAGTTTACGCGTACTGTATCGAAACGTGACCAGACTGTTTACGGGCACGGTGAAGCCTAACCTGTAGTTTACGGGTACTACAGAACCAACACTCGAATTACGCGCTTCGAGCAGGCGTACCTTTACCTAACCTTTTCTGGGTTTGGGTTTGGGGGGTTTTCCAACTATGAACGAGTTCTTACAATGAAGAACTTTGAGTATGATGAACTCGTTCAAACTAGGCTTAAGATGGGAAGGATTATATGCCTAGATACTAGTGGGAGAGAGCTTCAGCAGTCTGAGAATGAATACTAACTCATAAGTATGAAGGCTGCTGGATCTTTGAAGCTTTTCTGAGAGATCTCTTGATCTTTGGTTAGACTTCCTTCAATGAAGTATGTTGATCTCTCTTGAATATATTCTCTCGTCACTCCTCTCATTCTGATGATGAAAAAGACTTCTATTTATAGGGAGAGATTAGAACTAGCCGTTGGAAAGAGCCGTTCTGAATCTTTACCTAACTTCTGACAGGATTGACTTGTCTTCTTCCTTGATTTCCTCGTAAAGCAATCCTAGGTTTGACTTCTAGGTGCTGAGGTGTCGAGTTCCTGATGGTCCAGATCAGATCTGACTTTATCTAAAGTTCACTTCGACTCTGCTGTGTTGGTGACTCTGAGCTGTCTTGAACTCTGCTGGATCATTGACGCTGAGCTGAGTCGTTACACGAGCTGGGTCTTTCCTACAGCTGTGTCTGGAAGAACTTTATCGTCTTGGATCTGGATAACGTTACTTCTCACTCGACTTTGCTTACCCTGCTGTGTACTCAGCTGGGTCTTCTGCTGTCTTCAGCGACCACCTGTAAACATAGAAAATCTATAAGCTCAAACAGGTGAGCTGGAAAACACTTGGGCTTGTGCAAACATCTACTCGGTTGGGATCAGCTGGGTTTTGGTATCACTTCAAAACTCTATTAATTTTCCCAACAATTTCCCCCTTTTTGATGATGCCAAAACCCCAAGTTGGAAAAACAAAAATTGCTTCCCCCTTAACAGGAAACGGGGATTCAACGAATTAAACATTCACAGCAGGTAAACATATTCAGAGCCTGGACAAAGAGAGATTGTCTTCAGATTGATTTTGATAAAATGAACTTTTCATTAATAGGAAGAATTTGTACAAATATCTAAATACAAAAGTTCAAAAAGAAAATTCCCAGTTGGCTGGGTCTTCAGCTTTGCTGCTTCCTTTGTTCATCAATTTGATGGTCAGTCTTTAGACCATATCTATTGAAGATGAACTCTTCCAGCTCCTTCCATTCAGCTTGATTCTTCGACTTTGAAATTCCTCTTTCCCCAGCCCAGTGATTAATTTCTTTGATGATTTGGGCCTTGTCAGGAAGGTTTGTTTCAACTAGAAATGGAGGCTTTAGCTGTTTGACTTTTGGAGCCTTCAGCTGGATGTTGTTGCTCTTGGCATAGAGAGCGATTGACCTTGCCATCATTGGATCTGTCTCATGAAGCTCGAGGAAATAGTCCTGGAAAGCAGCTTCTGGATCCATGCCTTTGAACTGATTCAAGTAGTAGAATTCTTTGATGAATTCTGATTTGCATCTTTCCGGTTTTCATTGATATCGTACGGGTTCTTCTTATCACTCGAGGCCGCTTGGATTTGTTTCTTCTTTGCTTGTACGTAGCTAGCCTTTTCTTCTTCTCGCTTTTTCTCGGCTTGAGAGCTTCAGCCTTTCTTCTTAACAATCTTATCCGGCTCTTTGCATTTCTTTTCTTTGCTCGTTGTGGAAGTTACGCGGCCGGTGATAGTCTTTGTATTCTTCGGGCTTGTGTCCACATGCTTTGGCAAGAGCAACCATTTTCTCTCTCCATGTCTCTTTGACAGCTTTGGCTGGAAGCGATTGGCTACGTCTCTTCTTCATCCAAATTCTTTTGCAAAATCGTCGATTTCCTCTCGTATTTGCTGCACAGTTCCCCCTTAGCCGCAGCCTTCCTCTCACTTGTTTTTCCGGCTTCATTCGATCTTCCCCTTTTTGGCATTATCAATAAGGGAGGTAGAGAGGTTAGCAACCGTTGCGCCGAGCTTGGAGAGAATACCTTCAACATCGGCGATCTTGGTGAGTTGTCGGTGACGAGATTCACGGGCATTCTTCTTCAGCTTACGAACCGAGCATCCAGATCTTTATATAAGTTGAAGAGTTGGCGGATGTCAGAGCTGTTGGAGAGAGTGGTCTTTTTGAGAGCTTCCAGCTGGCTTGAAATATTTGCAATGTCGTCAACCAGTGGAGCTTGACGGTTTGAGATGATCTCAGGGACTCTCTTCTCTAGAAGAATTGACTGATCAATTTGTTGAGAAACAAGAGATTGTTTGAGATCTCTGCTGGTGCTTTCCTGTAGATTGAGAGCAAATCTGTGAACGTCGTCAATGGACAGTCCATTGCTCTGGACTTGCGACTCTATAGCTGTGATGCGCAGAAGGGTATCCACATTTGATTTGAGTCTATCCTGAAAAAGGATTTCCTCGACTTGTTTGGCAATCTCGTCCTTCATTGCATCAGAGAGCTCAACTTGATCCGTCTGGGTTCCGGATTCGGCTTGGTAGGTTTCTTGCCTCGATCTCGACCGGTGAGCGAGTGTCATCGGCAATTGGACTACGTGGGCGAACTTCGGTTCAGTTGATGCAACAGCTGGTTCTTCAATGATCATTACCTCAGCTGTTTCATTAGGTACAGCTTCCTTGGTACTCTCAGCTGAGACTTCTTTAGAATTGTCAGCTCCAGAATGTGTCTCCCATCCCGCTGCTATAAGAAGCTTGTTGGCAGATTCCCAGACTTCAGCTGGATGCGGCTTGGGATACTGCTGAGACACTTCAATTATTCCTCTGATGAGATCATCTTGATGCAAATATGCATCTTCCAGGCTTCCCAAGCCAAAAGTGTGCTGGAGGTGTGCTTCATCGGTCTTCAATTTCTCAAAGGAGAAAGTCTCTATCAGCTGCTCATTCTGGTACCAAGTTGCCATCTTGGTAGCCAGATAGAACTTGAGGTCTCCAACTTTGACGAGGGCAATGGGCAGGTGCGCCAGAATTGGATGCTGAGTTAGAACCCTCTTGATCCCTGCAATGCGCAAGTCCTCGTACATGGCTTCCATAAAGGCTGAGCCAGTAGAGTTGAGAGAATGAGAGGTAGTAGAATCACACTCTTCTGATTCTGAGGTGTTTTGAGGAGCAGGTTCAAAAGGGTTCACAATTAGCTGTGAAGAAGTATCAGCCAACTGTGTGGGAGTTTGAGCTTTGGGTGATGGCTGTTTTGGGGGAGAGCTGGGATTCGTGGAAGAGGGTTCAGCATGGGTGTCAGCTGGCTGTGAAGGAGCTTCAGCCAGTTGAATATCTTCCTACTCTCTTGCAGGAGATGGCTCTTTGGATGGAGAGCTGGGTAGAGGGGAAGGCTGTTTCGGCGGAGAGCTGAGAGGAGGTGAGGGCTGGGGTGAGCTTCTTGGATTATCCAGCTCGTCCTCTGAGCTGGATGACAATCCATCATTCAATCCCATCTCGGCCAGGATGTTTGATCCGTATTGATCGAAGGCCGACACCGGCCGTGGGAGAGAATCACCATAGCTTGACTTGGAATGACATTGTTTTCTTTTTCTTCTCAAATTGGACCTCCATTGGTTTAGTGGTCACTCGCCTTCCTCTTTCTTTGTTTCTTCTCAGCTGGAACTTCTGCCTCTGTTCCTTCCAGCTGCTTCTTGCCTTTACTCACAGCAGGCTGCTTCTTCAGAAGATCATTGATTTGATTTATTCTTTGGAAAAGAATCTTCGTTTACGGAAACGATTCGGAATCGGCCCACTTTCTTGTGTGCCCTTTCACTTGCTTACTCTATTAAGAAAGAAATTTTGGAGCGGAGAGATACGGTGGCTCGAAGGGCGAAAACGTCGTCCTGGTGGAGTTGAACTTTATCTTCTCTGACTCCTTGACCAGTCGGTTGAGTAGGAAATCAAACCAGTTGACGTTTGCGCCTTTGATCATGGCAATCATCGGCTTGAGCTTTGGAATGCTGATCTCTCCTTGAGATCCAGCTATCCCTAAGATGCATTTTTGTGTAATATCCAGCAGCCGCCTGTACTTTGGCTTGAGCAGGAGCTTTGACATGCTTGCTCTGTACGGCTCTGGGGAGATAAGCATCTCTCTACTGAGGAATTCATCCACTTCTTCACGGCTGTAATCATCTGGAATGAATTCACCTATGCTGGGCAGATTAAACACCTTTCGCAGCATTCTGTTGAGCTTGATGGTGACGGTTGCTGAATCAAACTTTCCGTCTGCGCCTTCGACGTCCATGTCGAATGAAGATGAGTAGAGGCCGTCTTCATCAATGATGTTGAGGTAGAAAAGGGCGGCATCTCTCTTCAGCATGAGCTTGGGCATGGAGGTTGCCCACAGCAAGAGACCGGAGTTATCAACAAGGTCTACCATCTCTTTTAGTTCAGAAACATGGAGATTGGAGGTGGACAGAATACTCTCAAATGACAGCTTTGTCATTAGGGCTTCAAACTGATTCATCCGCCGGTTGATTTCTTGGGAGCCATTTCTGCAATCTGTTGATTTTAGATCTTGCGAAGAACTTGCAGACAATAGATGGAGGTTCTGGAGATTTGAAATTTGCAGAGATAAAGATGAAGGATGAAAGAATCTGCGTATCTTTTCCATATATATCAACTGCCATAACGGATCAACGGTTAAGATTGAAACAGTTGATATTCTGATCAACGGCTGGGAGAGATTCACTCATCACGTTTTTCTGACGTGCTTTCGGCGAGTGTATTACAACCGCGCGTGAGGTATTTCAAACGTTTGACGTTCTGCCTCGATCCTGCCGTGCTACAGTACTATGCAGACTTTATAATTAATGCGATGGGAAAGGAAACTTATCAAACAATTTAACTAAGGAATGTCTGTCCGCTTAACATATGAATTCAAAATAAATGGACTTTATATAGCATATTCCTCAGAGCATTTATTGCATGAGACACAAACCGGTCAGCTTGGACACAGTATCCAGCTGATATCACAGCGGTCTTCTCCTTTGCTTGATTGACAGTTCTCCTCAGCTGAGTATTTGAAGATTTTGCTTGAATTTTAGTCAGCTGAGTTCCCTTTAGCTCTTCGACTGATGTCCAGCTGAGCTTGAATCTCCTTCATCTGGGTAATTCTTCTGAACTTAGCTTTGAGATCCAGCTGAGTTTGTTCCCCCTCAGCTGGATGATTTTTCTTCATCCGGATTGAGCGGTCCAAGTGATCCACACATCATCTTGATTTAGATTTCAGCATGTTGTGCTTTTGTGTGACTTTTCCCAACAATGGATTCTTTCAGATGTTGAGATATCTCTTGGACGCTTTCATGTCGTCAGCTGGGTTAGAGGATCATCTTGATTTTCATCTTTGGATCGAGTTTTCCTTCGATTTGGTGATTCAGTGAGCTTATTTTGGAGAGTGCATCCTGCTGGGTATTCTATTTGAATTTGCACTCATTTCAGCTGCGTAGAGTTCCCCTTTGATTTGATAGTAGGTGGCTATTTCTTCGAGTGCATCCTACATTCGGTTCATTTCTTTGTTGAGATCTCGGTTTGTATAGCAAGTAGACAAATTTGTCCCAAATTCGAGTGATTCAAATCTTCTCTAATCATCTCTTGAGATCAATGTACTCAATTTGTATGGTATTGTTGAATCTTCGATTTTGTATCCATTTGTCTTTGTTCCTTGTTGGTCAGGTCAATGGTAGGTTTCTATTACGTAAGATGTTTCGGACATCTTAATCGAGCAATCATCCTCATCCGAGTCGGAGAAGGAGATTTGATCATCATCCATTTCGCTCGATTCGATCCTTTTATCTTCTCTCGGGAGGATGACTCGAGTTTGGGTTGCTCTTTGGGTAGAGTTGCTTGTCGTGATGAACCTTCACGATATTCTTGTACTTTTCCTTGCTTTGTTCCAGCTGATTAATGCTTCGTACAAGCATGGCAACTTCATCGTTCAAATCTTCTTTGCTCATAAATCTGAGCTCTTTGTTGGTCCTTCCAAGCTGAGCTGATTGAGCTTCTTTTCTCGTCTTGATCTTCAGCTCTGCTTCATTCATTTGGCTGGATGAATCTCTGCTTGTGATCCCCAGATCAAATTCATTGGCCTTCAAGATGGAAAACAATTTTTCCGTCTCCATGCTGCCAAGATCAGTTCTGCTTTGGTGAACCACTTTGTGTGTACACCATTCTGAGGAGAGAGCTGAAAGAACTTTCAAGTTCTTGTCTCGAACTGTATATTTTCCAGTTCGGATCGTCTCGATCTCGATGACGAGGTTGAAGAATCTGAGCTCCATTTGATCAATGGACTCGTAGGGGTGTTGCTTGAAATTGTCGAACTTCTGGCATGCAACTGAGAATTTGTTCTCTTGAATTTCCTCTGAGCCTTCACACAGCTTGGCTAGAGTGTCCCACATCCCCTTAGCTGTCTCGCAGTTGATGATCTTGCTGAGATAAGCGTTCGTCACCGTTGAGGAGATGACGTTGCGAGCGTAGCTGTCCAATCCAGCTTGTCTTCTTTCTTCTGGAGAGTACTCCCTTTTGGGCTTCACAACTTGCCGGAGTACTGGTTCAGCTCCAGGTAAGGTTTCTGCTTGTCTTTCTGATTTCATGATGATGAAGGGTCCGTCAGTGATAACATCCCACATCATGTCGTGATGCGCACTCAGAAAGCTTTTGAGTCGGAACTTCCAGATCTGATAATCATCGACAGAGAATGTCGGAAGATTCCTGCACAAGGAAGATTCCATGACAGTATGCAATATAATGACTTTTAAAAAGATTTTGAAACTTTGAAGGATCTGTTCAGGTGACCACTATCAGCAAAGAAGCTGACTTGACAGATGCAGTGATCTTTTGAACCACTGCTCTGATACCAATTGATGGTCCCAAGACGGATACCTTGGTGTAGAGGGGGGGTGAATACACCAAGGTTTAAAAACTTTTCCAATTAAAACTCTTTTGAGTGAGCTGGCTGTGTTCGATCCAGCTGGAAGGCAGCTTGATCGACACAGCTGGCTGTGTGCGGAATGTGGTTGGGTTTTTGGAAAGTCCGTCTGTTGCTTCAAATATATTGCAAAGCTTAGTTTCTCTTTTCAGTTAATCAGTTTATGCAGCTTGAAATAATGCTTATGAAGGGTTAGCTGGATGCATAAATAAACATGAAAGAACAAAGCAACTTAACGTGGTTCGGAGAAACTACTCCTACGTCCACGACCGAAACCTCACAGTAATCCACTAAGGATACCACCGACTTTTCGCGCGATCGGCAAGCGTTGCAGCTTAGGTCCTCAAGCTGGATACAAGTTTACGCGTACTGTATCGAAACGTGACCAGATCGTTTACGGGCACAAGTTCGAAGCCTAACACCTTTGTAGGAAGTTTACGGGTACTCTGAGAACCAACACTCGAATTACGCGCTTCGAGCAGGCGTACCTTTACCTAACCTTTTCTGGGTTTGGGTTTGGGGGTTTTCCAACTATGAACGAGTTCTTACAATGAAGAACTTTGAGTATGATGAACTCGTTCAAACTAGGCTTAAGATGGGAAGGATTATATGCCTAGATACTAGTGGGAGAGAGCTTCAGCAGTCTGAGAATGAATACTAACTCATAAGTATGAAGGCTGCTGGATCTTTGAAAGCTTTTACGAGAGATCTCTTGATCTTTGGTTAGACTTCCTTCAATGAAGTATGTTGATCTCTCTTGAATATATTCTCTCGTCACTCCTCTCATTCTGATGATGAAGAAGACTTCTATTTATAGGGAGAGATTAGAACTAGCCGTTGGAAAGAGCCGTTCTGAATCTTTACCTAACTTCTGACAGGATTCACTTGTCTTCTTCCTTGATTTCCTCGTAAAGCAATCCTAGGTTTGACTTCTAGGTGCTGAGGTGTCGAGTTCCTGATGGTCCAGATCAGATCTGACTTTATCTAAAGTTCACTTCGACTCTGCTGTGTTGGTGACTCTGAGCTGTCTTGAACTCTGCTGGATCATTGACGCTGAGCTGAGTCGTTACACGAGCTGGGTCTTTCCTACAGCTGTGTCTGGAAGAACTTTATCGTCTTGGATCTGGATAACGTTACTTCTCACTCGACTTTGCTTACCTGCTTGTGTACTCGAGTGGGTCTTCTGCTGTCTTCAGCGACCACCTGTAAACATAGAAAATCTATAAGCTCAAACAGGTGAGCTGGAAAACACTTGGGCTTGTGCAAACATCTACTCGGTTGGGGTCAGCTGGGTTTTGGTATCACTTCAAAACTCTATTAATTTTCCCAACAATGTGTTGATATGTCATATAGCCAAGTGAAAATAGAAGAATATTTTTCAGAATTTATAAAAGTGGATGATACGTCTGGTTTGGGACTTTTTAATGAATTACAAACTATGCTAAAATCACTTGATCTTAATATTGAAGATATTAGAGGTCAAGGTTATGATAATAGTTCAAATATGAAAGGAAAACATCAAGGAGTTCAAAAGAGATTGCTTGAAATTAACCCGAGAGCGTTATACATGCCATGTGCTTGTCATAGTCT
The DNA here is from genome assembly GCA_031470985.1 of Agastache rugosa. Classification (NCBI taxonomy): domain Eukaryota; kingdom Viridiplantae; phylum Streptophyta; class Magnoliopsida; order Lamiales; family Lamiaceae; genus Agastache; species Agastache rugosa. The sequence continues at coordinate 13,513,254 of CM062604.1, forward strand.
TAATCTAACCCTTAGTGATATGGCACATTCTTGTGTTAAAGCTGTTTCTTTTTTTGGAGTAGTACAACGCATTTATACATTATTTTCAAGTTCTACTAAAAGGTGGAAAATTTTACTTGATAATATCAAAGGATTGACTGTCAAATCTTTATCGAATACACGTTGGGAAAGTCGTATTAAAAGTGTTGAAGCAATTAGATTTCAGTCTGTTGAATTGAGAGATGCTTTATTAAAATTATGTGATGTATGTGATGATGCAAAGTCAAAAGGTGAAGCTGAAAGTTTAGATACGTCAATAGAAAATTTTGAATTTTTACTTGGTATGATCATTTGGTATGAAATTTTATTTGGTGAAGGTGAGTAAGAAGTTGCAATCAAAATCTATGTGCATTGACTCTGTCCTAAAACAATTAGAAGGTTTGATTTCATATTTTGAAAAGTATAGGAATGATGGTTTTGATTCAAGTTTGAGTATTGCCAAAAGTATTGCATGCAATATGAATGTAGAGCCAATATTTCCAACAAAACGTCGTATTACTAGAAAAAAACAATTTGATGAGGGAGTAAATGTTGAAGTTTCGTTATCACCGGAAGAGTCATTTAGAATTGAGTATTTTGTAGTTATTGTGGACATGGCAATTGCTTCTTTAAAATGTAGATTTGAACAACTGAAATCTTTTGAACACATATTTGGTTTTTTGTTTGATTCTGAAGTTCTAAAATCACTTGATAATGATGACTTAAGAAAATATTGTGTTAATCTGAAATCTACTCTTACACATGATAACTTATCTGATGTCGACTTAGATGATTTATTTACAGAATTAAAAATATTACAAATGACTTTGCCAAATGAGATAATGTCAGCTATTGAAATTCTTGAATTTGTGAAAGGTGCAGATTGTTAACCAAATGTTGCGATTGCTTATAGAATCATGTTGACTATGCCGATCACTGTAGCATCGGCTGAGAGGAGTTTTTCAAAGTTAAAATTGTTGAAAACATATTTGAGATCGTCCATGTCGCAAGAGCGATTGAATGGTTTGGCAATTTTATGTATTGAAAAAAATGTCTTAGATAGTATTGATACGAATGATATTATTGATGATTTTGCTAGTAAAAAAGCTAGAAGAAGTCATTTTTTATGATTAATAATTTTTTTTATATGTGTTGTATTTTTATGTTGGTAGCTTGAAGGCTCATTTTTATTGTTTTGCCCCGGGCCTCATTTTTATCAGGACCGGCCCTGGCTATCAATGAAATATCACTAAATTATGCAAATATTCAAATATAACAGTTATTCTTTCAAAATTTTCTAAGTTTTCTTCGAGTTCTTTAGCTATTTTTTCGTATCAAATTACTGGATCTAGCTCGACCTTGCTGGAATAAGAAAAGATTGCAATAAAGCTTCAAGATCATTGCTTTTTTCTTTATTCATCTTCATCATTCCAATGGAAAATTCACGCTTAAACCAGGTTATTTCCTATTTTTACAAATTCATATGTTGAGATTAAAACCCAAATGAATAGTTACCAAACTACCCTCCCACAACTAGCCACAAGCTCTCTTTTCTCTCTCTCTCTCTCTCTCTCTCTCTCTCTATTCGATCAATTCAGTTCAAACCGAACCGAACCAAACCGCCAAAACCAAAAATCCAGATATCCTTAAAAGGGATTGAACCGAACCAACTTTAGGCTCCGAACCTAGCCGAAACCGATGGCGGGTTCCATTTCGGTCAAAACCGACCTAAAAATGGGTAGTGGCAACTAGCAAATGCCCTGTTTTTCAGCAATCAAACTCTCTAACATAGTATATAACATGTTTCAATCAATAAAAAAAATATGATAATCTACCAGAAGCATAATCAAGTTGATCACAAATTCCTAAATAAGAAAGTTAAATTATCCATAGACTCTACAAAAACACAAATTATCCATAGACTCCACAAAAATCATATAAATTTAAAATCTCCTATCCCATAGAAAACAAATCCATCCTCCCAAATTTGTAATCTCCATAAAATCAGCTTGATTGTTCTTTTCTTGATTCACCTCAATCGTCATTGAAGGTAAAACTCTTCAAATCTACAAAACGCAGCAAAAGTTTATAAAACATACCCTCTTACATAGAATTAATCTCCCATATTCCCATCACTCTTCATTATAGATGTAATATGACTAAGAATTAAACAAATCAATTGAAATACTAAACTGAAATTATGAATTTTCCCTAAAGTCTCACCAATTAACTCTAAACAGTGAATAAACCCCAATTAAAAAATAACAATCAACCTAAATTTGTTATGTCCAATAATTTGCAGGCATTCAAAGAGGAAAGACGAACAAGATGATTTTGAATATCATTTAGCAATATGTTTGTTGGAGCATTTAGAAAGCTAGAAATGATGCTATTTTTAAAGGGATTACTTTTAAACCGAATGTAGAAAGCATTGTAGAATGAGTTATATTTATATCATGGAAGTGGATTCGATCTTTTTTTCTTTTCTTTTTTTGTTTATTCTCTGCATGATTGGTGTTCTAGTTTGTTTGCATGCGTTATGTCTATTCTTAAATATGACGAGCATTGTATAACGAGGATGATTTGTAAGGGATTCAAGTACTCCTTGTAATCGTTTTAATATTTTAATCGTTATTTCTCTTTTGACTTTTCAAAAGAATAAAATAAGAGAAGCATTGATGTCGAGGTTGTTGAATATTGAGTATAACGGGATAATGATATAAGCTTGGAATATAATAAAACTAAACAATAACTTGAAACTATTAGATTACAAAATAAGATAAACGGAAATAACGAATAATAAACTTGATTCGTCGAGTCGAGAAGGCCTCTATCCACAAGACGAGATACGCCCCCGCTAGTGCTAAAGGTCCGGCGTATCGTCTTTCAAAGATAAAACGACGACGTCTCTTTCCTAATCAGCACCGAAATAGAAAGTGCTCCCACGAACAAAACAAAACTTCAGAACCGAGCTATAGAACTCTAGAATACAAGTATATGAGATGCTTTGATGCTATGAGAGATGAGAGCAAGTTGTGTTGTGAAAGAACCATCACAAGAGGCTCGTATATATAGCACTCAAGGAGGAGACTTTAAGGTTGCAACAAATCTCGGCAACTGGCGGCCAAGAAAATTCCAAGATATGGAACGTGCGTATGCTCCAAGGCAAATATAACAATTAAATGTTTGTTTAATTAATTGATGTGTATTGGTTAATTGGGCCAACAATTGAAAATAAAAAATTTGGCCGTCAATTTTCAATTCCAATTAATTAATTATTAACTAATGTTTAGTTTGTTTTGTGTTAAGCAGATGGGCCGTGTCCATTTCTTGCAAATTGGTCCACGAGATCAAAATCCAAATCAACATCAAGGCCCATGATACGAGCTCGAGCTCGTTCCTTCAATGTGAATAATCACATTATCGAATTTGCCTACAACAAATTCATCTCCAACACACAACTTCAAATATATCATTTCTCACTAACCAAATTAATGGTTTTGAGAACATGAATATATTCTGATTATTTACTCGACATGTAAAATAATCATCCATTATTTAATTTCTCAACAAATTAAATAATTAACCACCACAAATAATGATTCAAAACCATTATATCCAACAATCCCCCACATGAGTGGAAATGCCGTATGCATGTATGCAGACACTAGCTCAATTCTCACGATACAATATTGCATTTGGAAAGGTAACTTGTGGTTTTGAACCTTCCATAGTTAACACTATCGGATATACTGGCGGACTAGTGGACGCGATGCCTTGAACTATTCCTCCATGGTGTATACCAAGTCAATAGTATTAGCACAATACCATATCAATTCCATTTGTTCTCATGTTCGTGTCCGTTTCGGCCATGGACAACATCTTTGAATTTTCATAAGTGACTCACTCATTTGAAGTGGCCTCACTTCTCACTTATATAGGTAATTCTTCTCAAGTATCCTGCCATACTCTACCTCCCCGAGATATTCAAGAATCATTAAAAGTCATAGAGACTTAACCTCCACCACAAAAGCAAGTAACTACACTCTTTTGCTCTCTAGGGCAATGGAAAAAGACAAAAAGTCTTGAGAGTGTTTCAACTCGGATTTTTGTAGCTTAGTTGTCCCATTGAACCATGTTCTTGGGATCTCCAGTCATCATGGTTGGGTTACCACTACAATCATCCTTATCATGTGGATTTCAATCCCATTCCCTTTACCAACTTATTCATTTGATCACGATTCAAACCTTTGGTTAACGGATCTGCCAAGTTATCTATTAACCTTACATAGTCAACTGAGATAGCACCACTTGTGATCAACTGTCTCACACTATTATGTCGTCGACGGATATGTCGAGACTTACCATTGTAAAAACCGTTGTGTGCTCTACCTATAGCAGCTTGGCTATCACAGTGTATTGTAACTGCGGTCACCGGTTTCCTCCAACATGGAATATCTTTTAAGAAATTACGAAGCCACTCTGTTTCTTCCCCTGCTTTATTCAAAGCAATAAACTCGGATTCCATGGTGGATCGAGCAATATATGTTTGTTTCATCGATTTCCACGAAACAACACCACTCACACACAGAAAACATATCCGCTCGTTGAAAACGAGTCTTTTGAATCAGAGATCCAATTAGCATCACAGTACCCTTCCAGTACTTGGGGATATCGCTTGTAGTGCAGGCCATAGTTAAGAGTATACTTCAAGTATCTCAAAACTCGAGTCAAAGCAGTCCAATGTTCCTTGCTTGGATTGCTTGTGTAACGTCTCAACTTGTTCACCGAACATGCTAAATCCGGCCTAGTACAGTTTGTTAAGTACATCAAGCTGCCTATAACTTTAGCATACTTCTCTTGAGCAACAGGCTCACCCATATTCTTGCTCAAATGAACACTAGGATCTAATGGAGTCTTTACAGGTACGCTCTCAAGAGCATTAAACTTCTTGAGAATCTTTTCAATATAATGAGATTGTGTTAAAACAATCCCCTCAGATGTTCTTAGAATTCTTATTCAAAGAATCACATCCGCTAGCCCCAAATCCACCATGTCGAAATTTCGTTTCAACATGTGTTTCGTATCAACAATAACTTGATTATTACTTCCCATAATCAACATGTCGTCTACATAAAGGCACACAATAACAAAATGGTCAGATGTTCCTTTAATGTACACACATTTATCACACTCATTGATCTTGAAACCATTTGACAACATTACTTCGTCAAATTTCAAGTGCCACTGCAAAGGCGTTTGTTTCAACCCATACAACGACCGTTTTAGTTTGCATATCTTCTTCTCTTGACCAGGTACTACAAACCCTGCGGGTTGTTCCATATAGATCTCCTCATCCAATTCACCATTCAAGAATGCAGTCTTTACATCCATTTGATGAATATCCGAATAGATGTAATTCTTGTCACGGGTGAATATGTGTCGAAGAAATCATAACCTTCATTTTGTTTAAAGCCTTTGACAACAAGTCTGGCTTTATACTTATCAATAGTGCCGTCAGGTTTATACTTTCTTTTAAGGATTCATTTTCATCCTAAGGCCTTGCAACCTTCTGGAAGATCGGTTAACTCCCATGTATAGTTCTTCATAAGAGAATCTAATTCACTAATGATAGCCTCTTTCCAGAGTTTAGCATCTGGACCAGATAATGCTTCTTCAATTGATATTGGTTCTCCATCCAATAACAAAGTGATGAATTCAGGACCAAAGGTCTTAACAGTTCTGACCCTCTTACTACGTCTAGGCTCAACTTCACTAGGAAGAGAACTAGTAGCATCAGCAATGGTTCTTTTCTCAGAACTCGTTTTAGGTTTCTCAACATCTTTCTCCTTTAAAAGATATACGTTCTCAAAGAAAATCGCATTTCTAGATTCAATCGTTGTACCAACCATCACGTCAGGTACATCAGAACGATGAACTAAAAATCGATAAGCACTGTTGTTGAGTGCATAGCCAATAAAGATACAATCAACTGTTTTAGGGCCAATTGTAACTTGTTTCGGCAGAGGCACTTCAACCTTAGCCAAACACCCCCACACTTTGAGGTATTTGTACGACGGCTTTCGTCCTTTCCACAACTCGTATGGAGTTACATCTTTATTCTTAAGGGGAATCTTATTCAGGATATATTTGGCTGTCAAAATAGCTTTCCCCCACATGTTCTGGGGTAATCCTGAACTGATGAGCAAAGCATTCATCGTTTATTTCAAAGTCCGATTCTTACGCTCGGCAACTCCATTCGATTGAGGTGAATAAGGTGTCGTCGTTTGGTAAATTATACCACTTGCGTTGTATAATTCCTCAAACAGAGCTACATATTCGCCTCCACGGTCATTACGAACAATCTTGATCTTTCGACCAACTTGATTCTCAGCTTCGGCCTTGAAGTTCTTAAAAGCTTCAATCGTCTCGTCTTTACTCCTTAAGAGATAGACAGAACAATAACGTGTGCAATCATCAATAAAAGTAATGAAATACTTTTTCCCACCTCTAGTTTGCACAAACTTTAAATCACACACATCGGTGTGAATTAAGCCTAGAGGTTCAGTGCTCCTTTCTACCGAGTAAAACGGTAACTTGGCCATTTTAGCTTCAACACAAATTTCACATTTGTCTTGTGAATTGAATTCACTTATACTTAGCAAATTTAAATTTACTAATCTTTTTATCGCATTTAGATTAACATGTCCCAATCCACAATGCCATAAATCAGAACACTCAAGCAAGTAAGCAGAAGAAGATTCATTCTCATTATTGATAACTGGAACACGGCGCACAACCATTACATTGAGCTTAAAAAGTCCATTAAAGAGGTAGCCCTTTGCAAGAAACTTTCCAAACTTGCTTAAAACAAACTTGTCATTCTCAAATACAAGCTTTAAAACCTTTACTAATAAATAAATAACCATAAATCAAATTTTTGCGAATGTCTGGGACATACAGCACATCCTTAAGCTTCAACTCTTGACCCGAAGTCATCTTGATCACAACATCACCCACGCCGACAACTGTAGAAGTATCAATGTGGACCTTCTTTCCTTCTCTCACTTCCTTGTAGGTTGAAAACTGGCTTCGTTCCGAGCAAACATGGACGGAGCGCCGGTATCAATAAACCAAGCCTTTGGGCTATCAACGTGATTCACCTCGGAAATCACAGCAGTCAGATCATCTTGATCCCATTTGTCAAAGTTCTTCTCGACATTGTAAGCACTTGGTTTGTTCTTTTTCTTTTTAGGCTTGCGGCAGTCCTTTGCCATGTGGCCTGGTTTGTTGCAATTATAGCAATTGCCTTAAAACCTCTTGTCGTGCACCTTCCATTTGCCTTTGTCATTAGCATTGGGACGAGCTCGCTTCTTGGAGTTAGAAGATTCACCTCGCTCCATCAAATTGGCCTTAGCGTCGACCATGATCCTAGACTTGGGATCTTGCTTCTTGTTGTCTTCTTCAATTTGGAGACGGATCACCAAATCTTCGAGAGTGATCTCTTTTTGCTTGTGCTTGAGATAGCTCTTGAAGTCCTTCCAACAAGAAGGAAGCTTCTCGATCACCGCTGCGACAGTAAAAGTAACGGGCAAAGTCATACCCTCGGCATCCATATCGTGCAATATGAGTTGCAGCTCTTGCACTTGATCAACCACCGAGCGGGTATCCACCATTTTGTAGTCCAAAAACTTGGCCACGACAAACTTCTTAGTTCCGGCGTCATCAGCACGGTACTTCTTGTCAAGTGCATCCCACAGCTCTTTTGCCTTCTTGATGTTTGAATAAACGGAATAGAGGTTTTCCCCCCAAACCGTTCAACACATACCCCTTGCACAAGAAGTCGCCTTGACCCCACAGGTCGAAGGCAGTACAAACATTAACGTCCATTTCACCTTCAGAAACGATAGGAGCGTCTTCCTTCAGGAAATTTGCCACACCCAACGTAGTTAGGTAAAATAACATTTTTTGGTTGCCAACGTTTGAAGTCAGCGCCTGTGAACTTGTCAGAACGCTCGGCATAAGGCGGTGGCCTTGAGATCGTAGCAAGCAGAGCCATCATCAAGTTGGTGGCGGTAATGGTGGATGAGGTTGTTGAATCGTTGGTTCTATTGGTGTTGCCTCTGGTTACGAATGAGGTTGACATCTCCGAGCAAAAGTTTCAAGTTGATAATGAAAATCCAAACTCCTCCGACGTACGTAGAACACGTACTATCTCGTCTTGCGATTGTTGAATATTGAGTATAACGGGACAATGGTAGAAGCTTGGAATATAATAAAACTGAACAATAACTTGAAACTATTAGATTACAAAATAAGATAAACGGAAATAACGAATAACAAACTTGATTCGTCGAGTCGAGGAGGCCTCTATCTGCAAGACGAGATACGCCCCGGCTAGTGCTCACAGTCTGGCGTATCGTCTTTCAAAGATAAAACGACGACGTCTCTTTCCTAATCAGCACCGAAATAGAAAAGAGCTTCGGCGAACAAAACAAAGCTTGAGAACCGAGCTATAGAACTCTAGAATACAACTATATGAGATGCTTTGATGCTATGAGAGATGAGAGCAAGTTATATGTTGTGAAAGAACCATCACAAGAGGCTCATATATATAGCAGTCAAGAAGGAAACTTTAGGGTTGCACCAAATCTCGGCAACTTGGCGGCCAAAAAAATTCCAAGATATGGAACGTACGTATGCTCCAAGACAAATATAACAATTAATTGTTTGTTTAATTAATTGATGTGTATTGGATAATTGGGCCAACAATTGAAAATAAAAAATTTGGCCGTCAATTTTCAATTCCAATTAATTAAACATTAACTAATGTTTAATTTGTTTTGTGTTAAGTAGATGGGCCGTGTCCATTTCTTGCAAATTGGTCCACGAGATCAAAACCCAAATCAATATCAAGGCCCATGATACGAGCTCGAGCTCGTTCCTTCAATGTGAATAATCATATTATCGAATTTGCCTACAACAAATTCTTCTCCAACACACAACTTCAAATATATCATTTCTCACTCACCAAATTAATGGTTTTGAGAACATGAATATATTCCGATTATTTACTCGACATGTAAAATAATCATCCATTATTTAATTTCTCAATAAATTAAATAATTAACCACCATAAATAATGATTCAAAACCATTATATCCATCTCCTAACCTTACATCTAGCGATCCGACCTCAGTCAATCACAACCCAGTCTATTTATTACACAAACATTCTTCAAATCCGATATATATATATATTTATATTGACCACCCCCTCCCCTCTTTCATGCATTTTACCCTCTCTCTCTCTCTCTAGATCTCTCCTCACTCACTTCCCCTCACCATTTCCATCTTGCATGCTCTTAAGCCTGTTCTAATTAATTCATCAATTCTCATATGGGGTCAAGTGTATTGAAACTTGTGCTTTTAGTGGCAATTTTAAGTTGTTGTAGTTGTGAGAAGTCGTCGTCGGAGTTGGAAAACTTGAAGGTTCCGGTGTCGGAATTTGTAGGTTCGGTGAGGTCGACGATCGACATAATCCGGCAAGTGATCACCATAGTGTCGCAGTTCTCCGGCGTCTTCGGAGATTTCCGGCTAAGTAATGCCGTCTCCGACTGCCTTGATTTGATGGATCTTTCCGTGGACCAGTTGACCTCCACTCTCTCTGCTTCACAGAATCCCAACGGTACTACTTCTTTATTACGATGTCCATTATAATTTACCTTTTTCTAATCTTTAATTACGGAAATTATATCAAGAGTGTAAATGTAGTACACACACATCTTACTTGAAAATATTATAATAATAAAAATTTATATTATTAAAATATTTTCATGTAAGATGTGGGTGTAATATATATACATGTATAAAATTTCTCCTTTATATACTGCATGCCTGCTTATAATCCTTGTCTCATCTTTTAATGAAATGAAACAAAGCAAAGAAAAAAGATTTTGGGACTTTAAAGTTGATAATGAGTGAGACTTAATTGGGTTCATACATTTAAAATAAAATATTTATCTACTTTCTACAAGCATAAGATTTCTTTCATATACGCATAAGTATTTATGTGGACTTGCAGTAAATTAATGACATAAAAGCAGCTAGGGCATATTAATGATACTCGTGGGAAAGAAAAACTAAAGTTTGAAAAGATGTTGAACTAAATTAATTACGCGTTTGAGATAACAAGTGCACTTATATTATTTTTGCCATGTAAATAGTATGGATTTTGATATGCGATACCAAATAAAAATAAAAATAAATGAAATTATTGCATGTTGACACGGAAATCTTGCAATTATACCCTCCACAGATAGTTTCCGTAAAAAGAAGCGTGCAACATGCAATTTAATTTTATGAATATATATATATATATATATATATATATATATATATATATATATATATATATGCTAATGAGAGGCCTAGCTAACTCAAATGGTTAGTTGATGCATCACAACATGAGAAGTTTTAGGTTCTAGTCCCATCTGCGTGTAGTGAAGTGTATTTTTCTACTTTATATGTGGTGTAGTGGTTTCACCTCTATATGATGGTATAGTGGTTTATTTGATAATTTGTCTTTATTGTAATTCTCAAAAAAGAATTTTTCTTAAGAATTGTTAATTTGGTAAAGAATTCTGAAATTTTGATTTTTCCATGAATTTTTAATTTTGTTTCTAAATCCATAAAGATTTCGAAATTTCGATTTTTCCCACGAACTTTTAATTTTATTTCCAAATCCATAACCTTTCAAATTTTCCGTAATTTCCTCTGAAATCAGATTCCGGTCTAATCAAACATGGCACTGGAAGCGGTGCCATGTATTTTATTTTTTTTAGAAACAACATTGATTTGTAATTAAGAGGTTATTCTTTATGGATTTAGAATTTTTAAGGAAAATTCCAATAATTTTAGGGTAAATTCCAAAAAAATTGAAAGTTTATGAATTTAGAAACAAAATTAAAAGTTCGTGAGAAAAAACAAAACTTTGGAATTCTTTATGGATTTAAAAACAAAATTAAAAATTTATAGAAAAAATCAGAATTTCAGAATTTCTTTATAAATTTATATCAAATTAACCCCTTTTAAGAATATTTAATATTTTTGAAATATGGCACTAGCAACATTTGCATCTTAATTAAATATGGACTTACTAGTTATTACTACAGCCAAATATGGTCCCTTAATTGTTAAGTCTTAAATGACCGTGAGCAAAAAAAGGTATATATAGTAGAGTTACATTTTTTTGGCGTGAATAATATAATATATATACAATTAGATTTTATTCATTTGAAGAATCCTTTTATAAGACTTATCTATTGTGTATATATAGAATAATTATTTAAATTCATAACTTTTTAGACAGATGGCATAGCACATACTGTACCATTTTGTTAGTGGAATATAAATTAGGGAGAACTAAGGAAAAATAGCACTTTATGAATTCGCATATTATTATACGCGTGTTTTTTCATATAATTGTGATTTCACAAATGTTCATGTGAAAGCGCATATATACATTTGTGCTTTTACATATTATCTGATGTGATTTCACATTTGAAATTTGATCATTGATAATTGATTTCACAAAAAAAAATGTAAAATCAAGAAGGAACGACAAAAAATATCCATAAGTGTTATTTTTATTAGAATTAAACTTTTTAATCCATAAAGTATTGTTTTTCTACATTTCTCTATAAATTAAGCAACATATAGAATTTAAAAAAAAAATATTCTATAATTTGGGTTTTTTATGGCATGTTCAGGCAAAGATAACGGCACCGGAAATATCAACGCCGATATGAAAACATGGTTGAGTGCATCGCTGATCAATCAAGATACCTGCAAAGAAGGCTTTGATGGTACAAATGGCATTGCCAAAGATTTGATTGCCGGCAGTCTAGACCAAGTTACTTCATTACTCTTCAACATTCTTTCAAGCATTAAGCCAACTCCCACTTCCCCGCCTTCCAGCGGTGGTAAGGGTGCCGGCGGCAGCCATTCCGGTGGTAGGAAACTAATTTATAGTAAACAATTCCCCGATTGGTTGAAAACCCGCGACCGGCACCTCCTCCAATCCGGCAATGGTGCCGTTGCGGACGTGGTGGTGGCCGCCGATGGGACGGGGAATTTTACGAGCATTAAGGGTGCTATTGATGCAGCCCCGGAGCACAGTAGCAAGAGATTTGTTATATACATCAAGAAAGGTGTGTATAAGGAATATGTGGAGATTAGCAAGAAAAAATGGAATATAATGATGATCGGAGATGGGATGAATGTTACCGTTATTTGGGGTAATCGGAACTTCGTCGATGGCTGGACCACCTATAGATCGGCGACATTCGGTAAGATCTGATAATTATAGTTTATGGTCTGATTTTTGGTACAGTTAGTTATCCTATTTCAAATCTGAGCTAGCTTCTTATAATTTTCATGCATGTATCTGTGGATTGAATTTGAATTTTGTTTTAGGTAAATACCACTTGGGATCCTCTGTCCCCAATTTTGGTGTCCCACAATCTATGTTTAATTAGTTTTTAGTTATTTTTTTTTTGTTTCAATTCCGATTTATAATGTTTCTTAATAATTTTAAATTATTACCTAGGGTTCATCCATCCGAATAGGGTTTAATATAGATATTTTTATATTTAATTTGCATTTTTTTAATTTTTAATTAATTATTAGGGTTCATTATTCCAAAATTACGGTATATAATTTTTTAATTCCAATTTTTTATAATAAATATTAATTTAAGTTCATTATATATTATTAAAATTTTAGTTTTAAAAAAATTATTTTAAAATAGTGAAATTAATTGTAGGACACGGAAAGTGGGACACAAGTTGGGGACAGACGATCCCATTCTGGTAATTAAATACGTAGCTCGAGTATGTGTCATGTTTGAAATTTCGTCTAAAAGTTAGTTTGTTATAGATACGTTAAAGGTCTAACTATTTTTGAAACTCATCTCATCCAAACCATGAACTAGTAAAAAAAATTCTACAGATCTGTAGAATTATTTTAGAGTATATCCGAAAGTGGACAAAGGAAAAAAATGCATTTAATTGTTTGGTTTGATTGTAACAGGCATATGCATGTTTTATGATCGAATTTAATTATACCAAATTGTCTAAGAAAATGTCGTCCCCAAAATTCATTGTTGGAATAGGACTCCATGCATAAATCTTTGCTACATTTAATGCAGGGATGTGATTTCAAATTTGTAGGTTGGAGTTAGATCACTATTTAAGTTACATATACGCATCAAAAATCTAATTTCATTAATCCATCACAGTAGGGGGGCAACGCAAAACTTTATTGCATTGCACATGGGACAGGTCTCGTGGGATGTTGGCTCATTTAAATATTTAAGTGTTTATTATAAGTTATGATTACACAAATATATGTGATGCAATATATAATTCTTGAAATTAATCTAGGGGCCCTTGAATAATAAGTAATATTGTAACATGGGAGTACAGAATCTTCATAATATATATATAGGTACCCATACCTGGTCCGTCAATTTCATGTTAACTATCATAAATATTGCATACAATGCACAAACATGTGCATAAGATTGTGTATATCTACAATGGAATTGCGTCACATGAATTTCACAAAATTGTTAGCCAATTTTCAACATTGACTGATATAGTACTTCCTCCGTCCCAATAGCAAGATCCTTCTTTTCTTTTTCGTCTGTCTCAATAGTAAGGTCACCGTCCAAAAATGGAAACAATTAACTCTTCAAAGGATGTGGAACCTACCACTTTTTATCTTGTTACTCTTGTTTCTTAATAATTGTGCCCAAAACAAAGAGGACCTTGCTATTGGGATTGAGGGAGTAAAATTTAGAGGCACTTTCTGATGCGACCGATCAACTTTTAAGGATGTCTGCCATATGTGCCTCGAGAGACGTGTGAATTTGGATTGTCCATGAGGCGCATGAAAAGTTTGTTGCACCCTGCAACTAGTCGTACCAGAGTTTTTGTCTAAAATTTAAGGTCCGGTCAATGTGGGCAAGGGCAGAAAAGAGGTGCTTGTGATAGCTTCAGCACTCCCAAATGTCTCACTCAATATGTTTCACTTAACTTAAATGGATGTCCCACTCAATAGGTCTTATACCTAATATGGAAAGATTTATTAACCCTTCAAAAGTAGTAGGACATGCTCACTTTCTATTTTTTTACCCTTCTCCTTAATTTTCGTGTCGATCAGTAATGAGACATAATGAATGGGATAGAAGGAGTAATTTTTTAATACATTATTGGGCCAAAAAAAGATTCATGTTCCTGGATTTTTTTTTTTTTCTGTCCGTCATTGTGTGTCGGACATAGTTAAGCAATCAAGGCCAGATCTAAGGCCTAGGTAACCCTAGCGATCACTTGGGCAAAAAAAAATTTAGAACTATATTTAAGTTGAATTTTGTATTTTTTTTTTCCCATTTTATGTACATAATTATAATTTTGCTTGTCCAAACTTATTTCTAAGTTTATCAACGTAACTGGTCCGTCCAATTTTAAATTCCGGCTATGCATGTAAGCAATATGCCTTGTAAAAAGCTAACTCGTGGTGTTTTGTTTGTGCTAATAAATGTCAGCTGTGAAAGGGCAGGGATTCATAGCAAGGGACATAACGTTCGAGAACACGGCTGGGCCCGAAAAGCACCAAGCCGTGGCGTTCCGGTCCGACTCCGACCTGTCGGTTCTATACCGTTGCGCCATTCGTGGCTACCAAGACACGCTCTACGCCCACTCCCAACGCCAATTCTACCGCGAATGCCAAATCACGGGCACCGTCGACTTCATATTCGGCGACGGGGCAGTAGTGTTCCAAAACTGCCAAATCCTGGCCCGAAAAGGCCTCCCGAACCAGAAGAACACGATAACGGCCCAGGGCCGGAAGGAGCCCGTCGAGAACACGGGCTTTTCCATACAATTTTGTAACATCTCGGTCGAGGCCGACGTGTTGAACTCGACGCAAACGTATCTAGGCCGGCCATGGAAGCTGTATTCACGCACGGTTATCATGCAATCCTACATTAGCAATGCCGTGAGGCCCGAGGGTTGGCTGGAGTGGAATGGCGATTTCGGGTTGAACACTTTGTACTACGGTGAGTATATGAACTATGGGCCGGGCTCGGGCTTGGGGGCCCGGGTTAAATGGCCCGGGTACCATGCGTTTAATAATTCGGCTCAAGCGAATAATTTTACGGTATCTCAGTTTATTATTGGGAACACGTGGCTGCCTTCTACTGGGGTTAAGTACACTGCGGGCTTGGCTGTTTGAGATAATTAATTAATACAAGGCCCGGAAATTAAAATTGCTGATTTATTTACATAATATGAATGGTATATTATTGTGGTGTGAAATTTGTATAATTTTTAGTGGTGGGTGAAGTACTCTGGCTAGCTATGTGATTTGATTTTGAATTACCATGCTGTTCTGATGTTTCTTTTGATTTTTTTTCTTTAATTTTGGAATTATTTTTTTGTGATGGTTATGCATTTGGGAGGAGAATTAATTATATCAAATAATGGTCTTTGTATGTTGTTTCTGTCTGATAAGGCTATAATTTAGTTATTATTATTGGGGAGCATTTACTAAGTGGGATTGTAGATACGTAGGATTGATTATCTGGTGGATTATATGAATGATATGATAAATTTAAAGAAAAATGTGCAAATACCTCCTCATGTTGGTAGTACTAGGCAAATATCCCCTTAAACTTTGTTTAGGCGCAAATTCACCCTTCCCTAAAGTTTTCAGGTGCAATTAACCCTTCGCCGTGATGGAAATGACACTTCCGTTAGCAAAAAAAAAAATTTGATTTATTTTTATTCTTGTGGGACCCTCACAATTCCCAACGGTTATATATTACATAATTGGTGTTAAAAGCTCAAATTAGAAAACAAATTATTTCGAACCCTAGCTCACAACTATCAAAATTCAGGTGAGGTTCTCCGATAATTTGCACGAAAAAGGATGACGAACCACTTGAAGAAGATGAGATCATCAATATCAACAACAAATAGTTGGCTTGGATTGCAAATTATTGGAGAACTTCGCCTGAGTTTTGATAGTTGTGAGCTAGGATGCGAAACAAATTTTTTTCTAATTTGAGCTTATAGCAACAATTAATTCTTGGGAATTGTAAGGGTCCACAAGAATAAAAATGAATCAAAAATATTTTTTTTTGCCAACGGAAGTGTTGTTTCCGTCACGGTGAGGGGGTAATTGCACCCGAAAACATTAAGGAAGGGTGAATTTGCACCTAAACAAAGTTCAGGGGGGTATTTGCCTAGCACTGCCAATATGAGGGGGGTATTTGCACATTTTCCCTAAATTTAATCTATCAATCTCGTGTTTACTGTGGGAGAATATTGAAGGCCTTTATGTTGTAATTTGTGTATAAGGTCGAGGGTAAATTGGTCTTTTGAATAAAAATAACTTATCTCATACTAAGGATTCCTCCATTCTCATCCCTCTAGGTTGGATACATATCAATCAAAATCACGGTCTTTGGGTTATCCTATAAATTATAATCCTAAAAAGTAAACATTAGATTAATTTATATTATTTTTATATATTCGGACTTATCATACTTAGTAAATACCCCTTACACGATGTACATTGGATTAGTTTTTTTCAAGAATGAGTTTTAGCGCATTCTTTGGATTTTTTTTTCACAGATCACTATAAGAAATTGATGTTGAGACTACAGTGCATAGACTGGGGTTTTTATAGTTATGGTTCGACCTTTCACATATAGTTATTTTATCATTCGACCTTTCAAGAAATGCAAATTCAAGAAATAGTGAGATTTTTAAAAAAATACTTAGTTCATTTAACATGGCCTATCATAACTAGAGCTCATTCTCAATTTATATTTCAACTGTAAGTTGTAACATGATTATTTATTGATCCTTATCATCGTATAGCAAATTCACGCTTCGGTCTCCTTAGGAATGATTTAGTGGTGGCACCGGTATTTTTGAAATCAAAGTCTCAAGTTGGTGACTCACCAACGTCTTGTACCTAATTAAAATTTTCAAATGCAATTTAACTCGTGTAATTCACAAGCTATTGCACATGAGCAAATCTACTCCGTGCTTGCATTGTGCATATGCATTTTGGATAGTGATGCAAATTACCCTCGCCATAATAATAATTATTATTATTATTACTTTTTTTTTATTAATGAAATAATTAATAACATACATCTAATTAATTTGAAAGAAATAAAAGAATAGTACTACAATATAAGTAAAGCTCAAAATCCTTTCTATCATCATCCAACAATACATGATCGGCCTACAGCAAATGTAAGTCGAAACACAAACATTATCAATCACCTCGACTCGAGAACTATATTGCTCCGACTCGGGTGCACGTGTCGGACACGGGTGGTGGATACGTGGGCATGACAAAAAAAAAGAAGAAATTAGGACCCTAGTGAAGGAATATTAGTGAAGGAATATGTTTGAGCAGTTATATTACATTTTTTTTTCATGTAAAGTATTTAACATTAAATTGAAAGATAATTCTTTCATACACAATGAAAAACATTTGATAAAATAAACTTAAGCACATTAAACTCTAGCATGGCCTATTTCTCAGCTCAATTCCCCAATTGCAAAATTTTCGTTATTTCAGCAGCAACCCTAAAAACCTTCATAAAACAACACTAAAACCCGATAAGTCGATTTTCTGCAACCCCACTGCCACTCCTTCAGCTAGGTGAAATCGATCGAGAAAAAAAGAGATGACGAAATCAGGGAATCACACCGCCACAACCAGTCACACAAGGCCCACAGGAATGGAATCAAGAAGCCCAAAACTGTTGAGTCCGCCGGAAAATTGAAGAACTCGGTACGTATTCCACACCCGTATCCGTTCGAAGGGACGGGTACTCCATTTTTGGAGAGTCCAAGATATAATCAATGCAACATAATATTTTCTATCAGATACGGCACAGAAGGCACAACAGCAACATCAACCATTGCATTTGCACATATATTCTCACAACTGAGATCCATCTATATTCAAGAAGTTGGAGGCTTAGCTCGGGCTGCGAATTTCCCATATCTTCTGGAAACCTCGGCATCAGATAATATATCCCACACCTGTCGTAAGAGGTTAAAACAATTGTTCGATTGCTTTTAGAAAAAACGAAGGGCAACCAAATCTACCACTAGCTCCTTGGGTATAATTACTTCAGTAGTTTAAACCATGGACAACAAGTCAAAAATAGATTAAAAAAAAAAACACGCGTAAAATAATAGAATAACACATGCAGAATCAAAAAAGAGTTTTCACCAACCTGCAATTTTCCTTTGGAGCCTCCAATGGCGAGTGTAAAAGGGCAATCTTCTGAGAAAGAAATGGAAAACACTGCCCCCTGAAACAGCATTCAACAAAAAGCTATCGATAATCTTATTTTTGAATCATAATTGTTACACATAAATTCATTGGCCGAAAGAGAAGCAACCAATATAAATATAGCCACTTAACAAGAATTCGGCCTAGCGTGATTATTTCGCATGCATATTGACGTACAAATCAAAAAGTGTAGATATTCACATTCAGATACTTGTCTAATTGAGAGGAAAAGAAAAGAGAGTAACGAAATTAACATACAGCTTTTTTATTGATGGACGCAATGCATGAAGGCTCATTTGAAAGATCCCAGAGTTTCACCTGAGGAGGAGACGGTAGGCGAATCGTTTAAAAATACAGGGAGAACATAATAAAGTGGAAATGAAAATAACTCGAAAGAAACCAATGAGAAATAGGAGAATACCATCTTATCCATGGAGCCAGTAGCAAGAAGCTGTAGGATCACAATCCCAAAATTCAATTCAATTTAGAAACATACTACATTATCTAAACAATTTATAGAAAGAAGAAATAAAACACATACATTTGGAGCTAAACTATTATATGCTATAGCACAAACTGCTTTGTCATGTGCATGGAGAGTGAAACATGGCTTAGGCTGAGAGGACGGATCAGAGCTAGCAGTACGGATATCAAAGCCACTGACCATGCCATTTTCCAGACTGACCTGAAAAAATAATTGAAAGAGAAATTGATTATTGGGAAACGAAGTTCAGGAGTTTCCATCTCCAAAGAAAGTACTATTCACATTTACAGCAGTAAAATAGTTGAAATTGAAGCAAGCTAAAGCACAAACCACAAATGAATACTCCGTATGTGGATCCCATGCCAGGTTTTCAACATCAGCGCCCACCAGCCATCTAAATCCACTTTGTTCTGGTTGCCGACCATCTTTCTGCAATGCACAATTGAATTTAGTGGTATAGATATTTAATTAACAGAAACTGAAAGTAACAAAAATCAACAACTTATCTTCAACTTGACAACTGATTAGAGGAAGACAAGAAGCCTACCATAACTACAGAATGGTCAAAAGATCCACTGAGAAGAACTTGCGGAGCGAAATGATTCCACGCAACTGCTTGGACCTGAGAATAATGCCATCACATCATTGAAACACGGACCTCACGGAGAAAGTTTATGATGGGATATAAAGCAGATCCTCAAATGTTCCTATAGTGTAATATTCAATTACAATCTATTTGTGTAGCTTATACACAGTTCATTCTACTAAACCAGATAATTAACAAATACAACCTAACCAACAAATGCCTGGTAAGCATTTTGGCAGAGTTCTGTGACATTTCTGATTGTGGCACGCTATAAGCTTGCACACTCTCATGTTGCATGCATTGTGTGTGTGTGTGCATGAATCACGACATATACAAAATCGTGATTTGAATTAAATTTGGCAATGAAGAACATAATAGTTGAGTCTTGCCTTGTCTGTATGGTTGTCCAAAGTCAGACTACATGTTTCAGTTGTCACATCCCAAATCTTAACCAATTTATCCGCACTTGCACTAGCAAGAATGTTCCTGAACAAAATCCATTATTGAAGAAAAGAAACATCACATTTCCATTTCTCAGGTTAACGATAAATAAAACATCTAAACACTTTACACATACCTATACTCCTTGTTCCAAGCAAGTCCAAGAACTGAATCTGTGTGGCTGCCATCCTTATATTTAATAGATTTCTAACCAGAAACAAAGAGAACGGGCAAGTTATAAGTAGAATGCATACAGTAGCGTTCTTTGAGACTCTACTTTAGATATAGAAACTAAAGTAAATATAATGCGCAATCAGGCAAATTCACAGGAGTCGTCCAAATATTTCTCAGTCTTTATTCTTTCAAATTAAACACGAGATACTCCCTCACAACCAGACAAAATGACTACGCAAGACAAAGACCAATTCATGTCATGACAAGCCAAGTATGACGGATATATAGAATGGCATGAGAGGGGCATCAACATCACTGACACCACATTAGTGTGATGATACAATTACAAAAATATCTTAAAAATTACCCCCTCTGTCCACGATAAGTGTAGCACAATTTCCTTTAGCTTACGTCCACGATAAGTGTAGCACTTTCCATTTTGGGAAATGACCCCACCTACTACCCTTATTTTAAACCTCACAACAATTCATCAACCATTTCTTAAAACCCGTGCCGAACCCAAAGTGTTACACTTATGGTGGACGAAGGGAGTAGTTATCGTGGATATGGATTAAGTACTTGAGCTTCATTAAAGCATGTAGATTGACCAGCCAAAAAGAGTAGAACATTTTAGGTGCCAGGAACATGCTATAAACAAACATAGTAGGTGAAAGAGTAAAAGATCAACACTTAATTAGTTTTAAAATGCAACAAAAGAGACCAACCTTCTTTCCCTTTTTCTTCTTTTCCACAACACCACCCAAAGTAGCAGATGGTTGGACTTCATCCATCTAACAACATCAAAATTTGGAGATTTATTAAAAAAAAATATCATTATCCCATAAACAAAGACAAAAGGCAACAACATACAATATCAAGGTCCCATATCTCAATAGCTGGTTCCATTGACCCAACAGCGATAAAGTTGCCTACAACAATAACAAGATGTCATCAGCACAACAATTTAATTTTTTTTATTTGGGTGGTGAGTGAGCACTGAAAGTAGTTCATCCGCAAGATAAATTTGACTCAATCAGAATCCATACTCTAAAATAAAATTGCATATATTAGACAATAGACAGACTATCATCACTCAGTGATAGGAAAAGGTAAACATGCCATGGGTTGCTCTACAAATGAAATACGCATCTAGCCTACAAGAAAAACAGTACCCTAACCTGGGGTAGGAACCACCTGATTTTTGCGATGAAAGTAGGGATGCAAAGTTATTACCTTTTTCTCCACCTTTGAGTGGACAATCAAGCCATGCTGTGCAAAGGGGAAATGCTGGAATGACAATATCATGGTGTACATACATGTTTGAATTAACATCCGAAGGATCTTCCATTATCCAAACCTGTTTCCGAAGTGATTCAAAAATTAGTGACTGGATAATATTGAAACAAACGAGTATCTGCATTTTTCATGCAACAATAACATGCCTCAAGATGGCTGACATCATCCTCATTCCTGGCACACACTATGACACCATCATCTGGTTTTATGGTCATATCTTCTTCTTCTTCAGAGTCCTCATCCTAAATGTGTTAAAAGATGATCAACCAAATAAATACTTTCATGAGAAAGAATAAAGAAGAAAAGGGTCGCCAACACCTGCCAATATGTCAAAAATGTAGGGCACGAAAATTTATATTAGATAAGGCAACTTACACCATCCTTCAAATAAGGGTCCAACTCGTTACTTGGATAGTATAAGTTGGAAATCCCAGAGCCAAACAGCTCAACACCTGATATCCGTACAAAATACAAGTCGAGGAGGGAGGGGGACTCGTTCAGTAATTTATATACAGTTAAGCATAAAGAAATATCAGTTAAGAATTTACAACAGATTGATATAGGAAACTGCAACTATATTATCCGGCAAGAATCAAACATGATGAACTTTTATTATAATTAACAAGTTTAAATTTCTCTAAAAGTTACAAGATAGTGACAATTAAAATATACCATCATCTTCTTCATCATAATTATCCATGTCTAGTTCCTTCAATGCTTCTGTTAAGCTGTCAGTTTCTCCCTTTGCAGTCTTGAGAACTTTTCCAAGTGCATTAGCAGCAGATAATGCATGAGAAAGTTCCTCATTTTGATTGGGTGCATCACCATTCATATTTTCATCATCTTCATCGTTTTCACTCTCTTCACTGAGAACAAAAAAAAGAACGAAATAAGAAATCAGATACTAGTGTACAAGCAAAAGTGACAACTTTCTACTTAAACCAAATCACAGGAAACGAAAACCACAGCCAAACTAACCGAGTATCCAGAACACCACTCTTTACAATCTCTTCAATTTCTTCTTTCGAAGGGGGGTCTGCTGCAGTAGGTACTGAATTTGAGACCCCTTTTGGGATCCAAGAAATGGCGGCAATCATTCTCGATAGAATAACCTAATAACAGAATAACGGCAATGTTTTATCAAATTTTGTCAAAAACGTTATACAACCAAAAATAGGGAAAATACAATTTATGCCCTCAAAAGAACTGAGAATATGAAGAAGAGCACGGCTGGGAATTCGGTTAACCGAACCGAAAAAACCGGTTAACCGAAACTGAAAATCCAGAAATTTGAAAACCAAAACTGAAACAGACATGGTGTCGGGTAACCGAAAACCGGTCGGTTATTGGTACCGGTTAACCGATATCTATTATCTATTATATATATAAAGGCAAGATAGTCATTTTCCCGCCAAAAAGATGCAGCCAGATACCTGCTAAATTGTTGTCCAGAATTCAAGTACAGACTATCAATAAACTATCGGTTATTATCAAGGACGTTCAACTCAATGTCCAAAATGTATATCATTTTGCTGCATCTTGGAAACCGAGTTTTGGAGCCCATTTTTGTTGGCTTTGTCTATATAAACATCTTGGGGCGTTATTTTCCCACAACTTACAAAAGAATGGCAGCAAAACTGCATTAGACACCATCAAAAAAAAAAAGGATATTATCATGTTCCATCACAAAGTCTGTAATGAAGTAGCATATCAATATATCATGTTCCCAATTTGGATAAGCAACGCTAGATACACCATCACCTCTGAATTTATAAGTAGGAAAAAAACATAATTAGATTAAAATAAATAAATAGTAAATTGTGCTTAAATAAAATAATTAGGGTTTAATAATTGAGGCTGCATTCCTATATAATAAGCTATATTCGTATAGTATACAATCAAAGTAAATTATAAACTTATTGTTTCCTGCAACTTTATTTGATAGATAGCATATTAATTGTATACTATTGTTGTTTACAGATGATGCAACAGTAACAGAGAAACACAAGTAGGATGGGTGATCGACAATTCAGATTTAGAACCAGCAATCATATTTAGGTATCTTTTCAAAACTGTAACAAGAATTTCACTGAACAGAGGTTCGAAACCTCAATTAGCCCAAAAAAAAAAAATTGAGGCAGAGCAAACATCAAGAACCGACCGCCACTCAAATCGTGAAACGCCATAAGATGGATTTGAGAGTACACTTCAATAAACTGCGGGAAAAACAAAACAAAGCTGCTGCACAAAATTGAGAAAAAGAGCAGATGTGGAAGAAGATCCCACCTGCACAGCCGGGAAGATAAACCCAAGCTTTTGGAGAGGAAAATGGTGGAGCTTCGTCGAAAGTAAATCGAACCACGCCGGGAGGTAAATGGTATAGATAAAAAAAAGTAATAATCTGAAATTAATTGTCCACAAAGATTTTGTAAGAATTAGGTTGTTTGCACCAAAAGAAGGAGGAGAAGAACAATGGTGAAGAGAAGAGAAAAAGGCGGCGGAAGAAGAAGAAGAAGCTGCGGCGCAATTGTATTTTTAGGGCTTTATTTTATTTTTGTTTTCTTAAAACTTTTACGTTAGGATTATTGATTTAATTTTGATTATTTAGTTTTTTCAAATAAAAAAATTGATTATTTAGTTTGGACTTGATTTAATTTTATTCGACTCAATTAAGGGCCAGAATTTTTTATATTTAATATATGTAGTTTCAATAAATTTAAATTTTTGTACTATTAGCCTATGCAAATCAGCATATGAGTAAACGGAGTAATGTCTCTTAAACCAAAAGACTGTTCGGACAAAAAAAAATCGATCTAATAAACTCAAATGTTGAAGAGTAAATATGGAGATCTAAACTCAAATGTTGGAAATTTAACCTGTGGAATCATAATCCCTCGAGGAAATAGAATCATCTACTGCGAAGGATTGTATTTTTTTTTTTACCCTTTTTTGTGGATAGAAGATGGATATTTTTTGAAGTTATTCTAATATTTTTTGGGTTGAAAATGTTTTCATTTCTTACAAAATATAGGTAAAAGTATATTTACATTATAAATTTTTTATAAATGGTGTCTTGCAATA
Organism: Agastache rugosa; assembly: GCA_031470985.1. NCBI lineage: Eukaryota > Viridiplantae > Streptophyta > Magnoliopsida > Lamiales > Lamiaceae > Agastache > Agastache rugosa. The sequence goes on from CM062604.1 coordinate 13,537,723, forward strand.
AAATGTGTTTAATCTATCGACTGAGAGAGAATTAGAAAATTGGTAACCATAAAATGGGCTATATCCAACTAATCGGATTCGGGCCTCAATTGTTGTTTAATTTTTTTCAATTCAGCCTATGTTCGACCCATTTGCATAGAACTGATGTAAAGTTCAATTTTTCTTTTTTTCTTTTTTTGAGATTTAACAGCCCATTAGTTGTTACAGAGGATTTTGTTCTTATTTTGTATAAACTTTTGTAATTATAAAAAATTATCTATATGTTCACATATTATTTTTAATTAGTGTAGATTTATCTTTATATGGATTTCTTAAATTAAATATCAATTTTTTTGATAACTAAAATTTTTTGATATAAGAAGTATAAATAAATTAGTGGATAAATTTTCTCTATTAATTGGAATTTTAAAATGAAAATGTATATTATAAAATTTGCTTATTTTTTTAGATTTTATTAGATTTTTATTGATATCATGTTTTAATTAAAAAAACTATTTTGTATGTGAATTTACTACCCCCTTCGTCCCATTTATATAGGCGGATTGAAATTTTCACAAGGATTAAGAAAAATTATTGGAAAAGTAAATTATATAGGTAAATTTCATAATATGCCCCTATTTATTATTTGACTATGTATTTTTATGAGTTAATCAAAGAATTAAATAGGGATATATTAGTAAATGAGCTAAAAACATTACTTTTTATGGAAACAAGTCTATATATATTTGGGACTTCCGAAAAAGGAAAACAAGCCTATATAAATGTGTTGGGAAAATTAATAGAGTTTTGATTTGATACCAAAATCCAGCTGACCCCAACCGAGTAGATGATTGCACAAGCCTAAACGTTTTTTCAGCTCACCTGTTTGAGCTTATAGAGTTTCTAAGTTTACAGGTAGAGTCGCTGAAGACAGCAGAAGACACAGCTAAGGCGGCACGAGTGAGGTATTCGGCGGAAGCGGACTCGACGGAAGCAGACCAAGCAGAGTCAAAGACCCAGCAGTATCAAGACCCAGCTCAGTGACGGAAACCCAGCTAAGTGTCAAAAACCCAGCTCCGTGTAAAGGATCCAGCTTAGTGTCAATGACACAGCTCAGGTCTAAGACAGCTAAGGTCAATGACTGGAAGTAGCACGGTAGTATCGAGGCAGAACGTCAAACGTTTGAACTGCCTCACGCGCGGTTGTAATACACTGGCCGTAAGCACGTCAGCAAACGTGATGAGTGAATCTCTCCCAGTCATTGATCAGAATATCAACTGCTTCAATCTCAATCGTTGATCCATTATGGCAGTTGATATATATGGAAAAGATACGCAGAATTATCTCATCTTTATCTCTGCGAATTTCAAATCTTCAAAACATATATCTATTTTCTGCAAAGTCTTCGCACGATCAAATTCAACAGATTGCAGTAATGGCACCCAAGAAATCAACCGCAGGGATGAACCGATTTGAAGCTCTTATGACAAAGTTGTCATTTGAAAGTTGTTGTCCACCTCCAACCTTCATATCTCAGAACTCAACGAAATGGTGGATCTCGTCACAGACTCCGGACTCTTGCTTTGGGCAACCTCCATGCCCGAACTTATGCTGAAGAGAGATGCTGCTCTCTTCTACCTCAACATCATTGACGAAGACGGCTTCTACTCATTGTCATTCGATATGATCGTCAAGGGCGCTGACGGAAAGTATGATTCAGCAACCGTCAACATCAAGCTAAATAGAATGCTGCGAAAAGTGTTCAATCTGCCCAGCGAAGGAGATTTCATACCAGACGACTACAGCCATGATGAAGTGGATGAATTCCTCAGTCAAGAGATGCTTATCTCCCCAGAGCCGTACAGAGGGAGTATGTCAAAGCTCCTACTCAAGCCAAAGTACAGGCTGCTGCTGGATATTACACAAAAGTGTATTCTTGGGATAGCTGAATCTCAATGAGAGATCAGTATTTCAAAGATCAAACCAATGATTGCCATGGTCAAAGGCGCAAATGTCAACTGGTTTGATTTCTTACTCAACCGACTGGCCAAGGAGTCAGAAAAGATCAAGTTCGACTCCACCAGGATGACGTATTCAACCTCAGAGCCCTTGTATCTATGCTCTAAGATTTCATTCTTGATAGAGCAAGCTGTGATAGGGCACACAGTAAAATGGGCTGATTAAGAACCGTTTCCAGAAACGAAGATTCACTTCAAGAGATTTAGTCAAATCAATGATCTTCTGAAGAAACAGCCTGCTGTGAGCAAAGGCAAGAAGCAGCTGGAAGAAACAGAATGAGAAGTTCGAGCTGAGAAGAAACAGAGAAAAATGAAGGCAGCTGACCCCAAACCAGCTGGAGGCCCAGCTGAAAAGAAAAAGAAAACAACTGTCATTCCACCAACTGAGGCAAGCTCTTCTGAAGCAAATCCAAGTCATACAATGGTGATTCTCTCCCCACAGCCAGTGTCGGCCTTCAATCAATTCGGATCAAACATCCTGGCTGATATGGGATTGAATAATGGATCGTCATCCAGCTCAGAGGACGAGCTGGATAATCCAAGGAGTCAGACACCTCTTCCCAGCTCACCCCAGCCCTCACCGCCTCACAGCTCTCCGCCCAAACAACCTTCTCCTCCACCCAACTCTCCAACCAAAGAGCTATCTCCTGTAAGAGAGCAGACAGATATTCAACTGGCTGAAGCTCTTTCACAGCCAGCTGACACCCAAGCTGAACCCTCTTCCACAAATCCCAGCTCACCCCCAAAACAGTCATCATCCAAAGTTCAATCTCCCACGCAGTTGGCTGATGCTTCTTCACAGCCTACTATGAAACCAATTGAACCTGTTCCTCAAATCTCCACAGAATCAGAGGAGAGTGATTCCACTGCCTCTCTATCATTCAACTCCTCTGGCTCAGCCTTCATGGAAGCTATGTACGAGGAGTTACGCATCGCATGGATCAAGAGTGTTCTAACTCAGTATCCAATTTTGGCGCACCTGCCCATCGCCCTCGTCAAAGTTGGAGATCTCAAGTTCTATCTGGCCACCAAGATGGCAACTTGGTACCAGAATGAGCAGCTGATAGAGACCTTCTCCTAAGAGAAGTTGAAGACAGATGAAGCGCGCCTCCAGCACACTTTTGGCTTTGGAAGCCTGGAAGATGCATCCTTGCATCAAGATGATCTCATTAGAGGTATCATCGAAGTGTCTCAGCAGTACCCCAAGCCGCACCCAGTAGATGTCTGGGAATTAGCTAACAAGCTTCTAACAACAGCGGGATGGGAAACACCTTCTGGAGCTGACAACTCCAAAGAAGTCTCAGCTGAGATTACCAAGGAAGTTATACCAGATAACACAGCTGAGGTAATGATCATTGAAGAACCAGCTGATGCAACAGCTGAACCAGAGACAACAGCCCCACTAAGTCCAATTGCCGATGACACTCGCGCGCTGGTCGAGTTTGAGGCAGACAAACCCAGTCATGTTGAATCTGGAACACAAACAGACTCAGTTGTCGAGCTATCAACCGCCATGAAAGACGCAATATTTAAAGAGGTTGAGGAAATACTCTTTCAGGACAGACTGAAGTCTCAAGTCGATGTTATCTTGCGATTCACAGCTCTAGACTGTCAAGTTCGAGAACAACAACGGGCAATTGATGATGCTCATAAATTTGCCCAAAATGTACAAGAAAGTACAAGTCTGGACCTCAAGCAGTCTCTTATTTCTCAAGATCTCGAACTCAGAAATCATTTAGATAAGAGAGTTCCTGAGATTGTAACAAGACTTTAAGTTCCACTGGTCGACGACATAGTAAATCTTTCAAGCCAGCTGGAAAGCATCAAGAAGTCCACTCTCTCCAACAGCTCTGTCATCCGCCAACTTTTCAACCTTTATAAAGATCTGGATGCTCAGTTCAGAGCTGGAAGCAATAGCAATGCTCAGCTGAACATCGCCACAGCTGACAACTCAGCCAAGATCGCTGATGTTGAAGCTGCTCTCGCCAAGCTCAACACAACAGTCGCTCACCTCTCTGCCTCCCTTGTTGATAATGCCAAAAAGGGGAAAGAAAAGAATGAAGCTGGAAAAATAATAGAGAGGAAAGGCGCGGCTCGGGGGAACTGGCCAAATCAGTCGGAAATCGACGACTTTGCTAAAGAGCTGGATGAGGATGAGCCAACTGCAGCAGTCAAAGAGACATGGAGAGAGAAGATGGTCGCTCTTGCCAAAGCTTATGGACATAAGCCAGAAGAATACAAGGACTATCACTGGATGCGTAACTTCCACAACGAGCAAAGAAGAGAAATGCAAGAGCTGGACAAGATCATCAAAAAGAAAGCTGAATCACTCAAGCCTGCTGAGAAAAAGCAGAAGAAGAAAAGACTAAGCTACAGACAAGCTAGGAAGAAACAAGCAGCTTCAAGCATTCCAAGATCTGACAAGAGGAACCCAGATGAAATCAACGAAAACTGGGAACAATGCAAAACAGAATTCATCAAAGAATTCTATTACCTGAATCAGTACAAAGGAATGGATCACGAAACTGCGTTCAAGGAATACTTGCTCGAACTTCATGAAGAAGATCCAATGATGGCAAGATCATTAGCCCTAGCTGCCAAGAGAAACGACATCCAGCTCAAAGCTCCAAAAGTCAAGCAATTGAAGCCTCCCACTGTAGCTGGAACGAACCTTCCCGACAAGGCCCAGATTATCAAAGAAGTTCATCACTGGGCTGGCGAAAGAGGAATGTCCAAAAATCAAGATGAATGGAAGGACTTGGAAGAATTCATCTTCAACAGAGATGGTCTCAAGACTGACCATCAGATGGACGAACAGAGGAAGTAGCAGCAGCAGAAATGAAGACCCAGCCAACTGGGTTTAAATAGTTTTTGTCTAATTTCAGTTTGTTAATATTGTAATTCTTATATTCTTCTTTGAGGATTAATAAAACTGTAATGTTTTTGCTATCAAGCTCACCCTGATGACAATAACTCTTTGTCCAAGCACTGAACTCTGAAATTTGATTACCTGCTATGAATGTTTACTTCTTTTTGAAACCCCGTTTTCTGTTAAGGGGGAAGTAAATTGTTTTTCTCAGTTAGGTTTTGGCATCATCAAAAAGGAGAAAATTGTTGGGAAAATTAATAGAGTTTTGATTTGATACCAAAACCCAGCTGACCTCAACTGAGTAGATGATTGCACAAGCCTAAACATTTTTTCAGCTCATATGTTTGAGCTTATAGAGTTTCTAAGTTTACAGGTAGAGTCTCTGAAGACAGCAGAAGACATAGCAGAAGACACAGCTAAGCTGACACATCTGAGGTATTCAGCAGAGCAGACTCAGCAGAGCAGACCAAGCAGAGTCAAAGACCCAGCAGTATCAAGACCCAGCTCAGTGACGGAAACCCAGCTAAGTGTCAAAAACCCAGCTCAGTGTAAAGGACCCAGCTTAGTGTCAATGACACAGCTCAGGTTAATGACACAGCTCAGGTTGAAGACACAGCTCAGGTTAATGATACAGCACAGGTCTAAGACACAGCTCAGAGTCAAGACGCAACAGAGTCCAAGACGCTGAAGACACAGCAGAGACGCTTGGCAGCTCGAAGACGAAGACCTTCTCCAAGACAAGATCCCGATGTCAGAAGATCTTGTCTGACGCAGTCAAATCAGAGAAGGAATAGCTTCTGCAGATGCAGACCTACTTCGTAGGAAAAAGTCCAGAAGTCAATGAGAGTAGGTAAGATTCAAACGGCTCTCTTCTAACGGCTAGTTTGAATCTCCACCTATATATATCTCCTCACCATTGAAGAGAAAAGGCTGGCGAGACGACTGAAGAAATAAAAGAGCAAATAGAAAAATGAACAACGATCTTCAAAGCCAAATCTTTCAAGAACACCCAGCCAGTCAGCTGTGTTCTTAGTTGTTCACATATTCAGTCATAGGCAGAATAAGAATAGAATAGAAATATCTTAAGCCTAGTTTGAACTAGTTCATCATACTCCTTGTTCTTCATTGTAAGAACTCGTTCATAGTTGGAAAACTCATACCCAAACCCAAACCCAGAAAGGTTAGGTCAAGGTACGCTTGCTCGGAGCGTGTAATTCGAGTGGTCAGGTTTTCTCAGTACCCGCAAACTGAGTGGTGTAGGCTTGACAGTGCCCGTAAACTGTTGGAACACAACTCAGGTTAGAGTTGTGAAGTTGCTTGGTACTTGGAAACCAAGTGGTAGTGAATTACCAGTGAATCTGGTCGTGGACGTAGGAGGTGTTACTCCGAACCACGTTAAAATTGCTTTGTTCTTTACTACTTTGTTTATGCATTCTGCTAACCTCTCACGCATACATTTCAAGCTGCATAAACTGACTAACTGAAAAGTGAAACAGAGCTTTGCAATATAATTTGAAGTAACAGACGGACTTTCCAAACCCACCACATTCCGCACACAGCCAGCTGTGTCGATCAAGCTGCCTTCCAGCTGGATCGGACACAGTCAGCTCACTCAAAAGAGTTTTTAACTGAATTTTTTTTTAAATCTTGGTGTATTCACCCTCCCTCTACACCAAGGTATCCGTCTTGGGACCAACAAAATGGGACGGAGGGAATATGAAATATAAGCATTGGGATCGATAGCAATATAAATACGTAGATTAAAATTAATTCTAAGTATTTATTTTTTGGTTAGTTCACGTAGGTTGTTTTTGTTGTGAGAATAGTTAGTTCACGTAGGTTAAAAAATTCCTTTAGTTTGTATTTAAAAATAATAATGATGACAGATTATAATTAAAAATAAATTAAAATTAAGCTATATTTTAATTACAAATTTTGTTTTAATTTTCAATAGGTTTTATTATTATTTTTATATAGGTGAATCTTCTCTGAAACGGTTGAATACCCTTGGAAGGGATGGCAAAGTTCTTCAAGTATTTAACAATAAATAGCATGTAGCACGTCGAAAATTGACGGGAGTTTATTATTTAATAAAATAAATAAAAAATATTAGACGTAAATATGCTTGGCAGTTCAAATTTTATTTAGAGGTGAAAATCTTTAATTTCTAATAAAACTCAAGAAAATTGTTAGTTTCTTTTCTTATAAAATTGAAATAATGAGGTTAGCGGTCATTCACTCTACTAAAAAAATTGATGCGAAATTCTTTTTTATTCAATTATAAAATTCAACACATTTTTTGTGTACTTCATTTGTCCTAATTTTATGTTTTATTTTTGTCTCAAAATTATAATTTTCTATCTCTTACTGAAAAAAAAATTATATTAAATATTTTTATCTTAACATACCACATTTTGAAAATATTTTTATTTTTTATTTAGAAAATTTTTAGTTTCTTTTGTTATTTCTTTCTCTCTCTCTTTTACTTTGACAAACTTAATAATTGGCTAAATTCATTATGTAACCAAATTAAAATTTTCAATAAAAAAACTATTTGTTTGGCCAATTCAATTTGCCGAATGAACTATTGAAGATTTGTTTAATAATTTCTTAGAGTAAGAATTTATTATATTTACTATTGGGAAAATAATAAACATGTTTTGAAGTGATACCAAAATCCAGCTGACCCCAACCGAGTAGATGAATGTACAAACCTTGTGTTGTTTCCAGCTCCCTTGTTTAGAGCTATTAGGTTTTCTAAGTACATGTTCAGCACAACAGAAGATGCAGCTGAGCGGAGCAAAGCTGGACACAGCTAAGCAGACACAGATGAAGACTCAGCAGAGCAGACCAAGCAGAGTCAAAGACCCAGCAGTATCAAGACCCAGCTCAGTGACGGAAACTCAGCTCAGTGTCGAGGACCCAACTCAGTGTTAAAGACCCAGCTTAGTATCGATGACACAACTCAGGTCTAAGACACAGCTCAGGTTAATGACACAGCTCAGGTTGAAGACACAGCTCAGGTTGATGATACAGCTCAGGTCTAAGACACAACTCAGAGTCTAAGACACAACTCAGAGTCGAAACGCAGCAGAATCGAAGACGCTGAAGACACAGCAGAGACGCTTAGTAGCTCGAAGACGAAGACCAACTCCAAGACAAGATCCCGGTGTCAGAAGATCTCATCTGACGTGGTCCAATCAGATGATGAATAGCTTCTGCAGATGCAGACCTACATCGTAGGCAAAAGGCTAGAAGTCAAAGAGAGTAGGTGAGATTCAAACGGCTCTCTTCCAACTGCTAGTTTGAATCTCCACCTATATATATCTCCTCCTCCATTGAAGAGAAGAGACTGGAGAGACGACTGAAAAAATAAAAGAGCCAACAGATAAACGAACAACAATCTTCAAAGCCAAATCTCTCAAGAATACCCAGCCAGTCAGCTGTGTTCTTAGTTGTTCACATATTCAGTCATAGACAAAAAATATTATAATAGAAATATCTTAAGCCTAGTTTGAACGAGTTCATCATACTCCTTGTTCTTCATTGTAAGAACTCGTTCATAGTTGGAAAACCCAAACCCAAACCCTTCTACCCAGAAAAGGTTAGGTTAAGGTATGCTGCTCGAAGCGTGTAATTCGAGTGACTAGATTTTTACAGTACCCGTAAACTGAAGGTGAAGGCTCTAATTTGAGCTGGGGACGTTTTGATACAGTACACGTAAACTTGTATCCAACTTGAGGAACTAAGCTACAACGCTTGCTGACTGCGTGTAAAGTCAGTGGTATCCTTAGTGGATTACCAGATGGTTTTCTGGTGGTGGACGTAGGAGTAGTTTCTCCGAACCACATTAAATAGCTTTGTTCTTTACTGCTTTATTTATGCATTCAGCTAACTCCTCATAAGCATATTTTCAAGTTGCATAAACTAACTAACATATAAGAGAAACAGAGCTTTGCAATATATTTGAAGTAACAGACGGACTTTCCAAAACCCACCACATTCCGCACACAGCCAGCTGTGTCGATCAAGCTGTCTTCCAGCTGGATCGAACACAGCTAGCTCACTCAAAAGAGTTTTAAATTGGAAAAGTTTTTAAACCTTAGTGTATTCACCCCCCCTCTACACCAAGGTATCCGTCTCGGGACCATCATTTACCTCGCTCCTTAAAAAAGAATTTTATTCCATTTTTTTAAAATATAAAAATTTAACTTTGTAGTTACTTCACAATCTGTCACGTATTTCATTGTATATGATGTTAATTGTACGTTTTGTACGTCTGATCATGTCGTCACAAATTAAAATTTTGAGATCTCTTTCACTAGTGTACTCATGAGATTGCAATGTATTATTGACCATATTTAGCTTTGATCATCTTGTCCCACATTAATTATTGTAATACTTATGAAAAAAATTATTTATTTGTTCAAAATTAATATTTATTTGGTTAAATTAAATAAGAATCTATTTTGATTGGAAAATGAAATCTTTTTATATAAGTTGTCCAAGAAGTGAAGATAAATAAGAATAATGAATGAAGAACAAGCTAAATTTTATAATAAAAATAAAAACTATTTATTTAGCCAATTAATTAATTGGTCAAATTGAACTGATTGTGCAAAATAATTGCATGATGAGAAAATAAACATTGATTTTGAGTATTAATACAAATTCTCAAAGCATAGAGTATTATTGAAAACCAATGTGAGATAAAAAAAATTATATTAAATATAATAAGAAGATACAAATTAAAGATTTAAGAAAAATATAAATATATTATAACATATAATTTACATAATAAAATATACCAATGGCTATTCTAGGAGAATGTATACACGTTTTTTTAAAAGGAAAATCTATATAAGTTATACAATCCCTAAATATACATTGAATTTTATTACTATTTATATAGGTTTCCATCCATTATTTTTGGAAATATGAAAAATACTAAATATATTACATATAATAATAAAATATATGAATAAAAATGTTAAAAATGAGAGAGATCCAGATTAATAAGTATTAATTCTTCTGTCATATTAGTTTATAGAGATACCAAAGTAATAACTAATACTATACTAATTTATTTATTTCCGTGAAGATTATGTTTATTATATAGATATCATCATTATTATTTATCAGTTTCTTAATTATATTTCTTAATAACTTATCAAATTAAACAAATTACTATAGACAATTTAATAATTGCTCAAAATTATTTTTTAATAAAATCAAACTATTTATTTGGCCTACTAATCAATCGGTCAAATAAAATTGTTTGTGCAAAATAATCTTAGGATAAGAAAATAGATATGGATTTTGAGTATTTATATAGGCTCTCCAAGAGTAGTGGGATAGAAAATTTTATATTAAATATAATAAGAATATATGAATAAAAATACTTAAAATGAGAATTTAAGATAAATAATACTTCCTCCGTCCCTGATAAGTGTAGTCCACTTTCATTTTTAGTCTGTCCCCCATAAGTGTGGTCATTCCTTAAATGGATATGACCTCACTTAAAAATTTACACTTTTACCCTTTAAAAGTAACTAACACTACAACAAAGTGGGTCTCATTACACATCTACCTAACATCCTTCTTAAAATCCGTGTCCCTCCCTCCGAACCACACTTATCAGGGATGGAGGGAGTAATAATGAATGAAAACTGCGCTACATAGGACCTAAAAATAAGGGGAAGACTTGAATCAACATTTATTTTAATAATATATAGATGTTCCATTGCAGATTTCTAAGTGATGCAGTCTCTTCTGGGCAAATTGAAAGGTCAAAGCCAATCATAAATTAATCTATAATTGATAATTCTATGAATTCCTCAAGATGGAAGTTATCTTATAGATAAGAGTTAATGTATTAATGTTTGTTCGAAACGTAAATCATAGCATTCATTTGAAAATCGACGGGAGTTCATTATTTAATAAAATAAATGAAATTATTAGACGCAAATATGCTTGGTAGTTCGAAATTTTTTTAGAGGTGAAAAATCTTTAATTTATAATAAAACTCAAGAAAATTGTTAGTTTCTTTTGTTATATAATTGAAATAGTGAGGTTAGCGGCTATTCACTCTACTAAATAAAAATTGATGTGAAATTCTTTTTTATTCACTTATAGCATTCAATACATTTTTTGTGTACTTCATTTGTCCTAATTTTATGTTTTATTTTTGTCTCAAAATTATAATTTTCTATCTCTTATTGAAAAAAAAAGATTATATTAAATTATTTTTATCTTAACATACTTGTTGGGAAAATTCTAGAGTTTTGATTCGATTCCAAAACCCAACTGTTCTCCAACCTAGTAGATGAATGTACAAACCTAAGTTAAGCTTTCCAGCTCGCTTGTTTGAGCCTTAGATTTTCTAAGTTTACAGGTAAGGAAGCTGAAGACAAAAGAAGACCCAGCTGAGTAATCAGCTGGACCCAAAAGTCAGCTAAAAGGTTTTCTAGCTGAACAGAGTTCAAAGACTGAGCTGAGTCAGACTGACTCTCAAGACAAGAAGAGTGGATCCAGCCAAGGAGATCCAACGGAGCTGAATATATTGAGCTGACTCAAGTCCAAGAGAGTCAGCTGAGCAGACAAAAAGGGAACTAACTCTGAAGTCGTCACTTCAAGTCAGTTTACACAATCCAGCTCTAAATTCAAAAACCAGCTCGAAAGACAGAAATCCCGCTGTCAGAGGAAGTCAATATACCTCGACCAATGAGGGATCGACATCTCAGCATCCTAGAAAGGCGAACCTAGGATCTGACACAATGATGAAGACAGGTGAAGATACACTCAACGGCAGATCGACAGATCAGAGAGTAGGTAAGATTTAAACGGCTCCTCCAACGGCTAGATTTGAATCTCTACCTATAAATACCAGTCTTCAACCTCAGAATCAGACACGAAAAACTCTCTACAAGCTTTCAACCTCTCTGAATCTCTCAAGTTTTAAAAAGCTCTCCAGCAGTTATCTAACTCTTTGAAGAACACTTAAATTCTTAAGTGTTTACTTTCAGAAACTGCTTTAGTTTTTCGTCTGATTAATAGGCAGAAATCATAGTAAATCCAAAGCCTAGATCTGAACGAGTTCATCTTCCAAAGTTCTTCATTGTAAGAACTCGTTCAAAGTTGGAAACCAAAACCCTCCTTTACCCAGAAAAGGTTAGGTCAAGGTTACGCCCTCTCGAAGCACGAAATTCGAGTGTAAGGTAGTTCAGTACCCGAAAACTGAAAAGAGATAGGCTTCTACAGTGCCCGTAAACTGTTAGAACACAGCTCGAGGTAGAGCTGCGAAGTTGCTTGGTACTCGTAAACCAAGTGGTTATCCTTAGTGGATTTACCAGCTAAAACCTGGTCGTGGACGTAGGAGTTCTCTCTCCGAACCACGTTAAAATTCCTTGTTCTTTATTGCTTTATTCTGTCTTTGCATTTTATATTTAAAGAACTAACCGCATTTGCACAACACAAGTTTTCAAAGCTTAAGTTCTCTGGCTGAGTGACCCAGCCAGCTGCATTTGTTTTAAACCTGCTTAACTGAAAACTGAAACTAAGTTTTTCTGAGATTTTGTAAAGGGAACGAGCTAAGTTTTTCTTTCCACCACTTTCCGCACTTCCAGCTGAGTTATCATCCAGCTGATCACCTTCTTTAGAAGTCAGCTGAACTCATAACTGAGCTCTCACTTAACTCTGTTTTAATTTGTCAATTGTTTTAAAAAATCCCTCTTCGGTGTATTCACCCCCCCTCTACACCGAAGACCTCGTTCCGGGACCATCAATACTACATTTTGAAAATATTTTTATTTTTTATTTAGAAAATTTTTAGTTTCTTTTGTTATTTCTGTCTCTCTCTTACTTTGACAAACTTAATAATTGGCCAAATTGATTATGTAACTAAATTAAAATTTTCAATAAAAGACTATTTATTTGCCAACCCAATTTGCCGAAGGAACTATTGAATATTTGATAATAATTTCCTAGAGTAAGAATTTATTCTATTTACCTCGCTCCATAATATAAAAAATTAACTTTGTAGTTACCTCACAATCTATCACGGATTTCATTGTATATGATGTTAATTGTTTTGTACGTCTGATCATCTCGTCACAATTAAATTTTGAGATCTCTGTCGCTAGTGTACTCATGAGATTGCAACGTATTATTGATCATGTTTAACTTTGATCATCTCGTCCCACATTAATTATTGTAATACTTATGAAAAAAATTATTTATTTGTTCAAAATCAATTTTTAATTGGTCAAATTAAATAAGAATCTATTTTGATTGGAAAATAAAATCTTTTTATATATGTTCTTCAGGAAGTAAAGATCACTACAAATATAATGTGGAATTCAAGAATATTAAATATTAAATACAATTTATTTTTAATAAAAATAAAACTATTTATTTGGCCAACTAATTAAACAGTCAAATAAAATTGATTGTGCAAAATAATCTTGGGATAAAAAAATAGATATGGATTTTAAGTATTTATATAGGCTCTCCAAGAGTATAGTCTTATTAAAAAGCGATGTGGGATAGAAAATTTTATATTAAATATAATAAATATATGAATAAAAATACTTAAAATGAGAATTTAAGATAAATAAGAATAATGAATGGAGAACGCGCCACGTTAGACCTAAAAATAAGGGGAAGGCTTGAATCAACATTCGTTTTAATAATATATAAATGAATTGAATTTCACACTTCCATCAAATCCGGTTGAAGTTATAAATAGTAACTTTCCTTTTTTTAAACTTTTTGGTAAACAATTAAAACATATTGTTGGGAAAATTATAAAGTTTTGATTTAATACCTAAATCCAACTGTTCTCCAACCGAGTAGATGATCGCATCAACCTAAGTAGTGTTTTCCAGCTCGCCTGTTTGAGCTCTAGATTTTCTAGGTTTACAGGTTCAGGAAGCGGAAGACAGCAGAAGCTCAAGACAGCAGAAGATCCAGCTGTGTTTACAGTAGGAGTCAACTATCAGCTGAGTTTTCCAGCTGAGCTGAGTTCAAAACAGAGCAGGATCAAGCTGAAGATAAATCGAGCTGAGTTCAAGACACAGCTGATCCAGCTGTACAGAACAAAGGGAACTAACTCTGAAGACGTCACTTCAAGTCAGTTTACCCAATCCAGTTCTAAATTAAAAAACCAGCTCCAAAGGCAGAGATCTCGGTGTCAGAGGAAGTCAATATACCTCGACCAATGAAGGATTGCCAAATCAGCATCCTAGACTTCAGAACCTAGGATGTGACACTAATGAAGACAGGTGCAGAAACGCCCAACTGCAGATTTCGAATTTAAGAAGAGTAGGTAAGATTCAAACGGCTCATCCAACTGCTAGTCTTGAATCTCTACCTATATAAACCCGTCTTTAACCTCAGGATCAGATACGAAAAACCTTCTACAAGCTTTCAATTTCTAAATTCATCAAGCCTTCAAAAGCTTACAAGCAGTTCTAAATAGTTCAAACAACACTTTATCTTAAAGTGTTTCTAGTCTAGAAACTGCCCAGTTTTTCGTCTGTTTCCTAGGCAGAAATCATTGTATATCTTAAGCCTAGATTTCGAACGAGTTCATCTAACTCTAAGTTCTTCATTGTAAGAACTCGTTCATAGTTGGAACCCCAAACCAAACCCCTCTTTATCCAGAAAGGTTAGGTCAAGGTTACGCTTGCTTGAAGCGCGGAATTCAAGTGGTTGTAAGGTTTTTTCGCACCGTAGGCGAAAGGTTAGGCTTGACAGTGCCCGTAAACTGTTGGAACGCAACTCAGGTTAGAGTTGTGAAGTTGCTTGGTACTTGGAAACCAAGTGGTAGTGAATTACCAGTGAATCTGGTCGTGGACGTAGGAGGTGTTACTCCGAACCACGTAAAATCTCGTGTTATTTACTTTCTCGTTATTTTCAGATATTGTATTAATTCCATTTGCATATTGCATCTTTATCAAATCTGCATACTCAGCTGCTCCCCAAAGACAGCTGTGTTTTGTCTATAAACTTGCATAACTTGACTAAGTCGAAAACGTAAAGAATATTTTCAAGTTGAGTTTTTCTAAGCAATCGAGCTAAGTTTTCAAACCACCACTTTTCGCACCGCCAGCTGAGTTATTAACCCAGCTGACCTTCCTCAGCTGGATTCATAACTGAGCTCACAAACTCTGTTTTAAACTTGAAAAAGTTTTTAAAAATCTATCTTTGGTGTATTCACCCCCCTCTACACCAAAGACCCAGCTCAGGGACCATCAATTGGTATCAGAGCAGTGGTTCAAAAGACCGCTGTTTCTGAATCAAGAGATCTGTCTTGACAATCTGTCAGTGGTCAACTGAACAGATCCTCTTCTAGAAAAACTCATATTATTTCATACTGTGCATATCTCCATGGATTCTTATCTTAACAGGAACCTTCCCACCTTCTCGGTCGACGATTATGCAATCTGGAAGTTCATATTAAAAAGCTTTCTTTGTGCGCATCATGACATGATATGGGACGTCATCACAGATGGACCCATCATCATTTACAAACAAGGAAACGAGCTTGTTCCAGCTCAAGATGGTGGACAGCCAACGTATCAGCTCATTCCCAAGCCAAAGAATGAACATACCTCAGAAGAAAGGAAGCAAGCTGGATTAGACAGCTTCGCGAGGAACACCAACTCGTCAACAGTCTCCAACACCTACCTCAGCAAGATCATCAACTGCAACACCGCAAAGGAGATGTGGGAAACCCTAGCCAAGCTATGCGAAGGGTCGGAGGAGATAAAAGAAAATAAATTCACAATCGCCTGCCAGAAGTTTGATAACTTCAAGCAGCTTGTCAACGAGTCCATCGAAGGGATGGAACTCAGATTCTCAAATATCGTGGTAGAAATTGAAACCATCAGAACTGGGAAATACACCCAGCGTGAAAAGAACCTAAAAGTCCTTTCAGCGCTCACAGCTGAATGGAACACATACAAGGTGGTACACCAAAGTCGAAGGGACTTGGGTGATCTTTCAACTGAAAGATTATTCTCCCTGCTCAAAACCAACGAATACAACTTGAAGATTACCATGAAAGAATCTTCAAGCAATCAGAATGATGAAGAGCTGACACCTGCGCCAAAGGAGATTGCGTTCAGAGCTAACTCTGAAAAATCCACATACATGCAGTCAGCTGAGTCATCAAAGAAGGACATGAACAAGGAAGAGCTACTTGAAGAGATAGCCATGCTGGTCAAAAACTACAACAGACTCAACACCAGCAAGGGCATGTAGGAACCGCCAATTGATAGGCCGGCTCATAATCGCCCACCGATCTATTTTGGTTATCTAACAAACACTTGTAAATCCAACCTATGCATGCTCCTATGAATTAAATAACAATCATAGGGTGTTTATTCGATATACCTATGAACTGTGTGATTAGAGACTCCAGAGTTGATCTTCTGAACTGTTCCCGAGTCAAGGATCGACGTTGGATGGCAACGAGCTTCGATCTCTTCCTCTCACAAAAGTGGTGGCTGCTCCCACTTTTCTCTCTAAGTTTTCTGCTTTTAATTTTTACGTAGAATCATATAATTCTGATGTAAACTCTGATATATATAACTAGTATATAATACCTAATTATCAGAGCTCATCTAATTAAATCAAGCCAAGCCCAGATGGGCTAGAAGAGAGAATGGGCCACCACTTTTAGAGGTTAGGGCCTAGTGGGCCAGTTCAGGGATCTACTAGCTTAAATAAGGTGTAGGCCTCCCAGTGTCTGATTTCTTTTATTCAGCCCAGAATATAAATCAGTCCACTAATATTAATTTACTCCACTAAAAAATTAATACTGAATTACCACCTTATTTATTGAGTGAGTTGGGGCTAGTATTAGACATAATTAATCATCGTGTTTAAGATTACAAATATACATTAATTAATTAATTGCTTCTGACAGCCTTTTAATTAATTAATCAATTAATTAATAATAATTAATATCTTGAGTGCTACCACTTAAACTTATTATCATACCAGAACTAAATTCCACCTGCAGGGTTTAGTATGATAAACTTATTAAGTTCCTCAAGAGGATATTATCAACATGTTATTAGCAGGACACGATCTCTTAAATACCAGTTAATCGCGCATCAAATAAGAATTGTTATTATCCAAGATATCGAGCATATTGGACTTTATATGCCAATGTCCTCACCCATGATAAATCAAAATAATAGACAAATACATATTTACACCGATTAATGTAATTAAGATTAAGACTATTTAAGTCACCGATATCTTGATCATTTATAAGTCAGAATAAATAATACATCTCACTGTGATCCTTTCAATACGATAAACGTACTAGCATAAATAAATAGTCAAGACAAACTATTTAATCAATTATGCTACAGTCTATACCAACAACTTGTCCAAAGTTGTCTCGACTGTGGAATCAGTTTATATCTCATAAGGTACCGATTATATGATCTTCTGTGATCTACAACACACCATATAATCTATAAGAATGAGATAAATGGACATTAATATAATTATGCAATAATATAAATTCAGATAGAAGAATTATAGTGGATATTAAGAACAATGTATACAAGCAAAAAGTTTGCTCCTTCACCTCTGCCTTAATGTCTTGAACTTGTCAAAAACATTCAGACTTGTGACGTAACAAATAAATGTATCCGTATCTCAAGTAAGTGTCAATGAAAGTGACGAAATACTCATACCCTCACCGAGCTTGAGTGGACATAGGTCCACACAAGTCAGAGTGAACCAATTCTAACACATCTTTGGATCTATACCCCTTGGCTTTGAATGACATAGTCGTCATCTTTCCTTCCAAACAGGATTTGCAGACTGGGATTGGTTCTACTTGGAACGACTCCAAGATACCATCTGAAACCAGTCTTTGGATCCTTTTTAGATTGATGTGACCCAATCTTAGATGTCAAAGTAGTGTTTGGTTCGATTAAGAAAAACTTTTCTCTTCTTATGGTTTGAAATTGAAGAATTAACATATGAAGATGAATCATGCAAACATATAATAGTATAGAGGGAGTTATCCAATGTACCCAAGTAAATAATCTTATTATTTCTCATGATAATCACACGACTGTAAAAAATAATAGAATATTTATCACAAAACAATTTCGAAACTGAAACAAGGTTTCTTCGAAAAACTCGGCACATATAAAACGTCTCTCAAAACTAAAACAAAATATACTTAGCCTTCCTCATCATAAGACAATCAACCTTCTAATGTCCAGATCTGTTGCACTTGAAACATTTGTCCTTTCTCTTCGGCCTTTAAAAGCCTCTGATTGAACCGTTTCCATTACTCCCACTATTTCCCTGATATCTCTTACGAACTAGGTCCCTTTCACTCTTTTCACCTTTCGGTGTAAAATTAAGACCCTTCGTAATTAGGTCTGGAGGTGTAGGAGTAGTGAGTACATTATTGTACTCCTTTGCAACTAGGACATTACTCAAAAATTGCGCTTTCATTCCAAAACTTCGGAATGGTAAGCGCCTTTGAAGTAAAACATTTAACAAAGGAGTAATAGTCATATCTGAAAAATTAAAACATGCAAACACATATAATTCACAATTACTGCTTAAACAAAAATTCGTAACTTTAATATTGTAACCTTTTGATAAAACAATATTAACAGAAACCTCCATTAGCCCAAGCAATTTGCACGCAAGACACGTTCGTGTGGACGTTTACGCACTCATCACTTAACCAGACACCGAGTCTTTGAATCTTATCATCTTGTCAACTTAACCTTATGACAAATAAGAACAATAAATGGACCTCAACTAGACCATATGAATTTGAAAAGGGACTCCGTTGGGGAGTTGTATTCAAATTAATATCCAAGTAATGACCACAATTTAATCAAACCAAAATTAATTCACTACAAGAAAAACTCTCATACATAACACTGCATACATAACGGACATTTTTAAAATGCGTTATGTATGAGCGCACTTTTTGTAAAGATAACGTGTTTTTAAATATCCGTTATGTATGTAGTGTTACCTTCGTGCATATATAACGGTTTCAAGTCATACGTTATATATGAGCGTTATGTATTAAACATATATATAACGGTTTTACGAAACCGTTAAGCCGTACGTTATGTATGAGCGCATTTATTAACTAGTACATAACGGTTACTCGGACCGTTAAGCCCGACCGTAAAGTATGAGCATCAATATTTTTTTAATTTTTTAATTCCAATTAATTATTTACCCAAATTTTCAACCATGGCAAAACTCCACCACCAAAACCAAAAGTCTCCAAAATTTCAACCTAAGTCTTCTTCCCATCCAATTTCAACCGCAGAACGTCTCTGGTATCTCTCTTCTCCTTCTCCGGCGAGACCAATGCCGCCGACCTCGCCGTCGTCGCCTCTGCTCACTCTCATTCTCAGCCAATCTCTGTATCCCTCTGTAATAAATCAAAACCTTCAATCAGAAAACCCTAGATCCCCAATTGAAACCCTTTTCTTCTCTAAAAGAAAAAACAACAAGAAAAACCTCTTTCTATTTTGTATTTTTAACGTCCGCAACACACAATTCTCTCTCTCTCAACCCATCTCTCTACTTTCTCAAGCACACATATAATTGGCAAAAACCACCGCCGATCGCCGCCACTTTGCTAGTCATCTCCAATAGTCGAGCTCGAGATCTAGTAGTTCGCAAGATATCAACGCCGGCCGCCGTATGCAAGCAGCCGATCTTCGCCCAACCGCCGCCATCGATCTCGCTCATGTCCGTCTATTACCTCCCCGTCGCCATCGTCGCTTCTTCTCTCGTCGACTATAGCAGCCCGCATTTTTCAATCTACAATTTTCCCCCTTTTCGTCAACACAACCTCCGTCTTCGCACCTCCCCGTGTGGTACCGCTCCGCGCCGTCTCGCTACTCTTCCTCCAAGACCTCCCGTTGTCATTCCTTCACCGGAGCGCACGCCGCCCGCAACTCATCCACCGGTCGTTCCTCCCGCAGCCTTCTTCTCTCGCCTCCGTCTTCTAAACCCCCACCGACCGCACCTATGCCGCCTTCTCTCGCATCCCCTCCAGCCTTCGGTTCCGCATCCGGCTCGTTTGAAACCATTTTCTCCGCCGCCATCTCCATCATTATCGAGTCCTCCGGCTTCGAGACCTAGTCTCTCTCGGTCTCTCTCTCGCTCCATCGCCCACGTATCGGTACATGGTGCCATTTTTTTGTTGTCGATAATCCATTTCTAAATGCCATTTCTTCGTTTATATGTTATTCTCGCTTTATATGTTATTCTCGTATAATTTCGAAAATTCGGATTTGCTTATGTTTATATGTTCTTCTCGTATATTTTTGAAGTCTAGTTTTTTAAAGGAACTTCCATTTTCTCGTGAATTAAACTTTGACAAGGTCGTATGTTTGTTCTATATATATCTTTCTTGAAGAAAAATGTGAAATTTTATTTTATATATAGATTATAGTACATGTATATATATATATATACGGCGGAGACGGCAACGCAAAGGTGCTCGTACAGGTGTCAGACATCAAGTTCATTGGCTCATCGCAGGTGTGCCTTCTCTTCTCCTTCCAGAACCACAGGTAACTTCTTCGCTCTGCTCTCGTGCAAATATCTAATGAGGTAGCGTAATTCATTGTAAAATGACTTTCAATTCCACTCGTCTGCATCTATGAGGGAGTGTGTGTGTAAGTTCACGATTTTTGATGATAAATTGATAAATTTGTCTTGCCAGTATGTGTGTAGACCGGGTGTATATTTTGAGCTCTGACTAGCTGCTTTGAGATTGTGTTAGTTAGAAAAATCTGAATTCTTCTATTTGAGTTTGAGGAGTAACATTGTGAAGTTTGATGGTGCCGGTTAATTACTAGATTCGGAACTTTCAATTTTGAGTCCATTAGGAGAAGTAACAATATGTGAAAACTTTCTTTGTTAATATATCTGACGCAAACAATGTCAAATTCTCAATACTTGTTGTTGTTCTTCAATACTTGTTGGTTTGATGATCTTCTCACATAACCAATCATGATGCTGATTAAAAATTCCCCTGCTAATCAAGCTATGAGTAGGGTTTTTTGGTTGTCCAGTTCAAGGTTTCACTACTTGAAATCTGACTTAAGATATTTTAGGATACTAATGAGTTGAGTAAAACGAAGACTTGGGAGTTCTGAAAATGAAAACCAACACCATTAAACTGATTGATAGGAATGCTTTTGTATATTTTTTAGCTTGTAAACTCATCTCTTCCCGTTGGCAACGACAGCAACCAAAGGGAAGGCCGCCACCGTCGCCACCTTGTGTCTCGCCTCCAGCACTCTGTTGGTTTTTTTTCATATTCGTTGAATGTCTTGATTTTAAGTCCATTGCATAAGCTTAAAATTAAACAAATTTTGGATCTGAAAAGGTTGGTGGAAATCTTCAGAGTTGTACCCAAACGGTCAATTTGTAATTAATTTTTGTAATAAGCCACATATAAAACCTTATAAAAAATAAGATACAAAATAGTTACAGTAATTATATGGGCAAATTGATGAAGATAGAGAGTTGACGAGGAGAAGGTTGCTAGACAAAAAGCTGGCCCTGTCAAAGAACGAGCACCAACTGACCAAGCTTAGATGTGAAGTGGCCCGAGCCGAGCTCGATATAGTGCTCTCTAAAGTAAAGTTGAAGGTACGAAAATTTTTCTGCTCAGTGGAATTAATTAATTAATATGTAGTATTTGGGCTAATGGCTATATATGTTTCATGTATTCTTGGTCACTTTGATCAACTTATATAGGGAACTTTGTTATTTAACTAATGGCTATATATGTTTCATGTATTCCAAGTCATATTATTCACCAGAAAATTTGTTTCAAATGGGTATTAGGTGCATCCTTAATATGTTCTCTTTCTTTTTAAGACATATAATTAGATAGAACTCGTGTGAGATTTTGACTATATTCGGATGATAATGTAACAAATGTTTTGGATGGTATATTATATATGTTATCGATGGTAATGTCATTTGTTGTTTTACAGTTATTTATTTATTTATCGAAATAAATAACATGAAAATCAGGAAAAAAATATTAAAAGCTGTAGCATGAATACAAAACGGTACACAAAATCATACTCCAAAACAAAACAAACCGTTGTTTATAACAACATAACATAACGAAATTTAAATACATTTGTAACGTAAAAAACTGTTATGTATTAGAAAAAAGATAACGTAAAAATACCGTTATCTAAAATACAAATCAACGTTATCTATAGTGAAATATTAAAAAATGTAGAATATTTCATAACGGAAAAAATTGATATTTATAACGGTTTATAACGTTATGTATAATAACGATACATAACGGAGATAAAAGTGTTATGTATAAGAAAAATACCGTTATGTATAACACTATAGATAACGGATATTCTCCATTATGTATGAGCGTTTTTCTAGTAGTGATTCTCGAGTTGATGAAATTACTAGAACGGCATCGCCTGAAAAATAATTTACTTTGATTATCTCTATTTTATTCTCACCTAGAGTGTTCCGCAAGAATTAATACGTACAAGTCACGATAGTGTGAACGTTTACACGCACAACTCCCACTACTCACAGAAAATAAAATATTTTTAAGAAGTTTAACTTGACAAAATGCTATAAATTGAAAATATGCGCAAGCCACGTTTGTGTGGACGTTTACACACACTCACAATGTAATTTGTCTTAAACCAATTGTGGAGATCTTTAATAATTTTAACAAATAAAATTATTTATTAACTTGCTTAGTCATTTTTCTTCAAAAGGTTTGTAGCATGCAAATCACGTTGACACAGAATTATCTAAACATGTTGTTCTATAACTCACATAATAAATCATGCTCGCTCGAATTCTAAAACATGCTTAGAAACGCGATAAAACCTAGCATGCAAAAAGTTTGCTTTCAGTATACAACCCTTCAGGGCAAGTACAAGAAGTTCGCAAGAACTTACAGAGACAAGTACGCAGCAGCTGATGAGAAGTCAGCTGACAAACGAACAGACGAAGGATGCTTCAATTGCAAGGAACCGGGACACTACAGGCTAGACTGTCCTAAGCTATCCAAGAAACATAAAGACCAACTGAAAGCTAAGGCAGCTGACAGAAGGAGAGCCTATATCGCCGACGAGGAGTCGGAGTGCAACAAAATGGAGGATAACATGCCATTTTCAGACTCAGAAGAAGAAGCACTGATGGCTCATGATGAACCTGAATGGGATACATGCTTCATGGGACAGACAGACGGAATTGATGAAGATGAGGTAATGTCAAGAACTCAAAATCTATCTAACCTCTCACCATCACACGAACACTCTACACAGGTTTCAGAATCAGGGCTACCTGATTGGAGTTTAGTAGAGAAGGTTATGAATGATTCCAAGGAGCTTCAAGAGATCATTGACATCATAATGTGTGAGAATGCCGAGCTGAAGGTAGAACTGGAAAAGAAAAAGGTATCAGAAGCAGCTGATACAACATAGCTCCAAGAGGAAGTTATTTCACTAAAAGACAAAATAGTGAAACAAGATCAGCTGATGAAAGACTTCTACTACGAAAAGAAACAGCTGATGGAAGAATTGGAAAAGGCCACAACTGAATCAGAAAAGAAGTCAGCCGAGATTATATAGCTGAAAAGTTCCGAAGAGGTACTATCTAAGAAGATGGCAGCTCTCATCAAAGCTACAATAACAATGGACGAAATCATAAGTGCACAACGTCCAGCAGCACTCAAAGCAGGACTGGGTTACAATGAATCGAAGGATGCCACAAATATTGCTTCCACTAGTGGAACAAAGGTAATGTTTGTAAGAGCAAAAGAAAACCCAATTCCAGCAACTCAACAACGACCGTTGAGGACACAACAGGCATAAAAAAGGCCAGCTGTGAGACAACCTGAAGCACAGATCAGACAGCAACGTGCTCAAACTCAACAAAGACAGCAGGCTGGACAGTTCAGATACCAGCAACATCAACAACACGTCGAAAGATATCAACCGATATATCAAAGGAGATACCCAGCAGGATATCACTCATATGATCACCAGCTGGAGCACCAATTCCAGCCGAGGTATCACAAGAGACAACAGAGACAAAGGAACGTCTTAGCTGGACACTGAAAAAGACCAGGACATCAACAAAGACATCAAGCTGGGAAGATACTGAGATCAAGACCTCACCAGCAACAACCGAAGAACACAAAGAATGTGTATATCGACTCAGCTGGAAGGATCATCAGATCAAATGACCCAATTCGAGTCATCAAGCAGATCTGGGTCGTAAAAGGATCTCTGTCTAACCCACAAGGACCCAATTAAAACTGGGTACCTAAATTTTGATCTTTTTTATAGGTTGCAAGGGAACGACGCATCATTGAGGAGTCGATGAGAACTCTATGGTACTTGGACAGTGGATGTTCCAAGCACATGACGCACTTAAAGCATCTACTCCAGAAGTATATCGAGCGTCCAGGCCCACAAGTAACATTTGGTGACAACTCCAAAGGTCTAACCAAAGGTTATGGTACATTTAAAACTAAAAATGTTATAATCCCCAATATTTTTTATGTACAAGGACTGCAACATAACTTGCTTTCCATTAGCCAATTCTGCGACAACGGTTTTTCTGTCAAGTTTGATGCACAGGGATGCACAATGAAGCACAGGGAAACCAAACAGATACTACTAAGAGGGAAAAGAGAAGGAAATATGTATTTCGCTGACTGGAACAACAGCCATCCTGAGACTTGTCTTGTATCGAAAACAAGAATGAAGTCACCGTCGTGGGCACAGACGGCTGAATCATCTCAACTTCAAGACAATCAACAAACTGGCTAGAAACCAGCTCGCTAATGGAATTCCAGATCAAGTTTATGACAAGAGTCATATTTGCAGCGCTTGTCAACAAGGAAAACAGACAAAGATTTCATTTTCTCTCAAGCTGACGCCCTCAACTGATCGAGTTCTTCAACTCCTACACATGGATCTTTTTGGTCCAGTTACTCCAGCAAGCTTAAATGGCAGAAAATATACTCTGGTCGTAGTGGATGACTTCTCAAGATTCACATGGGTGTCATTCCTGTACCAAAAGAGCGAAACAAGGACTAAGCTGCCAATCCTGCTGGAAAGGTTGTCAACTCAGAAGGAGTGCAAGATAATGTCAATCAGATCAGATCGATGAACGGAGTTTCTGAATTAAACTATTTATGAATACTGCGAGAAGAACGGAGTTCAACATCAAACCTTAGCAGCACGCACACCTCAGCAGAATGGTGTAGCAGAGAGAAGAAACAAAACACTCAAAGAAGCAGCTACCTCAATGCTAGCCAGCTCTGCCATTCCAAAGAAGTTATGGGCCGAGGCAATCAACACAGCATGCTTCACTCAGAATCGCTCTCTACTCACAACAAGGCAAGGAAAGACGCCATATGAGCTATGGAATAACAGAATACCATACATTGGATATTTCAAGGTCTTCGGATCCAAATGTCATATCCTAAACAATGGAAAAACACAGCTCAAGACGTTCGATGCGAAGACTGACCGAGGAGTATTCCTTGGTTACTCTGCTGTGAGTAAAGCATACAGAGTCTTCAACAGAAGAACTCAAACGGTCGAAGTAACTCCACATGTTACCTTTGACGAATCATCATTCCAATATAGAGATTCTATCAAACGAAGAAATGAAGGAGAATCTTCAAGGCAGATTCAGACAAGAGCTCAAGAGAATCGAATCAGAAATCTGGCCGAACCATTAATATGGGATGATGAGCTAGAGGAAAAACCTCAAATCAATCGGGAAGCTCCACCAGTTGGAAATAAAGAGGAACCTCCAACACAAAATCAAGGGGGAATGCCATCAGCTGGAAATCCAGACACAGTTGAATCCTCAGCACTATCTCCAGCAGAGCTTCTACAGAAGTCACCTCAAAACTCAATCCAAGGCAAGTTTCTTTCTGAAGACTTAACTCCAGAGCAACTCAAAGCCAGACGAAATCTAGCCACTTCTAGCATCAATCAGCTGGAAGAAGAAATTCGTAAAAGAAGAAGATGGATTGAAGATCATCCATCATCAACAATCATTGGAGAACGATCTGACCAAGTCAAAACCAGAAGCTCAGCTGCTCAAGCTACATCGGATCATCAAGAAGCAGCTGACACAGCTCAACTCTCAATAGAGCTAGAACTGACTGTCTATGATGAAGACACAGCTCTAATGGCGTATTATGTAGCTCAAGTTCCAGAGCCTCAAACAATTCTAGAAGCCTTAAAAAGTGTACCTTGGACAAACGCCATGCAGGAAGAGCTAAATGAATTCCTCAGAAATTGTGTCTGGGAATTGGTCGACAGACCTGAAGGAGTCAAAGTCATAAGACTCAAATGGATCTTCAAGAACAAACTGGATACCCTTGGAGTCATCATCAGAAACAAAGCTCGACTAGTTGCCAAGGGCTACACACAGCAAGAAGGAATTGACTTCGAAGAATCATTTGCTCCAGTAGCACGATTGAAAGCAATCAGACTTTTTCTCGCTTATGCAGCACATCACAAATTCAAGGTTTATCAAATGGATGTAAAGTGTGCATTTTTAAATGGAGAAATCAAAGAAGAGTCTATGTTAAACAACCTCCAAGTTTTGAAGTAGAAGGAAATAAAGTCTACAAGCTAAAGAAGGCGCTTTATGGATTGAAACAAGCACCTCGAGCTTGGTATGATACTCTATCAAATTTCCTTGTATCCAAATGATTCAAGAAGGGCTCAGTAGACAGAACACTCTTCACCATCAAGTTGGGAGAAGACATCCTGGTTGTTCAAATCTATGTAGATGATATCATCTTCAGATCAAGATCAACATTCTTATGCCAAAGATTTGGAGAGATAATGTCAAAACAGTTCCAAATGTATGGGAGAAATGAGCTTCTTCCTAGGACTTCAAGTCAAGCAATCAGCAGAAGGGATTTTTATAAATCAATCCAAGTACGTGAAAGACTTGATCGCCAAGTATGGAGTTCAATCCAGCAGAACAGTAAAGATTCCGATGAACACCAACTGGAAGATTGAACCTGGAACTGAAGGGAAGTCAGTTGATTTCAGCAAATACAGAGGGATAATAGGTTTCCTGCTGTATCTAATAGCTAGTCGTCCAGACATCTCTTTCGCAGTCGGAGTATGCGCCAGATTTCAAGTTGATCCAAAGGAAGCACACATGCAAGCAGCCAAGAATATTCTCAAATATCTCAAAGGAACTCAGAATGTTGGGCTGTGGTATCCAGCTGAAGACAATATACAGCTGACTGAATATTCAGACTCAGACTTCGCTGGAGATCGGTTGGACAGAAAATCAACTTCAGGAACATGTCAGTTCCTAGGAAGCAAGTTGATCTCGTGGTTTTCAAAGAAGCAAACGTGCGTCGCAACCTCCACAACAGAAGCAGAATATATGGCAGCTGGAAGCTGCTGCTCACAAATTCTCTGGCTGAAACATCAGCTGGATGACTATGAAGTGAAAACTGGACAAGTTCCAATTTTCTGTGATAGCTCAAGTGCGATTGCTATATCAGAAAATCCAGTACATCACACAAGATGCAAACATGTGGACGTGCGCCATCACTTCATCAGAGATCACGTGGAAAATAAGGATGTGATTGTTAAGAAAATTCACACAGACATACAGCGGGCTGATATACTCACAAAGCCGCTGATAGAAGCAAGATTCAAGATGCTGTGCGGATTACTTGGATTACTCAACCCAGACGAAGCTACATCCTGCTGAATGGAAACAGACCCAGCTGAAATTCAGAACCAACCTCAAAGAACCTTGCTGAGAAAGAATCAAGCTCAGCCAGACGCCTAAGTTGAAGGATTATTCAGCTGAGGGGGAACCAGCTGGAAAAACGATCACTCAACACAGCTATTCATAACCGAGGTATCAGCTGACTACGATGATCAGCTGAGAGGTTTGCAACATCATTACATACACTTACTCATTCTGTTTTAGACAGACATCAGTCAAATCATATCTTGCCATATCGAATGAAATTTAATTAAAAGTCTGCAAAGAACTGAAACATGAGAGTTTTGAAGCAAAAGTCAAAACGCCTCAACCATCCTCTCATGCGCATTAACTCGTATTTTCTAAAAAAGAAACTGACATGACGCGAGAATCACTCTCAGTCGTAGATCTTCTTATCAAACTATAAATCTTGATCGTCCATTCATCAAGAAAGTTGATATAAATATGCTAGAAGAGATACGCAAACATTTGCATTAACCCTAAAAAGTTTTTTTTTGGCACTCTTTCTTCTTCCTCCTCTTTGTATTATTTGTTCTACTAACAAAAGTTGCAGAAGAAGAACATGGAATCTAGAAAGATATCTCCAGAAGCCGATCAACATGAAGAGTCTGTCAAAGCTTCACTATGAGAGTTGCTTAACTCTCAGGAACTACAAGAAGATGGAGTTCCAGGAGAAAATGAAGCTCATCGACAGATCCGGTCTAACGCAGTGGGTGACTGCAAAGCTCAAGAACATCATTCACCAGGAAGTTGCAGAATTCTTCCTAGGAATGTCAAAGGAAAAAGACCTCCTCCGCCCTACTGTTTCTCTCAAAATAAAAGAGAGAACGGACATACAACTCCCTGGGATGCGGAAATCAACGCCAACAAGATTCTGACAAAGGAATTCAACCTGAGAGGAAGCCCAGTTAGAACTGGATGAGATGTTGATAAAGCCGGAGTCTTTAAGAGCAGACATGTCAAAACTCTTGCTCCGCCACAGGAGGCACAGAAAAAGATGCAGGAGACAAAGCAGCATGCATCTACTTCCTTCCCAGCTGGGAAGAGGAAACAACTTGAGGAGACTAAACAAGCTGAAGCACCGTCAAATAGAAGACTCAAGTTAAAGGTGCCCGTAAACTGTTGGAACGCAACTCAGGTTAGAGTTGTGAAGTTGCTTGGTACTTGGAAACCAAGTGGTAGTGAATTACCAGTGAATCTGGTCATGGACGTAGGAGGTGTTACTCCGAACCACGTAAAATCTCGTGTTATTTACTTTCTCGTTATTTTCAGATATTGTACTAATTCCATTTGCATATTGCATCTTTTTCAAATCTGCATACTCAGCTGCTCCCCAAAGACAGCTGTGTTTTGTCTATAAACTTGCATAACTTGACTAAGTCGAAAACGTAAAGAATATTTTCAAGCTGAGTTTTTCTAAGCAATCGAGCTAAGTTTTCAAACCACCACTTTTCGCACCACCAGCTGAGTTATTAGCCCAGCTGACCTTCCTCAGCTGGATTCATAACTGAGCTCACAAACTCTGTTCTAAACTTGAAATTTTTTTTAAAAATCTATCTTTGGTGTATTCACCCCCCTCTACACCAAAGACCCAGCTCAGAGACCATCACATATAATTAATAATAATGTTTTCATGTGTTTATATTTTACTAATAATTTTTAATCTTTTATGTAGGTGGTGGACGTAGTTACTCTATATGCTCGGAGAATTTCACTAATGATCATAATTATTTGTCTTAACTTAAATAAGTTTGCTTCGTGTAGTCAAAAGTCAACAGTTGTCGACTTTACAACTCCAATTACCCAAAATTATGAAGCATCTGTAGTTGGATCTACGTCCACCATTTCATCTACTCCAGCCATTATAAATAATACAATTTCTTCTATTGTTTAAGGTCCACTTAATGTTATATTTTACTAGAACATTTTATATAGAGGCGTTGTTGCTATTTAATAATCAACTAGTGTGTATCCCGTCAAAAATCGACGACGCATTATATTATTAAAATAAAATACATCAATAAGGTTATTTCTTCTTTGTACTTCCTTTAACAAATATTTTTATTTTTATTATTTTGCAATATATAAGCATGAACATTAAAAATAATTTAATATTATTTCGAAGTGATAATATTTTGATAATTGATCAAAAAGAATGTTTCTTTGATTTTATTTCACTTTCTTTAGTTGCAAGAAACTATATTATTTAAATAAAATACATCAATAAGGTTGTTTCTTCTTTGTACTTCCTTTAACAAATATTTTTATTTTTATTATTATTTTACAATATATAAGCATGAATATTAAAATAATTTAATATTATTTTGAAGTGATAATATTTCGATAATTGATCAAAAAGAGTATTCTTTGATTTTATTTCACTTTCTTTAGTTGCAAGAATTAATAGAAATCAAACTATTTTTTACTTCACAATCTGTCAAATATTTCATTATATACGATGTTAATTGTTGTGTACGTCTGTTCATCTCGTCACAAAGTTAAATTTCGAGAATCATCCATACGTGTAAATATATGCAAATCTAAGAATTATAATTGAGAATACATATTTTTGAGATTTTTTTATACTTACGTCAATTTAAAAATTTGTTAAATTAAACAAATTAATATTGACAACTTAATAATTGATCAAATTAAAATTGTTAATAAAAATAAAACTATTTATTTGGCCAACAAATTAATTTGCCAAATTATATTGGTTGTGCAAAATAATTGCGGAATGAGAAAATACACATGGATTGTGAGTATTTATATAGGTTCTCCAAGAGTGAAGTTTTATTAAGAATCAATGTGGGATAAAAAAATTTATATTAAATATACATAGAATAAATGAATAAAAATGCTCAAAATGAGGATTAAAGATAAATAAGAATATTGAAAGGAGAGGACCTCGAAGTAAGGAGAGAGTTTGAATTCGCAATCATTTTAATAATATATAAATGTTGTCTCTATATATGATCGAAAAATTCTATCTAATTTTTACACTAAATTTCTATTTTAAATTACATTAACCTATATAATTAAACTTTTTTGCTTTAATCAGTTGCCTATTTATACTTTTTTTTAATAATTCCAATTTTTTTATTAGTTAAATTCTACTTTGTGTTTAACATTATTTTGTTAAAATAAATTCTTTAATAGATTGAATAAATGAATATTTTTGAATTTATAATACCCCGATTAATTAAATTTATAAAATTAATTAGGGCTTTTGCATTCTTAAGTTGTCACAAACGAATATTCTTAAATTTCAGAGTCGAGTATCAAAATGATTTATATCTCTAATTTCGTATTTTGATAATGCCCTATTATATTTTTACCGTCTTTAAGTATAAATGAAATTAAGAAATTAGTACCGTGAGTTTAACCGTTTATAGTTATAACTAATTATCATCGATCGAGTCTTTCGTAATTAAAGTCATAATAATTATATATATATATATATATATATATATTTCATTGGGCCAAGTAATAATTTTTGTGAATTAGGCCCAAAACCTTTCCTTTTATTTGTAATCCACAAGCTAAATCAATTCAGCCCAATATTTAAGCCAATTAGTATAACTCAGGAAATGAATATCTATTCCTAACTATAAATTAACTTGCGTGAATTAACTTGCAGATAAGAGTAAATCTTAGTGAATCTGTTATTTTTCAAACCTTGTCAGAGCTTATGATCATTAAGGAAGTTATTGCAAAGTAACAATTGAAGCTTAAATACATTACCCCTGAATCCTTCTCACATCCTCAAAAACAAAATACAACCAGAAAAAAAAAAAAAAAAAAGAGGAAGAGGAAGCTCTGCAGGGGAATTATAGTCACAAGTGTTCAACTTCAATTCATTCACAAACCATCTATCCACCTATTACCACTAACAAGTAAGTGTATACGACGACGGGAAGGAGGCGGCTAACGGTGAGGTTCGCCGGAGAAGAAACAGCGGTCGTGCTACTGCTGCCTTCGAATAGAGAGAGAAACGAGACTAACAAGGAAAGAAAGATGAGAGAGAGGGATGGAGAGAGGAGGCGCCGGCGAAGTCTCGCTGGAGGAGAAAATGAAGGGCGACGGTGGAGCTGCTATTGGTTTCGTTAGAGAGAGAGAGAAAAACGAAGAGAGGAGAGAGCATAAGAGAAAGCGAGAGTTATGAGAGAGAGAGAGAAACGTCTGCTGTTTTAAGAAGAAGAAAAAAAAAAGAATAAAAAAGAAAAAGAAAATGAAACTTGGGCCAATTTGGGTTATAAGGATTTGGGCTGCAAATTAATTTTTCGCAAAAACTTGCGTACGACCGCCACTTACGTGCGACGGGCCACGCGTGCCGGGCGCGTGTAAACCACGTGCCCATTTTGAATATATAAGTTAGGCGCGTGCATCACACGCGTCCCTCAAGGCGCGTGCACGCGCCTGACATTTTTTTTATTCGGTGCGTGTGTTACATGCGCCGAATTTTTATTTATTTTTTTGACTTTTTTTCAGTTTCTTTTAATTTTTATTTTTTTTAAAGAGTCGAACGAGGGAGCCGAAGGCCTCGGAGCGAGCTAAAAAACATAAACGTTGCGACGATCATTTTCTATAAATTAAAATTGGAGCCGAAGGAGGAGAAGAAAAATAAATTAAAAAAAACTGACCGGGTCGGGTTGCCTGTTTTGACGGATCGGGTCAACAGGATCCGGACACTTATGTGTGACGGTCTCACAGGAGACCTTCTCCTAATTTTTTGGGCAGAACTGAATTAATTAATTGAATGGCCCGAAATTTTGGGCCTGAGTTAATTAATTAAAGTGGGTTGCAGATTTTAATTAAGGAGATGCTGAATATCGAATTTAATTATCGCCATAAATTAAAACAGTCTTAATTCATAAACCCGTTTAATATTCTCGATGCCCAATAAAATTAGAATGTTTAAATAAAACTTAATTTATTCGTTAAATATTATATTTTAATTAAGTTAGCGTCATATAAAAACGAGATTGGATTTTAGAAAGAATTCTATTTATCTAAAGACTTAGTTAATTGCAAAGCCCTAGAACTTGATTTTTAATCAAGTCCTTTAGTCATTATTATTTTCGACTCAATCGTTTCGCTAAACTTAATTGTTTTCGATTAAAGGTGAATTTCGCAAGTAGAAGAAGGGATAACAGAAGGAAGCTTTATCGATAAGTTTTGTATTTTGATAAGGTGGGCTTTTCTATATATATCAAATAACGTAAGTTTTTCTCTGTTTTCGAAATGCTTTAAAAGTATTTGTTTTAAAGTGGTTATCATGCTTAAAAAGGATTTTTGGATGAAAATTCTCTTATACCTATCTCAGTTGGTTCGCCAACCTTAAGTTCGATCGGATTCTGAGTTAGCCTCAAAAGGGTGTGCTTTCCAGAGTTAGTGTATACTGTAGCCGTGAGTATGGACTCTGTTGAGGAGCGACCAGTCTCGGTGAGGAACGTACGTGGAAGACGGCCGTTTTTCCCGGCATTATTTCAGATTTGATTTTGATGAATTAATATTATTTATCCAAGTACGAAAGTGATTTAGTAAACACTGGTTTTTATAAAAGAAAAACCCTTGTGTGTTACTCGAGAAGCATGTTTATAACCTATAAAAGCTATGATATATTTTTGGCAATTGTTCACTAAGTACTTTGTACTTAGCCATGCATATGTTTATAAATACGTAGGTTGACTAACGGGTGATGGCGGGAGTTGAGTGGTTGTAAATTGTTTGAATAAAGCTAGTCGAGCCTCGACTTTATATCTTCATATGTAAAGTCAATCTATGTCTTTTTCCGTTGCAAACACTCTAATATGTTATAACGCTATTTGTTTAAATATTTTGTTCTGTATTTGAGACTTGAAACAATATGTTATTCCTCTATCGAGAAATCCTTCGAGATTGTCTCGTTTTAAATAGTCGAAGTACACTTCTACGTATTTCCTTGCTAGTTCTAGATTCGTTCTTCATTTATGTATTCATTCCCCCTTCTACCCCGCCTCTTAATTCCAACCCCTAGTCGCACCCCGGCTTAGCCGTCCTTCGGGATTTGGGTCTGTGACAGAATTATCCAACTTTAATTTTATTATAACTGTACATATAAAAAAATGGAACTATTTATTATTATTTCCAACCTTATTGCTTTATAATTGTAAAATTATGTTATTTAATGTATATTTTTACTTATTGTATTAGAAGTGTTATTAAATAAATTTATGTATATTTTTATTGATTTATTATGTTATATGATTATTTAATATTATTTTATTTTGCAGAATATTGGGATATTGGTGATCCAAATCATATATGCACATTTTGCGGTGCTTTTTTTTTTGTACGAAGAAAGATTGGGAAAACCAAGCAAAGCAAAAGTCCCAAAGTACTCTCTATGTTGTGTAAATAGCAAGATTCAACTTCCGAAACTTTCCATTCTTCCAACAGTTCTCCATGATTTATTCTTTGGCAATGATTCGAAGAACAAGCATTATTTGAAAAATCTTCGTTCTTATAATAGTATGTTTGGCTTCACTTCAATGGGGGGCAAGGTAGATAAATGCTTGAATAAGGGTAATGCTCCACCAGTTTTTCGTTTGCATGGTCAGAATTATCATCTAATTGGTAGCATGCTACCGTTAGATGGTTGTCCTCCGAAATTTGCTAAATTATACATCTATGACACGGAGAATGAGGTGAACAATAGACTATTATCTGTGAGGTGAGATTCGTATTTATATGTGTCGCAGCCCGACTCAGAATGAAGATGACCGAGCCGGTGGGTCCCACGACGTACACAATTTATGATTAACCAAAGAAAAGATAACGACCCAGTTATCAAACAAAAAAACCAATCATACAATAAATATCCTCAATAACCAAAAATCAGGACGTTGAATAAAGCTTGGAACAACAATTCCAACGAGCATGCTTATCACAAGAAAATCAAAACCAATCATGCTCGACAATTTCAAACGATCAATTGGATTTCAACAACAGACATTTTAAGCATAACAAGGATTCAGGTTCAACCTGAGATCAACAAACATATTCATACGACCAACGAGATCAAGAAAACAGTTTCAACAGGCAGATTTCAAGATAAAAAAAGCACGATAAAGAGGTTGCATGACTTAGAATATTTAAGCAGAATTAGTAGCCAATTTCAAAGAAAATACAGGCTAGCTTCAAAATATTAACAACCAACTTCAAAGGCTTTGGAATATACATCTAGAATTCAGAATTAAGAACAACACAAACTTCAAAAACAGACATCAAAGTGTTGCAGCGGAAAAACATAGCGAATTATATGTATGCAGACATATAATTCTAATCTGTCTTTTATTTCAAAACTTAAACCAACAAAAGTCCGTCCTGCACACTCCCATCTCCATCTCAGTTAACCTGCACATTTTATAAAACAACATGCAATACACAAGTAAACTTTTAAAATCAAACATGTGCTTGCTCAAATGTTTTCTTTTATTTATAAAAGCATTGATGTCTGCAGACATATATATATATCAGTAAGTATGTATTAGATCTACAAACATAAATTAGTGCTGAGAAGTAGACCTCCTTCTCAAACACTTGTAACCGGCACACCTTTCGGAAGGCGCACGATTACCAACTAGTGTACACAAATCCTACCTTTGGTAGGACCGAATTCGTCTTCCTTCAGTAGACGGTAATATACCAAAAAGTTTAAAATATTTGGCAAGTCAATTAATTTAAAACACCACACATATATTATAGTATAATCACATTCGTCATTCTTTTGATTTAAAAAGCCCACCTGTCGAACTTCGCTTTATCTTACTCTGCTGGATTCTGACTTCCCGGCTTTATGACTCCACTCGTTCCTTCATTTGAAATTAGGTTTATCAACCATAAGAGCGAGAAACAAACGATAGGCGATGAGATACGACATCTCAAACAACTTAATTTCTAATTTACCTCGACTCTCGAGGACTTAACTCGATTCTAATACTTAATATTCTAAACACTTCTAAAACTCTAACTTAATCTTTAATTAACTTTCTAAATTAACAACATTAACAATAAACACTTAAACAATTTAAACAAATTATCAACATTTCACTTTAATCAAAACATTCAACTTAAACAATTCTCGATCAGTCAAACGGATTCCGAAAATTCTAAAATTAATTCTATATAATTATTTAATCATATTAAGCATAATTACACAATCGCATCATCAAATCAAATCACGTACACGTTTAAACATTCAATTTGGAAAAATAACCGAAAAATAGAAAATTCTTAACTTAGTAATTAATTTCTGAAAAATTCCACAATACTTAATTTTTATTGTAGAATTCAAATATGCAATGATTTTCTTAATTAAGAATTATATAATACTTTTATTTCCTTTATTATTTTTCTGTATTTTTGGAAATAGAGAATTAATTATCCAATTTCATTCTAATCATTTCCAAACATCTTAAATTAAATTATAAACTATATTTATAACTTAATTACTTAATTAAATTGGATAAAAATTAAAACCCATATATATATATATATTTCGGCTTTTTGTAAAAATAAGGCATAAATCCTTATTTTTCTCTAATTCAAATTACAACATGCTTAATTATAATTATAGAGATTAATTATAACATCAATTAATCAATTTAAGCTTTAAATTAATTATTTTTAATTTAATTTAAATCTGAAAATATTAAATATATATATAATTGAGCTCCAAAAATTCTAACAAAATTATCACATGCTTAATTAAATATCATGAGCTCAATTCTATCATCAATTTCATCATTCATAATCAAAATAAAAAAGCCCTAAATCTAAGAACCCTAATTTCGAAAATTAATTAAAATTGAAGCAATTATGATTCAATCAATTAATTCAATACATAATCATACTCATTAACATCATATATGCTCAATTTAAACATCAATTTAAGCATTGAACATTAAAATCCAAAACCCCTAATTTTATTAATTATTTTCGGTTATTTCTAAATAATAAAAAGGGTTATGAATCTTTGATTACTTCCAACATGAAACATGCTTAGAATAATTATCTAAGCCCAATTAATCAATCAATTTAATCATCAAGCATCTAAATCAAAAAGCCCTAATTTTTCCTAAATTTTGGAAAAAATCAAATTAGTGTTAGGGTTAAATTTAAACTTAAATTAATGATAGATATAACATCTTAAGCATGAATTAAACAACATATGTCAAAATCATAATCATCTAGCAATATTTGTCAAAATTTTTGAAAATATTAAATAATTAAAAAGGAGGATTTGAGCTTGATCTTTGAGCTAATACTTGTAATAAACATATAATCTACCTTGATTATTAATTTGGAATGGATTGCATCTTGGGTTTGAGCTCAAAACTTGAAGCTTTAATGGAGGATTGTGTTTGTATGATATGCGTGTGTGTGTGCTGTGAAGTGCCGAAGAAAGAAGAAGAAATGGAGTGAAGATGGTGACTTATACACACACTTAATTTAATTATCTAATTAATTAATTAGTTTAGCCAACAAAGTCAAAATTAGCATATCCTTTAGAATATGCTTTGCTTAGGCTAATTAAACTCTAATTAATTAATATGTTAGACAAAGTCAAATTATGATGTCATGGCTTAGGTATTAATTAGGGTTAATTAATTAATTAAATGCTTAATTTAATTAATTAATTAATTACTAAACATGCTAATCATAACTTAAATCTCTAATTTCTTAATTTAGAAAAATCAATTAGGGCATCTCAAACCCTAATGCAATTTCTCGGAAGAAAAAAAATACGGAGAAAAGAATCGTTTATGAAATAAATAAGATTATTATTTTTAATAATTAATTACTACTAAATATAAATTAAGAAAATTAAATTCATAATTTTCTCAATTAAAATCAAGCATAAATGCGCACATTGGTAAACATAAATTCTACTTCGTTTCGGTTATTCCGAGACGAAACAAAAATAATCAAATTCCACTTTTTCGGCAAAAATTAGGATTGCCAAAGAAAAATTATTAAAAAGGGCATTCTTTTTCTTCTTAATTTTCTTATTTTAATTAAAGAAAAACTAGGATTAATTATGCGAGAAAACGGGGTATTACATCCTCTCCCCCTAAAAATAAATTTCGTCCTGAAATTTGCTTACCTCGACAAAAAGATCGGGATACTTCTCTCTCATCTTATCTTCTAACTCCCATGTTGCTTCTTCTGGCCCATGATGTCTCCACTTAATCTTGACCGATGCGATCGACTTATTTCTAAGCTGCTGGACCTTTCGATCCAGAATCGCTTCCTGTATTTCTTCATAGCTTAGATCGGGCTCTAAAGCTATTTCTTCTTGGCGGATAACATGTTTAGGATCAAACATGTATTTACGCAACTGAGAAACATGAAACACGCTATGCGAACTTCCAAAACTCGGCGGCAATGCCAGCTTGTAATCTAATTGGCCAATCCTTTCTAGAATTTCGTACGGTCCAATATATCTGGGCTTAAGCTTTCCTTTTTCACCAAATCTGTGTATTCCTCTTGAAGGTGAAACCTTCAGGAATACCTTATCTCCAACTAAAAATTCCAGTTCTGATCTTCTGGAATCCGCATACGACTTCTGGCGATCTTGCGCTTCTTTTATCCTCTGCTTGATTTGACGAACAATCTTAATCATTTCTTCAACAGCATCAGGCCCTAACTCTTTTCTTTCACCCACTTCATCCCAATAAAGCGGGGATCTACACTTTCTTCCATAAAGAGCTTCATAAGGGGCCATGCCGATTGTCATTTGATAACTATTGTTATAGGCGAATTCAATGAGAGGTAAAATTTGCTCCCAATTATCTCCTCGATCTAAAACAATAGTTCTGAGCATATCTTCCAGAACTTGGATAGTTCTCTCTGATTGTCCATCCATTTGTGGATGAAATGCTGTGCTGAAATTCAACTTAGTGCCTAATTCACTCTGCATACTTCTCCAAAAATGGGAAGTAAACTTAGAATCTCGATCAGACGTGATCGACTTAGGCACTCCGTGCAAACGCACGATTTCACGAACATACAGCTGGGCTAGCTTATCTGACCCATAAGTGATCGGAATTGGTATGAAGTGAGCAGATTTTGTCAGTCTGTCCACTATCACCCAAATAGCCGTATTTTCTCATTTGGACTTAGGTAATCCAGTTACGAAGTCCATTGTGATATCATCCCATTTCCACTCTGGGATATCTAACGGCTGAAGTTTTCCATAAGGCCTTTGATATAATGCCTTTACTTGTTGACAAGCTAGGCATCGTTCTACAAATGAAGCTATATCTCGCTTCATTCATTCCCATCAAAATTTCTGCTTTAAATCTTGATACATTTTGGTGCTTCCGGGATGGGCTGTGTAAGGCGTTTCATGAGCTTCACTCATGATCTCACCTTTTAACTCTTCATCATTTGGCACACAAAGCCTTGCTTTAAACAGGAGAGCATTATCTCCAACTTCTTGGAAATCTTCCACTTTTTCTTCGCGAATCTTGAGTCGCAACTTTTCTAGCTTTTCATCCTTTCTCTGAGCATTCAAAATTCTTGATCTCAAATCTGGAACTACTTCCAGAGCTGCAATTACTTGCTTAGTGGATTGCGGGGGCAAAACCATCTCTAATCTCAATTCTTCAAAACTCTTTATGAGCTCTTTTTCCAGAGTGAGAAGAAATCCCAACTCAGTTTTACTTTTTCTGCTTAAAGCATCAACTACTACGTTTGCTTTTCCTGGATGATAGGAAATTTTACAATCGTAGTCTTTTACTAGCTCGAGCCATCTTCTTTGTCTCATATTTAACTCTTTTTGCTCGAAAAAGTACTTGATGTCTCCAAAAAGATGATGTCTCCAAATCTTCAGAGCATGCACAACTGCTGCTAGCTCTAAATCATGAGTTGGATAACTTTGCTCATGAGGTCTAAGCTGTCTTGAAGCATAAGCAATCACTTTTCCTTCTTGCATCAGGACACATCCTAGTCCATTCTTTGAGGCATCCGTATAAACGGTATAGTCTTTGCCTGCTTCGGGAACTGCAAAAACTGGGGCAGTGGTTAGCCTCTTCTTAAGCTCTTGGAAACTTTCTTCACATTCTTTTGTCCACTTGAACTTTGATTCTTTCTTTAGGAGTTGGGTCATTGGCTTTGCTATCTTGGAGAATCCTTTAATGAATCACCGATAGTAACCTGCTAAACCCAAGAAACTCCTAATCTCATGAGACGAAGATGGAGTCTTCCACTCTTGAACTGCTTGCACTTTTGCTGAATCAACTTTGATTCCTTCAGAGGAAATAACATGACCGAGGAAATTTATTTCTCTTAGCCAAAAATCATACTTACTGAATTTGGCGTATAATTTCTTGGCTCTCAATTTCTCCAAGACGATTCTGAGATGTTCCTCGTGTTCTAATCCACTTTTTGAATACACGAGAATATCATCAATGAAAACTATGACAAATCTATCCAAAAATTCATGGAAAACACGATTCATGAGATCCATAAATACTGCTGGAGCATTTGTCAATCCAAACAGCATTACTATAAACTCGTAGTGACCGTATCTTGTTTGAAAAGCTGTCTTCAAGATGTCCTCTTGACGAATCTTCAGCTGATGGTAGCCAGATTTCAAATCAATTTTCGAGAAGACACTGACTCATTTGAGCTGATCAAACAAATCATCTATCCTTGGCAAAGGATATTTGTTCTTCAACGTCAGCTTATTTAACTCTCGATAGTCTATACACATCCTCATACTACCGTCATTTTTCTTGACAAACAAGATTGGCGCTCCCCAAGGAGAAACACTAGGTCTAATAAAACCTAGGTCAAGCAACTCTTGCAATTGAATTTTCAATTCTTGCAACTCTTTAGGGGCCATCCTGTAAGGTGCCTTTGATATTGGAGCTGAACCAGGCTCAAGATCAATGGTAAACTCCAATTGCCTATTTGGCGGCAATCCTGGCAAATTTTCTGAAAAAACGTCCTTGAACTCTCGGACTACTTTCACATCATTTATGCTTCTCTCTTGATCTTCAGCTTTGTTAAGATAGACTAGATATGCTTGCACATCTTTTCTTCTTAACAATCTTTCTGCTTGCATGGCTGAGATGATTGGAACTCTTTTGCTGCTCCGATCAATTCCGAAGAATCGAGTTGCTTCTTTTCCAGGCGACTGGAAAGAAATTTGCCTTTTCTCGCACTGGATTGATGCCAAATTTTCCGTCAACCAGTCCATTCCCAAAATAATATCTACGTCCTACATTTGAATTAGGTTAAGAGTTTTGGCTGACACCTTAAGAGATCCTAATTCAAACTCTAGATTAGGACATAGATGAGTAACTATAGTAGATTTACCTACTGGAGTAGTTACTCTTAGATTCTGGCTAGCACGCTCTACGTTAAGACCAAGATTATCTACGCATGCATTTGATATAAATGAATGCGATGCACCGGTATCAAATAAAATTATAACATGTATACCTTTTAACTGGCTCATACCTGCTAAATTTCCTTGGTCTTTAACGT
This sequence comes from Agastache rugosa, assembly GCA_031470985.1. Taxonomy (NCBI): domain Eukaryota; kingdom Viridiplantae; phylum Streptophyta; class Magnoliopsida; order Lamiales; family Lamiaceae; genus Agastache; species Agastache rugosa. The sequence continues at coordinate 13,578,955 of CM062604.1, forward strand.
ACGGCTTCTGTTCCAGAGCAAAAACTCTTTGATATTACTGCTGGGGCTCTCTCTGCGGTTGTTGCCTCTTTTACTGCTGCTGAGAACGCTGCACTGGACGATTACGCTGCTGCTGGTGCGGAACTACTTCCATTGCCTTCAGACGTGGGAGTTGAAACTGATTAGGCCTTCCTACTCCCGAATTTGGCTGCTTGCTAGGACACTGATAGGAATAATGGCCAACTCGCCCACATGTAAAGCAGCTGTTACTTCCAGACTCCTTGATGCATTTTATTGCACTTTGGACAAGGAGGGATTACTTGATATCCTTGAGAAGAACTTCCTTGACTAGCAAAAGGCCGTCTAACTTTGCCTGCAACTATCTGCATTTGCTGGTGGTATCCTTGTCCTTGCCACGACTTCTTGTTTGGGTGGGAACCAGCGTTCCACTTTCTCTTTCCCTTCTGGATCTGGCCTTGACTTATAGGCTGAGGATTTGCAACTGCTGGAACTTGAATTTAAAATGAAGAAGGTCCTGACGACTGGATAGGCTTCTCTAGCTGCATAGTCAATTCCATATCTAAGGCTCGATTCAAAGCCTCTGCATAAGACAATGCACTCTGACTGGCTAACACCACTCTGATATCTTGCCGAAGTCCTGCTCGGAAAAGCTCGGACATCTTTTGATCGGTGTCAACTTTTTCCGGGGCAAAACGAGCTAGGTCGCAGAACTCTCGATCATACTCCGACACAGTCTTCTTTCCTTGCTTGAGACTAGCAAACTCGTTCTCCTTCTGCTTCCGATAACTTCTTGGGACGTACTTCTCGAAAAGAGCATCCTTGAACTGCTCACACGTGAGATTCTCCAGTTGCTCGGGGGTATACGTCTTCTGACGAGCTTCCCACCAATAATCTGCAGATCCCTTAAGCTGGTAGGACATGCACGTGAGTCGCTCTTGATCGTTACAACGAAGAAATCTGAAAATCCTTTCTAACGCTCGAACCCATTGTTCAGCTTCAGCTGGACTTCCTCTTCCATCCAGAGTAGGGGGATTTTGGCGAAGAAAAAGTTCTTCTATCCTCCTTTCAGGCTGAGGATGTGGAGTGGGTTCTCTATGCTGATCGTCATCAACTCTTCCTCGACCTCTTGGTCTACCTCTTGGCGGCATTCTGATTAATCAATTTGGAATCTTAAAGAATTTTCTTATTTGAGCTAGATCGAAATTTTAATTCCAGAGTTAAAAATTGTTTTTAACAAATCTTTAATTAAATAAACATTTTTTTTTATAAAACTCATTATCATGGAGTCGAAATCTTAAGCGATCAACAATTCTAATAAATTCAACTTTAAATAAATCAAATCTCAGTATCTCATAAATTTTTTTTGTAAGCACATCTCTAGCACATAACATGCTCGACTTAAAAAAAATGAACTCAGGAAATTCCTAACGGAAATAAGATAGGAAAAACATTATCCCGAGGCATGAACTTCAACATAAGCTCTTTCAATGCATAACGAACGAAAATGAAATCAACGAAAGAAAAGAAATGGCGAACGACGAACGAAACGAGCAACAGACAAAATTAGCACCCTGCCCTGTCGGCCAGCGGCCGCTGAAAGTCAGCCAGCGCTGGAAACCGGCGACCGCTCGGATATTCCAGCGACCGCTGGAACTGACTTCGGCGAAATCAGTCCAGCTGGCGCTGGATCCGGCTGCTGGCTGCTTCCTTCGATCCTTCATTTCTTCGATTCTTCGACGAGCGTTTCATCATTCACCTTTTTATTTTAAGACTCCTTTTCAATTAATTAATCTTCATCTTAATTTATTTCTTAAATTGCTTGAAAAGAAAAATCAATTATTCCGGCAAAAAGAGAAAAATAAATCGACAAATTACTAAGATGACCTCTCTGAGGGCTTTTACAATCCTAATGGGGAATTTATCTACAACAAAATACGTCAGCTATGATGTTCTAACATCACATAAAAAGCACTACTAACGGTATGGCATACTAAACCATTACCGGAACAACTAGGGTTATACTTATGCATCTAATTACAGCATACAAACATACAAACATAAAACATAAAGATTATCTCTTGCCCAACATATTACATATTTACATCTACAACCGAAACTCTCTCTCTCTTTCACGACCTACTGCTCATCCTCACTGGGGTCCTCTTCCTCACTCGGTTCCTCTGAGCTCTCCGCTGCTCTCTCCTCTCCCTCTAGAGTCAAACGAGCTGCATTCGTGTAGTCCTCTCCCGGCGTCGGCCAAAAGCTAGGCTGGAAACCAAGCTAGCTAAACGGAATATGATGGTCCCAAGATGGATACCTTGGTGTAGAGGGGGGGTGAATACACCAAGGTTTAAAAACTTTTCCAATTAAAACTCTTTTGAGTGAGCTGGCTGTGTTCGATCCAGCTGGAAGACAGCTTGATCGACACAGCTGGCTGTGTGCGGAATGTGGTGGGATTTTGGAAAGTCCGTCTGTTGCTTCAAATATATTGCAAAGCTTAGTTTCTCTTTTCAGTTAATCAGTTTATGCAGCTTGAAATAATGCTTATGAAGGGTTAGCTGGATGCATAAATAAACATGAAAGAACAAAGCAACTTAACGTGGTTCGGAGAAACTACTCCTACGTCCACAACCAGAAACCTCTGGTAATCCACTAAGGATACCACTGACTTTTGGCGCAGTCAGCAAGCGTTGCAGCTTAGTTCCTCAAGCTGGATACAAGTTTACGCGTACTGTATCGAAACGTAACCAGACTGTTTACGGGCACAGCTGAAGCCTAACCTGTAGTTTACGGGTACTACAGAACCAACACTCGAATTACGCGCTTCGAACAGGCGTACCTTTACCTAACCTTTTCTGGGTTTGGGTTTGGGGAGGTTTTCCAACTATGAACGAGTTCTTACAATTAAGAACAATGAGTATGATGAACTCGTTCAAACTAGGCTTAAGATGGGAAGGATTATATGCCTAGATACTAGTGAGAGAGAGCTTCAGCAGCCTGAGAATAAATAAGAACTCATAAGAGTGTAGACTGCTGGATATTGAAGCTTTTCAGAGAGATCTTTGATCTTTGTTTAGACTTCTTTCTCTGTTGATCTCTCTTGTATATTTTCTCTTTCTTGTCTCTCTCTCGTCACTCCTCTTTTTCTGATGATGAAGAAGACTTCTATTTATAGGGAGAGATTAGAACTAGCCGTTGGAAAGAGCCGTTCTGAATCTTTACCTAACTTCTGACAGGATTGACTTGTCTTCTTCCTTGATTTCCTCGTAAAGCAATCCTAGGTTTGACTTCTAGGTGCTGAGGTGTCGAGTTCCTGATGGTCCAGATCAGATCTAACTTTATCTCAAGTTCACTTCGACTCTGCTGTGCTGGTGACTCTGAGCTGTCTTGAACTCTGCTGGGTCTTGACGTAGAGATGAGTTGTCACACGAGCTGGGACTTTCCTACAGCTGTGTTCTTGAAGAACTTTATCGTCTTGAATCTGGATAACGTTACTTATCACTCGACTTGGTTTACCCTGCTGTGTACTCAGCTGGATCTTCTGCTGTCTTCAGCGATCACCTGTGAAACTAGAAACTCTATAAGCTCAAAACAGGTGAGCTGAAAAACCACTTGGGCTTGTGCAAACATCTACTCGGTTGGGGTCAGCTGGGTTTTGGTATTACTTCAAAACTCCATTAATTTTCCCAACAATTTCCCCCTTTTTGATGATGCCAAAACCCCAAGTTGGAAAAACAAAAATTGCTTCCCCTTTAACAGGAAACGGGGATTTCAACGAATTAAACATTCACAACAGGTAAACATATTCAGAGCCTGGACAAAGAGAGATTGTCTTCAGGTTGATTTTGATAAAATGAACTTTTCATTAATAGAAAGAATTTTACAATTATCTAAATACAAAAGTTCAAAAAAAAATTCCCAGTTGGCTGGGTCTTCAGCTTTGCTGTTTCCTTTATTCATCAATCTGATGGTCAGACTTTAGACCATATCTATTGAAGATGAACTCTTCCAGCTCCTTCCATTCAGCTTGATTCTTCGATTTTGAAATTCCTCTTTCACCAGCCCAGTGATTAATTTCTTTGATGATTTGGGCCTTGTCAGGAAGGTTTGTTCCAGCTAGAAATGGAGGCTTTAGCTGTTTGACTTTTGGAGCCTTCAGCTGGATGTTGTTACTCTTGGCATAGAGAGCAATTGACCTTGCCATCATTGGATCTGTCTCATGAAGTTCGAGGAAATAGTCCTGGAAAGCAGCTTCTGGATCCATGCCTTTGAACTGATTCAAGTAGTAGAATTCTTTGATGAATTCTGATTTGCATCTTTCCCAGTTTTCATTTATATCATCTGGGTTCTTCTTGTCGATGAGGCCTTTGGATTTGTTTCTTCTTTGCTTGCCTGTAGCTCTGCCTTTTCTTCTTCTGCTTTTTCTCAGCAGGCTTGAGCGATTCAGCTTTCTTCTTAATGATCTTATCCAGCTCTTGCATTTCTTTTCTTTGCTCGTTGTGGAAGTTACACAGCCAGTGATAGTCTTTGTATTCTTCAGGCTTGTGTCCACATGCTTTGGCAAGAGCAACCATTTTCTCTCTCCATGTCTCTTTGACTGCTTTGGCTGGAGCAGTTGGCTCTGTCTCTTCTTCATCCAGCTCTTTGGCAAAATCGTCGATTTCCCTCTGAATTTACTGCACAGGTTCCCCCTTGGCTGCAGCTTCCCTCTCACTTGTTTTTCCAACTTCATTCTGATCTTCCCCCTTTTTGGCATTATCAACAAGGGAGGCAGAGAGGTTGGCAACTGTTGTGTTGAGCTTGGAGAGAGCTATTTCAAAATCAGCGATCTTGGCTGTGTTGTCAGCTGTGGCAAGGTTCAGCTGGGCATTGCTGCTGCTTCCAGCTCTGAACTGAGCATCCAGATCTTTGAATAAGTTGAATAGTTGGCGGATGTCAGCGCTGTTGGAGAGAGTGGTCTTTTTGAGAGCTTCCAGCTGGCTTGTGATATTTGCTATGTTGTCAACCAGTTGAGCTTAAAGATTTGAGATGATCTCAGGGACTCTCTTCTCTAGATGAATTGACTGATCAATTTGTTGAGAAACGAGAGATTGCCTGAGATCTTGACTGGTGCTTTCTTGAAGATTTTGAGCAAAATTATGGACTTCATCGATTGTCAGCTGTTGTTCTCGAACTTGACAGTCGAGAGCTGAGAATCGCATGACGACGCCAACTTGAGACTTTAGTCTGTCCTGAAATAGGATTTCTTCAACCTCTTTAGAGATTGCTTCATTCATGGCGGTTGAGAGCTCGACAGCTGAGTCCGTTTGGATTCCAGATTCAGCTTGGCTGGGTTTTGCTGCCTCGATCTCGACCAGTGAGCGAGTGTCATCGGCATTTGGACTCTGTGGGGCAGCTTCCTCTAGTTCAGCTGTTGCAACAGCTGGTTCTTCAATGATCATTACCTCAGCTGTGTTATCAGGTACAGCTTCATTGGTAATTTCAGGTGAGACTTCCTTGGAGTTGTCAGCTCCAGAATGTGTCTCCCATCCCGCTGCTGTTAGAAGCTTATTGGCTGATTCCCAGACTTCAGCTGGGTGTGGCTTGGGGTACTGCTGAGACACTTCAATTATTCCTCTGATGAGATTATCTTGATGCAAGTATGCATCCTCCAGACTTCCAAAGCAAAAAGTGTGCTGGAGGCGTGCTTCATCCGTTTTCAGCTTTTCGTAGGAGAAGGTCTCGATCAGCTGTTCATTCTGGTACCAGGTTGCCATTTTGGTAGCCAGATAAAACTTGAGTTCTCCAACTTTGATGAGGGCGATGGGCAGGTGCGCCAGAATCGGATACTGAGTTAGAACACTCTTGATCCCTGCAATGCGCAAGTCCTCGTACATGGCTTCCATAAAGGCTGAGCCAGTGGAGTTGAGTGATGGAGAGGCAGTAGAATCACTCTCCTCAGATTCTGTGGAGATTTGAGGAACAGGTTCAACTGGGTTCACAATTGGCTGTGAAGAAGCATCAGCCAACTGTGTGGAAGATTGAGCTTTGGGTGATGGCTGTTTTGGGGGTGAGCTGGGATAAATGGAAGAGGGTTCAGCTTGGGTGTCAGCTGGCTGTGAAGGAGCTTCAGCCAGTTGAGTATCTACCTGCTCTCTTACAGGTGATGGCATTTTGGTTGGAGAGCTGAGTGGGGGAGAAGGTTGTTTTAACTGAGAGCTGTGAGGTGGTGATGGCTGTTTTGGGGGTGAGCTTCTTGGATTATCCAGCTCGTCCTCGGAGCTGGATGACGATCCATCATTCAATCCCATTTCGGCCAGGATGTTTGTTCCGTATTGATTGAAGGCCGACACTGGCTGTGGGGAGAGAATCACCATTGCTTGACTTGGAATGACAGCTGTTTTCTTTTTCTTCTCAGCTGGACCTCCAGCTGGTTTGGGTTCAGCTGCCTTCCTCTTTCTTTGTTTCTTCTCAGCTGGAACTTCTGGCTCTGTTTCTTCTAGCTGCTTCTTGCCTTTGCTCACAGCAGGCTGTTTCTTCAAAAGATCATTGATCTGACTCATTCTCTGGAAGAGAATCTTTGTTTCTGGAAACGGTTCTGAGTTAGCCCACTTCACTGTGTATTCTTTCACAGCTTGTTCTATTAAGAACGAGATCTTGGAGCATAGATACAGTGGCTCTGTGGTTGAGAACGTCGTCCTGGTGGAGTTGAACTTGATCTTCTCAGACTCCTTGACCAGACGGTTGAGTAAGAAGTCAAACCAGTTGACGTTTGCGCCTTTGATCATGGCAATCATCGGCTTGAGCTTTGGAATGCTGATTTCTCCTTGAGATCCAGCTATCCCTAAGATACATTTTTGTGTGATGTCCAGCAGCAGCCTGTACTTTGGCTTGAGCAGGAGCTTTGACATGCTCGCTCTGTATGGCTCTGGGGAGATAAGCATCTCTCTGCTGAGGAATTCATCCACTTCTTCACGGCTGTAATCGTCTGGGATGAATCCTCCTTCTCTTGGTAGGTTGAACACTTTTCGTAGCATCTTGTTAAGTTTGATGTTGACGGCTGCTGAGTGAAATTTTCCGTCATCGCCTTCGACAGTCACATCGAATGAAGATGAATAAAAACCTTCTTCATCAATGATGTTGAGGTAGAAAAGGGCGGCATCTCTCTTCAGCATGAGCTTGGGCATGGAGGTTGCCCACAGCAGGAGACCGGAGTCTGCAACTAGATCCACCATCTCTTTTAACTCTGAAACATGGAGGTTGGAGGTGGACAGAATACTCTCAAATGATAGCTTTGTCATTAGAGCTTCAAACTGGTTCATCCCTGCGGTGGATTTCTTGGGCGCCATTTCTGCAACTTGGTGAATTTGATTGAGCGAAGATCTTGCAGAAAATAGATGAGGATTTTGAATCTTTGAACTTTGCAGAGATAAAGATGAATGAAGAAAGAATTCACGTATCTTTTCCATATATATCAACTGCCATATAGGATCAACGGTTGAGATTGAATCAGTTGATATTCTGATCAACGGCTGGGAGAGATTCACTCATCATGTTTTGCTGACGTGCTTTCGGAGAGTGTATTACAACCGCGCGTGAGGTAGTTCAAACGTTTGACGTTCTGCCTCGATCCTGCCGTGCTACAGTACTATGCAGACTTTATAATTAATGCGATGGGAAAGGAAACTTATCAAACAATTTAACTAAGGAATATATGTCCGCTTAGCATAAGAATTCAAATTATTGGACTTATATGGCATATTCCTCAGAGCAATAAATGCATGAGACGCAAACCGGTCAGCTTGGACACAGTATCCAGCTGATATCACAGCGGTCTTCTCCTTTGTTTGATTGACATTTCTCCTCAGCTGAGTATTTTGAGATTAGCTTGAATTTCCTTCAGCTGAATTCCCTTTATCTTTCGACTGATGTCCAGCTGAGCTCGATTCCCTTTTTGGCTGGGAAATCCTTCTGAACTGAGCTTTGGGATCCAGTTGAGTTTGTTCCCCCTCAGCTGGATGATTTTTCTTCATCCGGATTGAGTGGTCCAAGTGATCCACACATCATCTTGATTTAGATTTCAGCATGTTGTGCTTTTGTGTGAATTTTTCCCAACAATGGATTCTTTCAGATGTTGAGATATCTTTTGGATGCTTTCATGTCGTCAGCTGGGTTAGAGGATCATCTTGATTTTCCTGCTGGATCAGGTTTTCCTTCAGCTGGTGATTCCAGCTGAGATTATTTTGGTGAGTGTATCATGCTGGGTATTCTACTTGATTTTACTAATTCTTTCCAGCTAAGTAGAATTCCCCCTTGATTTGATAGTAGGTGTCTTTTTCTTCAGCTGCATCCTACTTCCTTTGAGCGGATTTTCTCATCATTGGCTCATTCATTTGTTAAGGTCAGATGTCCCTTATCCAGCTGATTCATCTGCTGCTTCTCTAATCTTCTCTTGAGACCAATGTACTCAGCTGTATGACTGGCTGAATCTTCAGTTTTGTATCCAGCTGTCTTTATTTCACAGCTGGTCCCAGTCAGCTAGCTGGGTTTCTTCATTTTCTTCGTTGGTTGAATCTATAAGATGTTTCAGACATCTTAATCAGAGCAATCATCCTCATCTGAGTCGGAGAAGGAAATTTGATCATCATTTATTTCGCTTGATTCAAACCTTCTATCTTCTCTCCGGGAAGATGACTCAGCTGGGTTTCTCTTTGGGTAGAGATTCTTGTCGTGATGAACCTTCACGATACTCTTGTACTTTTCCTTGCTTTGTTCCAGCTGATTAATGCTCCGTACAAGCATGGTAACTTCTTCGTTCAATTCTTCTTTGCTCATATTTCTGTGCTCCTTGTTGGTCCTTTCAAGTTGAGCTGATTGAGCTTCTTTTCTTGGCTTGATCCTCGCCCGCTTCATTCATTTGGCTGGATGAATCTCTGCTTGTGATCCCCAGATCAAATTCGTTGGCCTTCAAGATGGAGAACAATTTTTCCGATTCCATGCTGTCAATATCAGTTCTGCTTTGATGAACCACTTTGTGTGTACACCATTCTGAGGAGAGAGCTGAAAGAACTTTCAAGTTCTTATCTCGAACTGTATATTTTCCAGTTCGAATCGTCTCGATCTCGATGACGAGGTTGGAGAATCTGAGCTCCATTTGATCAATGGACTCGTAGGGGTGTTGCTTGAAGTTGTCGAACTTCTGGCATGCAACTGAGAATTTGTTCTCTTGAATTTCCTCTGAGCCTTCACACAGCTTGGCTAGAGTGTCCCACATCCCCTTAGCTGTCTCGCAGTTGATGATCTTGCTGAGATAAGCGTCCGTCACTGTTGAGGAGATGACGTTGCGAGCGTAGCTGTCCAAACCAGCTTGTCTTCTTTCTTCTGGAGAGTACTCCCTTTTGGGCTTCACAACTTGCCGGAGTACTGGTTCAGCTTCAGGTAAGGTTACTGCTTGTCTTTCTGATTTCATGATGATGATGGGTCCGTCAGTGATAACATCCCACATCATGTCGTGATGCGCACTCAGAAAGCTTTTGAGTCGGAACTTCCAGATCTGATAATCATCGACAGAGAATGTCGGAAGATTCCTGCACAAGGAAGATTCCATGACAGTATGCAATATAATGACTTTTAAAAAGATTTTGAAACTTTGAAGGATCTGTTCAGGTGACCACTATCAGCAAAGAGGCTGACTTGACACAGATACCGTGATCTTTTGAACCACTGCTCTGATACCAATTGATGGTCCCAAGACGGATACCTTGGTGTAGAGGGGGGGTGAATACACCAAGGTTTAAAAACTTTTCCAATTAAAACTCTTTTGCGTGAGCTGGCTGTGTTCGATCCTGCTGGAAGATAGCTTGATCGACACAGCTGGCTGTGTGCGGAATGTGGTGGGATTTTGGAAAGTCCGTCTGTTGCTTCAAATATATTGCAAAGCTTAGTTTCTCTTTTCAGTTAATCAGTTTATGCAGCTTGAAATAATGCTTATGAAGGGTTAGCTGGATGCATAAATAAATATGAAAGAACAAAGCAACTTAACGTGGTTCGGAGAAACTACTCCTACGTCCACAACCAGAAACCTCTGGTAATCCACTAAGGATACCACTGACTTTTGGCGCAGTCAGCAAGCGTTGCAGCTTAGTTCCTCAAGCTGGATACAAGTTTACGCGTACTGTATCGAAACATAACCAGACTGTTTACGGGCACAGCTGAAGCCTAACATGTAGTTTACGGGTACTACAGAACCAACACTCGAATTACGCGCTTCGAGCAGGCGTACCTTTACCTAACCTTTTCTGGGTTTGGGTTTGGGGGGGTTTTCCAACTATGAACGAGTTCTTACAATTAAGAACAATGAGTATGATGAACTCGTTCAAACTAGGCTTAAGATGGGAAGGATTATATGCCTAGATACTAGTGAGAGAGAGCTTCAGCAGCCTGAGAATAAATAAGAACTCATAAGAGTGTAGACTGCTGGATATTGAAGCTTTTCAGAGAGATCTTTGATCTTTGTTTAGACTTCTTTCTCTGTTGATCTCTCTTGTATATTTTCTCTTTCTTGTCTCTCTCTCGTCACTCCTCTCTTTCTGATGATGAAGAAGACTTCTATTTATAGGGAGAGATTAGAACTAGCCGTTGGAAAGAGCCGTTCTGAATCTTTACCTAACTTCTGACAGGATTGACTTGTCTTCTTCCTTGATTTCCTCGTAAAGCAATCCTAGGTTTGATTTCTAGGTGCTGAGGTGTCGAGTTCCTGATGGTCCAGATCAGATCTGACTTTATCTCAAGTTCACTTCGACTCTGCTGTGCTGGTGACTCTGAGCTGTCTTGAACTCTGCTGGGTCTTGACGTAGAGCTGAGTTGTCACACGAGCTGGGTCTTTCCTACAGCTGTGTTCTTGAAGAACTTTATCGTCTTGAATCTGGATAACGTTACTTATCACTCGACTTGGTTTACCCTGCTGTGTACTCAGCTGGATCTTCTGCTGTCTTCAGCGATCACCTGTGAAACTAGAAACTCTATAAGCTCAAAACAGGTGAGCTGAAAAACCACTTGGGCTTGTGCAAACATCTACTCGGTTGGGGTCAGCTGGGTTTTGGTATTACTTCAAAACTCCATTAATTTTCCCAACAGAATACGCCAAAGCTGTCCATGTCCCACTGTAGCTTCTGCAGCAGGGTCGGCTTCCTCTTCATCACTATCGTAGTGGCGTGGTCCCGACGAACTACTCTCGTCCAGCCTCACAGATACGGAATGAGAACGATAGTAAGATTCAAGCTCTGAAGAATCAAAAACTTGAGGGATATCACTGGGAGGATTATATGGAACTAGCTCAGAAAAAGGGGCTGAAACCAAACTGTTCTCTGGAGCAAAAAGCTCGGGAATTAGGGTTAAAGCATCAGATGGGGGTGATGGAGAAAGATAGCCATTCTGAAAAGGCTGAGAAACATAAGCTCTTGGGTTATAACCATAGTCAGCTGGTTGTGGATCAATGACAGGCTCAGGCTCAACAGGAGGGATGAGAAAAGGAATAGGATCATCCTAAGGCATATGCTCTACCTGCAGACCATCCTGATAAACGTGGGGCGGCGGATTATACGGACCAGGTGGAGGATACGAAAAACACATGAACCGAGAACTAATCTTCGCTATAAATCCTCGACAATCCCCGTAAAGATCATCGATCCAAAGCTGCGACGTGACAAACCGAGATAACAACGAAGCTGTCCATTAACACCACGCTTCCGGTAGAAGGGAAATTAAGTGCATAATTCCCTGCACTCCTGAGATACCCGTTTTGTGAATATCCATCCAGACACGATGATAACGCGCCAAGAACTCTGCTAAGGTCTCTCTATAGCTCATCCGGATATACTGGAATTCTCTCATCGCTGATTCACCACGCGGCGATGCCATCTCAATATCACTTTCCAACGTTGGTACCAGGCTCACGTTACTTTCCAAAGACAAAATACCAACTTGCTTGCACAAATGTTCCATCGTCTCGCTTACAACCACCATCACACAAATCAACCTCATTAGAAGCTCAAAACTACAATAACAAAATAATAAGTTAAAAACTTTCTAACTTTAGAACTTAAAAACTTTAAAATTTCCTTTTTAAATCTAGAAACTTTTAAATTCATACCTGAATGGCTGGATGAGATGAGATGAGGTGCTGGACTTTTGTTGTTAGAAAACTCAACTAGTCTAGGAATTCAAACCAGACTAGACTTTAAAATAAAAGTTTAGACTCAGAGCAGACAGATTAACAGACAGATCTGCTCTGATACCATTCTGTTGCAGCCCGACTCAGAATGAATATGACCGAGCCGGTGGGTCCCACAACGTACACAATTTATGATTAACCAAAGGACAGATAACGACCCAGTTATCAAACAAAAAAACCAATCATACAATAAATATCCTCAATAACCAAAAATCAGGACGTTGAATAAAGCTTGGAACAACAATTACAACGAGCAAGCTTATCACAAGAAAATCAAAACCAATCATGCTCGACAATTTCAAACGATCAATTGGATTTCAACAACAGACATTTTAAGCATAACAAGGATTCAGGTACAACCTGAGATCAACAAACATATTCATACGACCAATGAGATCAACAAAACAGTTTCAACAGGCAGATTTCAAGGTCAAGAAAGCACGATAAAGAGGTTGCATGACTTAGAATATTTAAGCAGAATTAGTAGCCAATTTCAAAGAAAAGACAGGCTAGCTTCAAAATATTAACAACCAACTTCAGAGGCTTCGGAATATACATCTAGAATTCAGAATTAAGAACAATACCAAACTTCAAAAACAGACATCAAAGTGTTGCAGCGGAAAAACATAGCGAATTATATGTATGCAGACATATAATTCTAATCTGTCTTTTTATTTCAAAACTTAAACCAACAAAAGTCCGTCCTGCACACTCCCATCTCCATCTCAGCTAACCTGTACATTTTATAAAATAACATGCAGGGCTGAGTACTACGTACTCAGTGAACACATGCCAAAATAATTTGAAATCATGCTGATTACAGCTATAAATTGAACTTGCCTTTCAAAGCAATACACAAGTAAACTTTTAAAATCAAACCTGTGCTTGCTTAAATGTTTTCTTTTATTGATAAATGCATTGATGTCTGCAGACATATATATATCAGTAAGTATGTACCAGATCTACAAACATAAATTAGTGCTGAGAAGTAGGCCTCCTTCTCAAACACTTGTAAGCGGCCCACCTTTCGGAAGGCGTACGATTACCAACTAGTGTACACAAATCCTACCTTTGGTAGGTACGAATTCGTCTTCCTTCAGTAGACGGTAACATACCAAAAAGCTTAAAACATTTGGCAAGTCAATTAATTTAGAACACCACACATATATTATAGTATAATCACATTCGTCATTCTTTTGATTTAGAAAGCCCACCTGTCGAACTTCGCTTTATCTTACTCTGCTGGATTCTGACTTTCCGGCTTTATGACTCCACTCGTTCCTTCATTTGAAATTAGGTTTATCAACCATCAGAGCGAGAAACAAACGACAGGCGATGAGATACGACATTTCAAACAACTTAATTTCTAATTTACTTCGACTCTCGAGGACTTAACTCGATTCTAATACTTAATATTCTAAACACTTCTAAAACTCTAACTTAATCTCTAATTAACTTTCTAAATTAACAACATTAACAATAAACACTTAAACAATTTAAACAAATTATCAACATTGCACTTTAATCAAAACATTCAACTTAAACAATTCTCGATCCGTCAAACGAATTCCGAAAATTCTAAAATTAATTCTATATAATTATTTAATCATATTAAGCATAATTACACAATCGCATCATCAAATCAAATCACGTACACGTATAAACATTCAATTTGGAAAAATAGCCAAAAAATAGAAAATTCTTAACTTAGTAATTAATTTCTGAAAAATTCCACAATACTTAATTTTTATTGTAGAATTAATTAAAAATTATATAATACTTTTATTTCCTTTATTATTTTTTGGTATTTTTGGAAATAGAGAATTAATTATCCAATTTCATTCTAATGAATTCCAAACATCTTAAATTAAATTATAAACTATATTTATAACTTAATTACTTAATTAAATTGGATAAAAATTAAAACCCATATATATATATTTCGGCTTTTTGTAAAAATAAGGCATAAATCCTTATTTTTCTCTAATTCAAATTACAACATGCTTAATTATAATTATAGAGATTAATTATAACATCAATTAATCAATTTAAGCTTTAAATTAATTATTTTTAATTTAATTTAAATCTGAAAATATTAAATATATATATAATTGAGCTCCAAAAATTCTAACAAAATTATCACATGCTTAATTAAATATCATGAGCTCAATTCTATCATCAATTTCATCATTCATAATCAATCAAAAAGCCCTAAATCTAAGAACCCTAATTTTGAAAATTAATTAAAATTGAAGCAATTATGATTCAATCAATTAATTCAATACATAATCATACTCATTAACATCATATATACTCAATTTAAACACAAATTTAAGCATTGAACATTAAAATCCAAAACCCCTAATTTTATTAATTATTTTCGGTTATTTCCAAATAATAAAAAGGATTATGAATCTTTGATTACTTCCAACATGAAACATGCTTAGAATAATTATCTAAGCTCAATTAATCAATCAATTTAATCATCAAACATCTAAATCAAAAAGCCCTAATTTTTCCTAAATTTTCGAAAAATTCAAATTATGGTTAGGGTTCAATTTAAACTTAAATTAATGATAGATATAACATCTTAAGCATGAATTAAACAACATATGTCAAAATCATAATCATCTAGCAATATTTGTCAAAATTTTTGAAAATATTAAATAATTAAAAAGGAGGATTTGAGCTTGATCTTTGAGCTAATACTTGTAATAAACATATAATCTACCTTGATTATTAATTTGGAATGGATTGGATCTTGGATTTGAGCTCAAAACTTGAAGCTTTAATGGTGGATTATGTTTGTATGATATGGTGTGTGCGTGCTGTGAAGTGCCGAAGAAAGAAGAAGAAATGGAGTGAAGATGGTGACTTATACACACACTTAATTTAATTATCTAATTAATTAATTAGTTTAGTCAACAAAGTCAAAATTAGCATATCCTTTAGAATATGCTTTGCTTAGTCTAATTAAACTCTAATTAATTAATATGTTAGACAAAGTCAAATTATGATGTCATGGCTTAGGTATTAATTAGGGTTAATTAATTAATTAAATGCTTAATTTAATTAATTAATTACTAAACATGCTAATCATAACTTAAATCTCTAATTTCTTAATTTAGAGAAATCAATTAGGGCTTCTCAAACCCTAATGCAAATTCTCGGAAGAAAAAAAATACGGAGAAACGAATCATTTATGAAATAAATAAGATTATTATTTTTAATAATTAATTACTACTAAATATAAATTAAGAAAATTAAATTAATAATTTTCTCAATTAAAATCAAGCATAAATGCGCACATTGGTAAACATAAATTCTACTTCGTTTCGGTTAATCCGAGACGAAACAAAAATAATCAAATTCCACTTTTTCGGCAAAAATTAGGATTGCCAAAGAAAAATTATTAAAAAGAGAATTCTTTTTCTTCTTAATTTTCTTATTTTAATTAAAGAAAAACTAGGATTAATTATGCGAGAAAACGGGGTATTACAATATGCATCATATTTTAATAATTAAATTGTATGTCGTGTCTTAATATTATTTGCCTATTTTGTTATATTTCAGTGGAGCTATGGATATTGATCTACTTCATTATGATATTGTTTTAGAGATTCAAAAAATGCTTGATGAGCATAATGTGTTGGTTAAATCTTTCAGAATGGCTAAAGAGATGATTGTTCATGATAATTCTTCGAGTATAAAATTGAAATTACTTGGTAAGAGAGGTAAAGGTGCAAGAATATATAATTTGTCATCTATTTCTGAAGTAGCAGAATTAATAGTTGGTGATCTCGATGAAAATATTGGTGATCTAGATATCTTAGTATAATCTAAAACTGGTTGCTTGAAGCACATTAATGAATTGCACCATTCTTATCTTCCTCTGCAATATGCAATATTGCTATTTCCCTATGGTGAAGACGGTTACAAAGAAGATATTGCCTTTTCAGGAATTAAGGGTGGTTCAACTTTTGCTTGGAAAAGAGTTAGTCCAAAAGAATTTTGCATTTCGATTGCATGAAAGAGTAGACGAGTCTTCTATAATTCTTTATTCTCGAAGAAAACGAGGAAGATGATGTACAAAATTTTTTGCATACCTCGACTGTCGTTATCTCCATCAGATATTCGATTGCCTTTCAAATTTCAGCGACGACAGTTCCCACTAATAGTATCTTATGCAATGACTATCAACAAAAGTCAAGGCCAATCTCTTTCACAAGTTGGATTGTTTCTAAAAAATCCAGTTTTTAGTCATGGTCAACTTTATGTTACGATTTCTAGAGTTACAAGTCGGAAAGACCTGAAGATTTTAGTGTGTTCGGATGTTACCGATCGTTCTACAATTACTGAAAATGTTGTATTTAAGGAAGTTTTTCGAAACGTTTAATGTGTAACATTGAAACTATTTTCTATAATTTATTTTGTCGAAAATATTCTTAATATAATTACATTCCGTGCAACGCACGGGTGCTAAACTAGTAATATATAAAACAAGGTTTTTGACAGTTTTTTTAGCGCTAATGTGCAGTTACATCCTAAGATTTGCTATCAGTTATTTAAATCTCTTATTCTTCCACTGTCAGCCAATTTTCAAGAATCCAATTTGCGACACATTCAATATCACCGGCCACCCAATTTTCAAGAAACTTTTATATGAGTTTTGCAATTCTCAACAATGAAATACAATAGAAAATAAAATTCTGCCACACATTCATGATTCATATGAGTTGTTGAGATATCCTTCAAATTCTAATTAGCATAAACCATATTCTCAACACGAAATATGAGACTGGAGAGTGACGAGTGGCGGTTTATCTGGAGACTGGAGAGTGGCAGTGACACCGTTGAGAAAACAAGAGACAGCGCTAGGGGCGGCGGCATGAGGGAGGGAGTTGAGGTTTAATCCTTCAAATTTTAATTTTCTGTTGCTAAGTTTGCGACTTAGAGGGTGGGAAGAAATTTTATTTATTTTATTTTAGGTTTTAGTTTATTAGTCTTAAGATTTATACAATTATGGAAGAATTTTTATTTATTTTATTTTAGGTTTTAGTTTATTAGTTTTAAGATTTATATAATTATAAATTTAAAAGATACATACTCCCTCCGTGACTCCGTTCATCGATTTTAATAAATTTGAGGTGAGTGGGATAAGGGTCACATGTTGTAAGAGAAAGTAATAGCCAAAAATGAAAATGTCTATTTATTATGGACGTCCCAAAATGAAATACTATGATCAAATATGGAGAACGTAGGAAGTATGCACATGTTAATTTACTTTGTTTGTTCATTTGACATAACTAGTCTGGTTCATTCCAAATTTGCGGAGCTTGCAACGGTCAGTAACCCTGTGATTGTATTTTTTATTTCCGAAATTTTCTGTGCAGAAGTAATTCCGAAGCAAAATGTTATTTAGTAGTTGAAACGGATTTTAATTTGATAAGATTTCATAATACTAGGGTTTATGTTGGGTACACCATATATACATTTGAGGGATATGAAATTGAAAGGCAATTTATTTAGTTTCATCTTTATGCATGTTAAGTTTATTACTTAGTTTCTCGAAGAAGCTTTACATTTCTGGGATTTGTACATCTTTGTTATTAGTAATAATTGTTTTTGTTGTACAAAGAATTATTATGTAGTTGATTATATTTGAATTTGGTTTTGTTCTGTGAATATTTGTTTCCAAATCTGATTTTTTGGGAATTTGTTATTTCCTCAAAGTTGTGGCAGTAGGTTTGAATATGATTTACTTGGTTCAAGACTGAAAAATCTTTGTTGAATATGATTTACCTCGTTTTAAGCTTACTATCTCTGACCATCGATTTTGTTATTTTAGTATTGGTGCACCATTTTAGTTTGGTATCATAATGCGGCCCAAGAAGTCTTTGATTGAGCACGGTTTAACTTCACCCAAACGTAATTTCTAATCCTTTTATCCCCAATTTAACATATTTCTCTTTTGGTACTGGTTGTTCTGTGTTGTAAGCATATCTATTTTCGATCATTAATAGTTAAAATTTGTGTTGTCCACTCTCTTTTGTGCACTGTTGTTGATTGATGCTTCCTGGATAATCCGTTCATTCAATTGTTGTTTTGGGCATTGTTATTGTTTACTAGGCAATCTTTTTCAATTTTGCAACCGCCATTGTTTCGAGTCGGTGTGGTTTGAATTACGTCTTGAAGAAGATAAGAGCCTGCTTGGACGGTCCAAATCTTGAACAATTCAGAGCCTCATGCTTTGGGCGCTTTCTTGATGTTCATGCAATAGAGTTTCGAGGTAATTTACATTATCTCATGATGCTCCACATGTGTGTCGAGGACCGAGTTTCTGTTTGGTTCAAGATAAGGAATCAAACAGTGGAGTTTGGTCTAGAAGAAATCTATCTTTGCACTGGACTCAGATTTGGTCTAGATAGAATACTGCCCGTAAGTCCGACATTCATTATCGTATATTTGGCGGGCGGAAGACTGTATACGTGAAAGAAATTGAAGATGCCTTAACTAAAGCAAGTGAAAAGGATAAAGGCAGTGGCGATACCCTGAAACTAGCTTTACTGTGTTGGGAAAATTAATAGAGTTTTGATTGGATACCAAAACCCAGCTGACCCCAACCGAGTAGATGATCGCACAAGCCTAAGCGTTTTCAGCTCACCTGTTTGAGCTTATAGAGTTTCTTAGTTTACAGGTAGATTCGCCGAAGACAGCAGAAGACACAGCTAAGCAGACAGCTCAAAGAACTCAGCAGAGCAGACTCAGCAGAGTAAGACCAAGCAGAGTCAAAGATCTTGCAGTATCAAGACCCAGCTCAGTGACGGAAACCCAGCTTAGTGTCAAAGACCCAGCTCAGTGTAAAAGACCCAGCTTAGTGTCGATGACACAGCTCAGGTCTAAAACACAGCTCAGGTCAGTGACACAGCTCAGGTTGAAGACACAGCTCAGGTTGATGATACAGCACAGGTCTAAAGACATAGCTCAGAATCAAGACACAGCAGAGTCCAAGCCGCTGAAGATACAGCAGAGACGCTTAGCAGCTCGAAGACGAAGACCTTCTCAAAGACAAGATCCCGATGTCAGAAGATCTTATCTGACGCAATCAGATCAGAGAAGAACTAGCTTCTGCAGATGCAGACCTACTTCGTAGGTAAAGAACAGAAGTCAACAAGAGTAGGTAAGATTCAAACGGCTCTCTTCCAACGGCTAGTTTGAATCTCCACCTATATATATCTCTCCTCCACCATTGAAGAGGAGGCTGGCAAGACGACTGAAGAAATAGAAGAAAATAGAAAAATGAACAACGATCTTCAAAGCCAAATCTTTCTAGAACACCCAGTCAGTCAGCTGTGTTCTTAGTTGTTCACATATTCAGTCATAGGCAGAATAGATCAGAATAAATATCTTAAGCCTAGTTTGAACGAGTTCATCATACTCCTTGTTCTTCATTGTAAGAACTCGTTCATAGTTGGAAAACCATACCCAAACCCAAACCCAGAAAGGTTAGGTAAAGGTACGCTTGCTCGAAGCGTGTAATTAGAGTGGTTAGGTTCTTCGCATGCCGGAGCGAAGGTGTAGGCTTGACAGTGCCCGCAAACTGTTGGAACACAGCTCGGGTTAGAGTTGTGAAGTTGCTTGGTACTTGGAAACCAAGTGGTAGTGAATTACCAGTGAATCTGGTCGTGGACGTAGGAGGGGTTACTCCGAACCACATTAAAAATGCTCTGTTATTTATCGCTTTGTTTTATGCATGTTACTAACATTCATGAGCATACATTTCAATCTGCATAAACTGACTAACTGAAAATTGAAACAGAGCTTTGCAATATATTTGAAGCAACAGACGGACTTTCCAAATCCACCACATTCCGCACACAGCCAGCTGTGTTGATCAAGCTGCCTTCCAGCTGGATCGAACACAGTCAGCTCACTCAAAAGAGTTTTAATTGGAAAAGTTTTTTAACCTTGGTGTATTCACCCCCTCCCTCTACACCAAGGTATCCGTCTTGGGACCATCATACTGTACTTTCTTAACATGTTTTGTTTGCACAAGACCATGGTAAAAAGTTTGGTGTGAGCTTATTTATATGCACCTTGTAGACGATTTAACCATTTTCAATTCATATACATAGGGTCGTCTTTCTTACAATTTCTTGGTTGATAACATGTTTCTTTCATACAATAAGCTATGTGAACATTTGAATGGCAAATGCACGGTAATTTATGACTGTATGGTTTCAACCATGCTTTAATGTGTTGGGCTTATGAATCATTTTCGTGTCTTGGTTCTTTATTTACTTCAATTGTCGAGGGTCACGAGTCTTTGGTCCCTTGTTTGCTGCGTCATCAGACCTAATCAATGAAGAGATTTGATGACCTGAAGATGTATTTTGTGCATGGCGAAGTACCATTATTATTTATAAGTTTCTCTAATGTCGTTTATATCATGTGTTGTTATTTAATGTACATAGTTCATTTGTAACATTTCATGAATATGCTTAATTAAATTGTGGAATGTCAGTTTTGTAGGAAAAAATGATCCCCTCTGTTGTTGAAGAATCTGGGTTGGTAATGGAGCGACCATTTTTCCCGATTGTTGAATATGAATTTTCTTGCTCAACTGACGAAGCTCTCATCATTTCCAAAGAGCAAACGTTAGGTCCTGATGAAGGCTGTTTTTCCAGTACTTGTCCTCGACCAACTGACATGCACGACATGGCCAATGTGAGCCATAATTTTTACTTAAATCAAGATTTCTTGTATATTATTGTTGTTTTTTGGGTTTATTATAAGTGCCAACAGCCAAGTTTATAAATGCATCTAATTATATTTTATTTGTATTTTTGGAATACAGCTTGTATGTGAATATCTTGAATTCCTGAGGGAATCAATGTCGACTGCACAGTCTATTAAAGCTCGGTTGGCATATTATCCCGATAGACTGCGTTTGGGATGGCAAACGATATCCCAATCTCGTCTATGAAATTGGATCAACAACATATGAATGAGGATTTTGAGGAGGTGCTTAGTGATGAGACTATACCGGATGAAGCAGCACTTGTCACTGAAACCTTGACAACACCCGATGTACATGACCCAGAGTTGAGTGTTGATGAATTCATTCCCTCCCCCATTTGTCATGAAACCATTTTTCCCGATTTGACTACAGCATTGGCTTTGAAGATTGAGGAGGTAATTGCTCTTCCAGGTATGAATAAATGCACCACACATAAAGAGAATGTACAGTGTGAAGAACAGACAGAAACCAGATCAAAACCCGATGCAGACGACCCAGTGATGGTTGTCGAGGATATTCATCCCTCCAGTTTGAATTTTGCTCAACCCAATTCCCCTTCTATGTGTACTACAAGGGGTACTGCTAAAAGAAAATATGGGTGGCCTTTGAAAAGTTGTGTTGAAGCCGAAGAACATGTTATGAATCTTGTAGAAGGACCTTGTACACGTGGAGGACCCGCGACAATGCATATAATTGACATGGACACTGTTGTCAGTTCTGGAGAGGATGTTCCTGAAGGAAAATGAGGGCCGTGTAGTTATCGTAACATGTAGGTGTGCACACAGAAAGCTTGTTCGTGCTCACACATGGATGTGCATAGGTTCGCTTGTAGTAGAGAGTGATAAAGCAGGGTTTCATATTTGGGTTTCCAACTATGAACGAGTTCTTACAATGAAGAACTTTGAGTATAATGAACTCGTTCAAACTAGGCTTAAGATAGAAATGATTTTATGCCAAGATACTAATGGGAGAGAGCTTCAGCAGCCTGAGAATGAATAAGAACTCAGAAGGATGTAGGCTGCTGGATCATTAAGCTTTTCTGAGAGATATCTTGATCTTTGTTTAGATTTCTTTCTCTATTGATCTCTCTTGTATATTCTCTCTCTCTTCACTCTTGTTCTGATGATGAAGAAGACTCATATTTATAGGGAGAGATTAGAACTAGCCGTTGGAAAGAGCCGTTCTGAATCTCTACCTAACTTCTGACAAGTTGGTCTTGTCTTCTTCCTTGATTTCCTCGTAAAGCAATCCTAGGTCTGACTTCTAGGTGCTGAGGTGTCGAGTTCCTGATTGTCCAGGTCAGTTCTGACTTTATCTCAAGTTGACTTCGACTTTGTTTGTCTTGGTGACTACGAAATTTGTCTTGAACTCTGCTGGGTCTTTGACTCTGAGCTGAGTTGTCATACAAGCTGGGTCTTTCCTACAGCTGTGTCTGGATGAACTTGATCGTTTTGAATCTGGATAACGTTGCTGATCACTCGACTTGGCTTACCCTGCTGTGTACTCAGCTTGGTCTTCTGCTGTCTTCAGCGACCACCTGTAAACTTAAAAACTCTATTAGTTAAAACAGGTGAGCTGGAAAAACACTTAGGCTTGCGCAATCATCTACTCAGTTGGGGTCAGCTGGGTTTTGATATCAAATCAAAACTCTATTAATTTTCCCAACAATTTTCCCCTTTTTGATGATGCCAAAACCCCAAGTTGGAAAAACAATTTACTTCCCTCTTAACAGGAAACGGGGTTTCAAAAGATTAAACATTCACAGCAGGTAAACATATTCAGAGCCTGGACAAAGAGAGATTGTCTTCAGGTTGATTTTGATAAAACGAACTTTTCATTAATAAGAGGAAATTTTACAACTTTCTAAATACAAAAAGTTCAAAAGAAAATTCCCAGTTGGCTGGGTCTTCAGCTGTGCTCCTTCCTCTATTCGTCCATTTGATGGTCAGTCTTGAGACCATATCTGTTGAAGATGAAATCTTCCAATTCCTTCCATTCGACTTGATTTTTTATTTTGGAGATTCCTCTTTCTCCCGCCCAGTGATGAACTTCTTTGATAATCTGGGCCTTGTCGGGAAGGTTCGTTCCAGCTAGAGTAGGAGGCTTCAATTGCTTGATTTTTGGAGCTTTGAGCTGGATGTCGTTTCTCTTGGCAGCTAGGGCTAATGATCTTGCCATCATTGGATCTTCTTCATGAAGTTCAAGCAAGTATTCCTTGAACGCAGTTTCGTGATCCATTCCTTTGTACTGATTCAGGTAATAGAATTCTTTGATAAATTCTGTTTTACATTGTTCCCAGTTTTCGTTGATTTCATCTGGGTTCCTCTTGTCAGATCTTGGAATGCTTGAGGCTGCTTGTTTCTTCCTAGCTTGCCTGTAGCTTAGCCTTTTCTTCTTCTGCTTTTTCTCAGCAGGCTTGAGTGATTTAGCTTTCTTCTTGATGATTTTGTCCAGCTCTTGCATTTCTCTTCTTTGCTCGTTGTGGAAGTTACACAGCCAGTGATAGTCTTTGTATTCTTCTGGCTTATGTCTACAAGCTTTGGCAAGAGCGACCATCTTCTCTCTCCATGTCTCTTTGACTGCTGCAGTTGGCTCATCCTCATCCAGCTCTTTAGCAAAGTCATCGATTTCCGACTGATTTGGCTGGACAGGTTCCCCATGAGCTGCAGCTTTTCTCTCCATTGTTTTTCCAGCTTCATTCTTTTCTTCCCCCTTTTTGGCATTATCAAGAAGAGAGGCAGAGAGGTGTGCGACTGTTGTGTTGAGCTTGGTGAGAGCAGCTTCAACATCAGCGATCTTAGCCGAGTTGTCAGCTGTGGCGATGTTCAGCTGAGCATTGCTGCTGCTTCCAGCTCTGAACTGAGCATCCAAATCTTTATATAGATTGAAAAGTTGGTGGATGTCAGAGCTGTTGGAGAGAGTAGACTTTTTGATTGCTTCCAGCTGCTCGAAAGATTTGCTATATCATCGACCAGTGGAACTTGAAGTCTTGTTACAATCTCAGGAACTCTCTTCTCCAGAAGATGTGACTGATCAATGCTTTGAGAGACGAGAGATTGCTTTAGATGTAGACTTGTACTTTCTTGTAAATCTTGAGCAAACTTATGGACTTCATCAATTGTCGCTGTTGCTCTCTAACTTGACAGTCTAGAGCTGTGAATCGCAAGATAACTTCAACTTAAGACTTCAGTCTGTCCTGAAAAAGAATTTCTTCAACCTGTTTAGAGATTGCATCTTTCATAGCGGTTGAAAGCTCGACAGCTGAGTCTGTTTTGGATTCGTCATGACTGGGTTTGTCTGCCTCGAACTCGACCAGTGCGCGAGTGTCATCGGCAATTGGAATTGGTGGGGCTGACGCCTCTGGTTCAGCTGTTGCATCAGCTGTTTCTTCAATGATCATTACCTCAGCTGTGTTATCTGGTACAGCTTTCTTGGTAATCTCAGCTGAGACTTCTTTGGAGTTGTCAGATCCAGAAGGTATTTCTCATTCCGCTGCTGTAAGAAGCTTGTTTGCTTATTCCCAGACGTCTGCTGGGTGCGGCTTGGGATACTGCTGAGACACTTTGATGATACCTCTAATGAGATCATCTTGATGCAAATATGCATCCTCCAGGCTACCAAAGCCAAAAGTGCGCTGGAGACGCGCTTCATCTATTTTCAACTTGTCGTAGGAGAAGGTCTCTATCAGCTGCTCATTCTGGTACCAAGTTGCCATCTTGGTGGTCAGATAGAACTTGAGATCTCCAACTTTGATTAGGGCGATAGGCAGGTGCGCCAAGATAGGATACTGAGTTAGAACACTCTTGATCCCTGCAATACGCAAGTCCTCGTACATGGCTTCCATGAAGGCTGAGCCAGAGGAGTTGAATGATAAAGAGGCAGAGGAATCATTCTCCTCTGATTCTGTGGAGATTTGAGGAACAGGTTCAAATGGTTTTACAGTAGGCTGTGAAGAAATATCAGCCAGCTGCATGGGAGATTGAATTTTGAGTGATGGCTATTTTGAGGTTGAGCTAGGATTAGTGGAAGAGGGTTCAGCTTGGGAGTCAGCTGGCTGTGAAGGAGCTTCAGCCAGTTAAAGATCTGCCTGCTCTTTTACAGAAGATGGCTCTTTGGTTGGGGAGCTGGGTGGAGGAGAATGCTGTTTCGGCGGAGAGCTGTGAGGCAGTGGGGGCTGGGATGAGCTGGGAAGAGGTGTCTGACTCTTTGGATTATCCAGCTCGTCCTCTGAACTAGATGTCGATCCATCATTCAATCACATATCAGCCAGGATGTTTGATCCGAATTGATTGAAGGCTGATACTGGCTGAGGGGAGAGAATCACCATTGCATGACTTAGATTTGCTTCATAAGGGCTCACCTCAGTTGGTGGAACGATAGCTGTTTTCTTCTTCTTTTCAGCTGGTCCTCCAACTAGTTTGGGGTCAGCTGCCTTCCTTTTTCTCTGTTTCTTCTCAGCTGGCACTTCTCCCCCTGTTTCTTCCAGCTGATTTTTGCCTTTGCTCACAGCAGGCTGTTTCTTCAGGAGTTCACTGATTTGGCTAATTCTCTTGAAGAGAATCTTTGTTTCTGGAAACGGTTCTGAATCAGCCCATTTAACTGTGTTCCCTTTCACAGCTTGCTCTATTAAGAATGAAATCTTAGAGCATAGATACAGGGGCTCTGAGGATGAATACGTCGTCCTGGTGGAGTCGAACTTGATCTTCTCTGACTCCTTGACCAGTCGGTTGAGTAAGAAATCAAACCAGTTGACGTTTGTGCCTTTGATCATGGCAATCATCGGCTTGAGCTTTGGAATACTGATCTCTCCTTGAGATCCAGCTATCCTCAGAATGCACTTCTGCGTGATATCCAGCAGCAGCCTGTACTTTGGCTTGAGTAGGAGCTTTGACATGCTCGCTCTGTACGACTCTGGGGAGATAAACATCTCTTGACTGAGGAATTCATCCACTTCCTCACGGCTGTAGTCATCTGGAATGAATTCTCCTTCGTTGGGTAGATTGAATACTTTTCGTAGCATTCTGTTGAGTTTGATGTTGACGGTTGTTGAATCAAACTTTCCGTCTGTGCCTTTGACGATCATGTCGAATGATGATGAGTAGAAGCCATCTTTGTCAATGATGTTGAGGTAGAAGAGAGCAACATCTCTCTTCAGCATAAGTTCGGGCATGGAGGTTGCCCACAACAAGAGTCCGGAGTCTGTGACAAGATCCACCATTTCGTTGTGTTCTGAGATATGAAGGTTGCAGGCTGACAGACAACTTTCAAATGACAACTTTGTCATAAGAGTTTCGAACTGGTTCATCCCTGCGGTTGATTTCTTTGGTGCCATTACTGCAATATGTTGAATTTGTTCGTGCGAATAACTTGCAGAAAATAGATAGATGGTTTGAAGATTTGAAATTCGCAGAGATAAAGATAAGATTAGAAAGAATCCACGTATTTTTTCCAAATATATCAACTGCCATAATGGATCTCGTCCAGTCACATAATATCCTAAAAGATCGTAGGGCACATGGATTAATTTATTCAACATGGAAAATTGAGGTACATGAGGTCTCTCCAAGACAAGCGAACACATACGATTGTGGTATAGTGCTCTGAAGATTATCGAATGTCTTGCATCTGGTACGCCAATCGATCAAGTAGATTTTGCTAATTCTCAGTCATTCTGTGATGATTACTGTCGTGAACTTTACAATCTTAGACTCTGTGGCAATCATTAAGCCCCTCCCGAGTTCTTAGTTATGTATGGGGACTTTACATTTTGGACATACAACTGAGTTTTTGGCAATTTTTGGCAAAATGTCCCTCTACTGTTATTTAAGTAAGCATGTACTTGGTTGGGAATTGCTGATTATGCTATAATGCACTATTTACTTCCTAGTTTGTTTAGAATACAAGTTACACAACAACTTTTTTATGAATGCAGCGACATGAGTAGACAACCTAATGTTCAATACATCGAAAGTGAGAGTTATTGTTTTCATTTATAGGATTTGTATTTTGTGAATGTTGCCCTGTCTATTTATTTTTTCTGAATAGGGTAAGTCAGTCCAAGTCTTACTTCTTTTCATAACAACTTGAATTAGTAAAGATATATATAGTTTTCAAACACACACATTGAGGTCCTGTTTTTTCCTATTGTTGAAGAATTTATACATCAACATCTCTTTTTAGGGGAACTAAATGAAGATTGTTTACAAGAATGCAGCAATTAAAGATTGATTTTTTTGGTTCAAAGCAAAAGAGTGGTGATAATTTCTGCCCAAAATCAGACGAGCTTGATAATTTCATTTCATTTATTAATTTCCATCGCATACAACCATTTGTTTCAATTAATTCGTTTGAGAGAATGACTTTTCTTTTCTATATTAATAATAATATGTATATAATATTTGAATCTATGAATTTCAAACAATAAAAATAAAATACTGGATATGATGTGGAAAATGATTAAATAAATAAATGTTGATCTGTAATTTAGTTAACGAAAAAGTTAGCATTCTGTTAAATGAACCCATGGAAATCGTTAAACGAAAAATTGTATGAGGACCTAATGAAATAAAAAATAAAGTATGGGGATCTCATGATGCATTTTGCCTATAATTAAAGTGTTATGGTATTTACATGCAAAGAGTTTTCTCATCACAAGTTGGCTAATGACAAAGATAAAAACTTGGGTAGGACCGATCTTACTTGTAAGATGGGATCCTAACCCAACCCGAATCCGCTCGCGCCTGGTAGTTGTACATATATATTAAAAGTGGGTACAACATTCCTTGTACATTAAATAGCCTGGCGGAAACAGTCTGACTTTCAACCATCAAGGTCACAGGTTCAATTCTTATAAAGGCCAATTGCCATATTTTTATTATTTGTTAATTTTTATTCACTTTTTATTTTTATTTTTACTTTTTTAAATTCTTTTATTTTAGTTATTACACTTTTTTCCATTTTTCTTCCCTACTTTATTTTTAGATTTTCTTCCCTTCTGTTTTTTTATTTCTTTTATTTTTTCTGATTTTATTTCGATCTTTTTAGTTTTTTTCATCTCAGTTCACTACTACAAAAATGCTCATATACAAGGGTTTAGAACCGTTGTTGTAAGCATAAATTGACCGTGGTCGTAGCTTATGTTGTGGTAGGTAGCTCAAAAAGGCGCTCATAGACAACGGTAATTAACCGTTGTTGTGTATAATTACCACAACGCTTAATAACCGTTGTTGTACACTCTTTTTGGGTGTTGTCGTAGGCAGTGTTGTCATAGAGCCTTGAAAAATAACAACGGTTAAAAACCGTTGTTGTAGATAAATACAGCAACACTCTTCACAACACATTTTGCCTGTTGTCGTATGTATATAAACTGTTGTCTATTTATATTTATTAATTTAAAATATTATACACAATTAAAGCTAAATATTCATTAGTATAAATAATCGTGTTACAAAGTACAATCATTCATCACAATATTCTTTACAAGTACTAAAGTTCGATCCCAAAAATACAAAAGGTATACATTGGCCATATTTAAAGAAAATGAGAAGGTCGACGCACATTCTTGCTTCACCTCTCGACTTTCTACCATCATTTCTCTTACATTTTTTATGGTTTAGATCCATCACACTACTACGATCAGACTTCTAACCGCTGAAACCGCCAACTGAAAACAATGTAAGATAAGAATGAAGAAACAAATCATTAAAAATGGACTTCATCTCTCAATTGATTGACTAGGAAAATTATGTAGAAAACTATGATTGCTTTAGAGCTGATTATAGAAGACAACATCAATGAAAATCTATATATCATGATTCAATATATTTTAACTATTTGCATTTACAACAAAGACAAGTATCAATTGAACTTAAAAAATACCACTGTAATTAAAAGTATAAGGGATATATAACACACATTTAAAAATAAATACAATGCAGCACATATATAGTAAATAGGATAAGAAGGGCAACAGTTTGATTATTTGTTTTACCTTGATCTATATCTGCCAATCCTTAAAAAACTCATGGTGACCTAGAGGTACCTGGGATCTCTCATGTTTTTTTGTTTTTTTTTACAAATGGAAAGTTATCTACTAGAGGTACCTGGGATCTCTCATACTGCTACAGTGATTTTTAAGAGTATTCAAAATCCAGGAGGGTTTAGTTGGAAATTGACTCCAGATAGCATAAAGGCTATATTCTTTGAAGAATTTAAGGTAGTAAAATTTCAGGAGTTTGTTACTACTATTATCAATAAAATGTGATTAACTTATTAATTAATATTTTGTTCAACAGAAATATTTTAGTTGGCCAGCTGAGTGGGAAGCAGATGTGTATAAAATGTGGGAGGCCAAGGCACGTGTCAGATACAGTGGGTGGGTGAACGATATGAAGAAACTGTGGATCAAACACCCTGACACAAAACCCCCTTACTTGACTGATAAGTTTTGGACAGGTTTGCAAACGTATTGGGCGAATCCAGATGTGATTGCTAGATCAGAAAAAGCTCGTGCAAATCGGTTGGCTGAGCCCGATGGACCCGACACAGGGATTAGCAAGCATAGGGGAGGATCAAGATCCACTCGTCTCCTCGTTCAGTCGTTGGTACGTAATTTTTAATTAACTTGTTAACCAATATATATATATATATATAGGGTGCGGATCAAATAAGAACACTTTCTTATGTGAGAAATAAGAACAAATCTGGACCTTTGATCTTTGATGATCTATGGTCCAGATTTAACCGTGCATTTAATTACTCTAATTTATGCATTTCAATGCTAATGCATTAAGTTATTGTAGTTTATGCATTAAAATATTTATGCATTTAGTTTCTGCATTTTATGCATCTCCGATGTAATAAAAATGCATTGTTGTTACGTTCTTATATAAGATGTGTTCTTACCAGATCCGCTCCCTATATATATATATTATATTTTTTAATTTATAATTAAAACTTATATATGATATTTTGTAATAATGCATGAATAGGCAGCAGAGCAGGGGGCCACACTGGATGCATTGAATTATGCGAGTTTCTGCCGACTGCACGTGAACGCCGATGGAACTTATCTGACGCCGAGGGATGAAAAAATTGATGTAAGTATTTAATTAAGTTTTTATAATTGTTATAATTGATGATAATATATTTTCTAACACATTTATATTTATGAATTAGGCCGAGGTTCATCGCCGAGCTGCTGCGGAGGGACGATCCGATTTGAACGAGATCTATTTGGAGATCACACAGCCCACGAAGCAGAGGCGCTACGATACTGGAAACTTCGGCAGCAGCCAGCTCAGACAGACTGCATCCAGTGATAGCTCCGGTTCTACGGCTGCTCTGACACAAGAGATGTTTCAGACACGAATCGACAGCTTAGAGGAGCAGCTATAGGAGGAGCGAGAGGCACGTGCCCGCATCGAGCAAGAGCAGCAGGCGGAACGAGAGGCACGTGCTCGTCTGGAGCAGCAGTTTGCCGAGTTCCAGCAGATGCTGGCGTCTGGGCAGTTTTTTCGTCCACCTCCACCCCTGGTCCTGATATATGATTAACTTGTTTGTTGGATATTTTTTTAATTATTTAGTATTTTTATTATTTTAGAATATTTAAACTACTTTACATTTTACATTTATATCTGTCGAACATGATATTATTTGATATATGACAAATCGCTTTTAATGCAAATTAATTATTTTGCCTGATGTTTGGTTTTTTGTTGGAAATTTTAATTCGACAAAAATATTGCAAAAATAAATAAATAAATATATATATATATAATACAATTTTTAAAAAAATATTGTTAAAACCATTACCGACGGACCTAAATCCGTCGGTAATTACCGACGAAAAATCCGTCGGTAATGTGTGTTTCGATTCTTCAAAACTTACCGACGGATATTAATCCGTCGGTAAGTACCGATGGATAATCCGTCGGTATTTAGTCGCTATTTCCAGCCAACGGAATACAAAAAACAGAACGTCACCGACGGAATTTCCGTCGGTAATCCGTCGTTAAATGTACCGACGAAAATAAATCCGTCGGTAAATCTTTACCGTCGACGTATTTAAGGACGACATAAATCCGTCGGTAATCTGTTTACCAATGGATTCCTTTGTTTTACCGACGGAAAAATCCGTCGGTAAAAGAGAGTTTTTTTGTAATTAACATAAATCGGCCTTCAAACATGGACCCACTCGCACGTAACAAGATTAACTAAGCATGGGCTGCCCAACGCGCCATCTCCAATGGGCTTCTTCATCAATTCTTGATCCCAAACATCTTGAACTAAACTCATCAAGCTCTCCTTGAACTTCTTAGCTCGTGCTCTTGTAATTGGCCCAACTGGAACATGTACTGGATCTTGGACCAACGACGAACCTTGGGCTGCATAAAAAAGTATTGGGAAAATTCTAAGTTTTGCTTTGATACCAAAACCCAACTGACCCCAACTTAATAGATGATTGAGCAAGCCTAAGTATTTTTCCACCTCGCCTGTTTGATCTTATATGTTGGTCCCAAGATGGATACCTTGGTGTAGGGGGGGTGAATACACCAAGGTTTAAAAACTTTTCCAATTAAGACTCTTTGAGTGAGCTGGCTGTGTTCGATCCAGCTGGAAGACAGCTTGATCGACACAGCTGGCTGTGTGCGGAATGTGGTGGGTTTTTGGAAAGTCCGTCTGTTACTTCAAATATATTGCAAAGCTTTGTTTCTCTTTTCAGTTAGTCAGTTTATGTAGCTTTGAAAGAATGCTTATGATGAGTTAGCTGAATGCATAAATAAAGCAGTAAAGAACAAAGCTATTTAACGTGGTTCGGAGAAACTACTCCTACGTCCACGACCAGAAACCTTCTGGTAATCCACTAAGGATACCACTGACTTTACGCGCAGTCAGCAAGCATTGCAGCTTAGTTCCTCAAGCTGGATACAAGTTTACGCTTACTGTATCGAAACATAACCAGTCTGTTTACGGGCACAGCTGAAGCCTAACCTGTAGTTTACGGGTACTACAGAAACAACATTCGAATTGCGCGCTTCGAGCAAGCGTACCTTTACCTAACCTTTTCTGGGTAGAAGGGTTTGGGTTTGGGTTTTCCAACTATGAACGAGTTCTTACAATGAAGAACTTTGAGTATAATGAACTCGTTCAAACTAGGCTTATGATAGGAAGGATTTTATGCCTAGATACTAATGGGAGAGAGCTTCAGCAACCTGAGAATGAATAGTACTCAGAAGGATGTAGACTGCTGTATCTTGAAGCTTTTCTGAGAGATCTTGATCTTTGGTTAGACTTCTTTCTCTGATGATCTCTTTTGTATATTTTCTCTCTGCACATTCTCATTCTGATGATGAAGAAGACTCATATTTATAGGGAGAGATTAGAACTAGCCGTTGGAAAGAGCCGTTCTGAATCTCTACCTAACTTCTGACAAGTTGGTCTTGTCTTCTTCCTTGATTTTCTCGTAAAGTAATCCTAGGTCTGACTTCTAGGTACTGAGGTGTCGAGTTCCTGATGGTCCAGGTCAGTTCTGACTTTATCTCAAGTTGACTTCGACTCTGCTGTGCTGGTTACTCTGAGCTGTCTTGAACTCTGCTGGATCTTTGACGCTGAGCTGAGTCTTGAACTCTGCTGGGTCTTTGACGCTGAGCTGAGTCTTGAACTCTGCTGGGTCTTGACGCTGAGCTGAATTGCCACACAAGCTGGGTCTTTCCTATAGCTGTGTCTGGATGAACTTGATCGTCTTGAATCTGGATAACGTTGCTGATTACTCGACTTGGCTTGCCCTGCTGTGTACTCAGCTTGGTCCGCTTAGCTGTGTCTTCGGCTATGTCTTCTACTGTCTTCAGCGACTACCTGTAAACTTAGAAACTCTATAAGCTCAAACAGGTGAGATGGAAAAACACTTAGGCTTGCGCAATCATCTACTCAGTTGGGGTCAGCTGGGTATTGGTATCAAATCAAAACTCTATTAATTTCCCAACAATTTCCCCATTTTTGATGATGCCAAAACCCCAAGTTGGAAAAACAATTTACTTCCCCCTTAACAGGAAACGGGGTTTCAAAAGATTAAACATTCACAGCAGGTAATCATATTCAGAGCCTGGACAAAGAGAGATTGTCTTCAGGTTGATTCTGATAAAACGAACTTTTCATTAATAAAAAGAAATTTTACAAAAAAGATAATTCCCAGTTGGCTGGGTCTTCAGCTTTGCTACTTTCTCTGTTCGTTAATCTGATGGTCAGTCTTGAGACCATATCTGTTGAAGATGAATTCTTCCAAGTTCCTCCATTCATCTTGATTTTTGGACTTGGAGATTCCTCTCTCGCCAACCCAGTAATGAACTTCTTTGATAATTTGGGCCTTGTCAGGTAGATTCGTTCCAGCTATAGTGGGATGCTTTAATTGCTTGACTTTTGGAGCTTTGAGCTGGATGTCGTTTCTCTTGGCAGCTAGGGCTAATGATCTTGCCATCATTGGATCTTCTTCATGAAGTTCGAGCAAGTATTCTTTGAACGCAGTTTCATGATCCATACCTTTGTATTGATTCAGGTAGTAGAATTCTTTGATGAATTCTGTTTTGCATTGTTCCCAGTTTTCATTGATTACATCTGGGTTCCTCTTGTCAGATCTTGGAATGCTTGAAGCTGCTTGGACTTGTTTCTTCCTAGTTTGCCTGTAGCTTAGTCTTTTCTTCTCCTGCTTTTCTAAGCAGGCTTGAGCGATTCAGCTTTCTTCTTAATAATCTTGTCCAGCTCCTGCATTTCCCTTCTTTGCTCATTGTGAAAGTTACAAAGCCAGTGATAGTCCTTATATTCTTCTGGCTTATGTCCACAAGCTTTGGCGAGAGCGACTATTTTCTCTCTACATGTCTCTTTGACTGCTACAGTTGGCTCTTCCTCATCCAGCTCTTTAGCAAAATCGTCGATTTCCGACTGATTTGGCTGCACAGGTTCCCCCTGAGCTGCAGCTTTCCTCTCCATTGTTTTTCCAGCTTCTTCATTCTTTTCTTCCCCCTTTTTGGCATTATCAATAAGGGAGGAAGAGAGGTTAGCAACTGTTACGTTGAGCTTGGAGAGAGCAGCTTCAACATCAGCGGTCTTGGCTGTGTTGTCAGCTGTGGAAAGGTTCAGCTGAGCAGTGCTGCTGCTTCCAGCTCTGAACTGAGCATCCAAATCTTTGAATAGGTTGAAAAGTTGGCGGATGTCAGAGTTGTTGGAGAGAGTATACTTTTTGATGGCTTCCAGCTGGCTTGAAAGATTTGTTATGTCGTCGACCAGTGGAACTTGAAGTCTTGTTACTATCTCAGGAACTCTCTTCTCTAGATGATTTGATTGATCAATGCTTTGAGAGACGAGAGATTGCTTGAGATCTAGACTTGTACTTTCTTGTAAATTTTGGGCAAATTTATGAACTTCATCAATTGTCCGCTGTTGTTCTCTAACTTGACAGTCTAGAGCTGTGAATCGCATGATGACATCGACTTGAGACTTCAGTCTGTCCTGAAAAAGAATTTCCTCAACCTCTTTAGAGATTGCTTCTTTCATGGCGGTTGAGAGCTTGACAGCTGAGTCCGATTGGGTTTTGGATTCGTCATGACTGGGTTTGTCTGCCTCGATCTCGACCGGTGCGCGAGTGCCATCGGCAATTGGACTTGGTGGGGCTGCTGTCTCTGGTTCAGCTGTTTCTTTAATGATCATTACCTCAGCTGTGTTATCTCGTACAGCTTCCTTGGTAATCTCAGCTGAGACTTCTTTGGAGTTGTCAGCTCCAGAAGGTGTTTCCCATCCCGCTGCTATAAGAAGCTTGTTGGCTGACTCCCAGACGTCTGCTGGGTACGGCTTGGGGTACTGCTGAGATACTTCGATGATACCTTTAATGAGATCATCTTGATGCAAGTATGCATCCTCCAGACTTCCAAAGCCAAAGGTGTGCTGGAGGCATGCTTCATCCGTCTTCAACTTCTCATAGGAGAAGGTTTCTATCAGCTGCTCATTCTGGTACCAAGTTGCCATCTTGGTGGCCAGATAGAACTTGAGATCTCCAACTTTGACGAGGGCGATGGGCAGAAGGCCAGAATTGGATACTGAGTTAGAACACTCATGATCCCTGCAATGCGTAAATCCTCGTACATAGCTTCCATGAAGGCTGAGCCAGTAGAGTTGAGTGATGGAGAGGCAGTAGAATCACTCTCCTCTGATTCTGTGGAGATTTGATGAACTGGTTCAATTGGGTTCACAGTAGGCTGTGAAGAAGTATCAGCCAACAGCGTGTGAGTTTGAGCTTTGGGTGATGGCTGTTTTGGGGGTGAGTTGGGATTAGCAGAAGAGGGTTCAGCTTGGGTGTCAGCTGGCTGTGAAGGAGCTTCAGCCAGTTGAATATCTGCCTGCTCTTTTACAGGAGATGGCTCTTTGGTTGGAGAGCTGGGTGGAGGAGAAGGCTGTTTTGGCGGTAAGCTGTAAGGCGGTGAGGGCTGGGGTGAGCTGAGATGTGTCTGACTCCTTAGATTATCTAGCTCGTCCTCTGAGCTGGATAACGATCCATCATTCAATCCCATCTCAGCCAGGATGTTTGATCCGAATTGATTGAAGGCTGACACTGGCTGTGGGGAGAGAATCACCATTGCTTGACTTGGAGTTGCTTCTGAAGAAGAGCTCGCCTCAATTGGTGGAATGACAACTGTTTTCTTTTTCTTTTCAGCTGGGCCTCCAGCTGGTTTGGGGTCATCTGTCTTCCTTTTTCTTTGTTTCTTCTCAGCTGGAACTTCTGCCTCTGTTCCTTCCAGCTGCTTCTTGCCATTGCTCACAGCAGGCTGTTCCTTTAGGAGATCACTGATTTGACTCATTCTCTGGAAGAGAATCTTTGTTTCTGGAAACGGTTCTGAATCAGCCCATTTTACTGTGTGCCCTTTCACAGCTTGCTCTATCAACAACGAAATCTTAAAGCATAGATACAGGGGCTCTGAGCTTGAATATGTCGTCCTGGTGGAGTCGTACTTGATCTTCTCTGACTCCTTGACCAGTCGGTTGAGTAAGAAATCAAACCAGTTGACATTTACGCCTTTGATCATGGCAATCATTGGCTTGAGCTTTGGAATACTGATCTCTCCTTGAGATCCAGCTATCCCAAGAATACACTTCTGCGTAATATCCAGCAGCAGCC
Source organism: Agastache rugosa (assembly GCA_031470985.1). NCBI lineage: Eukaryota > Viridiplantae > Streptophyta > Magnoliopsida > Lamiales > Lamiaceae > Agastache > Agastache rugosa. The sequence continues at coordinate 13,615,129 of CM062604.1, forward strand.
TGTACTTTGGCTTGAGTAGGAGCTTTGACATGCTCGCTCTGTACGGCTCTGGGGAGATAAGCATCTCTTGATGGAGGAATTCATCCACTTCCTCACGGCTGTAGTCGTCTGGAATGAATTCTCCTCTGCTGGGCAGATTGAACACTTTTCGCAGCATTCTATTGAGCTTGATGTTGACGGTTGCTGAATCATACTTTCCGTCAGCGCCCTTGACGATCATATCGAATGAAGATGAGTAGAAGCCGTCTTCGTCAATGATATTGAGGTAGAAGAGGGCAGCATCTTTCTTCAGCATAAGCTTGGGTATGGAGGTTGCCCACAGCAAGAGACCGGAATCTGCGACGATATCCACCATCTCTTTGAGTTCTGAGATATGAAGGTTGGAGGTGGACAGAACACTCTCAAATGACAACTTTGTCATTAAAGCTTCAAACTGGTTCATCCATGCGGTTGATTTCTGGGTGCCATTTCTGCAATCTGTTGATTTTGATTGTGCGAAGAACTTGCAGAAAATAGATAGAGGTTATAAATATTCAAAATTCGCAGAGATAAAGATGAAATAATCCGCGTATCTTTTCCATATATATCAACTGCCATAATGGATCAACGGTTGAGATTGAAGCAGCTGATATTCTGATCAACGACTGGAAGAGATTCACTCATCACGTTTTGCTGACGTGCTTACGGCGAGTGTATTACAACCGCACGTGAGGCAGTTCAAACGTTTGACGTTCTGCCTCGATCCTACCGTGCTACAGTACTCTGTACTTTATAATTAATGCGATGGGAAAGAAAACTTATCAATCAATTTAACTAAGGAATATATGTCCGCTTAAAATAAGAATTCAAGATAATTGGACTTAAATAGCATATTCCTCAGAGCAATAAATGCATGAGACGCAAACCGGTCAGCTTGGACATAGGAGTCGGCTTATACCACGGCGGTCTTTTCCTTTGCTTGATTGGATTTTCTCCTCAGCTGAGTATCTGGGGATTAGCTTGATTTTCCTTCAGCTGAGTTCCTTTGAGCTCTGCGACTGATGTCCAGCTAAGCTTGATTCCCCCTCAGCTGGGTAATCCTTCTGAATATGAGCTTTGGGATCCAGCTGAGTTTGTTCCCCCTCAGCTGGATGATTCTCTTTATCCGGATTGAGTTGTCCAAGTGATCCACATCATTTTGATTTAGATTTCAGCATGTTGTGCTTCTGTATGAATTTTCCCAACAACGGTGTCCTTCAGATGTTGAGAAATCTCTTGGGTGCTTTTCATGTCGTCAGCTGGGTTATTGAATCAGCTTGATTGCTCCGCTGGATCAGGTTTCTCTTCAGCTGGTGATTCCAGCTGAGTCTGTCTTTGTGAATGCATCCAGCCGGGTATTCTTCTTGATTTAGCTAACTCTTTCCAGCTATGTAGAGTTTCCCCTTGAATTGATAAATTCATTTTGAAATCCTTGGGGTTTCTGCTGAGTTAGTCCAGCTGTGTCCGATTCCTTCTTGATGAAATACGGTGATCCAGCTGAGTATATCCTGCTGGATGCTCTTCTTGATAATTCTGCTGGACTGGGATGAGATCAATTATTGATACCAATTGTTGGTGAATCTGCTGAACTGAGTTCCCCCTTAGCTAGATTCATCTTCTTGATTATGCGATCCATGTTTGATACAGCTTTGTTTGATATCCAGAGGATGACATTTGATAGATCAGCTGGATTTCTCTCTTGATTCTCCATTTGAATATTCTGCTGGATTGACTTTGCCCTCAGCTGTTATCACAGCCGTGTCTATTTCCAGCTAGGTGGAGTTCCCCCTGAATTTGATAGTAGGTGGCTTTTTCCTCAGCTACATCCTACTTCCTTTGAGTGGATTTTCTCATCATTGGCTCATTCCTTTGATAAGGTCAGCTGATTCATCTACTGCTTCTGTATTCTTTTCTTGAGACCAATATACTCAGCAGTGTGTCCAGCTGTGCTTGCTTTTCACTGCTGGGTTTGAGAATCCCATGAAGCAGGCATCTTTAATGAAATGCTTCATCTTCTGAGTCGGAAGAAAATACTTGATCTTCTATTTTGCTTGACTTGAGCTATTTATCTTTTCTTCGGGAGGTCGACTCAGCTGGGGTTTTCTTTGGGTAGAATTGCTTGTTGTGATGAACCTTCACGATCTTCTTGTACCTTTCCTTGCTGTGTTCCATCCTATTGATGTTCCGTACAAGCATAGCAACTTCTTCGTGCAATTCTTCTCTGCTCATATTTCTTTGCTCCTTGTTGGTCCTTCCAAGCTGAGCTGATTGAGCTGATCTTCTTGATTCTGCACTGAGAGTTGTCTCCTTTGCTTTAGAAGTCTGCTCTGTTTTAGACATCTGGCTGGATGATTCTCCGTTTAAGATCCCCAGATCAAATTCGTTGGCTTTAAGGATGGAGAACAATTTTTCGGTCTCCATGCTGCCAAGATCAGTTCTGCTTTGGTGAACCACTTTGTGTGTACACCATTATGAGGAGAGAGCTGCAAGAACTTTCAAGTTCTTATCTCGAACTGTATATTTTCCAGTTCGGATCGTCTCGATCTCGATGACGAGGTTGGAGAATCTGAGCTCCATTTGCTCGATGGACTCATAGGGAAGTTGGTTGAAATTGTCGTATTTCTGGCATGCAACTGAGAACTTGTTCTCTTGAATTTCCTCTGAGCCTTCACACAGCTTGGCTAGAGTGTCCCACATCCCCTTAGTTGTCTCGCAGTTGATGATCTTGCTGAGATAAGCGTCCGTCACCGTTGAGGAGATGACGTTGCGAGTGTAGCTGTCCAAACCAGCTTGTCTTCTTTCTTCTGGAGAGTACTCCCTTTTGGGCTTCACAACTTGCCGAGTATCGGTTCGGGCCTGTGTGGTTTCTGCTTCTCTTTCTGACTTCATGATGACGATGGGTCCGTTAGTGATAACATCCCACATCATGTCGTGTTGTGCGCACAGAAAGCTTTTGAGTCGGAACTTCCAGATCTGATAATCATCGACAGAGAATGTCGGAAGATTCATGCACAAGGAAGATTCCATGACAGTATGCAATATAATGATTTTAAAAAGATTTTGAAACTTTGAAGGATCTATTCAGGTGACCACTATCAGCAAAGAGGCTGACTTGACACAGATACAGTGATCTTTTGAACCACTGCTCTGATACCAATTGTTGGTCCCGAGACGGATACCTTGGTGTAGAGGGGGGCGTGAATACACCAAGGTTTAAAAACTTTTCCAATTAAGACTAAGGATACCACTGACTTTACGCGAAGGCAGCAAGCGTTGCAGCTTAGTTCCTCAAGCTGGATACAAGTTTACGCATACTGTATCGAAACGTAACCAGTCTGTTTACGGGCACAGCTGAAGCCTAACCTGTAGTTTACGGGTACTACAAAACCAACACTCGAATTGCGCGCTTCGAGCAAGCGTACCTTTATCTAACCTTTTTCTGGGTAGAAGGGTTTCGGCTTGGGTTTTCCAACTATGAACGAGTTCTTACAATGAAGAACTTTGAGTATAATGAACTTGTTCAAACTAGGCTTATGATAGGAAGGATTTTATGCCTAGATACTAATGGGAGAGAGCTTCAGCAGCCTGAGAATGAATAAGTACTCAGAAGGATGTAGACTGCTGGATCTTGAAGCTTTTCTGAGAGATCTTGATCTTTGGTTAGACTTCTTTCTCTGATGATCTCTCTTGTATATTCTCTCTCTGCACATTCTCATTCTGATGATGAAGAAGACTCATATTTATAGGGAGAGATTAGAACTAGCCGTTGGAAAGAGCCGTTCTGAATCTCTACCTAACTTCTGACAAGTTGGTCTTGTCTTCTTCCTTGATTTCCTCGTAAAGCAATCCTAGGTCTGACTTATAGGTGCTGAGGTGTCGAGTTCCTGATGGTCCAGGTCAGTTCTGACTTTATCTCAAGTTAACTTCGACTCTGCTGTGCTGGTGACTCTGAGCTGTCTTGAACTCTGCTGGATGTTTGACGCTGAGCTGAGTCTTGAACTCTGCTGGGTCTTTGACGCTGAGCTGAGTCTTGAACTCTGCTGGGTCTTAACGCTGAGCTGAGTTGCCACACAAGCTGGGTCTTTCCTATAGCTGTGTCTGGATAAACTTGATCGTCTTGAATCTGGAAAACGTTGTTGATCACTCGACTTGGCTTGCCCTACTGTGTACTCAGCTTGGTCCGCTTAGCTGTGTCTTCGGCTATGTCTTCTACTGTCTTCAACGACTACCTGTAAACTTAGAAACTCTATAAGCTCAAACAGGTGAGCTGGAAAAATGTAACACCCTATTTTACTAAATTAAAATGCTACTAAACGTGTATATATAGACATATTCGTAATGGAATTTCATAAAGAAAATATTTATACAAATATAGTAATTAGCTGATAACTTCTTAGATTAGATAAGACACTAGATTAATACATAAACTTTATTAGGCCTTTAACCAAGTTCTGCAAATAATTTAACTTAATCTAACCTCCTAACCTTTTTACCTTCTTACTTGATACATGACAATACATATACAAGCATATATATATATACATTATATTATTTTAAAGCTTTAGAGTTCTAATTTCCTAGACTTTAATCCCTGCTACTTCGCCGACAAGAGTAAGTGAAATCAAATTCCAAAACAAAAACTTACACTTTAATATACATTCTCTCTTTCTTGATTCACCCTCTAACTATTCCCTCTCTGTGCTCAACTTCGAAAGAAAAAAAAAATTAAGAAAAGTTACGGCCAACAAATCAGAACTCAAATCCTAATCTTTCGACTTTCTCCTAATTTCTTTCAACTAAACAACATGCAGATTTTAGCTTAATTAACCTAAAATAATAATTTAAACTCTCTTTTAATAAATTTATTTATACGATTAAAGAAAGTAAAAAGTAGTTAATAAATCTGATTATGTACTCCATATCTCTCATTTTCACTCGTCTGTACATATTATACCATTAAGACAATAATATAATAAAGTTAAACAAGATTTTCAAAGTGTAAAATTTTAAATTTTCTCTATCTCCCAAACATATGTCTCTGTCTCGTTCCTCTCTCTCAAACCTCCGCTAAAACACACAATATATATATATATATATATATATATATTTATATATATATATATAATTTTCCTTCAATTTAAGTCCGACAATAACCCTTCCATCGATTTGGCTCTAGAATTCTAAAATAGATAAAACAGGACTAAAGTAAATATTTTCTTTGGTTTTCACACTCTAATAATCGGATTCAAGGTATGTAAAGAAAAATATGGATGCCAAAATCTTACGGTCAGAAAGGAGTGTTGGGCAAAATTTTTGTTGCTGGTTTGAGTTTGAAAAGAAACCTTTCACTTTTGGAACTCTGCTACTCCAAATTGAAATCTTCTTGTTGCTGATAAAAGTTTTGCTTGGAAGAAACTTTGAGAGATTTTAGTTTGCGTTAAAAAAATCTTTTGATGAGGGGCTAACGTATAAAAATAGTTGAGAAGAGGTTGAATTGGAGTAGAAAACGTTGGGGGGATGGTTTTTGCGTAGAATCCGAATTCTACTTAAATTCTAAATCAAATTCTAATCTAAAATTTTTCAATGTATATCAACATAAATTCCTAGAAAAAAATACGGTTGATATCTTAACACCATTCCAAGTGAGCTGTTGCCTCGTAATAACCCAAACCACTAACATTAGCCCAACATTTTAAGAAAATATAATTACCCAATTAACACTTATTATTTTGACCCACAATATTATTCAAAATTCCTTTACACTAGTTTGGGTCTAATAATATTTACTCTTCTATTTATGGACGCAACTACAGACTTCCTCAACTCAAGCAAAATTATTTTTAAACTATTGCAAGAGTTGAAATATTCATAAAATAGAGATACAATAATAATAATAATAAATAAATTGAAGCTTATTAAAAAGCGGGTGTAACAAAAAACACTTAGGCTTGCGCAATCATCTACTCAGTTGGGGTCAGCTGGGTTTTGGTATCAAATCAAAACTCTATTAATTTTCCCAACATTATAGATTTTCTAAATTTACAGGAGAAGACACTGAAGACAGCAAGAACAACTGAGAAGTCAACAATTGTAGAAGATAACTGAGCTTAGCCAGCCGAAGGACCAAGCTGAGCTGACTCAAGCTAAGAGTGTGTCAAGCATAATGGATCCAGCCAAATAGATCCAACGGAGCTAAGGAAACTGAGCTGACCCAAGCTTAGAGGATCCAGCAGAGCAAACGGAGTTGACCTCTTAAGGCCTCCAGCAGACATCAGATCAGTCAAGTCTGAAGTCTGCTATAACTTTTCAAATTTGTCAAAGTCTCAAAAATCTTAGTTCGAACTAGTTTGTTGTTAAAGTAATTGTTTTCCCATAATCGTGTATCAAGTTGTATCAATTTTGGTCTTCAATGCAAATAGAAAAATATTGCAAAACATGAATGGAAAGGGATAAATGAGAGGTAATAGAGATGGCCAATAAAGCAACCCACCAAAAAAAGAGTACTATAATTTTGACAAAATAACGCAACATTTGGTAGCGGTTCCTTTTCTTAATATTTTCTTGATTTAGAATTTTGTTAAACTAACACGATCCCAAAGTCTTGCGAAGTTTTGATTGTATGAAAGTAGGAGTAATATTAATTATAATTTCACCCCTAAAAAAATATTAATTATAATTTCAAATTGTAGAGTGAATTCAATCCGGCATGAATTGTGGATGCCATTTATAGCTCATAACGGTGTTGTTCGGGTAAGTGTAAACCGACATCATTTGTTGTCCGACCAAAATATCCACGTATTATTTTCAGATGGTCATGCCATCATCAAATTTGGGGGAATCCAACGGTAGTGGCAAAATAAGATAAAATCAAAAGTTTGCTAATTTAGAGACGAAATCTTTTCTTGGTGTGCAAAATCAAAATTGGGTAATTTATAGGCTATTTACCCTTAATTATAACTCATAATTAGCTGGTGTAAGATTTTACATTTGGTCAAGCAGCATCAACTTATATTTTTATATTATTGATTTCATACATTTTTATATAAAAGTTGTGCAATAAATGTAGGATGCTAAGGTGATGATTTGTCAATCCAATTAATTAGGATTTAGTATATCCAATTAAGCCAAATAATTATTTTCAGTGTTTACTTACTTAGTTAATAATGTATTCCATAATTAGGGTATATCATTTTTTAAGCTTTAATTTTTAGTAATAAATGTTAATTAAGTTAAAATTGATTTTATTTTATAATAAATATTATCAGAATAACAAATTTAATATTGAGACACGGGTGAGCCACATAATTAAAATAATGGGATACTAATACTAGGACACAAAATATATATGTAACAGCACCATGTATAATTGAAACTCTTTATATTGTATGAATATATAGGATACGTATAACTAGAAACCTAGAGTGACTGAGTAACTAATTCTCCTAGACTCGCTCCATCAATTAAAATCGACTCATTTATAATTAATTGATTTTCTTCTTCCTTCTCTTCTTGTCATCAATAGCCCCTCTTAAATTTGAGAGTAATATTGGAACTTGGGTCCGGAATTCCACTTGAATTTGAATAAAATATTTAGAAATAGAGAATGTAAAATAATTTTCTTGAAAAAACAAAATGATCATCATTAAATATAAAGAAAAGAGGAAAAAAAAATTGATCATTAGCTACTTTCTTCTGTCACCTTTTTTTTTAGAGATTTTTTTTTCCGTCGCCTAACACGCATATCTTTGGTCTTTGAGTTCAGACTTTTTTTTTTAGAAAGAAGTAGGTTGATAAATTACGAACAAACGCATGGAACAAAAAGATGACCCTCCACAATATCCGGTGGTTCATCTCAAACATGCGCCAACGGAAAATCCTTAGAAATTCTAGCTAGTTTATGAGCTGCCATATTGGCCCCTCGACTAACATGACTAAGGCAAAAATCACGACTAGTATCCAAAATATGACGACAAGAAGACACCACACCCCCCAACTCCGAGTTATCATCCACGCGGGCGTTAATGGCATCATAAACAATTTTGCTGTCAATCACAAACTCCACCTTATTCAATCCTCTCTGTTTAATCCAAGACAGAGCTTCACTCAAGCCCATTGCTTCTCTGATGGTCCCTGAGCTGAGTACTTGGTGTAGAGGGGGGGGGTGAATACACCAAGTAGATTTTTCTAAACTTTTGTCAAGTTAAAACGGAGTTGAGTGAGAGCTCAGTTATTGATCCAGCTGGGGAGGGTCAGCTGGGTAAACAACTCAGCTGGCGGTGCGGAAAGTGGTGGTTTGAAAACTTAGCTCAGTTACTTAGAAAAACTCAGTTTGAAAATATTAACTTATCGTTTTCAGCTTAGTCAGGTTGTGCAACTTTTCAAGAGACACAGCTGTCTTTGGAGATCAGCTGTGTGTGCAGTTTTGAGCAATTATGCAATGATATGAAGGCGTTAGTACACAGCTGAATATAAAGCAAACGTAAAGAGAGAGAGAGAGAGAAACACGCGAGTTTTTACGTGGTTCGGAGTAACACCTCCTACGTCCACGACCAGGTTTACTGGTAATCCACTACCACTTGGTTTCCAAGTACCAAGCAACTTCACAACTCTAACCCGAGCTGTGTTCCAACAGTTTGCGGGCACTGTCAAGCCTATACACCTTCAGTTTGCGGGTACTGAAGAACCTATCCACTCGAATTACGCGCTTCGAGCAAGCGTACCTTTACCTAACCTTTCTGGGTTTGGGTTTGGGTATGGGGTTCCAACTGTGAACGAGTTCTTACAATTAAGAACTTCAGAGAGAGATGAACTCGTTCGAAATCTAGGCTTTAGATATACTATGAGTTTGGCCTAGGGAACAGACGAAAAACTAAGCAGTTTCTTAACTAGAAACACTTTAAGATAAAGTGTTCTTTGATCTATGTAGAACTGCTTGGGAGCTTTTGAAAGAATAAAGAATTCAGAAGATGAAAGCTTGTAGAGAGTTTTTCGTGTCTGATCCTGAGGTTGAAGACGGGTTTATATAGGTAGAGATTCAAGACTAGCCGTTGGAGGAGCCGTTTGAATCTTACCTACTCTTCTTAAATACAAGATCTGCCGTTGGGCGTATCCGCACCGTCTTCATTTGTGTCACATCCTAGGTTACGAAGTCTAGGATGCCGGGCGCCGATCCCTCATTGGTCGAGGTAGGTTGACTTCCTCCGATTCCGGGATCTTCGCCTTTGGAGCCGGCTTTTGAATTCGTAGTGGACTTGTCTCGACGTGGAGTCTTTAGAGATAGTTCCTTTGTTCGTACAATTTGGACTCGTGTTTTGAACTCGGCTCGAATTCTCTTCGCCTTGATCGAGCTCTGTGGATCACTCGGTGAAGGTTGACGCCTTTCTTGTCTTTTGCTAGGCGACTCCGGTGAGAACACATTTGGGTTATTTCTTGTCTTCCGCTAGCTGACTCCTGCTGTAGACACAGCTGGGTCGACTGCTGTCTTCCGCTTCCTTAACCTGTAAACTTAGAATATCTAAGGCTCAAACAGGCGAGCTGGAAAACACTATTTAGGTTGGCGTGATCATCTATTCGGTTGGAGAATCAGTTGGGTTTTGGTATCAAATCGAAACCTTATAATTTTCCCAACAATTTCCCCCTTTTTGATGATGCCAAAACCTAACTGAGACAACTTATGATGCAAAGAAACTTGTGTTTTATTAATGTAAGAAAATACATTATAACACAGGAAAAAGAAAGAAGAAAAAAAACTTCAGTCTTCAGTCCTTCAGTCGGCTGGGTCCTCTCTTCTGCATCCGTTGCTTCTTTCTTTTGACTCGTTTCTTCAGCTGATTCTGATCCAGCTGGTTCCTCTAGCTCAACAGTTTGCCTCTATTGATTTGTCTCTCTTCTCCCTTTCTTCCCCCTTTTTGGCATGATCAAAACAGGGTGGGAGATATCCACCATCGGCTGTTGCGATGTTTTAGTTTGGCGAAACTGTGGTTTTCAGCTCTGAGCGGCGAGGTTTAGAGTCTTAGTGGCTCAGCTGTTGTATTAGCTGGCTCTTCTTCAGTTGCGTTAGCCTCAGCTGTGATTGCAGACACAGCGTCCTTGGCCTGATTCAGCTGGGGCAGTCCAGCTGAGTGCTTGGAGGGATGAGTTGGCACGGGAGATATCATCTTCTGAGTCGGGCACAATCTTCATTCCTTGCAACTTTTGCTTCTTCAGACTTCTTAGATTGAATGAGAAAGTCTGATACAGCACTTGAGGGAGTTGTCTTCAGCTCATATCATCATCATCCAGCTGCAGGTGATAGTTGGCTGGGTGAAGTTTCTCATTTGAGCTTGGTGCAGGGACTTGAGCATCTCTTATTGAAAGATCTCGAAGAAGGTGTCCCTGTGGAGCTGAAGGAAACTGAAGAGAAGGCGGTTGAAGTATCCCATCTGTCATGGGGTTTAAGCTTGGTTGTTCAGCTGGAATACTCCGTTGCGGTGTTGGGGATGATTATGTTCAAGCAGGGGCGTGAACTTCTCTTCCACCGAAAGAAACGACCGCTTGTGGACCTTCTGCTCCTCGGAGAGTGATTACGAATTCTCTCATAATGTCAGCTGGCTTCTCTGCTGACTGACTGAGCACCTTTGACTTGAGTCTTCGGTTTGAAGACGGTGCTTCAGTATATTTTGTCTCCTCAAGTAGTTTCCGATTCCCAGCTGGGACGGAGTTAGATGCATGCTGCTTTGTTTCCTGCATCTTTTTCTGTGCCTCCTGTGGCGGAGCAGGAGCTTTGAAATGACTGCTCCTCGATACTCCGGTTTTATCAACATCTGGTCCAGGTCTGTTGACGTTGATTTTTGCATCCCAGGGAGTTGTGTGTCCCGTTCTCTCTTTTATGTTGAGAGAAACAGTGGGGTTGAGGAGGTCTTTTTCCTTTGTCATTCCCAGAAAGTTTTCTGCACCTTCCTGGTGGATGACGTTCTTGAGCTTTGCGATCTCCTCTTGTTGCTTTGGCCTGTTACGTCGATGGGCTTCACCTTCTTCTGGACTTCCGTCTTCTTTGAGGTTTCTGAGAGTTAAGCAACTCTTATCTTGAAGCTTTGACAGATTCTTCAGGTTTGATTGGCTTTGGGAGACATCTTTCTGGATTCCATGTTCTTTTTCTGCATCTTTTGTTAGTAGAAACAAGTAATACCAATTGATGGAAATAAGAAAGAATGCAAAACAAAACATTCTACGTTTGATGCGTATATCTTCTAGCATATTTAAAGAGATTTCTTGAAAGAATGGATGATCAAGATTTGTACGGTGATAAGAAGATCTACGGCGGGAGTGATTCTCGCGTCATGTCAATTTAATGAGCGAGAGAGAACGGTTGAGGCGCTTTGACTTTTGCCTCGATACTCCCATTATTTAATTCTTTGCAGACTTTTAATTAATATTGATTGGAAATGACAAGATGTGAATTGACAGAAAACAGATTGAGTAGTTGTAATTAACGTTATTTCAAACCTCTCAGCTGATCATTGTAGTCAGCTGATACCTCGGTTGAGTGGGTGTCTTGGGTCATCGTGGTTCCATTTGGTTCCTCGGTGAATAATCTTTTCCTTTCGGCATCCGGTTTAGATTCAGGTCGCTTCCGTTCGGTGGTTCGTCCATTCGAGTCTGGTCTCTCGATCAGTGGTCTGCTTCCGATCATTTGGTTCGGTTCTGGGCTTACTGGTCTCAGTTTTGCTTCGTTCAATTTGGGGTGAAGCATCGTACGGGTTGAGAAGTCCAAGTAATCCGCACGGCATTTTGAATCTTGCTTCTATCGGCGGTTTTGTGAGAATATCGGCCCATTTGTATGTCCGTGTGAATTTTCTCAACAATCACATCCTTCTTTTCTACGTGATCTACGATGAAATGATGTCGTACGTCTACATGCTTGCATCTTGTGTGAAATCTTGGATTCTTCGATATGGCAATCGCACTTGAGCTATCACGAGAAAATTGGAACTCGTCCAGCTTTTACTTCATAGTCATCCGGTGATGTTTCGACGAGAGAATTTGCGAGCAGCGGCTTCCACTGCCATATATTCTCCGTCGTGGAGGTTGCGACGCACGTTTGTTTCTTTGAAAACCATGAGATCAACTTACTTCCTAAGAACCGACAAGTTCCCGAAGTTGATTTTACGTCCAATCGATCTCCGGCGAAGTACGAATACGAGTATCCGATCGGTTTGTAGATTGTCTTGTTGGGTACCTGTACCCCAACATTCGAGTTCCTTGAGGTATTTGAGAATGTTCTTGGCCGCTTGCATGTGTGCTTCCTTTGGATCAACTTGAAATCCGGCACACACACCGACTGCGAAAGAGATGTCCGGACGACTTCTTTGTTAGATACGGCGGGGATCCTATTATCCCTCTGTATTTGCTTTGGAATCAACCGACTTCCCTTCGGTTCCGGTGTTCAATCTTCCGGTTGGTGTTCATTGGAATCTTTACGGATTCGCTTGATTGAACTCCATACTTGGCGATCAAATCTTTCACGTATTTGGAGTGATTTATAAAGATCCCTTCTGAAGATTGCTTGACTTGAAGTCCTAGGAAGAAACTCATTTCTCCCATCATGGACATTTGGAACTTCTCGACATCATCTCTCCAAATCTTTGGCATAAGAAGCTTGATCTTGATCCAAAGATGATGTCGTCTACGTAGATTTGAACAACCGGGATATCTTCTCCCGACTTGATGGTGAAGAGAGTCTCCGTCATCGAGCCCTTTTTGAATCCTTTGGATAAGAGAAAATTTGACAGAGTGTCATACCAAGCTCGAGGTGCTTGCTTTAATCCATAAAGAGCCTTCTTTAGTTTGTAGACTTTATTTCCTTCTACTTCGAATCCTGGAGGTTGTTCAACGTAGACATCTTCTTTGATTTCTCCATTTAGGAATGCACACTTCACATCCATTTGATAGACCTTGAATTTGTGATGTGTTGCAAAGGCGAGAAATAGTCTGATTGCTTCCAATCGTGCTGGAGCAAAAGATTCTTCGAAGTCAATTCCTTCCTGCTGAGTGTAGCCCTTGGCAACGAGTCGAGCTTTGTTTCTGATGACGACTCCCAGGGTATCCAACTTGTTCTTGAATATCCATTTGAGTCCTATGACTTTGACTTCTTGAGGTCTGTCGACTAATTCCCAGACACAATTTCTGAGGAATTCGTTCAGCTCTTCTTGCATGGCATTTGTCCAAGGCACACTTTTCAAAGCTTCGAGAATTGATTGAGGCTCTGGCACTTGAGCTACGTAACACGCCATTAGAGCTGTGTCTTCATTATAGACCGTCAGTTCTAGCTCTACTGAGAGTTGAGCTGTGTCAGCTGCCTCTTGATGATCCGATGAAGTTTGAGCAACTGAGCTTCTGGTTTTGACTTGGTCAGAAGGTTCTCCAATGATTGCCGATGATGGATGATCTTCAATCCATCTTCTCCTCTTACGAATTTCTTCTTCCAGTTGATTGATGCTTGAAGTGGCTAAATTTCGTCTGTCTTGGAGTTGTTCTGGAGTTAAATCTTGAGAGTTTGGCTCTCTTTGATTTGGATTTTGAGATGTCTGTAGAGGCTCAGCTGGAGATGGAGCTGGGGACTCAGCTGTGTTTGGATTTCCAGCTGATGATGTTCCCCCTTGATTTGGCGTTGAAGCTTCTTCTTGATTTCCAGCTGGTGGAGCTTCTTGGTTGATTTGACTTTCCTCCTCTGGCTCATTGTCCCAGATTAATGGTTCGGCCAGATTCCTGATTCTATTCTCTTGAGCCCTTGTTTGAATCAATCTTGAAGATTCTCCTTTGCTTCTTCGTTTGATAGAATCTCTATATTCGAAGGAGGATTCGTCAAAGGTAACATGTGGAGTTACTTCGACCGTTTGAGTTCTTCTGTTGAAGACTCTGTATGCTTTACTCACAGCGGAGTAACCAAGGAATACTCCTCGGTCTGTCTTTTCGTCGAACGTCTTGAGCTGTGTCTTCCCATTATTGAGAATGTGACATTTGGATCCGAATACCTTGAAATATCCAATGTATGGTATTCTGTTGTTCCATAGCTCATACGGTGTCTTTCCTTGTCTTGATGTGAGTAGGGAACGATTCTGAGTGAAGCAAGCTGTGTTGATTGCTTCAGCCCAGAACTTCTTTGGAATGGCAGAGCTAGCTAGCATTGAGGTAGGCGCTTCCTTGATAGTTCTCGTTTCTTCGTTCTGCTACACCATTCGCCGAGTGTGCGAGCTGCGGATGTTTGGTGTTGAACTCCGTTCTTCTCGCAAAAGTCATAAATAGTTTCATTTAGAAACTCCGTTCCACGATACCGATCTTATTGCCATTATCTTGCACTCCTTCGTGTTGATAATCTTTCCGGCGGGACAGCGGCTTAGTTCTCGTTTCGCTCTTCTCGGTACAAGAAAGATACCCAAGTGAATCTTGAGAAATCATCCACAACGACCGTAGTATATTTTCTCGCCATTGAAGCTTGTTGGAGTAATCTGGACCAAAAGATCCATGTGAAGAAGTTGAAGAACCCGATCGCCTGATCGAGCCGGCTTGAGAGAGAATGAAATTCTTGTTTGTTTTCCTTGTTGACACGCGCCGCACATATGACTTTTGTCATATACTTGATCCGGAATTCCATTAGCGAGCTGGTTCCTAGCCGGTTGTTGATTGTCTTGAAGTTGAGATGATTCGGCCGTACGTACCACGACAGTGACTTCATTCTCGCTTTTTGATACAAGACAAGTCTCCGGAGGTCTTGTTCCGATCAATGAAGTACATATTTCCTTCTCTTTTCCCTCTTAGGAGTATCTGCTTGGTTTCGTGCTTCACCGTGCATCCCTGTGCATCAAACTTGACGAGAAAAACCGTTGTCGCGAATTGGCTAATGGAAAGCAAGTTATGTTGCAATCCTTGTACATAAGAAACATTTGGGATTATAACATTTCTAGTTTTAAATGTACCATAACCTTTGGTTAGGCCTTTGGAGTTGTCACCAAATGTTACTTGTGGACCTGTGCGCTCAATATACTCCTGGAGTAGATGCTTTAGGTGCGTCATATGCTTGGAACATCCACTGTCCAAGTACCAAAGCGTTCTCATCGACTCCTTAGAGATGCGTCGATTCCTTGCAACCTAAACAAAAAGTTAAAATTCAGGTACCCAGTTTTAATTGGGTCCTTGTGGGTTAGACATAGATCCTTTGACGACCCAGATCTGCTTGATGACTCGAATTGGGTCATTAGATCTGATAATTCTTCAGTCGAGTCGATATACACATTCATTGTATTCTTCTTTTATTCTTGGCGAGGTCTTGATCTTCGTGTCTTCTTGTTTCTTTGTACGTATCTTGTTTGATTTCCAGTGTGTGCCTAGCCGAGACGTTCCTTTGTCTCTGCTTGTCTCGATACTTTGTGGTGGAAATGATTATCCGGTGATACTCGTAAGAGTGGTATCCAGTGGGTATCTACGATATCTTGGTTGATATCGATCAACGTCTTTAGTCTGGCCGGTATCCGTAAAATCCGGCTTGTGGTCTTTGTTGAGGTTGAGCACGTTCTTTGTCCGAAATTTGAGCTTGAGGTTGCCGCACGGTGACCTTCTTGTTGTCCGCTTTGTGTTCTCGACGGAGTTTGAGGCTCGTTTCACATTTGTCGTTTGACGTCCGCTTTGTGTCCTCAACGGAGCTTGAGAATTTTTCACAGCTGTTCTTCCCGACGCCTGCTGTGTCCTCGATTGTTGATGCTGAGCTGCTGGGGTTGAAGGTTCATTTGCTCGTACAAACATAACCTTTGTTCCACTTGTGGAGGCAATGTTTGAAGCATCCTTTGATTCGTTGTATCCCAGTCCCGCTCTTAGTGCTGCTGGACGCTGAGCACTAATGATCTCGTCCATTGTTGACGTGGCTTTGATGAGAGCTACTATCTTCTTAGATAGTACCTCTTCGGTGCTCTTCGACTCAATGATCTCGGTGACTTCCTTTCCGATTCGGTGTGACCCTTTCCACATCTTCTATCACTCGTGTCTTCTCGGTGTTGACTTTCTTCATCGGTGATCTTGTTTCACTAGTCCGTCTTTTAGTGAAACGACTTCTGCTTGGAGCCGAGTTGTATCGGTGTCTGATACTTTCGTCTTTTCCAGTTCTATCTTCAACTCGGCATTCTCACACATAATGACGTCAAGGATCTCTTGAAGCTCCTTGGAATCGTTCATTACTTTCTCTACCAAACTCCAATCAGGTACTCGCATTCGAGTCCCGTGTAGAGTGTTCGTGTGATGGTGAGGTGTTAGATAGATTTAGAGTTCGAGATGTTACCTCATCTTCATCGATGCCGTCTGTTTGTCCCATGAAGCAAGTATCCCAATCAGGTTCATGATTGGCCATCAGGGCTTCTTCCTCCGAGTCTGAAAATGGCATATCATCCATTTTATTGCACTCCGATTCTTCATCAGCAATATAAGCTCTCCTGCGGTCAGCTGCCTTAGCCTTTAATTGGTCTTTATCTTTCTTGGACAACTTTGGACAATCTTGTCGGTAGTGTCCTGGTTCCTTGCAGTTGAAGCAACCTTCTTCAGTTCGTTTGTCAGCTGACTTCTCATCAGCTGCTGCGTACTTGTCTCTGTAATTCCTGAAGAACTTCTTGTATTTGCCCTTCTTGGTGTTGAGTCCGTTATAACTTTTCACCATCATGGCAATTTCTTCGAGTAGCTCCTCTTTGCTCATATCCTTTTTGTCCTTCTTCATCTTGGAGGACTCGGTATCTTGGCATGAGTGACTTTTCGCAGTTGGCTGCGAAAGCTATTTCTTTTGGAGGTAGGGTGAGTTCTCCGTCATTACATGCCTTGAAGATTCTTCTTGAGTGATCTTCAAGTTGTACTCGTTGGCTTTCGTGAGTGAGAACAATCTTTACGTAGATAGATCACCCAAGTCACTTCGACTTTGGTGAACTACCTTGTAAGTGTTCCATTCGGTGAAAGAGTGAAAGAACCTTTAGATTCTTTTCCCGCCGGGTATACTTCCCGATTCGATTGTCTCTATCTCAATGACTATGTTTGAGAACCTTAGCTCCATCGCTTCGATGGACTCGTTGGCTAGCTGCTTGAAGTTGTCAAATTTTTTGCACGCTATTGTGAATTTGTTTTCTTTGATCTCTTCTGATCCTTCACATAGCTTGGCGAGTGTTTCCCACATCTCTTTGGCTGTCTCGCAATTGATGATTTTGCTCAGGTAGGCGTTTGAGGCTTGTTGAAGAGATGGTGTTCCTTGCGAAGGCGTCCGGACCGGCTTGCTTTCGCTCTTCGGAAGAATATTCCTTCTTTGGCTTGAGAGTTGGCCGGTATTCTGGTTGTCCTTCTTGAGCAGGTACAAGTTCATTTCCGTGTTTATAAATGAGGATAGGTCCGTCTGAAATGACGTCCCACATCATATCGTGATGCGCACACATGAAGCTTTTCAATCTGAATTTCCAGATTGCATAATCATCAACTGAGAAGTTGGGAAGGTTCATGTTAAGATAGGAATCCATGAAGAGATGTACAGAATGCACTAGAGTGAGTTTTTCTGAAAAACGGATCTGTTCAGTTGACCACTGACGCAGAGTGTCAAGAGAGATCTCTTGATACAGAAACGGTAGTCTTTTGAACCTTGCTCCGATACCAATTGATGGTCACCGAGCCGAGTACTTGGTGTAGAGGGGGGGTGAATACACCAAGTAGATTTTTCTAAACTTTTGTCAAGTTAAAACGGAGTTGAGTGAGAGCTCGGTTATTGATCCGGTGGGGAGGGTCAGCTGGGTAAACAACTCAGCTGGCGGTGCGGAAAGTGGTGGTTTGAAAACTTAGCTCAGTTACTTAGAAAAACTCAGTTTGAAAATATTAACTTATCGTTTTCAGCTTAGTCAGGTTGTGCAACTTTTCAAGAGACACAATTTGTCTTTGGAGATCGGTGTGTGCAGTTTTGAGCAATTATGCAATGATATGAAGGCGTTAGTACACAGCTGAATATAAAGCAAACGTAAAGAGAGAGAGAGAGAAACACGCGAGTTTTTACGTGGTTCGGAGTAACACCTCCTACGTCCACGACCAGGTTTACTGGTAATCCACTACCACTTGGTTTCCAAGTACCAAGCAACTTCACAACTCTAACCCGAGCTGTGTTCCAACAGTTTGCGGGCCGTCAAGCCTATACACCTTCGGTTTGCGGGTGCGAAGAACCTATCCACTCGAATTACGCGCTTCGAGCAAGCGTACCTTTACCTAACCTTTCCGGGTTTGGGTTTGGGTATGGGGTTCCAGCGTGAACGAGTTCTTACAATTAAGAACTTCGAGAGAGAGATGAACTCGTTCGAAATCTAGGCTTTAGATATACTATGAGTTTGGCCTAGGGAACGGACGAAAAACTAGCGGTTTCTTAACTAGAAACACTTTAAGATAAAGTGTTCTTTGATCTATGTAGAGCGCTTGGGAGCTTTTGAAAGAATAAAGAATTCAAGATGAAAGCTTGTAGAGAGTTTTTCGTGTACGATCACGAGGTTGAAGACGGGTTTATATAGGTAGAGATTCAAGACTAGCCGTTGGAGGAGCCGTTTGAATCTTACCTACTCTTCTTAAATACAAGATCTCGCCGTTGGGCGTATTCGCACTTTGTCTTCATTTGTGTCACATCCTAGGTTACCGAAGTCTAGGATGCGGGCGCGATCCCTCATTGGTCGAGGTAGGTTGACTTCCTCCGATTCCGGGATCTTCGCCTTTGGAGAGCCGGCTTTTGAATTCGTAGCCGGACCGTCTCGACGTGGAGTCTTTAGAGATAGTTCCTTTGTTTCTGTTGGACAGTGTGTTTTGAACTCGGCTCGAATTCTCTTCGGCTTGATCAGGCTCTGCTGGATCACTCAGCTGAAGGTTGACGCCTGCTGTCTTTTGCTAGCTGACTCGAGTGAGAACACGGTAGGTTGGATCTTGTCTTCCGCTAGGCCGACTCTGCCGTAGACACGGTCGATTCTTGTCTTCCGCTTCCTTAACCTGTAAACTTAGAATATCTAAGGCTCAAACAGGCGAGCTGGAAAACACTATTTAGGTTGGCGTGATCATCTATTCGGTTGGAGAATCAGTTGGGTTTTGGTATCAAATCGAAACCTTATAATTTTCCCAACATTCTCCTTCATCCACTCTCATACAGCCTGGAAAACAAATCACCCTTGTCGCAACAAAATTTCCATTAGCATCCCAAACAATCATCCCCACTCCCGTTGCATTCAAACTTGCAAAAAATGCAGCGTCAACACCACACTTAAACCAACCTTCTGGTAAATTATGCCACCCGTTACATTTCCTCTGACCTCCACTCCGATTAGAGGGAACCACAGATTTTTGTTGTGCTGACAACCATTCCTTCCTACATAAATCTGCCGCCACATAAGCTTGTTGAGGGGATATAAATCTATTATTCCAAACCACTTCATTCCTGCACTTCCAGACTTGCCAAATAAGCATTCCTACCTTAGCCGAAATCTCTGCGTCATGGTGATCGAAGATGAAGAAAAGAAAATCTTTAAAAGAGTTGCTACTGCCAATTCCACTACGAAGAACTTGACCAAGACTATTAGCATCCCAGCAACCTTCTGCGAACCGACAAGCCACAAACGAGTGCCACACATTCTCAATAGCACCGTTGCAGCAACCGCATTCACCATTTAGTTGTATGCCCTTTCTCAACAGGTTATCTTTTGTAGGCAAACAATTATGAGCAGCTCTCCATAAGAGATTCTTAACTTTATGAGGAACCTGAAGTTTCCATATTTTCTTCCAATTCCCTGGAACGGCAAAGTTGTTGTTTATAGTCATGTTACACGCTAGATGATAAGCGGAACGAACAGAATACCCTCCTTTTCGATCATAGTGCCAGATTATCTTGTCCTCAGAGTTGGACAGGATCAACGGAATACACAAAATTTCCTTTGCCTCTTCCTCACTAAAAAGTTCTAAGATAAGCTCTGCATCCCACATCCGAGTTCCCGGAATCATCAACTCATTAACTCTCATATTATGTAGCTCAATAGAATGGTCCGAGGTGATAAAAAACCTCGCATCCCTCCGCAACCACGGATCTTGGAACACTCGCACCAACTCTCCTCCCCCTATTCTCCATCTTAATCCACTTCGCAATATATCTTGAGTCGAACAAATGCTCCTCCAAGTGAAACTTGGATTGTGCCCCACCATGGCATTTAAGAAACCCCCATCTGGGTAATATTTAGCCTTAAGAATTCTGCAAAGTAAAGCATTTGGGTCGGTCAAGAGACGCCAACCTATCTTCCCAAGCATCGCCAAGTTGAAAAGATGGAGACTACAGAAACCCATCCCTCCAAGATCTTTCCTTGTGCACTGACGTTCCCAACGCATCCAATTGATGCCTCTAGCTGCATCCGCCTTATTCCCCCACCAAAACGAGTTCATCATTCTCTCCAACTCTTCCGTCAGACTAAGGGGAATAAGGAATGTTGTCATACAGTAAGTCGGAATCGATTGAGCCACAGATTTTATCAAAACTTCTTTTCCAGCTTTAGACAATTTCTTGCCTTGCCAACTCTGCAATCTACTCCATAATCTGTCACGGAGAAAACTAAATATAGCTTTTTTGTTCCTCCCAATTAAAGACGGAGAACCCAAGTATCTTCCCGTATTCAAAGGATTCCAAACCCCCAAGATTGCTGAGATTTCTTCTCGGGTACTCGGTTGAACGTTAGTGCTGAAAAAGATTCCAGATTTTTGGTAGTTTATAGCCTGCCCAGAAACTCTTTCATACGTAATGAGAATATCTTTCAATCTCGTGCACTCGACACTAGTTGCACGGCAGAAAAGGATGCTATCATCAGCAAACATCAAATGAGTGACCGTTGGACCTCTTCTTCCCATCTGCATGCCATGCAAATTTCCCCTAGTCATTTCATAATTCAACAAAGCAGAGAGACCTTCTGCACACAAAATAAAGAGGTAAGGCGACAGAGGATCTCCTTGTTATTACGTCTAATTAGTTGGTGACATCTTGCAATTAAATCCTTGAAATTTTAATTTGGCGTAATGTTTGGCTAGACTTATGGTCTTATGTTGTCTTTATACTACATTCCCAATATGGATGCATTGTCAAAATCTACTCGGTAAATTATGGATAAATTTAAATGGCCATAATGTGGCCGGCCATAATGCCCTTATATTTCTTAAAAATCGGTCTAATAATCTTGATTTTAATTTAAACCGGTTAGTATAATTTTATATTACTAGAATGCCCTTGATATTAAATTTATCATTGATTCTTTCTTATTTGATTTTCAATTTTTTTTTTATGTTTGGCAACAAGATCATTAAATTAATTTTAATTTTTTTCAATCATACTCATTTAAAAAAATTTAAGTTTCTTTAATTTTTGAATTGACAATACATACATACATACATGCACAAGATGATTTGATATTCCGAATTGATATTCAACCATAGATATACGTCAATTTTTGTTCTAAATCATATACCTCAATATTTATTCGAAAACACATACTTAAGTAATTTTTTGTTTAAAAGCTTTTTTTTCGTTCTCGTCCAAATCACATATCTTTTAACCTTTTTTTTTTCTCTCTCCCCTCGTCTTCTTCCTCATGTAATTTCGGATCTTTGAACCAAAGCATCAATACTTCTTCCTCAACCATTCTGCTATTTAGCTTTATATGATAAATTAAATGTCTGCTTCCTTTTTAATATTTTCCATTGTTCTAATTTTTATGAAAATTCTAATAATTTATATTCCATTGTTCAGCTAATCATCAAACAATTAATTGCGCAAACCAATAGGACTAAATCTACATTTATATACAAAGCAAAATCATCTTTATTAATAAAAAAAGACAGAGAAGAAAAAAGAAAAAAACAAAACAATTGACATTAAATCAATAAAATAAATCTGAAATGGTAGATGATGAAACTCTAGAGAGAGTGTGAAATCCAAATGAGTAAATGGAAGATCCAGAAAATTAGAGAGAGAGGGAAGGGTCATTTGAAGATCAGAAAATTTAGAAATAGAAAAATTTGGTAAGGAAGAAGACGGGAATGGGAGGAGGGAGCGAGGGAGAGAAAAGTATATAGATATGTGATTTGTTTAATTAGTTAATAGTAGAAATTACAATCTTTAATTGGTGTGGATAAAGATTTGATTAGAAATGTATTTTTAGAAATAATTTTGAATTAATTTTTTCCATAAATAATAATAAGGGTACATATATAAATTAGTAATTTAATTCAAAGTTATTAATTATAATTAATATACAATTACTTATATAATTTTATGTGGCCAACCATAATATGGCCATTTAGCAATACCTGTAAATTATTTAGAACTTTTGTCAATTTTGATTTTTAAATGGGATAAGGTGATAGAGAATAGAGCTTGGAGACCAAATCAAGAGGAGTGGAGATGTATTGAAAATACACTATAAATAGGCATCAAATCTGAGTATATTAAATACGCTTTTCTGAGATATATTCTTAGCTATCTAGTTTCCTTTTATAGTACTTTCATAGATTTTCTCAGGATAGTTGTCACAACTTTAATCATAACAATCTGTGAAAGGAGTGATAAAGTGTTACTTAGTTTTTGTAACGTTGTTTATTATAGAGTATTTTCGTTCTTCACGTTTCAATAGTGAATAATTTACCTGAGGCACTCCACTATTTATATTCATTACCTCGTGGAAATTTTTATTCATTGTGTCTTTACTTTGTTTTTTTTTCGTTGCTATGGAAACAAAATTGTCGGACCTTCAGTCACAACTTTGATCATAATTCTCTGTTCTGAGAGAATTATATTCTACTCATTCAAAAATTAATTTCATACTAATTGAATTGTTAAAATATTGTTTTAATTGAATATGCACTAAAAATGATTAGTGACATTAAGAAAAGTACTTAAATACTCCTGTCAATGTATGATGTCTCTTTGGATGAAATAGATAAATCTCTAGAGGCAAGGGAAAAAGAAATTAACACATCAGCAAAGTTGATTAAGAACTCTAATTAAAGTTTCAAGAAAAGAATTTAAGAATTTATTTTTTCGAAACATCATTTTTCTTTTTTTTAGAAGGAAAATTCCTTTAAGTACTAATGTCAGAATTAGTAACTATATCGTCCATCCAAATCGAAAAATGTTGAAACAATCGGACTTAAAATTTGATAAGCATAACACGCTAAACAATAAACAATGAGATGCAATTTTATAATAGGCGTAAAAAACTGCTGAGAAGGTCTCCTGTGAGACCGCCACTTATAAGTGACCGGATCCTTTTGACCCGACCCGGTCAAAACGGGTCGAGTTAACTCGTCAGTTTTTTTTTATTCGATTTTTTTAATTTATTTTTCTTCTCCGCCTTTGGCTCTGATTTTAATTTATAGATAATGATTGTGGCAACATTAATGGGTTTTAGCTCGCTCCGAGGCCTTCGGCTCCCCTCACTCGACTCTTTAAAAAAATTAAAAATTAAAAAAACTGAAAAAAAGAATTAAAAAAAAACTGAAAAAAAATCGGAAAAAAAAAATAAAAAATTCAGCGGGTGGCCGAATAATAAAAAAAAATTTGTCAGACGCGTGCACGCGCCTGACTTATACATTCAAAATGTGCGCGTAGTGTACACGCGCCCGGCACGCATGGGACGTCGCACGCAAGTGACGGTTGCACATGAGTTTTTGCCAAACTGCTAGAGAAAAATTCTCTAGAGCAGCCTGCATATAAATATTACCTGAATCTTTTTACAATTACTGTAACTAAAAATGGTATTTAAACCCTTTTGAAATAACATTGACGTGTGGCACAAAATAATTAAATATTACATGCTTAATTATATATTAATAATTACTCGTGTACAAACGTTGCTCCAACTATCAACAATGCTACACGTATTATAATTGATGTAAACTATACAGTAGAAATCCTTCCGCTTATCAACATTTATATCTATAACCAAACTCCTATAAAATTTATGATCAAGTTTAAAATTAATTTATCCAATGTATTCAAGAGAAATAATAATTAAAAAAAAATAGCGTTATTGAACCGAACCTCTCAACTACCTTACCATATTATAAGAAACAAAGCAACTAAAAGTCTATTACTACAACATCACTGACTTAGTTTTTTTCTATTTCTTCTTTTCCCGTTCTATTAAGCAAACATGTACTCGAAAGAAAATTAAAAAAATTGTGTTAACTGTTACTTGTCAGGAAATTTATCCTTCCAAAATTTAAGTACAACACTTAATAGTAAATCATAGTTTCACATAATCAGATCCATCATTTCACCAACATTTGAACAATGGCTGTTTCCTACACTCTCAAGAAACTTGTCCTAACCTTTCTAGTTCTTAAATTTTCTTCTCTCTCCCATGCTCATCTTTTGAAGACGTGCAAGATTGATCATATATACTGCATCGGAGATTCGCAGTCCGACACCGGAAATTTTGTCCAAGAAAACACCACCTTGTGTGCAGCACCGCCTTACGGCGAATCATATTTCAAGAAACCAACTGGCCGATGCTCCAACGGCCTTCTAATGATTGATTTTATCGGTATGATTTTGATAAATTAATCAATAGTATATACATCTTCTTCTTATATTGA
The DNA here is from genome assembly GCA_031470985.1 of Agastache rugosa. Taxonomy (NCBI): domain Eukaryota; kingdom Viridiplantae; phylum Streptophyta; class Magnoliopsida; order Lamiales; family Lamiaceae; genus Agastache; species Agastache rugosa. Next base: position 13,639,789 of record CM062604.1, read on the forward strand.
ACTTATATATATATGTGTGTGTGTGTGTGTGTGTGTAATTCAAGAAATACGATGTTATTACAGCATTAGATGTGGGTATTCCTTTCCTACCGCCGTACTTGGACGATGGTGCTGATTTTACGCATGGAGCGAACTTCGCCGTCATAGGTGCGACGGCGCTGCCATGGTATGAGCTGGCGGCGGAAAATGTCACTCCTTTGTTCACAAACAATTCTCTCTTTGTGCAATTGGACTGGATGGCTGCTCATTTCAACTCCATTTGTCATAATCACAAAGGTTATAATTAATTATTTAATGATATATATTGTTTACCTAAAATCTTGAAATATACATATAAGGGCCCGTTTAGTATCCATATACCAGTATATCGTATATCAAGTATGAGTATGTGTATCAGATATCAGGTATGGGTATGAGATTGATATCTGATATCTGTGTTTGATATGTTGAAGATATCGACTGATATCAAGTGGGGAAGAAGATATAAGTCATACCCTTAAAAAATTGGTATATGAGAATGTTGAAAATTATGATATCAAGTATATCAAATATATCAATTTAATATCCATATACTCATATACCAAACACAAGGTATGAATATAGGTCATATTCAATTCATACCTGATATACGTATATGGATACCAAACGAACCATAAGTATATGATATCCAAAATCACACATTTATCCCTATTTTGGCAAATCCCTACAATGATTGGGGATTTAGACCGAGTTTGTCTTTAATTCGCTGATATAATGTATTTAGTTAAATTTGGCATTCCTCTATATCAAGTCCAATTTTGCAAAATTTAATATATATATTGTTTTGTTGGCCCAACTTAATTATAGTTAGTCTCGTGAAGGGGTGCTTGGTTGGATGGATTCGGCTTGGTACATATTGTTATGATATTGCTATATAGGATTTAGGGGTGAGCACGGTTCGATTAACCGCCCATTTTCCAACAAAAAGACCGACCATACGGTTTTTAACCGGTTCGGTGAACCACCAAAAAGTAAAAAATAAAGACTAAAAAGAGTTATAACGGTTAACTTAAAAATCGGATCGGTTAACCGATTACTAAACGGTTAACCAATATAAAAGAAAGTTACAATGTTTTCTACATCATGAGAAAATTCAACTAAAATTAAAAAGATAAAGCTTACAATATAAAATAAAAAATGTAAGTGCATAATCTAGCTCCTAATTCATTGAAACGAACAATTGATCTTCATTTAAAGAAGAAGTTTCAAAAAAACAAAATATACATTTTTCAGTTAAAAATAAGTAAATAAATAAATATAATATTTATATAATACTCCCTCCGTCCCCCATAAAGTGTGGTGCATTTTTATTATATGTGAGGTATAAAATATATATTAGTTGAACCACACTAATCTGGGACGAATGGAGTATATAATTAATTATATTATAATTATTTTATAGGTACTAGTTCGGTCGGTTAACCGTCGGTTTTAGATACTTACAAACCGTAACCGAACCAGTATCTTCGGTTTTTCAAAATTAGAAATATTGCTCGAGCCGTCGGTTTGATTAATCATATTTTTGGGACGGTTTCAGGACGGTTAGTCGGTCGGTTCGGTTTTTCAGTTTTTTTGCTCAGCCCTAATAGGATTAGTCTTTCCCACTTTTGCCCTTATGAGCCTTGGCCTTCCCACGTGATAAAATTAATCTGGATCAAATTAATTTGGGCCAATCTTTATTAATTACATGTCATATCTTGATGGACCAACTGAACACTATCGACTGTTGACATCTTTTCTCCTTTGTTTTTCAATCTGTAATTAGATTGCGGTGAGATCATCCAAAATGCACTTTTTATGTTTGGAACAATTGGTGGATTAGACTATGGGTATGCACTCATTGAAGGAAAAACAATAGAGGAGTCACGAAGCATGGTGCCTCAAGTTGTAAATGCCACTATGCTTGGTGTTAGAGTAAGTTAATTTGTGATCAATATATATATATATATATATATATATATATATATATATATGGAGCGGATCTGATAAGAATACATGTTTATTGAGAATGTGAGAACAATGCATTTTTGTTACATCGTAATATATTACACGTAACTAATTAATATCTTCATCTTTGTAGAGAGTTATTAGTTATGGGGCTACAAGGATCGTGGTTCCCGGTAACTTTCCTATCGGCTGCTTTCCGATTTATAAAACCATTTTCATATCCGATATATCGGTAGAATATGATGAGAATCAATGCCTGAAGCAGTTAAATGACATAGCAAAGTACCACAATAAACAATTGCAACAAGCCATTCACCATCTACAACAACAAAACCCTAATGTTGCCATCGTCTATGGCGATTATTACAACGCCTATCAGTTTTTCCACCAATACGCCAAATCTCACGGTATAGCTTCATTTGAAACGTCTATTTCTTGAATTTTGTGCCGGACCGTCCGAAAATTCATCAGACGATACTTATAGTACACAATCTAGATACAACCAGACACAAAATTTTACAATTATATATTCGATCCACTTGGATTCAAATATGAGTATTTTCTGCAAGATGTTAATACAAGTTTTGTGTTAAGCCTATACATGAGATAGTGAAGAATTACAACAACTGATTAACTTGTTTGATGAATATAGGGTTTGATACAGAAAGAGCTTGTTGTGGAATCGGAGGCAAATACAATTTCAATTTTACGAGAATATGTGCCACTGAGGGAGTTCGGGCCTGCCCGAATCCGGATCAATACGTGAGTTGGGATGGCATCCACGCGACTCAACAAGGATACAAGATCATGACAGAATGGCTTTTGCATGACATCTTCACCAACCTCCATTGCCACTATTGAAACCTACTAATTATTCTAGACAATACTATCTATATATAAAAACAAACACAATGTTGCTTAAATGCATTGTTGTATGACGACAGTTAAAATTCTCCTATATAATTTATTATTATTTTTATTATTAAATATTGTATATGTAGGAGAAGCAAACTATGTAGCGATGTCACAATATTATAAGTTAACAAACCTAATAAAAAGCAAGTGAGTATTACCATATATATAGGTGTATGTGAAAATGGAACATTTGTGTAATTTCCTTCGTTGCTACCTCTCGCTCTATATTACTATATAGATATAATTGTAAAGTTTGCCACTTAGTCATTTTTAATCCCGAATATATCGGAAATTTGGATATTTTGGATTCTTGAGCTTTAATTCAATTTATAACTAGTGTTGTCCTCGTGCTTTGCATGGATAACACTGTTTGTTTGTCTTACTTTTTTTTTCTTTATTTAAATATATTGATATATATTATTTTTTACAAATTTTTAGTTTAGAAAGTTTTATAAATATAGATGCGTCAGATAGATGATTAAGTTATATTACTAAAAGGTAATCGTTATGGTAAAACTGATTGTAGCTAGTCATATGTATTATTTTTATACGATATATAATTTTGTTTGTGTAATAAAAACATATATAGATTCAAAGATTAGGATTATCCAATACATTAAGAAGGATTTTGTCTCTTAAAAATAGATAACAGGATGGATATGATTCTATCGTAATCAAATTAGTAGCCGCCATGCATTAAAAATGAAAGAATATCTTCCGTGATCATTCTCATTCATCTAACAGTGTAATATACATGTTACAAGAGCCTAATTAGGCTATGATTAGGGAAGCTAAATATACACTTAACATATATAAAACATACTAAATAATAATGAATATATTTACATATATTCTAACACCCTCCCGCAGTCGAAGCCGGGGTTTACGTATGCTAAGACTGTCCCGAAAGTCTTCAAAAAGAACAAGCGGTAGACCCTTAGTGAATATATCTGCAATCTGATAACGGGATATGGTACATGAAGGACACGCACCTGCCCCCGCGCAACCTTTTCTCGAACAAAGTGAATGTCCAGTTCAATGTGTTTGGTGCGCTGGTGCTGTACGGGGTTTCCCGAAAGATATACCGCACTCACATTGTCACAATAGACCAAAGTAGCTTTACTAATCGGACAGTGTAGTTCCAAAAGAAGGTTCCGTATCCAGCACGACTCGGAGACAACATTAGCTACCCCTCTGTACTCGGCTTCAGCACTCGGCCGAGATAAGGTAGGTTGTCGCTTTGACGACCAAGATATCAGGTTATCCCCCAAAAATACACAATAGCCAGACGTTGAACGTCTAGTGTCAGGACACCCACCCCAATCAGCATCAGTGTAGGAAATAAGATCGGTGACTGAAGATGAGTAGAGATGCAAGCCAAGATCAAGTGTACCCTGAATGTATCGTACAATTCGCTTGAGCGCATGCATGTGTTCATCTCTCGGGTCATGCATATGCAAGCAAATCTGTTGCACGGCATAAGATATATCCGGTCTTGTAGGTAAGGTACTGTAGAGCACCCGCAAGACTACGATAATGTGTGGGATTCTCATAAGAGTTACCTGATTTAGCACTGACCTTCGATTTTGTGTCAACTGGAGTAGAAGTAGGCTTGCATGTGGTCATGCCAGCACGATCAATAATTTCCTCGGCATACTTTCTTTGTGAAAGAAACAACCCATTTTTATGACGAGTGATAGCAATACCAAGAAAATAATTCAAAGGACCCAAGTCCTTCATGGCAAATTCAGAGCTGAGGTTAGCCATTATAGAGCGACGAAGGGCATCAGATGAAGCAGTTAGTATAATATCATCAACATAGAGCAAAATGTAAGCCATTTCAGATCCCTTACGATATATGAATAGTGAGTTATCAGACTTGCTATGTGAGAAGCCAATAAAAGAGACAAAATCAGCAAACCTCGTGTACCAGGCATGTGAGGATTGCTTAAGACCATACAACGATTTCTTCAATAAACAAACATAATCTGGATGAATGGGATATCTGAAACCCATAGGTTGATGCATATATACTGTTTCCTTGAGCTCACCATGTAAGAAAGCATTTTTGACATCTAATTGATGAATAGGCCAGTTCTTTGACAAAGAGAGACTAAGAACCGTCCGAATAGTTGCCGGTTTCACCACGGAACTGAAAGTTTCACCACAATCGATGCCAACTTGTTGTGTTTTACCATCAGCTACAAGACGAGCTTTATGCCGCTCAAAAGAACCATCAGACTTTTCTTTATGAGAAAAAATCCACATAGACCGAATAACATTAACACCAGGGGGACGAGGCACCAAAATCCATGTCTTATTTTTAATCTGAGCATTATGTTCATCAGTCATAGCCATTTTCCAATTCGGGACACGGAGGGCAGCCAAAGTATTACGAGGTAAAGGAGATTTTGTAATCATGGTATTAAGATTATACTTACGATTGGGTTTAAAAATACCATTTTGGCTGCGTGTGACCATACGCGAGACCATGCGTGAGTTTGGATATGGAGCAGGCTGGTGATGAATAGGATTGGGCTGGTGAGGAATAGGAGTAGGAGAGGGCGTGTCTGGGCCTGTCTGTACATGTTCAGCACTTGAGCTCGGAGCTGGTGATGAATTATGTGGTAACGGGCTGGGTAGAGGTGAGGGAGCAGGAGTATGTGGGTCCGCCAATGGTTGGGGCACGACTACATAAGTGGGTTGTGGGGCCTGATGGATGAAATGTGGATGCAAACCATCATCCAGAAAATCGTAAGTGTTGGGCATAGGAGAATGCTGCTTAGCAAAAGGAAAAACACCCTCATCAAAAACATGTCTACAAATAATGATTTTATTGTTAGATAAATCATAACATTTGTAGCCTCTATGGTTTGATGGATAACCCAAAAATACACAAGGAGCAGAACGAGCTTGCAATTTATTAATTGTAGTAGACGGATAAAGAGGATAACACAAGCATCCGAACACTCTAATGTGAGAATAAGATGGATCCTTTTGGTAGAGGATTTTGAGAGGGGGTTGATGTGCTAATAACTTGCTCGGAAGAATGTTAAGAAGATAAGTTGCCATTTGCAAAGCATGATGCCAAAAAGAAGGTGGTAAAGAGGCATGAGCAAGGAGAGTCCGAATGACATTATTTAGGGATCGAATTTTTCTTTCAGCTTTACCATTTTGTGAAGAGGTATGTGGACATGAAAGACGGAAGGACATGCCGTTGGTTTCACAAAATTGCCGAAAATGACCATTATCATATTCCCTACCATTATCACATTGAACATTCTTAATTTCTCGTTCAAATTGGGTACAGATATGAGCTCTAAAGGATAGAAAAACGTCATATACTTGTGACTTTTTAGCCAAAGGAAAAGTCCACAAATAATTTGAATAATCATTCAATAAAAGCATATAATAACGATGACCCGAAGAACTTAAAATTGGAGAAGTCCAAAGATCAGTATGAATAATATCAAAAGGCATGGAAGTATGAGAAGTAGAAGTAGCAAAAGGCAACTTAATATGTTTTCCTAGCACACAAGACTGACAAATATTAGAATTACGAGTTCTAGTACAGTCTATGTCTTTATTTAGCCGAAGCGTGTTTAAAATAGCATCTCCTGGGTGACCCAAACGATCATGCCAAAGAGTAGAAGCTAAAGCAGTAAAGGCTGATGAAGGAGTGACTTTGTTGGTGATGGAAGTGGTGATAGGATAAAGATCGCCCGTGCTCTCACACCTCATTAGACGTATTCCCGTCTGAAAATCCTTCACAGAAAACCCAAAAGGATCAAACTCAACAGACACAAAATTGTCGGTAGTGAATTTTCTTACCGACACTAAGTTTTTAATTAATTGTGGTGCATGAAGAACATTTTTTAAAGACAAAGATGGGTTTGGGGGAGGAAAAAAAGTATGACCACAACCACGAATTGGAATAGAATGGCCACTACCAACAGTAATACCTCGATTTTTGCTCAAATTAGAATAAGACGAGAGATTACCCTGCGTGGACGTCATATGAGAGGTGGCACCTGTGTCCATGTACCAATTCGTATCGGACTGGTTAAGAGTCATGGTGTGCATTGCTGTTTCAATGTTGGTTGGAGTATAGGATGGCACGCTGGCTGCATAGGCCTGTTGTGGACGCGGACCAAGAACCCCAGGTTGCCTTGTTTGGCCTGACGGACGAGCCCAAGAAGCTTGTGTCGGATATGGGCATGGGGGCATGGCCCACGGTGGAGGTATCAACCCCCACGCTGCAGTCGGGTATTGCCACCCCTGAGGAGCCATCGACGGATGATGTTGACCGCCACCACGCCCGCTGCCGCGGCCACTCCTACCAGCACCGCGACCACCACCTTTCTTACCACCACCAGTGTTCCGATTTGGCTTTATTTTACCATGGTTTTTAGGGAAATTTTCAGATTTTGATAAACCATCATCAGAGTCCATGGTGGGGGCAGCCATCATGGCGGAGTTTGATCCCGTGGCAGCTGCTTCGCCAAACCTGCCTCCTTCAACGTGAGCATAGAACGGGCTTGGTAGAACTGTGGGAGAGGGTTACTTTGATGAATCAACATCCCAACTCCGTTGTACGCCTCTGTGAGGCCGGCAACCATCTGAAGAACGAGCCGACTGTTTGTGACCGGCGCTCCAACGTTCTTGAGTTGATCCGAAAGAACCTTGAGCTTTTGACAATACGCTGAAACATTTGGAAAATCCTCCATTTTGGTATGAGAGAATTCTTGTTCTAGCGATACAGCACGAGAATTCTTATTATCTTGGAATATATCACACAACCTATTCCAAACCTGCATTGCCATCGAGTCGGGTTCAAGAATTGTATGCAATAGGTCGTGAGAAATCGTGGCATAAATCCACCCTAAGACCGTTGCATCGAGAGTGGACCAAAGCTCCTTCTCATCATCGGTTGTAGGCACCTTTTCCTTGCCTGCTTCCGGTGGAATAATATGGTGGATGACCCTGTGAGATCGTGAGTGAATTTTAAAGAGTTCCGCCCATGTTGCATATTGAACGTTTTCCATCTCAAGAATAATTGAGATGTGGGTCTTGATATTGGAGACAACAAGAGCTGGGTGAAAAGAAGTTTTGGAGTCAGACATGGTGGCTGACAGTTGAAAAGAATGAGCAGAGGTAAGGCTAGGGTGCAGCGGAGAGGAAGGGGAGGATATTTTTGCCCTAGGACGTCTGATACCATGAAAGAATATCTTCCGTGATCATTCTCATTCATCTAACAGTGTAATATACATGTTACAAGAGCCTAATTAGGTTATGATTAGGGAAGCTAAATATACATTTAACATATATAAAACATACTAAATAATAATGAATATATTTACATATATTCTAACATAAAATATATATTTGAACAATAATTTTGAATATGGAGTACTCACATTCGTAGCTCCTATGCCAAAAGCATTTGAGCAATATAATTTAGATTATAAGACATCAACTGTAAAATTTATGTAATTAAATTTAGATCTACTTTGCTTGTTTTCAAATTTATGCTATTATAAATAAATATGTCTATAATTTTTATTTGAGAAGTTGAAGTGTAGTGAAAATTGATATTATGTGTTCGGTATTCCTGTGAGAATCAATAAGTTTAGGGTTTAATACTTCTTGGTGTTTTATGCATAAGGACGTCAATTCAGTCTGAAATCAAATGATTAATCTGAATAAACTAAAAAAAGAAAGGATAGTGGTAAAAAAAATTATAGCCTAAAGAAATTCAATCTGATTGGCCCAAACCGAAAATAGCATGAGCCCGACAAGACTCATCTGAAAATCAAGTGGATTGGCTCATTAACCGAAAATTTTTCATATTACTTTATTGTCAAACTACATTACTATGCTTCTGAATTTGATAATAATGTCTTGTTTCATATACTTGTAGAATGTGTTTCGTTTGGTTTACTCCGGCTACCGCTTAATGTGAAAAACTTTCTGATGTGAAAATTTAATAAAGATACTAATGTTTTAGGAAAAATGTGTTTCAATCCTTACTTTTCAGGGAGATATTTATTACTCCTTCGTCCAATTTTAAAAATCCAACTTTCCTTATTTGGACGTCCTATTTCATTAATCTCATATTAAAAATAGAAATTACAATACTACGCAACACATAATAAATACTCCAAATAATTCATAAATTACATATTATTTCACAAAAAAAAAATAATAATAACTACTCATTTCCTTCTCTTTCCTACTTGATTTGACAAAGATATCTTTCAAAAAGTTACTTTTTCTTTCCAACTTTGATATAAATAAATTATTTTCTTAACATCCATGCTAAGACTTTTGAAATGAAACGGATGGAATAATTATATGCAAGCTGAGGTTGAAATGACACTCATTTTTGCATCTAATATGAGGTCAAGTGTCTTGTATTAGAAAATTTAGTCTATATTTTGATTACAAGAATATGATTAGCAATGACATTTATGCATATTATTATTTTTGTTAACTTCCTGGCCGAACGGGCTAGTTTAAAATCTTAGGGTCTATTAGAGCCAAAATTTTCTAATTTGAAAACAATTTTAATCGATTGACAGAACCAAAACTTGCTTGAAATTAATTGGATTGGTCCGATAAACATTCCTGCTCCAGATATTCTCATACCCAACGAATTTCATTTCCCTTGTTTACAGTTGTACCGACATCACTAATGTCACCGATATATTTTATATATTATATATATATATATATATATATATAGTGCATAGTGCAATAACAGTGGTATGTATAATAATATTATTTTAATCGCATAGCAACTTTACCATTATTTTCCTATATTTTTATGAGGGGACCTTATGCAATTATTAAATAATGGTAAAGTTCTCTACGCTGATCTAGTTGCAGACAAGTACTGCACGATTAGTTACAATGTGGTAAACTATGGTCATCTTATAAACAATATTAAGCAAAGAAAGAAATATAAAACCTAAGTACGTACCGTTTATTTAGTTTGAATTAAGTGAAAGTATTACTTTCTTGAAGGAAACAAATTTAAACATGAGACGTTGTTATGTTTTATATATATATATAGAAGAGATCATATATAAAAGTATTTTTCCGTTATCAATGTTCACTCTAATTTTTGGTGGAAAATAATTTCCGCTATACCAGTTAATGACACGTGTAATTTGATAATTACAAATATTGAGAAACCAATGAAAAATACTCCCACCGTCCACAATAAATTTGCCACAATTTCCTTTTTGGTCCGTCCACAAAAAATTTGCCACATCTATTTATAGTAATAGACCTCACACACCTTACTTAGTTTTTCACTCACAACACAATTTAAAACTATATAAACGTGGGACCCTTATTCCACTCACAATACAATCAACCAACAAATTATTAAAATCAGTGTCATCCACAATGTGGCAAATTTATAGTGGACGGATGGAGTATTTCTTAGGCACAAATTAAAAAAGGGTAATTCATAGTTTGTGGCCCCAACTTTGAACGTTTTTTGATTTATGACCTCAACTTAAATTTATTTAGAAAAATACCCCAACTTTGAATGATTTTCGATTTATGGCCCGAACTTAAATGTGTTTGAAAAAATACCCTAACTTTGAGCGTTTTTTGATTTATGGCTCAACTTAAATTTATTTGGAAAATACCTCAATTTTGAGAAATTGTTGAAAAATGACCCGCATTTTATTTTCCAGTGACCGGACGTTGACTCAAACTCTCGAATGTGTGATGTGGATATTTAAACGCCACGTAATGGAAACGACTTCTTATTTATAATTAAAAAAATAAAATTATCTAGGTGTGTCATGAAGAAATTGCATAAACTAGATAGACAGACACGATTTTGTGATATAATTCCTACTACTGGAGATAAGTATGAGGTTACTTACCATTTTTTTAAAATTTTAATTAAGAAACGATGTTGTTTCTCATTTCGTGGCGTCTAAAATCCACAACATATATTTTAGAGGTTGAGTCAGCATCCGATCGCCGGAAAGTAAAACACGGGCCATTTTTCAACAATTTCTCAAAGTTGAGGTATTTTTCCAAATAAATTTAAGTTGAGGCCATAAATCGAAAAACGCTCAAAGTTGAGGTATTTTTTCAAAAAAATTTAAATTGAGACCATAAATAAAAAAAAAAGCTCAAAGTTGAGGTATTTTTCCGAATAAATTTAAGTTGAGGTCATAAATCGAGAAGGGTTCAAAGTTGGGGCCACAAACTATTAATTATCTTTAAAAAAATCACATCCTAATCTCCTTTAATTGATTAACCGCAGGATGCGGTTGTAAGTACACAATTTTTTGCCTACTAAGAATCATAACATTCATAATAGTCCTTATATTGATTCTTCTTTGCCCTGTTTGATAGTTAAAGTTGTTAGCCTGCCAAATAAATATGCGATATTGACCATATATAGCGTCAATCACTCCACAACAAAATTATTCTTTCCACTTTTATTTAAAGAAAAGCAAAGTCAAATATAGAATATTTATTTAGCGGCAATCTTGAAAGTGTAATAATCTACGAAATTATTGATATTTCAGTTTTTTACCTTTTCTTTTGAAGAATATTTGAAAATGAAAGATGAAATTCAAAGTCAACAAATATTCATTGAGCGGCGGTCGGCCTCAACCATGTGATGTTTTGGTTAGGTGTGAGCGGCTTATGGTCGGGTCGGGTCAGATCTATGGAAATAGGATGCTAATCCCCGCCATAAACGGGTCGGGAATAATTTTGGAAATTACTGCATAAATTGACAAGAAAATAAAAAAGAAAAAATTGAGTAGTGGTGGGTTATGATAAATAAGTTTATGTTATATACTGGATTTTCTTAGTAAGTATAAGAAAATATTGTATTTTTCGTTTATGTTTTGAACTTAATAAATAAAGCTCAAGAACATTTAAGATTCTAACTGAGGTTGTAATTCTTATTATTTCGTGATAACATTCATCCTGTCGTGCCTTTGTTTTAGATATTTTATTCTATCATAAACATAAAATAAGTTATTTTAATTATATCTTATACTTCTGTATGTGGTGTCTTATCGTATCGTAATTAACCATAAATATTTTTTCATTAATTAAATTTAATAATTTATAATTATAGTTATAATTAATTTAATTAAATATTAATTAAATTGTTAATCAGAATGCAGCATCGTGCGGGGGCCGCACAGTAGTGTCCCTCGTATGCCGATTACTAGTAAATAACCAAAGGTCCAAAACTGATAGATGCGCTCATAATTTATCAAAAAATGCCAAAGTGTTTTTATAAGATTTGATTATGTATATATTTTATCTAATAAATGTATAAGTAGATGACGTGTATAAAAGTATGTATAATGTGATCTGACATACGGATTTATTTATGTTGTATACTGTATTCTAGTAATTGTATTATATTTTAAAAGGTAGGTTGCATAATGCAATGATTGATATACAGCTGACATGCATTTATAAAATAAAAAAACAAAATGAAAGATCGGATAATATGTGATACAAGTTCCAGTACTGTTTTGGCCGCACCATCATATTTCAGTCAACTTCACATTCAAGATTATATAGTGTTTTGAAATATTAGTATATAATTTCTAGATGCATGTTATTTTCAAGCATAAATGTGCAAGGTGTTGAGTAATAAATTAAACAACTTTATCAATCATATTATTTGATGAAAAAAATTATGTGAAAAGTCTTCATTCTAGTAGTTTAATACGTGTTTATGCATTATTCCATTTTTATTTAAATTGTAGATTAATATCTAATTAATTTGTTCCAAGTTCATGAAACCTTTTGGTAGTAATTTTTTTATGCTCATATAATCTACAGCATTAAAGCTTTATTTCAGTAAAACAGTAATTGTTTTAAGTTGAATTAAAATAGACAGGAATAAGAAGGAAAAAAAAATGAAATTTTAGGAAATGAAAAGTAAATGATGTTGATGGTCATGGACGTTAATTGGTGCCATGATTCTAGCCATTGCACATGGTGCACACATGCTACCTTCATTTTTGCGTGAATCTGTGAAGTGGATTTTAGTGTATATGAGTCATGAAATTATATTTACATATATGTATTAATCAAAATTCAAAATAGATTAATGATTGATAGCTAAATAGAATTGCCAATAAGGCCTAGCTCAAGTGGCTAACTGAGGCACCACAAGACTGTTCTTGATGAGATGTCTTGGGTTCAACTCCGCCTGCATGTGGGTGTTATTATATTTCCCACCTTGTTTGGTGGTATAGTTGTCTCACCCTGCGTGGTGGTGTAGGGGTCCCACCTTTGTGTGGTGTAGTTATCCCACTCTACGTGGTGTAGTAGAGGTCTCGCCTATATGGTGGTGAAGTGCTTAATTTGAATATATATATATATATATATATATATATATATATATATATATATATATATATATATATATATATATATACCCTGTAATTCTAAAAAAAAAAAAAAGATAGCTACATAGGATTATCCATTGGAATTTATATTATTAAATAAGTTTCAATGGAAAAAAAATTCAAATATAGATGATTCAAATTAAATTCCATGTGCTCAATCTTTGTGGTTGGGGACATATTGACCTCCATTTATTCAAAACGTTCGTCCAACTTTATGAAGAATCAATCAATTACTTCTCAAAATGATCGGAAGGTTTAGGGTACTATACTACTCGTCTTCGTACCCACATTTTAAGAAAATGATATATATGCGTACTCGTTTACATACAGGGCTGGCCTAAGAAAAATGGGGGCCTGAGGCGAGATATTAAATAAATCTGAAAAAATAGGTAAATATTATTAGGACCAAAAGTTAAAATAATCATTAATAAAACAAAGATAAAATTTAACCATTAAAATTTTAAAAAGATATAAACTAACCAAAGTACGTAGCAAAATGATTCTCATACCCTTACTTTATGATTCTTCTCTCACCATCATACATGACTAATATACATGAGGTAGACAACTCCGGAAAATTCTCGCCAGCGTTGAGCATTGACCGCCACCTTCAGAAAATATTCATGTATGCTATTTTGTATGATGGTGAGAGAAAAAGGACAAAGTAAGAATATGAGAGTCATTTTGTTAGGTATTTTGGTTAGTTTTTATCTTTTAAAGATTTATGATTAGTATCTTTATCTTTGAAAAATGGTTATTTAGCCTTATTTTCTCTATACTATATTGCTTTCTTAAAGGCAAAATTTTGTACTAATATTTAAGAACATATATTATTAATATTAATTAAAGATTAATATTTTTTGGGAATCTAAATTAAAAATGCTTTGTTTTGAAGGAGCAAATTTTGGTTTAATTTTATTCGAAGGATACAGGTGTTCGTTTGCATATTTGATTGACAATAAAATGCAGAACTTTATCAATCATAAATATGCATGGTTCAACTATTATTACTGGGGTCAAGACTGTCGAGTATATTTAGAAGAAAATATAAGGAAGAGCGCTATTTTTATTTCACTTTTATTGCTTATTAAATAAAGATAGCTTCATAGCTATCCATTCTCAAAATAAAAAATAAAAAATAAAATAAAAAATTAAAAAATAAATAAAGATAGCTATCCTACCTAAAATAAAATAGAAAAGATAACTATCAATCATTTTATAATTTCTCCCAATGAGGCCTAGCTAGTTCACTACTCAAGTGGTAAAACTGAAGTACTCCAATACTCTCTTTAAGAATTTATGTCTGAAGGATGCTAAAATTGAAATTTTCAGATGAATAGGGATATTAAAATAAAAAAAATAAAAATAAAAACATACATAATTTAAGGTTAAAAGAATGGGAAAAAATTTCTAATGGAAATTGTTGGGAAAATTAATAGAGTTTTGAAGTGATACCAAAACCCAGCTGACCCCAACCGAGTAGATGTTTGCACAAACCCAAGTATTTTCCAGCTCGCCTGTTTGAGCTTATAGATTTTCTATGTTTACAGGTGGTCGCTGAAGACAGCAGAAGACCCAGCTGAGTACACAGCAGGGTAAGCCAAGTCGAAGTAATAAGTAACGTTATCCAGATCCAAGACGATAAAGTTCTTTCAGACACAGCTGTAGGAAAGACCCAGCTCGTGTGACAAGACTCAGCTCAGCATCAAGACCCAGCAGAGTTCAAGACTCAGCTCAGCGTCAAGACCCAGCAGAGTTCAAGACTCAGCTCAGCGTCATTGATCGGCAAAGAGAGTTCAAGACGACTCGAGTCACCAACACGGCGAAGTCGAAGTGAACTTTAGATAAAGTCGGATACGATCTGGACCATCGAGGAACTCGACACCTCAGCACCTAGAAGTCAAACCTAGGATTGCTTTACGAGGAAATCAAGGAAGAAGACAAGTCAATCCTGTCAGAAGTTAGGTAAAGATTCAGAACGGCTCTTTCCAACGGCTAGTTCTAATCTCTCCCTATATATAGAAGTCTTCTTCATCATCAGAAGGAGTGACGAGAGAATATATATTCAAGAGAGATCAACATACTTCATTGAAGGAAGTCCAACCAAAGATCAAGAGATCTCTCAGAAAAGCTTCAAAGATACAGCAGCCTTCATTCTTATGAGTTAGTATTTATTCTCGAAATTCTTGAAGCTCTCTCCACTAGTATCTAGGCATATAATCCTTCCCATCTTAAGCCTAGTTTGAACGAGTTCATCATACTCATTGTTCTTAATTGTAAGAACTCGTTCATAGTTGGAAAACCCCAAACCCAAACCCGGGAAAAAAGGTTAGGTAAAGGTACGCTTGCTCGAAGCGCGCGTAATTCGAGTGTTGGTTACGTAGTACCCGCGAGCTACGGGTTAGGCTTCATTGTGCCGTAAACGGTCTGGTTACGTTTCGATACGGTACGCGTAAACTTGTATCCGGCCCGAGGAACCAAGCTGCAACGCTGTCGGCGCGCGAAAAGTCGGTGGTATCCTTAGTGGATTACCGGAGAGGTTTACGTCGTGGACGTAGGAGTAGTTTCTCCGAACCACGTTAAATAGGCATGTTCTTTCATGTTTATTTATGCATCCGCTAACCCGTCATAAGCACTATTTCAAGCCGCATAAACGGACTTAGCGAAAAGAGAAACACGGCTTTGCAATATATTTGAAACAACGGACGGACTTTCCAAAAACCCACCACATTCCACACGGCCAAGTGTGTCGATCAAGCCGCTTCCAAATTTGGATTGAACACGGCCAGCTCACTCAAAAGAGTTTTAATTGGAAAAGTTTTTAAACCTTGGTGTATTCACCCCCCTACACACCAAGGTATCCGTCTTGGGACCATCAATTAGTATCGAGCGGTGGTTCAAAAAAGATCAACTGTGTCATCAAGTCGACCTCTTTGCGATAGTGGTCACACAAACAGAGATCCTTCAAAGTTTCAAAATCTTTTTAAAAGTCATTATATTGCATACTGTCATGGAATCTTCCTTGTGCAGGAATCTTCCGACATTCTCTGTCGATGATTATCAGATCTGGAAGTTCCGACTCAAAACTTTCTGAGTGCGCATCACGACATGATGTGGGATGTTATCACTGACGGACCCATCATCATCATGAAGTCAGAAAGACAAGCAGAAACCACACCTGGAGCTGAACCAGTACTCCGTCAAGTTGTGAAGCCCAAAAGGGAGTACTCTCCAGAAGAAAGAAGACAAGCTAGATTGGACAGCTACGCTCGCATCGTCATCTCCTCAACAGTGACGAACTCTTTTCTTAGCAAGATCATCCACTGCGAGACAGCTAAGGGGATGTGGGACACTCTAGCCAAGCTGTGTGAAGGCTCAGAGGAAATTCAAGAGAACAAATTCTCAGTTGCATGCCAGAAGTTCGACAATTTCAAGCAACTCTAGTCCATCGATCAAATGGAGCTCGAGATTCTCCAACCTCGTCATCGAGATCGAGACGATCCGGCGGGAAAATATACGGTTCGAGACAAGAACAGAAAGTTCTTTCGACTCTCTCCTCGAATGGTGCGCACACAAAGTAGTTCACCAAAGCGAGAATACGATCTTGGCGACGCTGGAGACGGAAAAATTGTTTTCCATCTTGAAGGCCAACGAATTTGATGCGGGGATCACAAGCGAGGAGATTCATCCGGCCGAATGAATGAAGCAGAGCTGAAGATCAAGCCGAGAAAAGAAGCTCAATCAGCTCAGCTTGGAAGGACCAATAAAGAACTCAGATTTATGAGCAAAGAAGATTTGAACGAAGAAATTGCCATACTTGTACGAAGCATTAATCAGCTGGAACAAAGCAAGGAAAAGTACAAGAATATCGTGAAGGTTCATCACGACAAGCAACTCTACCCAAAGAGCAACCCAGCTGAGTCATCCTCCCGGAGAGAAGATAAAAGGATCGAATCGAGCGAAATGGATGATGATCAAATCTCCTTCTCCGACTCAGATGAGGATGATTGCTCTGATTAAGATGTCTGAAACATCTTAGAGAAGAAACCCAGCCTAAATAGCCGATCGGGACCAACAGAAATAAAGGCAATTTGGATACAAAACTGAAGAATCAGCCAGTCATACAGCTGAGTACATTGGTCTCAAGAGAAGTTTAGAGAAGCAGCAGATGAATCAGCTGGATTTGGGACAGCTGACCTTAACAAATGAATGAGCCAATGATGAGAAAATCCGCTCAAAGGAAGTAGGATGCAGCTGAAGAAAAAGCCACCTACTGACAAATCAAGGGGGAATTCTACATAGCTGAAAAGATTTAGTAAAATCAAGTAGAATACCCAGAAGGATGCTCTCTCCAAAATAAACACAGCTGGAGTCATCAGCTGAAGAGAAACCTGATCCAGCAGGAAAAACAAGATGATCCTCTAACCCAGCTGACGACATGAAAGCATCCAAGAGATATCTCAACATCTGAAAGAATCCATTGTTGGGAAAAGTCACACAAAAGCACAACATGCTGAAATCTAAATCAAGATGATGTGTGGATCACTTGGACCGCTCAATCCGGATGAAGAAAAATCATCCAGCTGAGGGGGAACAAACTCAGCTGGATCCCAAAGTTCAGTTCAGAAGGATTTCCCAGCCAAAAAGGGAATCAAGCTCAGCTGGACATCAGTCGAAGAGATAAAGGGAACTCAGCTGAAGGAAATTCAAGCTAATCTCGAAATACTCAGCTGAGGAGAACTGTCAATCAAGCAAAGGAGAAGACCGCTGTGATATCGAGTGGATATCGTGTCTGCCGGTCTGCATCTCATGCAATAAATGCTCTGAGGAATATGCTATATAAAGTCCAATTATTTTGAATTCATATGTTAAGTGGACAGACATTCCTTAGTTAAATTGTTTGATAAGTTTCCTTTCCCATCGCATTAATTATAAAGTCTGCATAGTACTGTAGCACGGCAGGATCGAGGCAGAACGTCAAACGTTTGAAATACCTCACGCGCGGTTGTAATACACTCGCCGAAAGCACGTCAGCAAAACGTGATGAGTGAATCTCTCCCAGCCGTTGATCAGAATATCAACTGTTTCAATCTTAACCGTTGATCCGTTATGGCAGTTGATATATATGGAAAAGATACGCAGATTCTTTCATCCTTCATCTTTATCTCTGCAAAATTCAAAGATTCAAAATCTTCATCTTTTGTCTGCAAGTTCTTCGCAAGATCTAAAATCAACAGATTGCAGAAATGGCTCCAAAGAAATCAACTGCAGGGATGAACCAGTTTGAAGCCCTAATGACAAAGCTGTCATTTGAGAGTATTCTGTCCACCTCCAATCTCCATGTTTCTGAGTTAAAAGAGATGGTGGATATAGTTGCAGACTCCGGTCTCCTGCTGTGGGCAACCTCCATGCCCAAGCTCATGCTGAAGAGAGATGCCGCCCAGTTCTACCTCAACATTATTGACGAAGATGGCTTCTACTCATCTTCGTTTGACATGAGTGTCAAAGGCGAAGACGGAAAGTTTGATACAGCTACCGTCACCATCAAACTCAACAAGATGCTACGAAAGGTGTTCAACCTTCCCAGAGAAGGAGGATTCATCCCAGATGATTACAGTCGGGAAGAAGTAGATGAATTCCTTAGCAGAGAGATGCTTATCTCCCCAGAGCCGTACAGAGCAAGCATGTCAAAGCTCTGCTCAAGCGAAATACATTCTTCTTGGACATCACACAAAAGTGTATTCTTGGGATAGCTGGATCTCAAAGAGAGATCAGCCTTCCAAAACTCAAGCCGATGATTGCCATGATCAAAGGCGCAAACGTCAACTGGTTTGATTTCCTACTCAACCGACTGGTCAAGGAGTCAGAGAAAATAAAGTTCAACTCCACCAGGACGACGTTTTCTTGAGCCATTGTATCTCTGCTCCAAAATCTCTTTCTTGATAGAGCAAGCAGTGAAAGGGCACACAGTAAAGTGGGCTGATTCAGAACCGTTTCCAGAAACGAAGATTCTTTTCCAAAGAATAAATCAAATCAATGAGCTTCTGAAGAAGCAGCCTGCTGTGAGTAAGGGCAAAGCAAATTTGGAAGGAACAAAGGCGAGAAGTTCGAAAAGAAACAAAGAAAGAGGAAGGCGTGACCTAAACCAGTGAGGTCAGTGAGAAGAAAAGAAAGCATGTCATTCCGGTCAAGCTATGGTGATTCTCTCCCCACGGCCGGTGTCGGCCTTCGATCAATATGGATCAAACATCTGGCCGAGATGGGATTGAATGATGGATTGTCATCCGGCTCGGAGACGAGCTGGATAATCCAAGAAGCTCACCCAGCCCCTCTCCTCCTCATGACTCTCCGCCGAAACGACCTTCCTCCAACCCGACTCTCCAATCAAAGAGCCATCTCACCGCAAGAGAGCCGGAAGATATTCAGCCGGCAAGCTCCTTCACGACGGTGACACCTATCTTGAACCCTCTTCCACTTATCCGGCTCACCCCCAAAACCGGCCATCTCCCATAGCTCAATCTCCTTTTAGTTGGGCCGATACTTCTTCACGGCCAATTGTGAACCCTTTTGAACCCGCTCCTCAAATCTCCACGAGAATCCGAGAGGAGAGTGATTCTACTCTGCCTCTTCTCTCAACTCTGCGGCTCGGCCTTTATGGAAGCCATGTACGAGGACTTGCGCATCACGGGGTCAAGAGTGCTCTAACTCGGTATCCAATTACGGCGCACCCGCCCATTGCCCTTGTCAAAAGTTGGAGACCTCGAAGTTCTATCACGGCTACCAAGATGGCAACTTGGTACCAGAATGAGCAGCTGATAGAGACTTTCTCCTTAGAGAAACTGAAGACTGATGAAGCACGCCTCCAGCACACTTTTGGCTTTGGAAGTCTGGAGGATGCATACTTACACCAGAATGATCTCATCAGAGGAATAATTGAAGTGTCTCAGCAGTACCCCAAGCCGCACCCAGCTGAAGTCTGGGAATCAGCTGACAAGCTTCTAACAGCTGCGGGGTGGGAGACACAGTCTGGAGCTGACAATTCCAAGGAAGTCTCAGCTGAGTGTGCCAATGAAGCTGTACCTGCCAACACAGCTGAGGCAATGATGATTGAAGACGAGCCAACTGCTGCAACAGTTGAGCCAACCGAAGCTGCCCCACAGAGTCCAATTGCCGATGACACTCGCTCCGGTCGAGATCGAGGCGGAAACCCGCCCAAGCCGAATCCGGAACTCAAACGGATCATGTTGAGCTCTCTGATGCAATGAAGGACGAAATTGCAAAACAAGTCGAGGAAATCCTTTTTCAGGATAGACTCAAATCAAATGTGGATACCGCCTCGCGCATCACGGCTATAGAGTCTCAAGTCCAGAGCAATGGACTTTCCATTGACGACGTTCACAGATTCTCTATGAATGCGGGAAAAGCAGGATCTCGAGCAATCTCTTGTTTCTCAACAAGTTGATCGGTCAATTCTTCTAGAGAAGAGAGTCACGAGATCATCTCAAACCTTCAAGCTCCGCGGTTGACGACATTGCAAAAATTTCAAGCCGTGGAAGCTCTCAAAAGACCACTCTCTCCGCGGCTCGACATCCGCCAACTCTTCAACTTATATAAAGATCGGATGCTCGGTTCGGGGTAGGCAACCTGCTTGCCAAGTGAATCTCGTCACCGGTGACAACTTCAGTCAAGATCGGCGATGTTGAAGGTATTCTCTCCAAGCTCCAAGAATAGCTTGCCAACCTCTCTACCTCCTTGTTGATAATGCCAAAAAGGGGGAAGATCGAATAATAGTGGAAAAACAAGTGAGAGGAAGCTGCGGCTAAGGGGAACACTGTGCAGCAAATACAGAAAGAAATCGACGATTTTGCAAAAGAGCTGGATGAAGAAGAGACAGAGCCAACTGCTCCAGCCAAAGCTGTCAAAGAGACATGGAGAGAGAACATGGTCGCTCTTGCCAAAGCATGTGGACACAAGCAGAAGAATACCAAGACTATCCTTGGGCCGTAACTTCCACAACGAGCAAAGAAAAGAAATGCAAGATTTGGGATAAGATTGTTAAGAAGAAAGGCGAAGCTCTCAAGCTGAGAAAAAGCAGAAGAAGAAGAGGCAGAGCTACAGACAAGCAAAGAAGAAAATCCAAGCAGCCTCAGCTGATAAGAAGAACCCAGATGATATAAATGAAAACTGGGAAAGATGCAAATCAGAATTCATCAAAGAATTCTATTACTTAAATCAGTTCAAAGGCATGGATCCAGAAGCTGCTTTCCAGGACTATTTCCTCGAGCTTCATGAGACAGATCCAATGATGGCAAGGTCAATCGCCCTCTATGCCAAGAGCAATAACATCCAGCTGAAGGCTCCCAAAGTCAAACAGCTAAAGCCTCCATTTCTAGCTGGAACAAACCTTCCTGACAAGGCCCAAATCATCAAAGAAATTAATCAAGGTACAATGGTGAAAGAGAGAATTTCAAAGTCAAAGAATCAAAAATTTGAATGGAAGTGGAAGAGTTCATCTTCAATAGATATGGTCTAAAGACTGACCATCAAATTGATGAACTAAGGAAGCAGTCAAGCTGAAGACCCAGCCAACTGGGAATTTTTATTTTGAACTTTTGTTTTTAGATAATTGTACAAATTCTTCCTATTAATGAAAAGTTCATTTTTTATCAAAATCAACCTGAAGACAATCTCTCTTTGTCCAGGCTCTGAATATGTTAACCTGCTGTGAATGTTTAATTCGTTGAATCCCCGTTTCCTGTTAAGGGGGAACAATTTTTTGTTTTTCCAACTTGGGGTTTTGGCATCATCAAAAAGGGGGAAATTGTTGGGAAAATTAATAGAGTTTTGAAGTGATACCAAAACCCCTTGACCTAACCGAGTAGATGTTTGCACAAACCCAAGTGTTTTCCAGCTCGCCTGTTTGAGCTTATAGATTTTCTATGTTTACAGGTGGTCGCTGAAGACAGCAGAAGACCCAGCTGAGTACACAGCAGGGTAAGCCAAGTCGAAGTAATAAGTAACGTTATCCAGATCCAAGACGATAAAGTTCTTCCAGACACAGCTGTAGGAAAGACCCAGCTCGTGTGACAAGACTCAGCTCAGCATCAAGACCCAGCAGAGTTCAAGACTCAGCTCAGCGTCAAGACCCAGCAGAGTTCAAGACTCAGCTCAGCGTCATTGATCCAGCAGATTTCAAGACAGCTCAGAGTCACCAACACAGCAGAGTCGAAGTGAACTTTAGATAAAGTCAGATCTGATCTGGACCATCAGGAACTCGACACTTCAGCACCTAGAAGTCAAACCTAGGATTGTTTTACGAGGAAATCAAGGAAGAAGACAAGTCAATCCTGTCAGAAGTTAGGTAAAGATTCAGAACGGCTCTTTCCAACGGCTAGTTCTAATCTCTCCCTATATATAGAAGTCTTCTTCATCATCAGAGGAGTGACGAGAGAATATATATTCAAGAGAGATCAACATACTTCATTGAAGGAAGTCTAACCAAAGATCAAGAGATCTCTCAGAAAAGCTTCAAAGATACAGCAGTCTTCATTCTTATGAGTTAGTATTTATTCCCAGGCTGCTGAAGCTCTCTCCCACTAGTATCTAGGCATATAATCCTTCCCATCTTAAGCCTAGTTTGAACGAGTTCATCATACTCATTGTTCTTAATTGTAAGAACTCGTTCATAGTTGGAAAACCCCAAACCCAAACCCGAAAAGGTTAGGTAAAGGTACGCTTGCTCGAAGCGCGTAATTCGAGTGTTGGTTCGTAGTACCCTTGCAGCTACGAGTTAGGCTTCCGTGTGCCCGTAAACAGTCTGGTTACGTTTCGATACAGTACGCGTAAACTTGTATCCAGCTTGAGGAACCAAGCTGCAACGCTTGCTGACTGCGCGAAAAGTCAGTGGTATCCTTAGTGGATTACCAGAGGTTTCTGGTCGTGGACGTAGGAGTAGTTTCTCCGAACCACGTTAAATAGCTGTGTTCTTTCATGTTTATTTATGCATCCAGCTAACCCGTCATAAGCATTATTTCAAGCTGCATAAACTGACTTAACTGAAAAGAGAAACACAGCTTTGCAATATATTTGAAACAACAGACGGACTTTCCAAAAACCCACCACATTCCGCACACAGCCAGCTGTGTCGATCAAGCTGCCTTCCAGCTGGATCGAACACAGCCAGCTCACTCAAAAGAGTTTTAATTGGAAAAGTTTTTAAACCTTGGTGTATTCACCCCCCCTCTACACCAAGGTATCCGTCTTGGGACCATCAGAAGTGTTTCAGCAGACCCTAGCAGGCTAGCACTCCGTTAGATCCACCCAGGTCTACTAGCACATTTAGCCTTTATTTTATTTTAGACAGTTATTCTACTTTTATTTAATTTCCTTTTCGTGTTAGGACTTGTTTTTAGGTCTTTAATTACATTATTTTGAATTGAGAGACAACTTCTGATATTTTATTCTTAGCAAACATATTCTTTCAGAGAGTATCTTTTACATACATTGTTCCATGTTAAAGAGTGTAATAACTCTAATATATGTTTATCACCATAATGGTATCGCATAATTTTTTTTAACGGTTTGTTCTTTTTTATTGTAAATTTATCATGAGGAAATAAAGGAAAATAAAATTCCATCCCTTTAAATCCTTCATTTCTTATCCATCCTTTTCTATGAAAAGAATTTCACTTTTTTTCATTCCTCCTTTATCATACCAAATACCTGATCATGATAATATTTTCCCTCCTTCAAGTGAAAAGAAGGAATAAGAAACGGTGAAATTTCTTTCTATAGAAAATGATGTACTATAAATTTACAATCAAAGAGAACAAGTCAAGTTGAATTGAACACCATCGAAATTGAGTTCGAGCTCAACTTGACTCAGACTCAATTATTTAGACTTTAGCACTTCTTGAGCTTGAGTTACGTACGGTCATGTTAATTACATTTGATCAACTTGAGCTCTACTCAATTACTTATGATATAGTATTACTTTTATAGTAAGGTTGTTAAATATAAAATAGTAATATTAATATAAGAATGTTAGTGTGTAGGTTTAGCGATAGTATGATTAATGTATCAGGCCGAAAGGTTTCATATCCGATAAGGTTCACTAATCTGTCGATTTAGACAACATACAAATAACTTGAAATAGCAGTTTGAGTTGATTCTTAAATTTCAATGAAAGTGTTTTCCTTCTAAAAAAAATACTATATGTAAAAATTATCAAAGTAAAATATCTTAATTAATAACTATTGAAAATTAAACTAAAAAAAAAAAACTATTGAAAATTGAATTTACAGCCGTAAAGCCTAACATGAAGGCCATAAATCATGATAGGCAATTCAATTTTTCTACACTACACCCATTGGTTTTTCAATTAACCGATAGTGTGACAAAGATTCTCTTAATTAATAACTTTTCAAAAGTTAACCTTTTTCTTAATGAATAGAACATGTGAACCAAATTTGTACTGTAATATTTATAGAAGCGCACTTGCATGCGCTCGAGCGCAACCTGTGAATATAACATGTGAACCAATTTTTCTACACTACAGTCTACACCCATTGGTTTTTTTTATTTTTTTATTTTTATTTTTTTACATTACATTTTTAATTTTAATTTTCAATAAATTAATTTAATTAATGTTTAATTAATATTTAAGTATCCATTATTATAATTAATAAATATTTTTGAAATTAATTTAACTTAATTGGAGATCAATAAATTCTAATTAAAATTAATTGACTTTAATAGGATTAATAAATCTTATTGGAGATTATTTAATCCAAATTGATTAAGAAAATAGAAAAAATAAAAGAAAAATAAAAAAGAAACATAAAAAATCTAGCGGGCATGCGAGATTCGTGTACCCACCTAAAATGAAAAAAAAATAAAAATGAATTGGCGGGTGCGTGTATCTCACGCACCCGCCTAACCACAAGCCAATCGTAGCTGTTTTTTTGGACGCGTGAAATGCACGGGTCCAAGTCACGCTTTTCTTAATTTGTTAAAGCGCATGGTGAGGGAGAGTGCATGCAAATTTCTGTCTTATATATATATATATATACCTTACTACTTTATGAACATTTACTATAATTAATATCTAATTAGCAACCGAAAATAAAAATAATCAAATTAACGTGTGTTTATTTTATATATATATAGAAAGAGGTGATGTGTTACACATCTTCCGTGAGCACCTTTCGTGAGCACCTCTCTCGTTTCGTTCATATTAACACTATTCTATCGAATTTTTGATATTGTGTTTTATTCTAATACCTTAGAAATTGTTATTGAAATCGTTAAATTTACAAATCAATCAAATTCAAAGCTCGATTTTTTTTCCCTTGAACTTTAAAGAAATGAATAAATAGGAGAAATCGAACTTTGATTTTTATTAATTTATATATTTAACGATGTTAATAATAAATTCTAAGGTATTAGAATAAAACACAATATCAAAAATTGAATAAAATGGTGTTAATATGGACGAAACGAGATAGGTGCCCATGAAAGGTACTCGCGTAAGGTGTGTAGCACATCACACACACACACATATATATATATATATATATATTAATTTAGTTCGCCAAATAAGATCTTTGTAAAATATAAAGGAACAACGAAGGAAAGGAAAAACGAAGAAGGGAGACACAAGAAATCGTCTGCCTAACTGTAATATCCCGAATTTTCTCGACAGCCCTTAACTAATTTTAGATATTTTAAGACTCTCCTATGATATTATATAAATAATCGTACACTAAGAAATTCTTTTTAATTCCAAAAAAAATTATATATTCTGATTATTTATAATTAAAATTTAATCTATTTAATATATATATATATATATATGTATATATGTGTGTGTGTGTGCAGGTTATACTTATAAAAATATGAAATAGTTTAAAAAAAATTAGAGAATAAGTATATATATATATAATATACGTAATAGTGAATTTCATAATTTAATATATAATATTATAATGAAGTGATTAGTATATTTATTTTAATATATTATATTGTTAATAAGATAATTATATATATATTGGTCATATAGTTAAATATATACGTATAACATACATATATAATATGCACATGCATTCTTTTATGTTTATCTTCTTGATTTAATTATTTATTAAAAAAAAATGAAAGCATGACATGGCTAACCTATAACTAATGAGTAAGTTAGCCTATAAGTGATGACTAACGAAACCTATGCTACAATTTTTCCTATAAATACCAACATTCAGCTTCTTTTCCATTCATCTTTGCTTCATTAGTGTTTAGCAATCATTAGTTCTTTTCTACCGAAAATCTATAAGAAAGAAAATAGTGTCCTAGTTGAGAGCAGTTCCCAGTCGCTTACGTTATTTCAAGATTCAGGTAGGTTAAAGTTTTAAAGTAAATATTTGAGTAATAGACTCTTTATATTATAAAATGTAATTATCCATCAAAATATTTTATGTGTATTCCAAGTTTATTACTCCAGTTAATCGATCGAGATACTTAGTGAGTATCCAGGTACTAACTGAGTATTGTGCGCACCATGTTGCAATATAATGGGTTGATCTCCATTATGTTGTAGCTAGCGGTCTTGAGCCAAGGCTCCTAACCTATGTTAAAGTTAACTATGTTACTTCAGGGATTATGTCCCGAGTACTAGTTTAGATCCGTCGGTGACATGCGGCCCGGGATCTTGAGTAATCAGTCGGAACTACACATACCCAAGAAAATCATGTTTTGTGTATTCAGATGAGACTTTGATTTCTAAAACCATCTGTTACACTAATTATATGGATAAATTGCTAGTTTATGAAATGTCATGGCATCACCCACTGAGTACCTTTTGTACTCAGCCCAAATGTTTTCAAATGTTTTTAGGGTTGGAGGCAGGTGGTGAGACGCAGGACTGAGGCGGGGATTGTAGTTGTTTATATGCTTTCGTTATAAATATGCCACTCTGAATAAATGTTCTAAACATATGTGTTAAAACAATGATCGCTAAGATCCCTTTTGAATTATATAAATATATATACTACTATGTCTTTTTGATTTAACTATATTATAGAAATACATTATTTATTGCGACTCTCTTGCATTATTTATTGCTTTCGATGGAGAGTGCCTTGTGATCAGCTTCTCTTGGACGCTCGAATTCCCACTCACTCATGGTAACTCCATTTGGAGAAGTGGATGCTCGACTCCTTTTGTTATGCTAGACACGGATTTACCCCATCTTTTATTTTAAATGGTGTAGAGCGGTTTGGTCGCCTCACTTTACTATTTATATCAATTGCTATTAATATAAAATAATAAAATATGCCCCTTTCTTTCCCGCCTCTTTACTCCTCCTCGTCACACCTCGATTTACGAGCCTTTCTTCGAAAATTGGGGTGTGACAGAGTGGTATCAGAGCAAAGACTCTGCGACCAACAGTCTATATGTTTAGTCTAAAATTAGTATGTTTGTACTAATATTTGTACAACAATCCCCTTCAGCTCGCCGTCACACCGCCTTCAACAAAGGTATACTTGATTTGGTAAAGATTATTACCAAAGTATACGTATTATCAACATGAATTATGAATTAAGTATGTTATGTAGCAAACGCATGAGTTATTGTTTTTGCTAAGAAAATGACGTATGATATCATGTTAAATGTTAATACTACCAGTGGAACTTAAGGATATGATTCTCTAGTAAAACTTGAGGATCTACAAACAAGTCATGTAGGGAGAAAATGACCCTATTTTTGACTTAGTTACAATAACCCTTAAGATGAATATGGTTTAAGTAGACTTACGTGAACCTAGAACTGGTATTTTACGTTAAGTATTCACTTAGAAATATTTTATATGAGAATAGTACTCACATAGAAAATTCTTCTGCAGAATGAGTATACCAATTAGAACCAAGGAATGTTGAGAGAGAAAATATGTGTTTAACTAATTAATGTAAACCAATTGTTACAGTATGGCTAGACGATTGAGAGGTCATCGATCTCCTGAACCAGAAGAAGATCCCATATGCCTACGTGTAGCTGACGAAAAATTTAGGAAGGAAAAACCACCTACTTTTAATGGACTAGGCGATCCATCAGACGCAGAACGATGGATCCGTAGTATTGAACGTATTTTCGGATACATTAGGTGTCCGGAAGATGAGAAGGTAGCATGTGCCACATACCAGTTAGTGGAAGAAGCTGATTTTTGGTGGGAAGCCGTTAGACATACAATTTCTGATGAGGAATGGAAAGAGTTTACATGGGAGGATTTTAAGAATAAGTTGTACGAGAAATACATTCCTGATTGCTATCGACAAAAGAAAGTTAATGAGTTTTGGAATCTTAAACAGAGAAAGGGAACTGTTACAGAATATGATCGATTGTTCAATCAACTTTCTCGTTATGCGCCACACCTTGTAAGCACTGATGCTAAACGAGCCCAGAAGTTCAGAGCAGGGCTTCGCCTAGAGATTGCAGTTTCTCTGGCAAGTGTAGGCCCACTCACATATGCACAAACATTAAGTAGGGCTCTTACTATCGAATCTATGCTTCCTGCGGAGAAAGAAAAGGAACCCGCACAAACGCAATCTCTAGGAAAACGTAAGTGGGAAAGCTGAGGTGGCAACAACAACAATGTTGGAAAGAAACCATGGAATGGGAATCAGCCGCAGTATCCACCATGGACTATGGGCAAAAACCAACGTGTATGCCCGAGATGCCAAAGGCCTCATTCTGGAGAATACTGGCAAGGATTAGATGTATGCTATAAATGTGGTCGTTCGGGACATTATGCTAGTAATTGTCCGACCCGGAGAGATGTAGGAGAGGTACCAATGGCATGGAGACCACCAGTCAATCCCGTCCCGCAACCCCTAAGACAAATACCAGTTAGGAATCCACCATCAAACCAGAGACCACCCCAACCGGCAAGAGCTTATGCCTTAAACCAGCTACAGGCAGCACAGGCGCCTGGAAACCTAGCAGGTATGATTTCTTTGGATAATCTACCTGTTTTAGCTTTGTTTGATACAGGAGCTTCGTATTCATTCATTACTAGGTTTGCATGTGAAAGTTTTCACATTAGAACTGAGCCATCTGACCATGTCCTTAAGATTAGAGTCGCTTCAGGAGATTCCATGATCTCTGAAGAGGTCGTCTTAAATCAAAGACTTAATATTGGAAATCTATCTCTTAAGGCAGATTTATATGTGATTGATAAGATGGAATTTGATGTCATTTTGGGCATGGATTGGTTAGAAAAGAATGACGCAACTATTTGTTTCAAAGAAAGAGAAGTCAAGTTTCAAACGTCTGAAAGTGACGTAATTGGTTTTCGAGGAAAAAAGATGGGTACACCAATACCTATCATTTCAGCAATGAAGGCTGTCAAATTAATGAGAAAACCAAAATGTCAAACTTTTCTTGTTAGTTTGACCAAAAACTTGGAAAGAGAAGTAAATCTAAATGATGTACCAGTAGTTAGAGAATACCCCGATGTATTCCCAAAAGATATACCCGGATTGCCCCCGGACAGACAGATTGAGTTTACCATTGATCTAGTGCCAGGAGCAGCACCCGTATCAAAAGCACCATATAGAATGGGCCCCAAGGAATTGCAAGAATTGAAAGTGCAGTTACAAGAACTCCTAGACCTAGGTTTCATACAACCTAGTGTATCACCATGGGGAGCCCCAGTTCTATTCGTTAAGAAAAAGGACGGTACACTAAGAATGTGTATCGATTATATGGAATTAAACAAGCTCACAATAAAAAAATAAATATCCTCTTCCAAGAATAGATGACCTGTTTGATCAGCTTAGAGGAGCAAAAGTATTTTCGAAGTTAGACTTGAGATCTGGATACCATCAACTCAAGATAAAGAGAGAAGATGTTCCAAAGACAGCGTTTCGAACACGTTATGGACATTACGAATTTACAGTAATGCCATTTGGATTGACCAACGCCCCGGCTGTCTTTATGGATCTGATGAATCGGACTTTTCACCAGTACTTAGACAATTTTGTCCTAGTCTTTATAGATGACATTCTTGTTTACTCAAAAAGCGAGGATCAACACGTTGAACATTTGCGCATAATACTGGAAACATTACGTGTAGAAAAGTTATACGCCAAATTCAGCAAGTGTGAATTTTGGCTACAAGAAGTAATGTTCCTTAGACATATTATATCCGCCGAAGGAATTAAGGTTGATCCTGCAAAGATAGAAGCAGTGAGTGGATGGAAAACTCCAACCAATGTGAATGAGATAAGAAGTTTTCTTGGATTGGCAGGATATTATCGTCGTTTCGTGAAAGATTTTTTTAAATTGGCGAGACCCATGACGCAGTTATTACGAAAGGAAGTCAAGTTTATTTGGTCTGAAGATTGTGAAAAAAGTTTTCAAGAACTTAAAACGAGGCTAACTACGACTCCGGTATTAACCATTCCGGATGAGAACGTAGGATTTGTCATTTACACTGATGCCTCAAAATTTGGACTTGGATGTGTATTGATGCAAAATTCAAAAGTCATCGCATATGCATCTCGACAATTGAAGCCCCATGAGTTGAATTATCCTACTCATGACTCAGAATTGGCTGCAGTCATACACGCTTTAAAGATTTGGAGGCACTATCTCTATGGAGTTAAGTGTGAAATCTTTACTGATCATAAAAGTTTGAAATACTTTTTCGAGCAAAAAGACTTAAACATGAGACAAAGGAGATGACTCGAATTAGTAAAGGACTACGATTGTACCATCAATTACCATCCTGGAAAAGCTAATATAGTAGCAGACGCCCTAAGTCGAAAACTAAGGCTAAGTTAGGTTATCTAATTACCCAAGAGGATGATCTGATTCGTGACTTTGCCACACTCAGATTAGAGGTATTACATCCACCTGAAACTGTGTCAGGTTACATTGCTACTCTTGTAGCTATACCTGATCTAAGAAAAAGAATTGTGGAGGCACAAAAAACAGACGAGTTTTTAGAAAAGATGCGTCTTGCCGCCAGGTTGGATGAACCTAAGGGATTCACCGAAGCTAAGGATAATGGACTCATATTTAACGGACGCTTGTGTGTGCCCCACAATGAAGAGCTGAAGAATGATATCATGAGTGAAGCTGATGATACGCCTTATACAGCTCATCCAGGAAATACAAAGATGTATCGAGATTTGAGGAGTAACTTCTGGTGGAAAGGAATGAAACGAGATATAGCATCGTTTGTGGAACGATGTCTAGCTTGTCAGCAAGTGAAGGCCTTACACCAGAGGCCGTATGGAACTTTGCAACCACTCCCAATCCCTGAATGGAAATGGGAACGAGTCATGATGGACTTTGTGGTCAGTTTACCCAAAACAGTACATGGAAACACTGCCATATGGGTTATTGTAGATAGCTTGACTAAAACAGCACATTTTCTACCAGTTCGGATGACACTAGGATTAGACAAATTAGCCAAGCTATATGTAAAGGAAATCGTACGTCTGCATGGTGTGTCCGTTTCAATCACATCAGAACGAGATACACGTTTTACGTCGCAATTTTGGAAAAGCTTACAAGAAGCTATGGGTAAGCAGCTAAATTTTAGTACTGCGTTTCATCCACAGACCGATGGACAATCAGAACGAACAATACAAACTCTAGAGGATATGCTAAGGGCAGTGATCTCAGATCATGGTGGAAATTGGGAGGACTTTTTACCCCTAGTTAAATTTGCTTATAATAATAGTTACCAAGCCTCCATCGGAATGCCACCCTATGAAGCCCTTTATGGCCGTAAGTGTAGATCACCACTTTATTGGGACGAAGTGGGTGAACGAAAATTGTTAGGCCCAGAATTAGTGCAGCAGATGGTCGAGAAAGTCAACCTTATTAAACGAAGAATTAAAGAGGCTCAAGATAGACAAAAGTCATATGCCGATAAACATCGATCAGATTTAGAGTTTGATGTTGGAAATCATGTTTTTCTCAAAGTCTCCTACCAAAGGAATTATACGTTTCGGCAAGCGAGATAAACTACGCCCTAGGTATATAGGACCTTTTGAAATTCTAGATAAAATAGGTCCTGTAGCCTACTGGTTGGCTTTACCGCCCAGTATTGGAGATGTGCACAATGTCTTTCATGTCTCACAACTTAGAAAATATGTGTTTGACCCCAAACACATTATTAGACATGATGAAGTTGTCTTAGCCCAAGACCTAAGTTATGACGAAAGACCTGTCCATATTCTTGACCGGAAGGTCCAAGTTTTGAGAAATAAACAAATTCCAATAGTAAAAATCCTGTGGAATCACCACGGACATGAAGAAGCAACATGGGAACTAGAAGAGAAAATAAAAGCCCAATACCCAAAACTTCAATTCCAAGGTATGTAAATTTTGAGGGCGAAATTTTTTTTAAGGAGGGAGGAATGTAATATCCCGAATTTTCTCGACAGCCCTTAACTAATTTTAGATATTTTAAGACTCTCCTATGATATTATATAAATAATCGTACTCTAAGAAATTCTTTTTAATTCCAACAAAGATTATATATTCTGATTATTTATAATTAAAATTTAATCTATTTAATATATATATATATATATGTATATATGTGTGTGTGTGTGCAGGTTATACTTATAAAAATATGAAATGGTTTAAAAAAAATTAGAGAATAAGTATATATATATAATATACGTAATAGTGAATTTTATAATTTAATATATAATATTATAATGAAGTGATTAGTATATTTATTTTAATATATTATATTGTTAATAAGATAATTATATATATATATTGGTCATATAGTTAAATATATACGTATAACATACATATATAATATGTACATGCATTCTTTTATGTTTATCTTCTTGATTTAATTATTTATTAAAAAAAAATGAAAGCATGACATGGCTAACCTATAATTAATAAGTAAGTTAGCCTATAAGTGATGACTAACGAAACCTATGCTACAATTTTTCCTATAAATACCAACATTCGGCTTCTTTTCCATTCATCTTTGCTTCATTAGTGTTTAGCAACCATTAGTTCTTTTCTACCGAAAATCTATAAGAAAGAAAATAGTGTCCTAGTTGAGAGCAGTTCTCAGTCGCTTACGTTATTTCAAGATTCAGGTGGGTTAAAGTTTTAAAGTAAATATTTGAGTACTAGACTCTTTATATTATAAAATGCGATTATCCATCAAATATTTTATGTGTGTTCCAAGTTTATTACTCCAGTTAATCGATCGAGATACTTAGTGAGTACCCAGGTACTAACTGAGTATTGTGCGCACCATGTTGCAATATAATGGGTTGATCTCCATTATGTTGTAGCTAGCGGTCTTGAGCCAAGGCTCCTGACCTATGTTAAAGTTATCTATGTTACTTCAGGGATTATGTCTCGAGTACTAGCTAGTTTAGATCTGTCAGTGACATGCGGCCCAGGATCTTGAGTAATCAGTCGGAACTACACATACCCAAGAAA
The DNA here is from genome assembly GCA_031470985.1 of Agastache rugosa. Classification (NCBI taxonomy): domain Eukaryota; kingdom Viridiplantae; phylum Streptophyta; class Magnoliopsida; order Lamiales; family Lamiaceae; genus Agastache; species Agastache rugosa. The sequence goes on from CM062604.1 coordinate 13,673,589, forward strand.
ATCATGCTTTGTGTATTCAGATGAGACTTTGATTTCTAAAACCATCTGTTACACTAATTATATGGATAAATTGCTAGTTTATGAAATGTCATGGCATCACCCACTGAGTACCTTTTGTACTCAGCCCAAATGTTTTCAAATGTTTTCAGGGTTGGAGGCAGGTGGTGAGGCGCAGGACTGAGGCGGGGATTGTAGTTGTTTATATGCTTTCGTTATAAATATGCCACTCTGAATAAATGTTCTAAACATATGTGTTAAAACAATGATCGCTAAGATCCCTTTTGAATTATATAAATATATATACTACTATGTCTTTTGATTTAACTATATTATAGAAATACATTATTTATTGCGACTCTCTTGCATTATTAATTGCTTTCGATGGAGAGTGCCTTGTGATCAGCTTTTCTTGGACGCTCGAATTCCCACTCACTCATGGTAACTCCATTTGGAGAAGTGGATGCTCGACTCCTTTTGTTATGCTAGACACGGATTTACCCCATCTTTTATTTTAAATGGTGTAGAGCGGTTTGGTCGCCTCACTTTACTATTTATATCAATTGTTATTAATATAAAATAATAAAATATGCCCCTTTCTTTCCCGCCTCTTTACTCCCCCTCGTCACACCTCGATTTACGAGCCTTTCTTCGGAAATTGGGGCGTGACACTAACCTATCAACCCCATCGATCAAAATAATCAGTGGGGTCGGACCTCATTAAAATTTCTAAGAAAAATTTCTAAAGAAAAAAGTGTATTCGTCTATTACAACTTAAAAAAACCTGATCAACAATGGTACAATGAGAAGAAATATTCCTACAATAAACTGCGAGAACATATCCTCGTGTACCAACTTATCTATAATTTGCGCTGAGCATTTGAAATGAAGTATAATACAGATCTAATTAAACATATCTTACAATTTATTTTGTGTGACTCAAGCATCTGAATATTTGTTAATAGTAATCCTTAATCATAATGTCTAAAAAAAAAATCATAATGTCTAAAAAAAAAAAAGTCATAATGTCTACTGTCTATTGACACATCTTTCGAGTTTTCATTTTTCCTTATTTTCTTCCTTTCGCAACTCGATCATAATTAAGATTCTTTTCCGGAAATATTGCGTAAATAAATTTTAATACATAAGTTTACGAAAAAAAAGTAGAATTCGTGTGGTAAAATATTTAGGTTTCAAATTTACACTTAATTTGTTCGGATGATTTAAAAAATAAGGAGCCCCGAGCGAGCGAAACAAGTAAAATGTCAATATTCGAATCGATAACTCATAGTTAATTATCTAAATTATGATATATATATATAGGGGTTGGTTCACGTACAAAATATTTTTTTCGTATAAAATAATAATAATGCATTTTATGTACTAAAATAATGTATTTTATGTCTTATTACAATGCACTGTTATAATAATGCATTTTTAATTTATTACAATGCATTGTCACTATAATGCATTTCATGTTTAACTATAATGCACTAGTCAATCACAACCGTAGATCTACAAAGATCAATGGTCCAGATCGCTTCTTATTTCTTACGGAAAAATTATTTTACATATGATCCCTTCCCTATATATATATATATAGGAGATGGATTATATAAGAATGCATCTTAACCTAAGAAATATGAATAGATCTCCACCATAGATCTACAAGGGATGGAGGGTCAGATCTGACTCAGGTCAAACCGGATCGGACCCGGTCGACCCGTTGACTTTTCAAATATATTTTTTTTCGATTTATTTTAAGGTCAGATGATATGCACCATCACGTGTAGTGAGATACACCACACTGTGTAATGAGATGCACCACTAAGTGTATTGAGATGCACCATTTTTTAATTTTTTTTTAATATTCTTTTTCACTATTTTTTTATAGTGACACCATGCATTTTATGATGCACCACATATTGTATAAGATGCATCACCATGTATAATGAGATTTACTACCATGTATAATGAGACGCACCACATAGTGTATGAAATAAACCTCCATGTATTATGAGATGCACCATTTTTTAATTTTTTTAATATTCTTTTTCACTATTTTTTTAGATGCACCACCATGCATTTTAAGATGCATTACATAGTGTATGAGATGCATCACCATGTATAATGAGATGTACCACCATGTATAATGAGACGCACCACATGGTGTATGAGATAAACCTCCGTGTATTATGAGTAGGGCTGTCAAATTCCCGGGCCCGGCCAGCCCGGCCCGAACCCGTCGGGCTTTTTGGGATAATCGGGCCGGGCCAAAAAAATTGCAAGAAAAGTCGGGCCGGGCCGGCCCGGAAAATTTTTGGGCCTGAAAATGTGCGGCCCAGCCCGGCCCGAAAATACATTTGTAGTTCAATTTTTCCGGGTCGGCCCGAGCCCAGCGGGCTTTTACCCATTTCGGGTCGGCCCGAAAAAATTTCGGGCCTAACATTGTGTGGCCCGGCCCGGCCCGACCTGAAAATGCTTCGGGCCTGAAAATTGGCACCCCAGCCCTGTTTCGGGCCGGGCCAATTTTGACACCCCTAATTATGAGATGCACCACAATGCATTTTGAGATGCACCACCATATATAATGAGATGCATCACAATGTGTAGATGCACCGCACTGTGTAATGAGATGCACCACAACATGAAATGAGATGCACCACACAGTGTATTGAGATGCACCACACTTTATTAAAAAAACAAAAAAAAATAATTGTAAAGTCAACGGGTTGACCAGAGTCCGACCCGTTGGCCCGGGTCCGACCCGGTTTGACCCGAATCCGATCTGGTTTAGATCTGGCCCTCCATCCATTATGGATCAAGGGTTGAGATTTATTCATATTTCTTATTTTAAGAGGTCTTTTCACTAGAACCACTCCCTATATATATAATGATATTATATATACATATTTGTGACGATGTGAAATTCTCGACTGTTATATGTATATTAAAAAGATAGACCACATATTAGGCTAGCTTTTCTGTGATAGACTCAATCATAAAATACATTACTCCTTTCGTCCCATTATTATTGTCTTTCGTCCTATTATTATTATCTTATTTTTTTTGGGTACGGTTATTAAGGAGAAGTATAAAAAGATACTCACTCCGTCCATAATAAATGTAACACTTTGAGTTCGACACGAGTTTTAAGAATTGGTTGGTAGTTTGGTTTTGAGTGGAGAAAGAGACCCACCATAATGAATTGTTGTGAGGTTTAAAATAATGGTAGTGGGTGAAGTCATTTACTAAAATGAAAAGTGCTACACTTATCGTGGACGTACGAAAAATAGAAAATTGTGCTACATTTATCGTGGACGAGGGGAGTACAAAATGGGTAGGTCCTACTTCTCCTGAAGATTTAATTATTTCTTTTTTTAGAACAAAATGTTAATAATAGAACAAATAAAAAAGAAAAACATGAGATTAATAATGAGACGGATGGAGTAATAAGCTTCGAACTTATCACGTTTCACTTAAAAACTCACCGCTTCACCAAATTAGCTAGAGAACCTTAATAGGGCATAATAATATCAATTGAATAAGTAATTAAGTCAATCCCGGATTCAAAAGATTAACAAAGAATTAAAGGAATTCATATGAATCCAAATCAAAGTAAATATGATTGTTGTTGCTTAAGATCAAAATTAAGCGTTTATTATCTGAATCAATTACTCTTAACTAAAAGGGATCAACAGTTTAGTTTAGGGGTTTTTTTTAGAGGAACAGTTTAGTTAAGTTCTTCTATAAAAAGTTCAATGAAGTTTTTAATTCATTTATTACTGTCTATCACCATCCACTTCCTGTGCAAAGTGCAAACTGTCACACCATCTTGAGGCAGTAATTATATCCATTCATTTTTCTTAGACCTTTTCAAGTGAAGGTCAGTAATTAAAGCTTTATTTTACCTAGAAAAAAAATGCGTAAGATAGTGATATAAAAACAATTATTATTATTATTATTATTATTATTATTAAACGGGAATATAGACACGCACGCACATATGATTATGATAATTTAAGTAAAGGTTTTTAAAAATGGAAAATAGTTTATCTTTTATGAAAAAACGAATAAGCCGCGCTATATTGTAAAACAATTTAAATCATGACATTGTGCCATGTTTTATGTTTTTATGTTTTACATGTACCGATTTAACATAAAATAATGGTGGTATATACTTTCTAAGCTTCAATTTTTAATATAGTATACTCCATCCGTCATACAATAAATGACCATATTTTTTCGGCATGGGTATTAAGGAGAAGGGTGTGTTTATAAATGATAAAACGATAGAAAATGATGAAGCCCACAACTTTTTGTGAGAGAAGTATATTTCCTTATAAGAAAAGTGACCACTTATCGCGAGACAACCCAATAAGAAAATATAATCACTTATCTCGGAATAGCTGGAGTATATCATTTAAAATTTATTATATTATACTCTCTCCGTCCCTAATTAGTGTGATGCGGAGAGTGCGGCGAGCGTTTTAAGAAATGATAAGTAAATGTTTGATGAGTTGGGAGAGGACCCCACATATTTGATTTGTTGTGAGGTATAAAATATTATAAAGTTAGTGAGGTCATTTCCACTTATGAAAACACCACATTTATACAGGACGGCCAAAAAAAGCAAATTAACTACACTTATCGGGGATGGGGAGTAATGATTTCTTTTATCTTTATAATAAATATCATTAAAATAATGATTTTTGATAGTGAGAACCAAGTGAGACGTAGAAAATATATATATATTACTGTGAAATATCCAAACCAAATTTAGTATCGCGATGACTAAAAATTGATTGATATTGAGTGTTGCAATTTTAGATGACTAAAAATTCAATTCCCAATGATGGCTATAATTTCCTAAAAGAAAGAAAACAAGAGGGAATATTTTTTTGAGATAAGAATGTTTCCATATTGTTGTTTCATTACCACATTTTTTCCCCCTCCGCAAGTGCAATATTAAATATTTTTCCAAATAAAAATAAAATGATCACGAACCCCCATTTAACTTTTCTTGGACTTATTCTTATTTGTCATCTTCTCTTATTTTTAATTTTTAAATTTTTTTTTTATCGTCTTGGGGTTCCTTTTGGCATTCCGTTAAAGTTGGATGTTACATGAAATTTGGTTCCACTCCCACATGGCCACAAAAATATAGAATATTATTTATAGATAAATTGTCATTTTGCTAACGGCTCCAGAAATAACGCAACGTTCCGAAATTCCAACCTATCCCTATATATTGTCAATTTGTGAAGAAATTAAAGGGGGTTTGTTTAGAGAGGAAGCAACATTGCCTAATCCTAATCCTAATGTGCAACAATAAAATTAGGCTACTGAAACGTTACGTACCTTTCATCTACTAAACTCTATTTTGCCTGCTGCTCGCAATTTATATATCCTAGATAATATTTAAGGATAATTTTTTTTTTCACAATGATTAAATAATTAATTGTATGTTGAAAATAATTGACAATTTGACAATTTTATAGGATAAAAAAATTATTTGGGTGGCCCCGTCCCTTCTTAGTGGCTCCACCATTGCTTATACATGTGTGCTTCTCATAATAGCTCTTAAACAAATGTACTGAGATGAGTTTGCATGCCTTCCTCAAGTTCAACTAGCAAATTACTTCATGCCTCATGGTCTTCTTCGCATAGATAAACGATTAATCCAAGTTGCTAAAAAATCTATCGAGATCATGAAGAATGAATAATGCTAATGTAGATAAAATGTAAGTAATATTCACGGAAGGTGAACGACATATCATTCCTTTCGATACCACAAATACATGTACTTCTGAAATATGCATTATCCACTCCAATGCCATGTTTGGACATTATACTCTCCTCTGGTTGGAAATGTGAGGTCATCACACTGTATAAGACCACCCCAGGGCTCAGTTTGAGCATTCCCAGAGGTCAGATTTGGATTAACCCATAAAATATATCATATAGTATTAGATTTGAATTGTGGAGGGAAATTGAAGCGGTAATTTTGAATGAAAAAGTAAAAAAAAGTTGAGAAAACCCTATCTTTACCAAATTTTGAGGTCCGATCAAGATTGGGTAAAAAATTCCAAATTGCTTGACCGGTATTCTCCACTTTAGCAAAGAAAAGTAGAAGCCAAATTTCGGGTAACAAACATGGCCTACGCAATCTATCTTTCACTTTCATAATGTAAAAAGATGTTAATTGAGTGAAAATTGAATAAAGATAAAGGTAAAAAAAGTTTCCCCACCACAACCATCCCTCTATTATTTCTAGACTTCTTTATTTAAAAAAATTAAAAATTTAAAAACAAATCACATTACTATATAGCAACATGCCCCATTGCTTGTAGGTCAAGGGATAGTAATTACTACAGATTTGATAAAATTTGTGGGCCTAACCTAACCCACACCCAACCCCCAATAAAATTGTAGTATGAAAATAAGGAATTTAAATCAATATTGAATTTGGGATAAATTTGTCAGCTTATCCTCTTATTATCACGAACCACATGTGACATCGAGAAATATAATATATTATATATATTAAGATAAAATTAATGATATCGGATATCGGAAGTCTAAAACTATAGATTCTAGAATATAATTACGAACCTATTTATCTGATACACATGAAATATGAGAAATATTGAATAGTGAAGTTTCGCACTTATGTGTAATGCTACAGTGTTAATGACGAGCACAATATTGAAAAAGGAAACCGGACGAAAATCATTTTCCAGATGGACTTCGATTTTGACTTTGGAAGGAAATGCAAAATTTCTTTAGTAAAAGACGAAAAATCATTAGATGGCAAAGTTTAAAAAAAAAAAATCTATATGTGGATAAAAAAAAAGTATATTTAATAATCTGTCAAACTTATGGGAAGATGAATATGTGATTTTGGGTTGAGGTTAGTTCCAGCAGTCATGATTGAGTTTGCTTTACCATCACTACCTAAAATCTTGTGTTCCTAACTACCCATGTTCACTAATTAACCATCACCAAATCAAGACTTTGGTTGAGAGTTGTTGATGATAAATAGTTTTCAACAATTTCTTTAAAGTTTTGGTGCATTTTATTATGGTTACTCGCGTATCTTTTTAATTTAGATCACTAGCTGCGCGAACGCATATATATATATAGAGTACAAAGTTTTTTTAGGCCACTAAGTATAGTCGTTTTGCGAAAATAGGACAACCTTATGCGGGCTTGCAATTTTAGGACAAAGTTTCAAAAATTAAGCATTTGCAGGCCAAAAAAAGCCCGATCGGGCTAAAACGCACGTGTTTTGCACGTGATGGTATTTTTCTCAGCCCGGTGATGATGTGGCTGTCAACTAAGTGCCACGTATTTTGGCCTACAAATGCTTAATTTTAAAACTTTGTCCTAAAATTACAAGCCAGCAAAATATTGTCCTATTTTCGCAAAACGCCTATACTTAGTGGCCTAAAAACACTTTGTACTCCAAGGAATGATAAGAAAGAGATGGTGATAGTGAGGAAGAGAGAGTAGAGAGAGAAAAAATGGGTGAAGGATGTTGTCGGCGGTGGAGGTGGCCATACACGGCCATGGCCGGTGGCGGAGGTGGACAGGGAGAGAGAGAGATGTGTGGCAGTCAAATCAGCGTTGGGTTCTACTAAGTGCTGATTAGATAGCTTATTTGGCAGCCGATAGGCATCAAGCCGCATAAATGAGCTCAATGACAAACACATGCGATTTAACCTGATCGGTGTTAAAATTCATTAAGGTTAAAATTGTTTTTTCATTGTAAATTTATATTGATCCCGTAAAAAAAGATCACAAAATTACAATTTTAGCCATATTATTTGAATCGGTAGGCCTAGTAGGATTTGATTTGTTTTCTATGAATGCTAAAGTACATTTTTTGCTTTAGACGTGTGAACTCACGGTCCACTATCCGATGTGTATATTGATTAAACTCATATTTTTGCGCAATAGCTTCCTAGCCATATGTAAGGAACCATACTTGAAAAGTCAAGTGTGACAAATTCGACTTAAAAGGCATTGATGGAATTTTTTGAGCTTGAGATCTTTAGCCTCACAAATACTCTTAATTAGTTTGTGGATCTTTTAATTTTTTTGGTTGGAGAGGAGATAAACCGACCTTGTCCAAATTACTACTGCTTACACGATCATATAAACTGCAAAACAATGTAAGTCTAAGTTAATTAAATATATTTTATGATTAAATTACATTACATTCTTTCCAATTACATTTAGTACATGTAAGAACTGACGAAGCCAGAACTTTGAATGATGGTGTCGGGGTCCAACTTCCTTTCTCTAATCATAACTTCGATAAATCTAACTAAAATCTAATAAAAATCCAACTTATATATAAGTTATAGACAAATAGTTGACACATAATATATATAAGACATGAGACCAAACAATTAATAAAATGTGAAATTCAAATTTAACCAAATAGATTAATCTTTATGCGGCCAGTAATTTTAGGACAAAGTTTCAAAAATTAAGCGTTTGTAGGCCAAAAAAATGAGATGGCAATGATGTGACACTTAGTTGGCAGCCACATCATCATCGGGCCGAGAAAAATACCATCACGTGCAAAACACATGCGTTTTAGCCCGATCGGGCTTTTTTTGGCCTGCAAATGCTTAATTTTTGAAATTTTGTCCTAAAATTGCAAGCCCGCAAAAGATTGTCCTATTTTTGCAAAACACCTATACTTAGTGGCCTAAAAAAATTCTGTACTCTATATATATATGACCTTAACATAGTTTTTAGAAAAGCTATAAATAACTGTAACTTATACTCAAAACCCACTATACAATCTTGCTAAAAAAGTTGATACGTACAGAATTGAAAATAATAAAAACACAATCAAATTCAAAAAACATAATAACGAAAGAAAATCTCTTGAGTAAACCACAAAAGAAACTCATGGAATCTATTACTCCCTCCGTCCCAGACTAGTGTGATTCATCTAATATTTTATACCTCACATATAATCAAATACGTACCACACTTATGGAGGACGGAGGGAGTACTATATTAAAGCAAAATAATCTGCATGCATTTTCTCGCCCAAACTACCATTTATCCCGCCTAAAATGCATGCATGTTCAGCCTATTAATAAATTCATGTGCTTCTATAAATTTTAACACACCGATTGTGGCTATTGGCATTGTTACCAAATTAATAATAATTAAGCTTTTTTTTATTGGTAATAGTACAAATTTTCATATTTCAAACTAAAAGCAACATAACATATATTTAATTTTCACCGATTATTTACAAATATGCGTCTATGTTGATTTATTCAATTATAGGATTTGAAGAGTTCAAATACATGTATATTTACATAAAAAAATATACTTTTACATCCACGTATGTCATTCTAAATTTCTGATTAACAGTTTTTTATTTTAGATATTTTAAAATAATAATTTTTGAGTACCATTGTATAGAAACTCAATTAAATTATTGGATACTTGCAATGTATACGTATTTTAACACGAACTAAAACCATTTAACTTTTTTTTTGAAAGGATCATTTATCTATTTTGAATTACAATATTATATATAAGTTGAAGGAAATATCCAATTATATATAAAACAAAATGTCAAATTGAATTCGTGTTGGTTTAAATTTTTTTAATTATCCAATATAAATAATAACATATAAATTTTCTATATACGTAATTTAAGACACTTCAAAACAACACATTAATTATTCATCATTGTGCAGAGCAAAAGCGCCCGGGTTAATTTAGTAGAGTAAAATATCTAAGTTAAAAGTAAATTTAAATATAATAAAATACGAAGCAAAATATCTCACCAATAGATTTATGTCGTATAAAATTGAAATTTCTGCCCTTTTTGAGCCAAGTAAGAATTGCCCTTTTTGGGGGGCAGTATTATGTTTCTATGCAACAACAAAGTGATTCCAATCATAGCTACATTTCACGCTTTGTAACTATAAAAACTGTGATTTCCAAGTTTCCCCCCCCCCCCAGCCCTCCATTGCAATAAAATGAAATGTACACTACATTATTATACACATGTATTCACAAACATTATGATGGTTATTTTTTTTAGGATTATACCTTAAAAGTTACTTCTCCTCTTTATGACTTACAAGACGACTATCAAGTGCCAAAAAAATCTGCCTCGCTTAGATTTATAAACTAAATACAGTTATTAATTGAGTATTAATATGTCAAATTTATTTATGAAATATGGGCAAACTCCGAGTGTAAAAAGTGTACTTAATCATATATATATATATATATATATATATATATATAGGATTTGGTTCATATAAAAACTAGTCCCCATGTAAAAACTACAAACTAGTCTCAACCGTTGATCATGATATGATCTACGGTTGTTAATAATCAAAGCATGAAAATAATATGTAAAAAACATGATTTTATATAAGCATCATTTTTTTATACAAAAAACATGAATCAAGAAAAACACTATTAAGCATTATTGTATATAATAAAAAACATGATTATATATTGGAAAAGCATGGTTTGTATTTTGTACGGAAGGACTGGTTTTTATACTAACCCATCCATATATATATATAAATCAACTTACTCGACTTCCAACGAATGATTGATTGCTAAAAGCTTGTTAATTTCAATTTGATTTCACAAATATTACAAATAAATCGAGTTTTGATGATTTATGAAAATATTATATATATATATATATATATTATATATATATATGGAGTGATTTCTATACAACTAATCTTTATCCTAAGAATACAAAATTAAGCACATAGATTTGATGCATCTGTTAATGCTATCTAGTGTATCAATTTTGGATACGTTATACATTTCATTTTTTTGTTTATTTCAAAACACTAAAATCAAATATTTTTCGTCTTTTGCTCTTGTTACCACCCACCACCACCACTACTCACTCGCCACCATCATCATTGTTACTTGCCGCCGCGACTATCGCCATTACGCGACACTATCGAGCACGAAAGTTAGAAAAAAGTAAAAACTATCAACATAAATATTTTGATGCATCTCAGTGCCACTGTCTGGTGCATCTAATTTTTGAACCATATTAACCCTAATTAATAGGCTAATGTGTTTTTTTATGATAATTATAGAAATTAAGATAGTATAAAGATCAATAATTCATATTCCTACCTAAGGGATGAGTTTGTACGGGAATCGATCCCCCGTGAAGTAATATGTTTTGACTTTATTTCATTCATTTGCTCCTTTGAATAGATTAATATTTAAATTTAACCAATTATTTTTGGTGCTTCTTTATGATCATGAGCGAAAACTGATTGAGGAATTTATACCACCGACAAATTCATAAATCGGGCCCGTACCGTATATAATTTTCAAAAGAGTAGTGATAATGGGACATAATGTCCTAGACATAATGTGGGTATTTAAGTAAATTTAAAATTTTCGAATTAATTGAATTAATTAATAGGATTTTTGCAATTACTTTATTATCCTTAGCACTAATTAAGGTTTATATTACATGATTGATTTGAAATTTGGAAAATCAAATCACATCTATATATTCTATAATTAATTTCTAACATATCCATAATTATTTCATAAAATCATGCTACAATTAAGCAACTAAATCAAAATAAAATCATTTATATTAATCTTTATTGAATTTTGTTTTTTTTTTATCTATTATTCGACAATAATCTGAAGGCGAGACTTACATATTGATCTATTCTAAAAGGAAGCCAACTACAATAAAATAAAAAAATTATTAAAAAAAATCAAAAAAAGTATGAAAAAATCGACATTAAAAATTACACACACTAAAAACTAACAAATGATAAAAAAATTATTAATCTTGATGCAATTTCGATTTTTTATGTTTTATTCAAATTAATTACTTATTTTATATCAAAAAATAAAAAATAAAAAAATAGGAAGCCAACTACAATGAAATAAAAAATTATTAAAAAAAATCGAAAAAAGTATGAAGAAATCGACATTAAAAAATTACAAACACTATAAACTAACAAATGATAAAAAAAATATTAATCTTGATGCAATTTAGATTTTTTATGTATTATTCGAATTAATTATCATCGATTAACCTTCTGATAAGTTAATTGATCATATACTACAACAAATTCTCATTGATTAACAATATTATTAGTTGATCCATCAAATTCTCACCGATTAACTAACTACTATATTACAAATGAATTGAGCTTATACTAGAGCAACTTCTCACTTGTAACGACCCGGCTTCCGGACTGACGGCTGGCCCCACAAACCATCACGAGTCCTTTCTAGCGTGCTTTGTCCTCACTCACACGCTTCCTGAGAAAACTTCCCAGGAGGTCACCCATCATAGAATTTGACGGCTGGCCCCACAAACCATCACGAGTCCTTTCTAGCGTGCTTTGTCCTCACTCACACGCTTCCTGAGAAAACTTCCCAGGAGGTCACCCATCATAGAATTTGCTCCAGGTCAAGCACGCTTAACCTTGGAGTTCTTCCACAATGAGCCCCAGAAAAGAAGATGCATCTTGATGGTATAAGTAGCCCAAATCAATTCCTTTAAGCTCTCCTCGAATATGTCGTCCCATTCCGACATATTCTCAGAATCCCTCTCATTCGGGTGTGTTTCGGTTCGTTCATGCCCCCTCCGCTTTGAAGTCTTATCGGAGCCGCTCTTTGTCCGTGCCTCTGCACCGGCGATCACTCCGTACTTCTGCCCCGGGCGTCACATCACTGATAAACTATATTGTTAGTGAAATGATCAAATTTTCACCGATTAACATTCTGATGAGTTAATTGATCATATAGTACATCAAATTCTCAATGATTAACAATATTATTAGTGAATCCATCAAATGCTCACCGATTAACTATATTACAAGTGAATTGAGCTTATACTAGAGTAATTTCTGACCGATAAACTATATTGTTAGTGAAATGATCAAATTTCCACCGATTAACGTTCTGATGAGTTAATTGATCATATATTACAACAAATTTACATCACTTCAATATAAAATAAGTGAATTTAATCTATTATTTAAATTTAAAAGGAATTGATTTTCTAATTTAATTTTATCTATTAGTTTACTTTTATAATTTTTTAATAATATCGTCACTCAATTCTATATTTAAGTATAATTAAATCAATAAATTATTGATTATGAGAGGCCGTGTTTAAAAATAATTAAACATCATATCTGTAACTATATTCTAAGTGAATTTAATCTATTAGTATGCTTTTATAATTTTTTAATTATATCTATACTTAGTCTTATTTTTAAATACAATTACTTGTCAACAATTTTTGTGGGCTTCCACTTACCTCAGTGGCAAAGTACTCTATATTATGCCTGGATGTCTTGAGTTCGATCCTGGTTAATAACAATATTTTAGAATTTCTTATAAATTTCATTTTTTATTTTTTAATTTTTTATTTTGTTTTTTCCGGTTTTTTATTTATTTTTATTTATTATTTTAGTATGTTTATTATGTATATGATACCATATCATATGTGAGCACGGTTCGATTAATCATATTTTCGGAACAATTTCGATGCGATTAGTCGGTCAATTCAATTTTTTGATTTTTTTTTGCTCATTTTAGTTATTCACTCATTAGGGGTGAAATGCATGAACTGAAATCCAATACACGCAGAAACATTATACTAGTAGCATACGCGTATTAATTGAAATCGAAATCTCAAATTGAATGGAAAACAAGATCTGTATAGGTGATCTGTTTGTTCATATCGTGATAATCCGCAATCACTATTTTCGGTGCGTTATTAAGAAAGAAACCATAATATATACACCGCCAATGGCATGTTGTATCTATTCACAAGGTAGGTGGTATCAAAGCTGATAACATCATGAAAATCCTCGTATGCAGCTCTACTACGAGGATGAACCCACATAACATTACGCAGACGCCCTTGACCGTCAACATCCAGAATGTAGAAAAATCTATTATCGGCTACTTGCATCCTCAAGAATAGTGAATTTATGGACTCAGCGTCCCCTTCTCCAAGTCTCAACCTCCCCCTCTTATCAACAAAGTTCCTATAATCTCGTTCTGTCACCCCTAAATTCATAGGACCACCAGCCATAACTTGCATAACCCTCACACTTGCTGCCGTTCTTCTACCAGCAATGTCGTGACCCTCCAAATACCGTTGATGGCTAAAAGTCAGGTTCCGGTGTCCGGGCATAAACCCAGCCAATTGCGGTTCCAAACTGTGATTGTGCTTGGTAAATACACAAGACACCTTCCAAGAACCACTCTCCTGCTTAATTGTATTGATACGTACAGGACACTCACATTGTTCCGTACGTTTCTTAGCATAAGATTTTCGACCTCTAGAGCATGCAACCACGTAATACTTATTGCCTGAATTACTTCCCGTAGAAACAGAAAACCCTTGTACCTTGCAATATACAGAGATACAATAGTTATTATAACGCCATGCAAGTAACTAACTAATTACATATAAAATAAAAAAGATCCCCATATTGCCCATGAATGTCTCCTGAAATTCAAAAAAGAAAAAAAACAAACGCATACATGTTAATCACTTTTTCCTAGGCTAGCTAGACTAGAAAAATATAATAACACACACATATACAAAAGAAGAGAACTTTTAATGCCTTTCAATGACAGCGGACTAGGAAACTAGGTAATTGGATTACTTGATAATTTAGCTAAAAACACTAGCTCAATCTTTCATGCTATGTAATATTTCTACAAGGTACAGTGACGACTAAGTTGAAATACCAGCAGCACCAGAAAAATTCATTGAAGCAACTATCTGCTACTGATCATTTGTCTTAATAAGCTAGAAACAATAAATGATGTTGCGACAGTTTTGACAACAACAAAAAAAGAACTAGCTTCAAGAATCCTTTCTCTCTAAACCTAAAATAACTCATCATTTTTTTTGTAACTCCTAAAATAATTTTATGCATCAAAAATGTCTGAGCCTGACAAATAATTTCATAGAATTGGAACACTTCGAAACATACCTTTGCATAGAATTGGTAGGCTTCGAAGAGCTCCAGCTTGGAGTTGTACTCCATACCCGGCTGAGGACAAATAATTTCTTCTTCTTCATACCGGTCGTCTTCATCTTCTTCATGCCGATCGTTTTCCTCTTCTCCACGCCGATCATCTTCTTCTTCTTCACGCCGTTCGTCATCATGCTCATTGTCATGATGGTCTTCATTTTCACCATGTCGATCGTCTGCACGTCCATCGTTTCCCATTGCATCATCTTCTTCGTCAGAACTATCATGCCCAGATCCAAATAAATCATCAAAAATATTTCTCAAATGATCGTTGCCTGCCATGCTTATTGAACTCGAAAAATATATGGGCAAAAAATCGAAAAATGCTTATAATGAAACTCAAAAAATGAAAGGGCGTAAATTCTTATATTAGTGATCCAAAAATGCTTATTACTGAACTTGAAAAATGAGAATGATATTATGATAGGAAAATATATCTCTCAAAAATAATCTCTAAAAAATAATTAAAGATATGATGAGAATAATAATAAATATGAAATATATCTCTAAAAAATAATTAAAGATATGAAAAGATAAAAGTTATTTTATCCTAAGATTTGAAATCACAAAAATTTTTAAGTAATATATTATAGAATAATTTCTATATTATGTGCCAAAGAAATTGATTCGGAGGAAAAAGAAAAAAAATTAGCAAGAATATACATATATAAGTGGCAAAGCGATTCATAAAAAGAAAAAGAAAAAAAAAAGATAATTAGCAAAATGACAAAAGTAAATCGTAAACAAAGTAAGGGATCAAATAATATGTTGGAAAAAAAAAGGAAACAAGAATGTGTATATTTCGATTTTTACTAGAATGGTATATTTACCTAATTAAGATTATGATGATAATTAAAATATTCCAAAATTACATAAGGGTAAATTAGAGAAATGTGTAAACCAGAAAACCGGAAATGAAGGAATCGGTTTTGGAAGAACCGGTTTTTAAAATATATGGGAAAAAAAAAACCAATTATGTCCAAGACATTATGTCAAAAAATCTTTTCCCTTTTCAAAATAATACTTCTGAATAATCAAGTCTAATAATTGAATTCTTGGTAACCTTTGGATTAATATTTAAGCATAAACGAATCATGGAGCCTCTAATAATATAAAATTTCCGTGCATTAATTATCGTATGTAGAAGTATTTAAGCAAAATACTCCGTACAGTAAGGCTTAATCTTCATTAATTAGCCTACCAGATCATTTATAATAACCATACGCTACTATTCATTTTACAAAATTTGGTATATTATATCAATAATAGATCATTAAACTAAAATTCCTCAATATTATTTTCGTGCACATAAATTATTATTCTGCCAGCACAGCCTTAATACCGCCAAAGAAAATTTAGCACACCTCAACATGGATTATAAATCCTAAGTCATTAATTAATTGTTGCCAAATATTAATTTTTAAAGCACACTCGAAAAACCAATCCATTTCAATTCTCATACTTCAATTTCGTAGTACCTAAGGAGGTGACTGATAGACATGAATGAAATCTAGTGGGAATGGAATGACACTAGGCAAGGAATGAAGATAGGAAAGAAATGAATCAAGGAATGATATTCTTATGACTGATATACACAAGGAATGAAATGGTAGGTTTATTACTATTATTTGTGTTGGGAAAATTAATAGAGTTTTGATTGGATACCAAAACCCAGCTGACCCCAACTGAGTAGATGATCGCACAAGCCTAAGCGTTTTTCAGCTCACCTGTTTGAGCATATAGAGTTTCTTAGTTTACAGGTAGATCAAAGGCAGTGAAGACACGGCTAGCGAGGCATGACTTAAAGGACTCAGCAGAGCAAGACCAAGAAGAGTCAAAGATCTTGCAGCATCAAGACCCAGCTCAGTGACGGAAACCCAGCTCAGTGTCGAAGACCCAGCTCGTGTAAAAGACCCAGCTTAGTGTCGATGACACAGCTCAGGTCTGAGACACAGCTCAGGTTAATGACACAGCTCAGGTTGAAGACACAGCTCAGGTTGATGATACAGCACAGGTCTAAGACACAGCTCAGAAATAAGACACAGCTCAGAATAAAGACACAGCAGAGTCCAAGCCGCTGAAGATACAGCAGAGACGCTTAGCAGCTCGAAGACGAAGACCTTCTCCAAGACAAGATCCCGATGTCAGAAGATCTTGTCTGACGCAGTCAAATCAGAGAAGGAATAGCTTCTGCAGATGCAGACCTACGTCGTAGGTAAAGGCCAGAAGTCAACAAGAGTAGGTAAGATTCAAACGGCTCTCTTCCAACGGCTAGTTTGAATCTTCACCTATATATATCTCTCCTCCACCATTGCTGGTGAGAGGGGCTGACAAGACGACTGAAGAAATAGAAGAAAATAGAAAAATGAACAACGATCTTCAAAGCCAAATCTTTCAAGAACACCTACTACCGTGTTCTTAGTTGTTCACATATTCGGTCATAGGCGATTAGATCGAATAAATATCTTAAGCCTAGTTTGAACGAGTTCATCATACTCCTTGTTCTTCATTGTAAGAACTCGTTCATAGTTGGAAAACCATACCCAAACCCAAACCCAGAAAGGTTAGGTAAAGGTACGCTTGCTCGAAGCGTGTAATTCGAGTGGTTAGGTTCTTCAGTACCCGCAAACTGAAGGTGTAGGCTTGACAGTGCCCGCAAACTGTTGGAACACAGCTCGGGTTAGAGTTGTGAAGTAGCTTGGTACTTGGAAACCAAGTGGTAGTGGATTACCAGTGAATCTGGTCGTGGATGTAGGAGGGGTTACTCCGAACCACGTTAAAGATGCTCTTGTTATTTATCGCTTTGTTTTATGCATGTTACTAACTCTCATAAGCATACATTTCAATCTGCATAAACTGACTAACTGAAAAGTGAAACAGAGCTTTGCAATATAATTTGAAGCAACAGACGGACTTTCCAAATCCACCACATTTCGCACACAGCCAGCTGTGTCGATCAAGCTGCCATCCAGCTAGATCGAACACAGCCAGCTCACTCAAAAGAGTTTTAACTTGGAAAAGTTTTTAAACCTTGGTGTATTCACCCTCCCCCTCTACACCAAGGTATCCGTCTTGGGACCAACAATTTGTATTATACTTATTATAATTAGTTTATTAATACTAAAAATAATAATAATAAATGCTAATTATTATTATTATTTAATTATAATTATATTAATACTAATAATAATTATTATTATAATAATATTAATATAATAATATTGATACTAATATAATAATAATTATTATTATTAGTATTATTATTATTATTGTTATTATTATACTAAATATAATAATAAAATAATTATAATAATTATAACAATAATAAAAGTAATAATAATTATAATTATTATTATAATTGTTCATTCCTTAAGATGAGGATTAGCTAACACCAAGGGGCAGGGGAGGAATGGCTAAACCCATACTCATGGGATTAGTCATTTCCTAAGGAAATGATAATTCCTTGCAGTAAAATGATAGCAGCCATAAGATTAGGAATGAATGGTCATTCCATTCCAGCCTTCATTAATTCCTACGTACCAGCCACCCCTAATTGATTTAAATCAATTACGTGCTATATATATGTGTGTGTGTAACCATTACAGTATATATAAATAACCATTGTTGTGTGCATAAATAAGCATGATATTTATGTTAATTAAAGATGTTTAGGACCTATCAAAATAACCATTATATTATTTGTTTATGGTTATTTAAGGAACTACTAAAACAAATAAAATTTGAGAAACTGTAACACCGAAATGCATAATGTATGCCTATGACTATCAATGAAGTTTTAGAAATCCAATTGACGTGTATCATATTTTCAAAATTAATTAATTAATTTATTTTTATTTTTTATTATTATTTTTTTTAATCAAAACACAAGGGACTAGGCGGACCCCCAATCTGTATATAAATAATCCAATATCACAAAATGAGACGGCGCCTAAAAGTGACGTCACATCTAACAAGAAATGAAAACGACAACACAACTAGAACATAGCACAAGATTGACTATGCTCTCTACAACCTTGAATAGAAAGAACCAAGAACATTAATACAAGGATTAGCCCAAAAGTGACTAAATCTGAAAGATCAATGAACCTCAAATAGAGCAAGGAATAACTCAAAAGTGGCTAATCCTGAAAGATAAAAACCACCATGATCACGTACAAAAATTAGCACAAATAGGACCAAATATTCTAACGATACTTGAATCTAAAGTTAGGAAAACCAAGCTGATCTATCCTAACGAGAGACAAGAAATAACGAGGTGCACTAGCTCAAAATTAATTTAAAGAATAAGAAAATGTGAACTTCAAGAGCTCTATACCAATGCAAGATATATTTTCACCCTATTTTCATTTTTTATATTTTATATATACCTCTCATTTTAATATATGCTCCAAATTTTCATCAGCATGCACTTCGAACTTCAAACACAACCGAAAAAAAAAATTACCAAGAACCTAGATCCATTTTAGGTATCTTATTCCAAAAAAGCAATTAAACCATGAATGGATAACTTAAAATGTATTGATGATACAAAACTCCGTTTATGTTATAGAGCATTATTTCAATGAAACAAGTTTGATAAAAACAAATGCACATGTGAATTGTGATATACCTTCCACATATATGTATTTCCTCACACCATGCATGCATGTTACTATAAATGATAAGACACTTAGTCCTTTGAACCCCTTTGCTATATAAGCCAATACTAAATAAAGGACATCAATATTTGGTTATATTAAGGTTTATTTTTATAAAAAAAAAAACATGGATTTTCCGTATGCAATTTGATATTCCTTTGAAACTATGCTGCCTCATCAACCTATTGTTACGTTTGAGAAATTCTATTAGTGGTGTACATTTAATATACACCTCTTACATATTAATATTTTATTAATATATTGCTCCACTCATATGATAATATTTTATTATTATAATTTATATTAATAAAATATTATATATGAGTAGTGGGTGTATCTCATGTACACCCATAATAGAATTTCCCTGTTAAGTTTATGGTGCTCATGAGGAGACACTGTGTTGCAAAAAGGGTAAATTAGGAAATCCGAGTTCTTTTCTTGTCCAATAACGTGCGCCGAGACTCCCGGCGCAAGCTAAACTCATGTTCAACCCAATAACCAATTAATTTAATATAAAATTGGATTTAACAAAATAATAGCAATAAGAATGATTAGTTAATAAATAGAAAAGGAAATTCTGAGAAAGTAATCTTATTCCGTTGAATCAGCAATCCCCCGTGAAATCAGTCGCCCACTGACCATTGTTTCGGATGTTCGTACTGCGTCACAGTACGGGCCCGCCGTAACGGTGGAATCCACTCTCTCTCTCTCTCTCTCACTTTGGCTGATTGCAAGGTAGTTAATAATCAGCAACAGTAAGCTTCTGGTCTGAGGTAGTTAAAAATCAGCAACAGTAAATCATCCATTTTCTGTCTTTATTTTTACGATTTAAATTATTATTGTTAATTCAAGAATCCGGTATATTGCATTTAAAATTTGTTGGAGTCAAAATTATTTTCTCAAATGTGTTTAATTTTTGTATTTATATTTATGAATATAGACAAAAGTATGGCACTGTCACCTATAGGTTAGTTTTGTTCATCGGTAAATGGATTGAAATATTGAAAATGAGTAGAGAATAATTCTCAATTGTTTTTATTTTTTGGGGAAAAAATGTAACTGTTCTTTTTTTCTTAGGTGATCTAATTGTTTACTGAATTAATTTTTGAGCTTGGAAGGGTGGATCATAGATCAAGGTGATATTGCTAGCTTAATATCCAGTAGCCTAGTTTTGGAAAAAATATATCTCTGTATCTCTACGCTCTTGTGATTTTAGTATTTATTTTATTAGAAGTTTATACAATTTGTTCTTTTATATTTTTATAGGTCGTCCTTGTTATATTATATTATCTCCACCCTATCCTTTTTTTGTGAATTTATATACACATAGATTTTCAATTTAAAGTAGTTAAGGGAATAATTAATAATTGCGGGACTTATTAGAAGATTCAAACAGAAGATAAAATCATAAAAGTATACAAATCTATTAGAATAATACAAAAATTTGTGTAATATCATTTGATCGGATATTAAATTTTTATAACACATATGCACGAGAATAAAATTTTCAACCATATAAATTTAATCCATTTTATATATTAGTAATACCAAAAATATTCTTATAATATTCATAATCTGATATGCATTAAAGAAGTCACGATTTAAAAAGAGAAATTTAAATACCAAAATAAATACTTTTTGAAATAGTTTTTTCTTTAGTCCTTCATTTTATTTTGGGTGAAATGTTTCATATAAGATTAGAAAAGTCGATTTTTGAAGTGCATCATTTGATAGTTAAAACTTAAAAGACATGCACACACA
The DNA here is from genome assembly GCA_031470985.1 of Agastache rugosa. NCBI lineage: Eukaryota > Viridiplantae > Streptophyta > Magnoliopsida > Lamiales > Lamiaceae > Agastache > Agastache rugosa. The sequence continues at coordinate 13,695,073 of CM062604.1, forward strand.
CATTTAGTAGCTGTACCCTTATATAATCCTATATCAAATTATTTATCAAAACAAAAATCACATATCCTAAATACATAAAGTAGAGTAAGTTTATTTTTTTAGTTTTAAAATTATAATAGTCATTCAAATATTACATGTACACTAAGATTAAGTGAGCAAGTAGCTTTCAGTTATACCAATTAATAAAAAAAAAACTCTATCTAATTTTTATTGGATGTTTCCATCCAATTTCAAAATTAAAAAGTAATTAATTGTATGCTGAAAATAACTAATTATTTTTTTTTATCAATTATTGAATACTATAGAATTATTTTATTATGAATTAATTGCATTTTTATGTTACTTAAATGCTCAAGAGGCAAAAACCACATACTTATAATCTAAACTATTTTTCTACCATTTGAGTATGATAAATTTGGATTCTATTCTTCCTCAACTTAAGAAATAGAGGTTCCTCAAACTGATCCAAAAAGTTTCACTTGTTTGGTTATATTTTTCCAAAAATAAGCAAGAATTAAAGGTGGAAAAAAAGAAAGAAAAGAAAAGTCAGCTGTGCCACGTGACCGACCGGCGGTGGCACGTGACAGTGGCAGACACAGTGGATAAAAAGCGCAGCAGTTATCAGTATTCAGTAGTTCGTTAAATTAGTCTTCTTATAATTAATTAAGCGCTGTTAGTAAAAAGTAGTTTAACATCACTAACCGCGGTCAAATGAATTAATTGTAAATACTGTTGTTAGCAGGTAATTAAATTAAGCGAGAGGCTGATTTGGCAGTTAGTTAACGGTCGTTAAGTCTAACGTTTTCTGATCGTGGGCAGTCTATAAAATCAGCAGAGGCCGTTATGTCGGGTCGTACTGCTTCTTCTTCTTCCTCTTTCTCATTTTCGTACCTTTCTCTCTCTAAAAAAATTGTATCTGCATTTACAGTTTCGAGAACACATTTTATCGAGAGAGAGAGAGAAGATAGAGAGAGAGGGGGCTGGAAACGTAGCTGTGCAAAACAATGGGGTCGGATTCGAAGAAAGTGGTGGCGTCTCTGTTTTCAGTCCTGCTGTTTGTGACTTTTGTTGTAGCTGTGGCCAGAGTTGAGAAATCCGAAACTGCAAAATTGAGGTTGATTTTGCACTTCATTTTTTATTATTTTTTTTTCCGCATTTTGGCTGCTCAGAAAAATGCTCTGTTTATTCGAGCATTTCGATTAGAGCACTTGATCTCATGAAAAAGAATCAGCAATATTGCTGCAGTTTTCCAAATTTCCCTCACAATGCGTGACGGTGTGAGTATGTGGATGTGTTTTCTCTCTAAATTCTCTTTATCCTTTTTTGCTTCGGGTTGGTTTTAGTTTTCCAATCGCATTTCTGTCTGAATTGTTCAACATTACATAATATCTGAGAAAAAACTTTCCTGTAATTTTTTTGGTTCAGTGCGGCGGAGAAAGTGCAGAGCTCCACAAATTCAACAATGGCGATGAAGTGAGTAGCTGAACTTTAACTCGGCTTTTTATTTGGCATTTCAATACTGAGTCGACTCGGAGTAACTTATTCTCGGCCGTCTGCTTTTTCCCTCTTTGATATCCATCAAATTCCAGCCTAGATGTCGTAGCATTAATCGCAGCCGTTAAGATCCCATATGCTTGAATAGATCTCAGCCGTTTATTCGGTTAATGCGCAATTCCCCTCGGATTCCTGTGCGTCTAACAAATTCCTGCTCCATTCCATCTTCCCTAACTTACCCGCATTAAATGCGCATTATTCCACCCAACCATCGGCATGAAAAAAAATAATAATGTAGGTGATGGCATATTCGTAATTGCGTCCGTTAAGCAGTTATCAGTTGATTCTCTCTCTCTCTCTCTCTCTCTCTCTCTTTCATAAAATCACTTTTTGGCGGTTTTAGCGGTGAGGGATTTAGTATGTATAGTGTACGTACGTAAATTTGGGTACCTCCCTCCCACTACCTTGAGCAGTGAACACCACTCAATATGTGTAGTGTGTGTAAATTTTGGCATAGTGTTTCGTACTTTTTGGTCACCACCAACCCTCCTTTTCTCCCCCGTGAAATAATATTGATTGCAATTAATCAAATTCTGCATACATAATTCGCCGCGATTGTCGGTCGTAAAACTGACACCCATGTGGAAATTACTGCAATAGTTTTTTCCTTCATATGTTTTTTACCCGAAATGGTTTCGCTGCAAAACGAGCTAAAGTTGGGAAAATTTCCTTGCCAAAACAAATTCTTGAAAATATAATTATAATCTGTTTTTTTTTTCTTTAATTTGTAAATGTAATCAATGTTGATGGGTTTGTGGGTATTTGTTCAGGTTGGAAAGCATTGATGAAGAGGGTTTGAATGAACATGCTGTGGATGACCCAGAAGAGGTTGTGAGAATGGTTGAAATGTGAGTTTAACTTTTATAATTTTCCTATTTTACTTTTAGTTTTCTTTTTCAAGAATTGCTGGAAACTGCCTTTTTGTGCATTTAGTAGCCATGGTGTCTTTAATGGGTGGAGTGAGAGCATTAACTGACACAATGAGGTTTAGTTGTAGTTGCAGTTAGAGGGTTGTTCTTTGTTGTGGTCCTCTCAGATTCAATGCCACAATTGGAGCAGACCTACCCTACCCACATGCCCTATCTATATAATACTAATGTTTATACACACGAATATGTGTATACGTACACATATGTCTTTTCTATAATAGTGAGTCTTAGAGAAATGAATGAATTTTTTAAATATCTTGTATTCACATTATTGATCAAGGAAAAATGGGTCATTGTTGTTTCAGTTCATCCCACTTGCAGCTGTTAGTTAGTCTCAGATCCGTGTTCCACGCTTCATAATTCTTTTATGTGTTTATTTATTAATTGTATATCATGACCAATTAATTCTTCTTAAGACTAACATAGACTAATTTATTCAAAGTGGTCATATGTTGTTTTTAGTTATTACATGATGCTTCTTTCTGTCAAAGACTGAATAAAGTTGAAACTATCCTTGGTTTTGCTTCTTTATGTGATATCACATTCTGTAAAGTTTATTATTACATTCTAGTCATGTGTGCATGTGTATGCAAGAAAAGTAGTAAGAGAGATGTGTTGTACTCTTCAATAGCATGTTCATATTTGTGGAATAATGAAAGAGTTATTCCATCTTTTTTCACGTGGCAGTGTCATCCATGTGTGCCTCTAACGTTGTTGCTTGGCTTAACATCCTTAAAATTGGTCCTTTCAAAAATGGAAAAGCCCCAAATTGTCCCTCCCTCTGACTTGATGTCTCACTTGTGGATCCAAATGAAAGATATAGGCATATAATGACAAAATATGTATGGTAATTGATGGCTAAATTTGTGATAATGTAGTAGATGATCATGGTAATTATGTTTGCTTACAGGGCAACTCGAAACAGCACTGAGAGGCGAAAACTGGGATTTTTCTCATGTGGAACGGGCAACCCCATCGATGACTGCTGGCGTTGTGATGCAAATTGGCACAAGAATCGCAAGCGCCTTGCTGACTGTGGTATTGGTTTTGGGCGCAACGCTATTGGAGGCCGTGATGGGAGATTCTACGTCGTGACTGATCCTAATGATGACAACCCTGTTAACCCTAGACCGGGGACTCTAAGGCATGCTGTTATCCAGGACAAGCCCCTCTGGATTGTGTTCAAGCGCGACATGGTTATAAAACTGAAGCAGGAACTGATCATGAACAGTTTTAAGACGATAGACGGGCGTGGAGTGAATGTGCACATAGCTGGTGGAGGTTGCATCACCATCCAATATGTTACCAATGTGATTATTCATGGCCTCCACATACATGATTGCAAACCAACGGGCAACGCCATGGTGAGGAGCTCGCCTTCGCATTATGGGTGGAGAACTATGGCTGATGGTGATGCCATTTCTATCTTTGGCTCGAGCCACGTTTGGGTTGATCATAATTCTCTCTCTAACTGCGCGGATGGCCTTGTGGATGCCGTCATGGGATCCACTGCTATTACCATTTCCAACAATTACTTCACCCACCATAATGAGGCCAGTCTACATACCTTGATTAGGACCTTCTAATTATTACTACATGTTTCAAGATTAAAGTATACTGATTTCATTTTGTGTATGTCTTGTTTCAACAGGTTATGCTCTTGGGCCATAGTGACTCCTACATGAGAGACAAGCAAATGCAGGTCACAATCGCTTACAATCACTTCGGAGAAGGCCTTATGCAGAGGATGCCAAGGTAATTAATTCATCACTTGAAATTAACTTGTTGAATTTTCAACATCTAGAGATCTGAAACAAGAAGTCGTGTGGAATTTGCAGATGCCGGCATGGATACTTCCATGTGGTGAACAACGACTACACTCACTGGGAGATGTACGCGATTGGTGGAAGTGCAAGCCCCACCATCAACAGCCAAGGAAACAGATATCTTGCACCAACTAATCCTTTTGCAAAAGAGGTACTAACTAAACTACTAGAGCACCAAATTCTGTTTTTCTCCGTATAACATACTAGTTGATAACTGAAATTGATGGGTTTTTGTGATCAGGTGACGAAGAGGGTTGACACGAATGCAGGGCAATGGAAGGGGTGGAACTGGAGATCAGAAGGCGACCTCATGCTTAACGGAGCCTACTTCACTCCCTCTGGAGCTGGAGCTTCAGCCAGCTACGCCAGAGCTTCAAGCTTAGGCGCCAAGTCCTCGTCCATGGTGGGGACCATTACGTCTGGATCTGGAGTCCTTGGCTGCCGCCGTGGCCACCAGTGCTAGCACACTTTTCTGCCTACTACAACAACTACACAAAGGCAAATATTTACTCCTTCACCTTCTTTTTTTCTTTTTTCTTTTTGGCCTTTTAGATCATGATGATTTGACTCCATTGAAGCACAACCCTCTATCCATATTATAGTGATTGTTTTTGTCTATCATATCTATCATCCATTCAAATTGGCAAGTGTACATTTTTTACACATGTCTACACCTTCCTTCCCAATGTTGATCAACCTCGGCCTGCTTAAGTCGAAACGAGACAATGCTATTACGGGAGCAGGTGCGGAAGCGTTGTCCAAAATTATCATCTTCTTCTTCTTCTTTTTTTTTCTTATGATATTTCAGTCACGAATTCGCCAGTTTCTACTGTTCCCTTATCACAATTTGCCTATCCATATGTCAGCTGTCTTCTTAAGTCTACCGAAATTGTGTTGGCTTTCATTATTCATAGGAACTAAATGATATTGTAATTTTCTCTTTTTCTTGCTTCTTTTTCCTTTTTTTTAAGTTTTTTCTTAGCCATACAAGCTAAGCTATACAGTGTGAATGTCGAAACTTTGAGTTATTGGGGAGAGAAATGAAAACTTTTGTAATAGATGATATGCATGTTATTAAAGGTTCATTGCCTTTTAGCTTTTTTTCACTTCCTTTTGCTATTCCTTTGTCTTTGTCAATGAAAAGCAATGTTGCCGGTTTGTTTGGATGATTCTTGTATTTACATTTACCTCTACCATGATTATATAAATTAGATTAATTATGAGGTCGTCCAAGAATAATTTTTTGTTTTTAATTATAATTAATTAATTAATTTAATTAACGATAAATTAACTCTAATTGCAAATCAATAAACTCTAATTATGGTATAATAAATTTCGATTGGAACTAATTAACTTCATTTTAAATTGATAAATCATAATCAATAATAAACTCTAATTAAAATTAATAAATTCTAATCCTCCATCAATATACTCTAATTAAGATTAATTAATATATTCTAATTATTGATTAATAAGCCATAACTAAAATTGATATATTGAATTAATATTAATAAACTCTAATAATCCCAATTAAAGTGTTAACCTTTGGTGAGGTAGGCCGCATGGTGCGGCCGCCGCACCAAAGTATTTGACTTAGACTACACCTTCAAGGGCGAATGCTTTGAAGCACCTCTAACAGAGATTTTTCCTCTTTTTTAACCTTACACTTATATATTTTCCAAAAAAATTGATTTTTCACCCTTTCTCATAAAAAAAATTAATTTTAGCACCTGCACACATATATTTCTGCATCCGTCCCTGTATATCTCGCATCTACGTTGAAGATTTTCTTAGGCTGTGATGAAAAGTTGCGATTATTACAATATGTTAGCATAGTAATTGTGGTCATTAACCTTAATCATTACTGTCTGTTGTCTTTGATCATGTGAAACGATAAATCACCATCTATTGTTACTGGACCATTTTTTTAAGAAGCAAAGTGTTCAACTTTTGTGGTGTATAAATTCAATGATTAATAGGTTCAAATTTCACATAGGATGCTTTTCTTTAGAACGAACTGCTGTTGTTAGAATTCTATTTTCTGTTGCAAAATAATAATTGATCGGAGTGAAAAATTTGTAAATAATAATTTCATCTGGATTCAACTAAATTAATCATTTCCTTTTTTATCATTTTTGAAAGTACAATCCAACAAATTCTCTCAACCCAAAAAAAGTACATCTAGCGTATCTGTAAGATTAAATTACTTATTCTAGAGAAAAAAAAACCTGTTAAAATACTCTGTTTTATCTATGATTTATGTTTTCTTTAGAGCTCTTTTTTAAGGTGTAGTAACAATTAACTTAATTACCTGTATTGACTAATAATCACATTTAAAAGTCATTGATTTCAATTTTGATTTAGTATCATGATCTATTTAGCAGAGTTAAACAAATATTATTTGGGATCCATCCTAAACAGTGCATGCAATAATACACTATAAACAAATACTGGGAAAAGATCGTTAATCCTCACATTAACTTTTGGGGGTGTTTACTTTGGGTGATAGGATAGATAGATAAAAATAGTATAGGTTAATCCACCGTTTATTTTGATGGATTGATTACTTTTGAGCTTGTTTGATCATCTAATCCTTCATATAGTCAATCCCATGTTTTATCAATCTATACTATAACATTAACCTCAAACAACCAATTAAAGATGATATTCACCAAATCATTTCCACATTTTTTTTAATTTTTGTGTATTGCTCTAAAAAAGATATTTGAACCGAGCTCTCTGTCTCAAAAAGATTGTTGAGATTAGAGTTAATATGTGAGCAGGACTTATTATAAATTGTTGGAACTTGAATTAATGAACCTTCAACCTCTTTATCTCTTTTAACTTAAACAATATTGAAAATGTGCTTTAAAATTTTAGAAAAATGAATGAAAAAAATTGTAACTAGAGATATAGTAGAAAATTTATTTAGGGTGGCAGAATACGAAAATAATTATTGAAGTGACAAGATAGAATAAAAAAAGTAAAAAGGATGAACTATTGATTTTTGCAAAATATTTCTTTCTAAAAACCTATCACATGTTTATGCACTAAACAAAGTTGTACCTAATCAAAGAGAATTTAAGTTAGCAAGTCACGTGCAAACGTGCCTAAACCACAAATGAGTGCATGTGATATGGGGCCCATATAGCCATGTGAACCATTTTCATTCGCCTTAATCGCACATACTTCTTATAAAAATTACTCCCTCCGTCCCGCCATAAGTGGCCACATTTCTTTATTGGGCTGTCCCATCATAAGTGACCACTTTCCTAATATGGAAATACCCTCTCTCACACAAAAGATGTGGGATCCACCACTTTTTATCTTTTTACCCTTTAAACACTCTTCTCCTAAATACCCGTGCCTAAAAGAAAGTAGCCACTTATCATGGGACGGAGGGAGTATAATATACTCATTTCGTCTAATTTCAATAATATCTCCAAGACAAATTTATCTGGTTATAATTACAGTATAACCATAATTCCTTCAACCCAATAGTCAATGTACTTTTATACATATATTAAAAATTATTGGAAAAAGGTGCAAATACCCCCCTCATATTAACAGTTCTAGGCAAATACCTCCTTGAACTTTGTTTAGGTGCAAATTCACCATTCCCTAAAGTTTTCAGGTGCAATTAACCCCTCGCCGTGAAGGAAACGACACTTCCATTAGCAAAAAAAAATATTTTTGATTTATTTTTATTCTTGTGGGACTCTCACAATTTCTAACGGTTATATACTACATAATTGGTGCTGAAAGCTCAAATTAGGAAAAAAATTATTTCGAACCCTAGCTCACAATTATCAAAATTCAGTTGAAGTTCTCCGATAATTTGCACGAAAAATGATGACAAACCACTTGAAGAATATGAGATCATCAATGTTATCAACAAATAGTTGGCTTGGATTGTAAATTATTAGAGAACTTCGCCTGAGTTTTGATAGTTGTGAACTAGGGTTCGAAACAATTTTTTCCTTAATTTGAGCTTTTAGCACCAATTAATTCTTGGGAATTGTAAGGGTCCCACAAGAATAAAAATGAATCAAAAATATTTTTTTTGCCAACGCAAGTGTTGTTTCCGTCACGGCGAGGGGGTAATTGCATTCGGAAAATTTAGGGAAGGGTGAATTTGCACCTAAACAAAGTTCAGGGGAGTATTTGCCTAGCACTGCCAACATGAGGGGGGTATTTGCATCTTTTCCCAAAATTATTTGATAAAATATATGTGTGTGTGGGCTTTGTTAAATAGCCAGCTAGCACATATAGTCTTTGGCATAATAATTAATCGGATTTTTTTATTACTCATCTGCAGCAAGAATTAGGGGAAACTAACCCCATGATTGGTGGATCAATTAACAGATTGAGGGAATGGACATAATTGAGTAAGCGATATTATGTTAGAATTTTTATTCAGTGAGTTGATTATGTATGAGGTTTATGATTATGTTTGATTAATTTCCATGACAAAAAATCATTACAGCTGGAGAAGAAAATGTCCGAAAATTTGAGTTATTGAAATCATTTCTACTAGCTAGTGCCCATTTCACAATATACATACATTTATATGCAGGTACTATGTATAGGGGAATTATCATTAAATAAAAATTGCGTGAACTATAATTTGAGCATTGATCTTTGTATGATCTATAAATATCATAAAAAGAAATTTCATTGTAACTGTATATAATTCTTGTAGGGCTCGTTTGCTACGGGATAAGGCTTGATATGATTAGCTGGGATATCTTAATACGTATAAATAATTAATATATATTGTGTATGGTAATATATTAAATTCTCTGCAAAACATATTAATTATGGTAAGAGGGTGAAATTATAGTAATTTATTCTTATATTTAGTTGCAGTATTATTTATACCACCTCATAGATGGTATTAGATAATAACAACAATAGGTATAATTCATACGGGCCCAAATTTTATAAAGGGCCTCATACTTTGTACCAAACAAGATATTAGAGTGTATAAGTATATATTATACACCCTAATCACCCCTATCAAACAAACCCGTAAAATATAAAGAGCCAGTATCATAAAATAAATATTATTGTCATAATAAATAATCATGGTTACTAAGTTAACTCATGGAAACTGATTTCTATAGGAACATAATCCGGCATATGAAAATTAGAAATGAATTTGGACTGATGATTTTTCCACGTTCTAACGATTCTCATTGAAGATGCATTATTGTAGTATATAATATGCATTATTAAATGTATTGGATTTCTACTCAGGGTCGGCCTTGAGGGTGGGCGAGACCGGGCGACGGCCCAGGGCCCCAAATTTTTGGGGCCCCAAAAAAATATGAATGTTTACTATATATATATATATTAAGTATAAGTCTTATTACAAAATTTTAAGCTAGCCCAGTTGGTAAATTGTTTAGCTATTCAACTTATCAGGGTTCGATTCTTTTAGCTGCAATTTGTATACAGATTTATATATTTTTGTGGTTTTAATATTTTTTTAATGGCCCTCTCAATATAGTTTTAAGTTTTTTGAATTTGATTCTTCCAACTGCAGTTTGTACTGCTTTATCAATTTTTGTGTTTTGTTTTTTCTTTAATGGGCCCTTCAATATAGTTAAGTTTTTTGAATGGACCCTCCTATTTCTTTTTGGATTTTTTATATATATTACTAATTATTTTACGAATATATATATACTAGTAATATAGAGTAAGAGGATTGTGAAGTAAATTTATTCAATAATTTCAACAAAATATTTACATGCATTTTAGATTTCTTAAATTTATATATTTATATATAACTTTATTTTCTAGATATGTATTTTACACACTATTTTGCTTCTTCTTGTTCTTGTTCTTTTATTAGTAGCAATTTTTATTTTTATTGTAAGCTAAAATAATTGAGCAAGCAAGAAAAATTCACACCGTCATTTTATTGTTATGCATCATCATTTTAACATAAAATACAAATTCAACGTATTGATTTCTTTTTTTAGATTAATAATAAATTAATGCATTTATTATTAAATTTTGATATTTTCTAAAATAAATTCTCCTAAAAAAATATTTATACATCAAATGATATTTATTAATAATATTGCAAGTAAAAGAGCTCTAAAAAACTATTTTTATTATTAATATATGAATGCTTTTTTAGATTACTAATAAGTTCATGTATTTTTATTAAATTAGTATTTTTTTTTAAAAATAAATTTTCAGAAAAAAATCTTTATAAATCAAATGATATTGTAAGTTAAAAAAACTCGAAAAATTATTTTTTGTTTTTTTTATAGGGGAAAAACTGTCTTTTGTTATTAATGTATGGTTTCGTGTGTTTAAATTAGTGTTATATTTCAATTTTATATGACGTATAGAGGGCCCATTTTTTGTCAGGACCGGCCCTGTTTCTACTGGAACTCATGCCTTATATCTAATTTCGGCCTTTTCTAAATTCGAATACAATAATTCTATCCGGACACACTGTATTCGGACACATGCAATTGAATAAAAAACAACCAACCGGTTCCAACATTAATCAATTTTCGGTCTAAACTCATAATTAATGTTACTAATCTGCTCCTGATCGATCAAATTAATGTGAGTTGGAGCTTATTATCTCTCCCGCCTAGACCTCTTCCAACTTGCCTCTGAAATTTCCCTCCCACCCAGACTCCCCACCAAAAAATCGATCCCATGCAGACCCCCTCCGAAACTCACATCCACACCCAACTCCTAATCACTAACTAATTCAATTATGTATTTCCTAATTAATTGCAACTTAATTAATTGAGAGATATTGTATTGTTAGAAGAATCATGCAATATCTTTATCCTGCAACTAATTCAATTTTTAATTTCATAATTAAGTGCAACTTAATTATTTGAGAGATATTTTATTATTAGAAAGATTCACGCAATATTTTTATCCTGAAATGGCATCAATGTCAATCCATATAATAGCGAATTATTCTGATTAGTTAATTAATTTCGAAACATTGTGATTTTCCTAATTTGCCACCATATGTCCGGACACAGTGTGTCCGAATAGCACTACCTATTCGAATAATAACTTGGAATAATTGTTTTATTTTCAACAATCGATCAAAACAACGTCCTTTGATCATTTTAAACGTCGAAATAATTTTGATTTACCATGCGTCTGTCATCTTAGTTTCGATTAGGCAATCATGATTGAATTGCCAAAAATATAAATGTCATGTACTCATGTTTTGAAAATAATGTGCAAAATAAAAACAGTAAAAAATTGGTGTATTTTAAAATAATTATCCTTGTTATAATAAACGACTTCAGAGCTATTCTATAAGTTAAAATAATAAGAAGATGTATCGAAGTCTGGTCTCACACTCCAGGAAGTAAGGAACAATGTACAAACTTACAAAAACTCCTGTATTAATCTCTAATTAACCAGCAATACCCAATATTTTCTTTTTTATTATTTAAAATGGAGTGTATGTATTATATTTGTAAAAGATTTGAAATTTTATTATAATGCTCAACCACACGACAGTCTATATACTGTGCAGCGTGTACAACATTTACCAGGCGCTATAAACTCCACTTAATTAATTGTTGCCATTTATTGTGTGACGGAGGTAGTACTACTTTTTAAGCTTTTCAATGCAATAATCAGGTGTACAGAGATAATATTGCTCACCACCTCAGTATATATACAAATTTTGATTGTTGAACCAGAGAGTCATATTGCTCATTATCTCATACAAATTTTGATGGTTGAATCAACAGGTAACAGATGGAGTATATATTCTGAATAGAAACCAATCCAACATTTCCCTCTATACAAAGTGTAGTAATTTTTTTTTTAATTAGGTATATTAAATATTTCTTTGATTGATTGTATAATGTATCCCGTTTGTATTTCAAACTTTCAATGAGTGATGCGACATTGAAAGTGGTATATATACAAGAAAGTGTGACATAATTAACACCTCAAGTGTGTAGGTCAGAAGATCAAACTCTGCTATCTTTCCTCCTAATTTTTTAAGAAAAAATATGCATTTATATTAATTAAAGTTTCTTCCACTTTACACTCATATATTTTTCCAATGTTGCGGTAAAATAATGTATTTTTGTGAGAGAAATTTTAGCTAAACTTTTCCCTCCTTGAATTCGGTCAGAGATATAACCCCGAGGCCTGCAGGAACAAGTTCATTTATGAAATGCTCACCAAAACCGTTCAAAATTACTAATTTATGATAATTTGCCGATTAAATTAATTTTTTTGTTTTGTTAAATAAATAAAAAATTAATTTCTTTGCTGCTAGCCTGATCTTTTTAACTATGCCACTTACAATTATCAGAAATCGGTTGCATGCAATAAATTTTGCGTGACAAAAAAATTGTCATTTTCACGCTTAACCTTGGAGTTCTTCCACAATGAGCCCCAGAAAAGAAGATGCATATTGATAGTATGAGTAGCACCTATCCATTCCTTTAAGCTCTCCTCGAATATGCTGTCTCATTCCGACATATTCTCGAAATCCCTCTCATTCAGGTATGTTTCGGTTCGTTCTTGCCCCCTCCGTTTTGAAGTCTTATCGGAGCCGTTCCTTGTCCGTGCCTTTGCACCGACGATCACTCCGTACTTCTGCCCCGGACGTCACAATACTAGGGAAAAGGGTCAAATAAGTCATCTATGTTTACCCCAAGGTACAATTAAACCCCTCATATTTTTTTGGGTACAAACATACCCTTAACGTTAGTTAAAATTGATATTCATGCCCTCCTCTACTAACCATAGTCAATTAACCCGTTATAACTTCTATTAATTTTTTTTCCTTTTTGTTTTGAGGAAAGCTTTCGTTAAATTGAAATATGGGTTTATATAAAATTCGTCTACTACAAATTCCACCAGCATAAATCATTAAAACATGAAAATAATTATTATACCTAAAACATCCCTAAAAAAAAAAATTATTATACCTAAAACAAATCGAATGCTTTAATCGAATCCAAAATTTCACAAACCCCAAATCACCACCGCCGCGATCCGCCACCGACGCCACACCACCACCGCCCAAATCCTCCGCCACACCACATCATTGTTCTATTCCCATCTTCTCCCTCCTCACCTTCCTCTTCAATGTCCGGAGCGCCTCCTATTATCTCTCATCTCTTATCAACGGCCTTTTATTGAAATTCCTTGTCTCCCGCCTTGCTTTATCCGTCACCTCCCATTTCCACCACCGCCACTCGCCCTTCCGCTGCCGCCGCGGCGCTTTCCTCCACCTCTCTCACCTGTGCGTACCTTCGACGACGGCTTCTTCTCTGGTGATTCCGATTTCGATTGCTCCTTGTTCCATCATTCCTCCAGAAAGCATGTCGCCAGTTCCATTAATTTTCGTCATTCTGTCTAATTTTCTTTTTATTTTCTTGAAAGGAGTCATTCTATCTAATTTTAATCCAAATTACCAAATTTCTTTCCCGAAGACGATCGTTGTGTGCTGATGAGGAGTGTTGTAGACTGTAGTGGACCAGTGGAATGTGGAAAAAACTTTTTTCTAATACTCCCAACGTCCCGCCGAATATGGCTCATTTCTTTTCGGCACGGAGATTAAGAAAAAGGGAATTATGTGTAATAAAGTGTTAATAAAGTATTTTTTTGGTCAACAATGTACGGTTAATGTGTTTTTTTAGCTTAAAGTAAGCTCTAATTCTTTCCCAAAAAGGAAACATGTCATATTCAGTGGGACGGCCCAAAATGGAAATCATGCCATATTCGGTGGGACGGAGGGAGTAATAATGTTAAATAATAAGAAAAATAAAAACAAAATCCTCAACCCTAACTGGAGTTATCGGAAGACTAGAGTAGAGTTAGGGGGTGTTTGGTAGGGTGGATAAGCCAAGATTGTTTACTTATCTTGGCTTATTCACCCGTTTGGTATCCAAAATTAAGCCCGGTAGAAGCCCGTGACTAAATTGAGCCCGGTGCTATTTTACTGTTCCTCTTTGGTATATGTATCTCTCCATTTTGGAGAGATAAATTACACTCTCTACTACAGTACCACATATTAGAAACATTAGTTCCAAATTACCCTCCACCACCCGTCACCACCACCACCACCACCACCCATTCTCCGGTGCCGTCACCACCACCACCGCTCCTCCGGGCGCCGCTGTCGCCGTCACTCCTCTGATGCATATATAAGAGTGGTGGTCAGAGAAGTACCAACTCTCTCCCCCCTCTCTTTTTCTCTCTTCCGGCGGCGGCGGAAGAAGGAGGCGGCAGCTGTGGTAGAGAGAGAGAAAGAGTGAGAAAGAAGGAGGCGGCGGCTGTGGTAGAGAGAGAGAGAAAGAGTGAGAAATAAGGAGGAGGCGGCGGAAGGAGGCGGCCGAAGGAGGAGGCGGTGGCTGTGGTGGAGAGAGAGAGAGAGAGAGAGAGAGAGAAAGAGTGAGAAAGAAGGAGGCGGCGGAGGAAGAAGGAGGAGGCAGCGGCGGCGGAAGAAGGAGGCGGTCGAAGGAGGAGGCGATCACTGTGGTATAGAGAGAGAGAGAGAGAAAGAGTGAGAAGAAGAGTGGAACCGTAAGAGAAAGAAAGTGACATAATAAGAGAGATGGTGGAGGTAGGTGGGAGGGGTGTGGTGGGTTGTGGTAGAGAGAGAGAAAGAGTGAGGGATAAAATTGTCATTTTACAGTTAATCTTGAATTTAATTTAATGTACCAAACAACCAATCTATTATATCTACATTATATATCTTATCTACCAAACACAAATATACGATACCAATCTTATTTTATCTACGATACATATCTTACTTTAAACTATCTTATCATATCCTAACATGCCTACCAAACGTGGCCTTAGTGGAGGGCATGAATATCAATATCAATCAATATCAATGATGTATTTGTACCTAAAAAAATATGAGGGTTTAATTGTACCTTGGAGTAAATATAGAGGGCTTATTTGACCCTTTTTCCCTATATAGCTACTACCTAATTTGCACTCCAATAAATTCACCGATTCTGTACTGAATCCAACCTGACGTGTATCGATTTTTTGAACAACAAAAAATAGTATTTAAAATAATTCAAGAAAATATACCTACAACTCATAGCCTACGAGTCGCATTTGTAAATTTAAATTCACAATAGATAATTGGTTTCCCCTTGAAGACCTGCTGAAAATTCTGACATTAGTACTCTGATGATCAAGTTAGTTGGTGTTTTTTTCGAAAATATAATAAGAAAGCAGTAACTCTCTTGCCAGAGCGAATTAAGGGAAGATATATTTATGGTTAGCCACCACGAATATAGACCGGTCATTTTAGCATTTGAATTCTTATCATACCCTAGCCTCATTTTTCTCTAGAGTTGGACTTGGCCCAATTTATTTTTAATCTTGCACCATCTAAATATTTTCTCATTAATTTTGGACTTGGCCCAATTTATTTTTAATCTTGCACCATCTAAATATTTTCTCATTAATTGTTGGGAAAATTAATAGAGTTTTGATTTGATTCCAAAACCCAGCTGACCCCAACTGAGTAGATGATTGCACAAGCCTAAACGTTTTTCAGCTCACCTGTTTGAGCTTATAGAGTTTCTAAGTTTACAGGTAGAGTCGCTGAAGACAGCAGAAGACATAGCAGAAGACACAACTAAGCGGACACAACCGAGGAATTCAGCAGAGCAGACTCAGAAGAGCAGACCAAGCAGAGTCAAAGACCCAGCAGTATCAAGACCCAGCTCAGTGACGGAAACCCAGCTCAGTGTCAAAGACCCAGCTCAGTGTAAAAGACCCAGCTCAGTGTAAAAGACATAGCTCAGGTCTAAGACAGCTCAGGTTAATGACACAACTTAGGTTGAAGACACAGCTCAGGTTAATGATACAGCACAGGTCTAAGACACAGCTCAGAGTCGAGACGCAGCAGAGACACTTAGCAGCTCAAAGACGAAGACCTTCTCCAAGACAAGATCCCGATGTCAGAAGATCTTGTCTGACACAGTCAAATCAGAGAAGAAATAGCTTCTGCAGATGCAGACCTACTTCGTAGGCAAAAGGCCAGAAGTCAATGAGAGTAGGTAAGATTCAAACGGCTCTCTTCCAACGGCTAGTTTGAATCTCCACCTATATATATCTCCTCACCATTGAAGAAAAGAGGCTGGTGAGACGACTGAAGAAATAAAAGAGCAAACAGAAAAATGAACAACGATCTTCAAAGCCAAATCTTTCAAGAACACCCAGCCAGTCAGCTGTGTTCTTAGTTGGTCGAAAAGTGCGATATATTAAATAGAAAGAAAGGATACAAGAGAATATACACGGACAAGCCCGAGGGGATACAGCCCATGCGAGCAGAAGCTCGGGGCGGGGGTGGGAAAAGGTCGTTGCCGACCTATAAATTTTCCTAAGTGGGCCCGGAGGCAAGTGTGTGTAAAGTGAGCTTAAAAGCTAAGTGAACTACCCGAACAATGGGAGTTTTAAGTGGGTGACAGTGTAAAGCATTTTAAAGCAAATACGATGGGCTAGTTCACGGCACTAGCCCCTGCCACTAAGTCGAGCCGCCCCAGTTTGTGCGTCGGTTTGGGGCGGTGGGCCTCATTAAAACCTAGCCGTGTAAACCACCCTTGTGGAAAAACCACGGTCGTAGGAAAAAGAGTACCCCTAAACTAGCGCTGCTTGGGTTGGGAAGAGAAGCGTAATTTGTGTGCAAGTGTGTGTTTTATGACGCCATGGGTGCTTGATCGAGTCTTTGGACTCGATCAACCCCAAACACACACACCCAAATCACTAGTCAAGTTGAGCAAGTACAGATGGGGGGGCCGAGACATGATCAGTCGGGGAGTAGGGGCAAAAGAACAAGAAATACAAACAACTAACGATAAGTCTAACTAGCTGCCTGCCTTGCTCGAAGTTGTTGCGCCAGGATGGAGTTAAGGCTGCGTCTTCGCAAGCCACGCTACCATCTTCGCCGTCTTGATCGGTGGTCGACGGGCGCGAGCGTGAGCGCCGACGGCCAGTGGCATGCTCAGAATTTTGTTGGCGTACTCCTCCAACATTTTTGTGTAAAGCATTTCTGTAAGTTGAGATCTGGGGTGGGGGAGGGTCAGTCGAAAAAGAAGGGTTAGGGTTTGAGCACTGACCTTTGGAATGGTTGGATTTACTAGCCATTAATGCCACGTTAATGCGCGTAGTTCCCGAGCAGGCGCGACCCTTGGGGTCCGAGCACGCGTGACCCTTGAGATCCGAGCACGCGCGACCCTTGGGGTCCGAGCACGCGCGACCCTTGAGGTCCGAGCACGCGCGACCCTTGAGGTCTGAGCACGCACGACCCTTGGAATGTGCGGCGGAATGAGAACCGACGCCCGGAGTCCCAAGCAGATGCGACCCTTGAGATGTGCGGCGGTAAGCGAACCGACGCCCGAAGCACACGCGACCCTTGAGGTCCTAGCACGCGCGACCCTTGAGATCCGAGCACGCGCGACCCTTGAGGTCCGAGCACGTGCGACCCTTGAGGTCTGAGCACGCGCGACCTTTGAGCTTTACGGTGGTACGAGGCCCGACGCCTGTGTGGTCGAGCAGGTGTGACCCTTGAGATGCGCAGTAGTAACTGAACCGACGCCTGAGATGCGGCGGTGCTGCGACACCTGAAGCCTGTCCTGCTTACACGGCGAGGGTGGTGGCTGGCGTTCAAATCGCAGCAAGCCCAGCAAATCCGACTCGCCCAGAGGTGGCAAAGCGAATATGCAAGTGTTGGGTGGATAAGCAGGCCGGAGAAGGTGATACTTGAGGGGAAACCAAGAGTAAAACTCTGGTGGCACCTCAACTTCCGGCGGTGGCGGACGAGCGAAAGAGAGATCAGGTTATGAGCCTGGTCGCAATTCGATGCTAAGCACGAATCTGCAAGTCCCTTGATCGAAAGGAGCCCGGAAGGTGGATTTCCAGCCGAGCGCCCCTTCGAATGCCGGCGGTGAACGGACAGATCTTCCACAAAATCGAACAGAAATTATATGATAATGAACGCGAAGATGTGAAGATGAAGATTGTGGTGATTGAATGTTGATTCCAATCGAGAATGAGGGAGAAAGGATGTAAAACGTTGGCAGAAATGGGAGAATGGAAGAGGTTTGCCGCTAGGAATTCTAGAGAGTGGGAGGAGAGAATTCCTAGAGAGAGAAACTCAAGGCAAACTTTCGGTGGGGGTAGCTGTGTTCTTAGTTGTTCACATATTGAGTCATAGGCATAATAGATTAGAATAGAAATATCTTAAGCCTAGTTTGAACGAGTTCATCATACTCCTTGTTCTTCATTGTAAGAACTTGTTCATAGTTGGAAAACCCATACCCAAACCCAAACCCAGAAAGGTTAGGTCAAGGTACGCCTGCTCGAAGCGTGTAATTCGAGTGGTCAGGTTTTACAGTACCCGGAAACTGTAAGTCCACCCGCAAACTGAAAGGTGTAGGCTTGACAGTGCCCGTAAACTGTTGGAACATAACTCAGGTTAGAGTTCTGAAGTTGCTTGGTACTTGGAAA
This sequence comes from Agastache rugosa, assembly GCA_031470985.1. Lineage (NCBI taxonomy): Eukaryota > Viridiplantae > Streptophyta > Magnoliopsida > Lamiales > Lamiaceae > Agastache > Agastache rugosa. The sequence goes on from CM062604.1 coordinate 13,713,884, forward strand.
CCAAGTGGTAGTGAATTACCAGTGAATCTGGTCGTGGACGTAGGAGGTATTACTCCGAACCACGTTAAAATTGCTTTGTTCTTTACTGCTTTGTTTTATGCATTCTGCTAACTCCTCTCACGCATACATTTCAAGCTGCATAAACTGACTAACTGAAAAGAGAAACAAAGCTTTGCAATATAATTTGAAGCAACAGACGGACTTTCCAAATCCACCACATTCCGCACACAGCCAGCTGTGTCGATCAAGCTGCCTTCCAGCTGGATCGAACACAACCAGCTCACTCAAAAGAGTTTTTAATTGGAAAAGTTTTTAAATCTTGGTGTATTCACCCCCCCTCTACACCAAGGTATCCGTTTTGGGACCAACAATTGGTATAAGAGCAGTGGTTCAAAAGATCATTGTATCTGTGTCAAGTCAGCCTCTTTGCTGATAGTGGTCACCTAAACAGATCCTTAATTTTTCAAAATCTTTTTAAAATTATTATATTGCATACTGTCATCGAATCTTCCATGTACAGGAATCTTCCGACATTCTCTGTCGATGATTATCAGATCTGGAAGTTTCGACTCAAAAGCTTTCTGAGCGCGTGTCACGACATGATGTGGGATGTTATCACTGACGGACCCATCTTCATCATAAAATCAGAAAGACAAGCAGAAGAATGAATGATCAGGAGCTTGAAGATGAGAAAACACAGCTGATCAAGAAGCTGAAGATGGCCAAAGCTGAATCAGATCAAAGAATGGCTCCAGCCAATGCAAACACAGCTGGAACCAAGCCAAGGATGTACCAAAGAGGTCGTACATAATCAAGCCAGCTCTCCAAGCTCAGTCCTATCAAAGAAGAAAACTGCTCGGCAACTCCAAGCCCAAGAAAAGCAGCAACTCCCAGCTGATCACAGAGCTCAAAGGCAGCAGATAAATCCAGCTGACTGGAATCAAAATCAAAGACAGAATGTCATCCAGCACAGACATCAAGGTCAACTAAAAAGACAGCTGAGAAGGATCTCAGCTGGTTATAAAGCTGAAAATCAACCGAGCTTCACATCAAGATTCCAGCAGACGGGATATCAAGCTAGATATCAAGCTGACAGACTCCAGCTATGAAATGGACCTCATCAAAATGGAGTCAACAAGGTCCAAAGAAGAAAGGACCCTTTCAAGGACCAACCAGAAGTATCACTCACAAAAGATAAGGACAAATCTGGGTTATCAATGGAACCCTCAACAACAAAGTCGGACCCAATCACAACTGGGTGCCGAAGGAGTGATAACAGGTCAAGGAGGGACATGCGTTTTTGAGGAGTCATCAAGCATGCTGTGAAAGAAAGACAACTGGTGATCAAAGCTCATGACTCACCTCAAAGCTCTTCAAAGAATATGTCAAGTGTACTGGTCCCAGAAATGCATAGCAAAGAACAGGAAATCGAAGATTCTACCTCACAAAGCAGCAGTGAACTCAGCTGATCATGGAACAGCTGACTGTCTTCTCAAGATCAGAGATCAAGTTGACAGATGAACGTAATTGTTGAGAAAATCACTGGCTCAAGTAGGAAGCAGCTGAGAAAAGAGAGCCACCTACTATCAAATTCAGGGGAAACTCCACCAAGCTGGAAATCGACACAGCTGTGATTTCAGCTGAGGGCAAATTCAAGCCAGCAGAACATTCAAGTGGAGAATCAAGAGAGAAATCCAGCTGAACTATCAAAGGTCATCCTCTGGATATCAAACAAAGCTGGATCAAGCGTAAATCGCAGAATTTAGAAGAGGAATCTAGATGAAGGGAACTCAGTGTAGCAGATTCACCAACAATTGGTATCAGCTCAAACCGGATGAAGAAAGTTCATCCAGCTGAGGGGGAACAAACTCAGCTGGATCCCAAAGTAGAAGGATTACCCAGCTGAAGAAGAATCAAGCTCATCTAGACAGTCACATAACTCAAAAGAACTCAGCTGAAGGAAAATAAAGTGAATCTCCAGATACTCAGCTGAGGGGAAAACTCAGTCAAGCAAAGGAAAAGACCACCATGGTATCAACTGACTTCTATGTCCAAGCTGACCAGTTTGGGTCTCATGCATTTATTTCTCTGAGGAATATACTATTTAAGTCCAATTATTTTGAATTCCTATTTTAAGCAGACATATGTTCCTTAGTTAAATTGCTTGATAAGTTTCCTTTCCCATCGCATTAATTATAAAGTCAGAGTACTGTAGCACGGTAGGATCGAGGCGGAACGTCAAACATTTGAACTGCCTCACGCGCGGTTGTAATACACTAGCCGTAAACACGTCAGCAAAACGTGATGAGTGATTCTATCCCAGTCGTTGATCAGAATATCAGCTGCTTCAATCTCAACCGTTGATCAATTATGGCAGTTGATATATATGGAAAAGATACGCGGATTCTTTCGTCTTTCATCTTTATCTCTGCGAAATTCAAATCTTCATAACCTCTATTTATTTTCTGCAAGTTCTTCGCACGATCAAATTCAACAGATTGCAGAAATGGCACCCAAGAATCAACCGCAGGGATGAACCAGTTCGAAGCTCTTATGACAAAGTTGTCATTTGAAAGTTGTCTTTCCACCTCCAACCTTCATATCTCAGAACTCAAAGAGATGGTGGATCTCGTCGCAGATTCCGGTCTCTTGTTGTGGGCAACCTCAATGCCCAAACTTATGCTGAAGAGAGATGCTGCGCTCTTCTACCTCAACATCATTGACGAAGACGGATTCTACTCATCGTCATTCGATATGGTCGTCAAAGGCGCAGACGGAAAGTATGATTCAACAACCGTCAACATCAAGCTCAATAGAATGCTGCAAAAAGTGTTCAATCTGCCCAGCAAAGGAGAATTCATTCCAGACGACTACAGCCGTGAGGAAATGGATGAATTCCTCAGTCAAGAGATGCTTATCTCTCCAGAGCCGTACAGAGCGAGCATGTCAAAGCTCCTACTCAAGCCAAAGTACAGGCTGCTGCTGGATATTACGCAGAAGTGCATTCTGGGGATAGCTGGATCTCAAGGAGAGATCATTATTCCAAAGCTCAAACCAATGATTGTCATGATCGAAGGAGCAAATGTCAACTGGTTTGATTTCTTACTCAACCGACTGGTCAAGGAGTCAGAAAAGATCAAGTACGACTCCACCAGGACGACATATTCAAGCTCAGAGCCCCTGTATCTATGCTCTAAGATTTCATTCTTGATAGAGCAAGCTGTGAAAGGGAACATAGTAAAATGGGCTGATTCAGAACCGTTTCCAGAATCAAAGATTCTCTTCCAGAGAATGAGTCAAATCAGTGATCTTCTGAAGAAACAGCCTGCTGTGAGCAAAGGCAAGAAGCAGCTGGAAGGAACAGAGGCAGAAGTTTCAGCTGAGAAGAAACAGAGAAAAAGGAAGGCAGCTGACCCCAAACCAGCTGGAGGCCCAGCTGAAAAGAAAAAGAAAACAGCTGTCATTCCACCAACTGAGGCGAGCTCTTCTTCAGAAGCAACTCCAAGTCAAGCTATGGTGGTTCTCTCCCCACAGCCAGTGTCAGCTTTCAATTAATTCGGATCAAACATCCTGGCTGAGATGGGATTGAATGATGGATCTTCATCTAGCTCAGAGGACGAGTTGGATAATCCAAGGAGTCAGACACTTCCCAGCTCACCCCAGCCCTCAGCGCGTCACAGCTCTCCACCAAAATAGCCTTCTCCTCCACCCAGCTCTCCAACCAAAGAGCCATCTATTCAACTGGCTGAAGCTCCTTCACAGCCAGCTGACACCCAAGCTGAACCCTCTTCCACAAATCCCAGCTCACCCTCAAAAAAAGCCATAACCCAAAGCTCAAACTCCCACGCAGTTGGCTGATACTTCTTCACAGCCTATTGTGAACCCAATTGATCCAATTCCTCAAATCTCCACAGAATCAGAGGAGAGTGATGAAGCATGCCTCCAGCACACTTTTGGCTTTGGAAGTCTGGAGGATGCATACTTGCATCAAGATGATCTCATTAGAGGTATCATCGAAGTATCTCAGCAGTACACCAAACCGCACCCAGCAGACGTCTGGGAGTCAGCCAACAAGCTTCTAACAGCAGCGGGATGGGAAACGCCTTCTGGAGCTGACATATCCAAAGAAGTCTCACCTGAGATTACCAAGGAAGCTGTACCAGAAAACATAGCTGAGGTAATGATCATTAAAAAACCACCTGATACAATAGCTGAACCAGAAGCGGCAGCCCCACCAAGTCCAATTGCCGATGACACTCGCGCACTGGTCGAGTTCGAGGTAGACAAACCCAGTCATGCTGAATCCGGAACCCAAACAGAGCCCGACTCTGAATTTTCTCCGGCTCTTCAAAAGAAAATCCAGGAATACGTAGAAAGGGTTTTTCTAATGAAAAGCATGAAAAATCAAGCTGACCTTCTTCTTCGGTGTACAGCTATTGAAATGCAGGCAGAAACTCAAGGGTGGACTATCGATTAAATTCAGAAGTCCATCTATACCCTTGATGAGGAAACCAACAGGAATCTCAAGCAGTCTCTTGTTTCTCAAGATCTCGAACTCAGAAATCATTTAGATAAGAGAGTTTCTGAGATTGTAACAAGACTTCAAGTTCCACTGGTCGACGACATAGCAAATATTTCAAGCCAGCTGGAAGGCATCAAGAAGTCCACTCTCTCCAACAGCTCTGACATCCGCCAACTCTTTAACCTTTATAAAGATCTGGATGCTCGCCCGTAGCCGGAAGAAGAAGATCGTCACTCGAACATCGCCACAGCTGACAACTCAGCCAAAATCGCTGAAGTTGAAGCTGCTCTCGCCAAGCTCAACGCAACAGTCGCTAACCTCTCTGCCTCCCTTATTGATAATGCCAAAAAGGGAGAAGAAAAGAATGAAGCTGGAAAAACAATGGAGAGGAAAGCCGGCTCGTGGGAACTCGTCCGGCCAAATCGCCGAAATCGACGACTTTGCTAAAGAGCTGGATGATGAACAGCCAACTGAGCCAACTGCAGCAGTCAAAGAGACATGGAGAGAGAAAATGGTCGCTCTTGCCAAAGCTTGTGGATATAAGCCAGAGGAATACAAGGACTATCACTGGCTGTGTAACTTCCACAATGAGCAAAGAAAAGAAATAGAGGAGCTGGACAAAATTATCAAGAAAAAAGCCGAATCGCTCAAGCCTGCTGAGAAAAAGCAGAAGAAGAAAAGGCAGAGTTACAGGCAAGCTAAGAAGAAACAAGTCCAAGCAGCCTCAACTGACAAGAAGAACCCAGATGATTTCAATGAAAACTGGGAACGATGCAAATCAGAATTCATCAAAGAATTCTACTACTTGAATCAGTACAAAGCATGGATTCAGAAACTGCTTTCCAGGATTATCTTCTCGAACTCCATGAGACGGATCCAATGATAACAAGATCAATTGCCCTATATGCCAAGAGAAATAACATCCATCTAAAAGCTCCAAAAGTCAAGCAATTGAAGCCTCCCACTCTAGCTGGAACGAACCTTCCCGACAAGGCCCAGATTATCAAAGAAGTTCATCACTGGGTTGGCGAAAGAGGAATCTCCAAAACGAAAAATCAAGTCAAATAGAAGGAGTTGGAAGAATTCATCTTCAACAGATATGGTCTCAAGACTGACCATCAAATGGATGAACAGAGGAAGTAGCACAGCTGAAGACCCAGCCAACTGGGAATCTTTTCTTTTGAACTTTTGTTATTTTAAAGTTGTAAAATTTCGTATTAATGAAAAGTTCGTTTTATCAAAATCAACCTGAAGACAATCTCTCTTTGTCCAGGTTCTGAATTTGATTATCTGCTGTGAATGTTTATTTTAATTGGGCTCGACTTATTGTTAAACATTTTATTTTAGACAAAGTGAATTTCGTTTTAATTGGGCTCGACTTATTGTTAAACACCACCAAAATTTATTAATTTTTTTTTTGAGGTAACCAAAATTTATTAATTCTCAATTAGACTTTGCTAATTCAAATTAGCATTTATTAATTTTAATTAGATTTAGCTAAATATTGATGAACAATTTATTTAAAAATTAAAAACTAAAGAAAATAAAGTAATTAGGAAAGGAAAGGACCCTGTTGTTCGGTCAATCGCGCGGGAGTTAGGGGAGGATGCATCTTGGGTTTGTTAAAACACTCCCAACTAAAATTCTTTTTTTGACCTTGAACTTATTTATTTTTCGAATTTTTTTTTTATTTTGGTGCCCCTTGTCATTGTTAAAATTTAATTTTAGCATTTTTATATATAGAGAGGTGATGTGCTACACACCTTCTGTGAGCACTTTTCATGGGCACCTCTTTCATTTCTTCCATATTAACATTATTCTATCTAATTTTTGATATTGTGTTTTATTCTAATGCCTTATAAATTGATATTGAAATCGTTAAATTTATAAATCAATCAAAATCAAAGCTCGATTTCTTCTATTTTCCTTGAACTTCAAAGAATGAATAAATATGAGAAATTGAGCTTTGATTTTTATTGATTTACTAGCGAAAAATTACACGCGTTGCACGTAGAACCTCTCATTTAATATGATTGATTTAATATAAATTGTAATATATTAATTTTGAAGGAAAAAAACAGTTGAAATTTAATCAATTGTTGATTATTAACTTCAAAAAATATTACATAAGTGTGGTCCTTAGAAGAAGCAAATTTATCCATATGTTAAAGATGTATCCTATCTCGTGTATAACTTTTAAATTTGTATGATCTTGAAAAAGATCACCCATTATAGTACAAATAATTAATTAAGTAGAACTTAAAAGAAACAGCTGGGTTTATATTTTCAAATTACAAAGTGAAGAAAGTTGCTCCCAATTACTATAATCGAGTGATTCAAAATATTTCTAAATTATCAAGCTAGCTAATTGTTATGATGAATATAATTCTTGGGGGTGGGCGGTACGGTATACCGTAAAATTTTCGTCATACCTTATACCTTACCGAAAGTAACGGTATAAGAAATTTAATACCTTTACCTTACCGAACCGTTCGGTTTACCTTTGTCCGGTATACCGAAATTTCGGTATGGAACTAATCGCATACCTTTACCGTACCGCATTTTCGGTATACCTTACAGGAATTCGGTATACCGTTATACCAATATACTATTTCTTGCTGAAAATTTATGGTATATCGGTATACCGTTTCGTGCCCGAAAAATTATATGCTTAAAAAACTTGTGCATACACATACAATCAAAATCCCAACAATGTTTATTTCGGTATTACATCAAACAAATATAATAAAAAATATTATTTATTAATTATAACTATTATTAATAATAATTAAATATTTATTATTAATTTAATACGGTACGATATTACGGTATATACCGGTATTATGATATGTACCGATATTACAGTATATACCGAATTTTCGGTATGGTTTGTATACCTTCGGTATCTGATAATCAATAACGTTACCGTACCAAAATTTTTCGGTATGGTATCATACCTTACTGTAAATTAGGGTACACCAAAATTTCGGTATATACGGTATTTTTTCGGTATGGTAAGTGCGGTATAATGGTATTCGGTATTTTTTCCTAGCCCTAATTCCTATACTGATCATATAAAAAATGATCATTTATCTATATATTACTCATACTTCAAAGTAAAAGGGAGAACAATTATTAATACTATATTTTTAATTCACTAATATTTTAATTTTGTAGTCATAAATTTTTTAAATAAACAACAATGTAAAAAACAACTCTTTCATAAAGTATATCACACCACAATTTGGATTGAACCACGACCAACAAGCTGACGTGGCTCTGATATCAAATTTATGATACGGCCAATCAACGGGACGACGAAACGTATCAAATATGCGGAAGCTTCAAGACTCGAACAACATCAGCAACTATGATTACAATCCAAATTAAATGACCAACAACGACGAACAATACAGCAAAGTCACGAGAAACGAGATAAAAACTCAATTAAACCTAAATCGATGCCTAGAATCCCCGAAGAAGATTCGACTGGAATCTATAGTAATTAAACTCCGAATGAGCTGAAATTTTAAGGAAAATTATAAATTGAAAACAGAAACAACATATCCAAAATTCAGCATAAACGCACGAGTAGAACTCAAAAACGCTCAGTGCTCAATTTCGGTCCGATTTAGGGTTTTGGCGAGAAAGAAATTTGCGGCTGTTTTGAGATGGAGCGACGGGGGTGGATGAACTGTATGATATGGACGTAATATGATGGTGGTATGAAGGTGTGGATGGTGGACGAAGAACACGAGAACAAAGAAACGAAAAAAAAGATTGGAGATTTACCTCAATACGGACCCCGAATCGACAATCGATTGAAACACGTATCACGGAAGTAATTCTCCGGCGGCGTAGTTAACCCGAGACCCATACGAGATTACGACGAACTATGGATTTCAAATTCAAAGGTGCCAAAACCGAATCCTACCAAGAACTAGGATTTGTGAACTTTGTAGAACACGTGAGACAAAGTCGAAAATAACTTTTTCATTCAAAACTCGTCTGCCGAACAGTACATACGAAAATAAATTTAATACTAGGCTAATTCTAAGCTAGGTTCGAAAATTACAAGGCCTTGGGCTTGGTAATTTCGAATTCCTTAATTAAATGCAACTGGGCCAATTAATCACCTAAACATGGTGTGATAATTGGGCTACTAATTAACAATGTAATAAAATTAAAACATAGTCCAAAATTCGAAAAATTCACAAAGTCCAAAAGATGAATTGGGCTTCCATTATCTTCGATTTTATTCGATCATTTATGCTTCTCCATCATCAATCTTCAATACTTGTGAAGTTCACCAACTTGTATTGATTAAATCCAACTCCATCGTCTTTCAATTTCTTTTGAATGTAGCACTGGAAATAACCTTGCAGCTTCTTGGCTCTTAATCTCGGCACTGGACCTCTAAGCTGCAATTCCAGATTTAAGTCTTCAGTGTTAGACCCGGTCTCATCATTCCCCCCCTGCTGAAAAGAATTCGACCTCGAATTCAAGTCCTCCTCGGCATCTCGATCATCTACAGAAAATGAAGACAAGTCAAAAACATTAAAAGTGGAAGAACATTTATACTCACCTGGAAGATCAGTGCGGTAAGTATTATCATTAACATGGACGACCACAGTGAATGGTCCATCTCCACGAGGCATGAGCTTCGACTACCGTAGATTAGGAAAACGTCCCGGGCTGAAGTGAATCCAAACCTTATCACCGGGTTTGAACAACACTTGCTTACGGTGCGTATTCGCCTTTGTTGCGTTCCTCACGCCTTGAAGCTCAATCCTCGTCTTTACTTTCTCATGCATCTCTCGAACCTGTTCAGGCCTACGGGAACCTTGCAAACTCGAAAGATGATCAGTAGGTAAAGGAATAAGATCCCTTGGAGTCAACGGATTAAAACCATAGACTACCTCAAAAGGCGATATATGCATGGAAGAATGCACAACACGATTATACGCAAATTCAGCAAAAGGTAAACAGTCTTCCCACGACTTAAGATTATTACGAACTAATGCACGAAGCAAAGTACCTAACGTCCTATTCACTACTTCAGTTTGTCCATCAGTCTGAGGATGACATGGAATAGAAAATAAAAGCTTGGTACCTAACTTACTCCATAAAACTCGCCAGAAATGTCCCAAAAATTTGGAATTCCTATCAGAAAAAACCATCAGCTATGTGATACGAATCAACCGCCCTAGACTTAGCCATGCAAGACGTAAATATAGGACCAAAGAACGGATCTGCAACATAGAATGACGTAATGTTCTCGAAACTGAAACATTGGGCATGCATAACCGACAATAAAGTGTACCTGCGGGATAGGGCATCGACGACCACATTCTCTTCTCCTTTCTTGTATTTTATCACATAAGGAAAAGACTCAATAAATTCTACCCACCTGGCATGACGGAAATTCAGATTCTGCTGCTCTTTCAAGTGCTTCAAAGACTAGTGATCAGTGTGTATCACGAACTCCTTTGGACGCAGGTAGTGCTGCCAAATGTCCAAAGACCTCTTCAACGCATACAGCTCCTTATCGTACGTGGAGTACCTAAGAGCTGCGTTGTTCAGTTTTTCGCTGAAGTAGACGACCGGCTTCCCGTCCTGCATCAAAACAACGCCCATGCCTATACCAGAGGCATCACACTCGATCTCGAATGTCTTAGTTAAAGTCAGGTAAAACAAAAACAAGAGCATTACATAATTTTGACTTCAACAAATTAAACGCATGCTCTTGGGCTTTACCCCATTCAAACTTTCGGTACTTTTTACTCAATTCAGTCAATGGTGCAGCTATACTAGAAAAATCACGCACCAAACGATGATAAAATCCAGCTAAACCATGAAAGGACCTCACATCAGAACATGACTTAGGCGTGGGCCATTCCTCAATGGCTTTCACCTTAGCCCTATCTACCTCAACACCACGACTGCTCACAACAAAGCCAAGAAAAACAACCTCATTCATGCAAAAGGTGCACTTAGACAAATTAACATACAGTTTAGCATCACGCTGCAACTCAAAAACATGCCTAAGATGTCTAACATGCTCATCAACAGAAGTGCAATATATGAGGATATCATCAAAGTAAACCACAACATACTTGCCAATCACATCACGTAACACACGGTTCATCAAACGCATAAAAGTTCTAGGAGCATTAGTAAGTCCAAAAGGCATCACAAGCCATTCATACAAACTATGCTTAGTCTTAAATGCAGTTTTCCATTCATCCCCCTCACTCATCCTAACTTGAAAATATCTAGAACGTAAATCAATTTTAGAAAAGACAGACGCTCCAAACAACTCATCTAACATGTCATCTAACCTGGGGATAGGAAAGCGATACTTTACCGTGATTTTGTTGATGGCATGACAATCCATGCACATACGCCACTCATTCAACTTCTTTAGAACTAGGATAACTGGAATGGCGCACGACGACATACTCTTTCGAATCTGCTTCTTTTCCAGCAACTCCATGACTTGACGGTCTATCTCCTTCATCTTATCAGGGCTGGTCTGGTAAGCTGGCCGGTTAGGAAGAACTGCACCCGGCTGGAAGTCGATCTGGTGCTCAATTCCTCGAATTGGCGGCAGACCACTGGGAATCTCGTCCAGGAACACATCCTTGAACTCCTCCATCAAAGGCTGCAAAACAGTAGGAATAATAGGGTCAGAAGTATCATAAGCCTTAAAAGTAACTAAAACGATAGGCTTACCAGCTTTGATGGCTTTTCGAACTCCCTTTGCACTAATGAACATATTTCTGTGCACTGGATCTGCACTGTTGGCACTGGAGCTCGGTGGACTCAATACAGCAGCTGTCTTCTTTGAATTCTTGGGCACTAGAGGCGTGGATTTGGCCTTGGAGTGTTCGGCCATAATGATCTGGCGGCCTCAACTTTGGCCTTTCTTTCCCGTTCCTCCTTAAACTTCTCATGCATTCTCAACTGATCTTCTATCACTTTCTTAGGCGACAATGGTTTCAGTATGGTCGTCTTTCCTTCTCTTGGTATCGCATAAGTATTCGCGTATCCATTATGGATTGTCTTTCTGTCAAACTGTCATGGACGACCTAACAAGATGTGCGATGCCTCCATAGGAATAACATCACAAAGAACGGTGTCAGTAAATCTACCAATAGTAAATTTTACATTTACCTGACACATGACTCTGATCTCGCTTCTGTCTGTAAGCCATTGTAGTTTATATGGCTTTGGATGCTTGTGCGGCACGAGTGCGAGCTTGTCGACTGCATACTGACTAATGGCATTCACCACACTGCCACTGCCAATTATCACGGAGCATGTCTTGTCTTGAATAACGCAACGGGTGTAAAAGATGTTTTCTTGTTGATCTGTCAAATTTTCTTCTCTCAGTATGCTCAAAGTTCGGATGGACACTAGACAACCATGTGCAGGAGGGGCTGTCTTCTCCTCAAGTTCGGCCATTGGTATGCTAACCCTAGGCTGATTTTCTGTCTCCGTGTCTGCAGTATCTTTTATCTCTTCTTCACTGGCTGATTCCACTTCATTATCCGCTGTGATGAACATAACACGACGGTTATGGCACTGGGCCTGAAAATGTCCCCAACCATAGCACTTGTGACACTGAACATCACGTGCTCTGCCTGATGTAGCATTCTGAGGCTGACTAGACTGCGCTGGCTGATTCTGTGAGCTTCGGTTTGTCGCAGGTGCACTGAAATCATTCATGTGTGCTGGCGGTATGGATTGTGCTGAAGGGCGTGTCGGAGGTGTCTTAGGCGTAGATGACTCGCCCCTAACCCATGGCATCCTTGCAGGCGTGGAATGAGAAGGACATCGGCGTCTATCTGTTAGCTGCCGCTCTACAATGGATGCAAAATGAACCATTGCCTCAATACTGTCAAAGTCCTTCAGCTCGACTTCACAGGCAATATCCGGGTTCATGCCCTCGATGTACCGGTTGATGGTGGCGTACAAGGTCTCTTCTTTGCTAACCCGGTTCATTGTTGTCTCCAGATTCTTGTGGTACATTTCTATCGATCTTGAACCCTGAAGAATCTGACTGAGCTTGCGTTTCAATTCCCGTTCATAGTGCACAGGAATGAAACGCCCTCTCATAACATCCTTTATCTCCTGCCAAGTGTGAATAGGAGGATGTCTTTGAGTGCGTCTTCGGTTCTACTGAAACTCCCACCATGTTGCTGCGTAAACAGTTTACTCCAAAGAAGCTAACTGGACCTTCTGCACCTCTGGTAAGTCATAGCACTCAAATATCTTATCAACTTTGCGCTCCCAGTCTAAATAGGCATCTGGATCATGCTTGCCTTCAACCTCTGGAATGGTGGTCTTGATGTTATTGAGTAGACCATCTGCATTACCATATCTATTATGTTCTGGATAGACGTTCCTGCGAGCTACCTGGAAACGTGGTTGAAAAGGAGCACCACGACCCTGGCCTCTACCTCGATCTGCAAAGCCATTTTTGTCTCTCTGAAGTGGGAAGAACTGAGTTGTATTATCCTCAACTCGTTCATCCTCAAAGTGTTCTGAATCTGATGCTTCTTCATGCACTTCGTACTCATTTATTTGATTAACAGGTGCTTGCTGTGGATTTCGAGCCTGTGGTGGTGTCTGAATTGTCACTGTACTGAACTCCTCAAATTTGGCCAACAATTGTGCCATGGTGTTCTGAACTTCTCTGATCTGGCCCTGTACACGACCACTCAAAGCATCAAAGTGGTACTTGGCATCCCAATCTGGCTGGGTGCCTGAAGACTGTGGTGTCTTTCCCGGATCCATAAAACATGCACAGTGAACAAACGTAAAGAAATAAAAGTAACCTCACAATCCTCACAAATCTCTCGTGTGTGTTCTCTCAGTATTTTTCCACTCGTGTATATCATTCAAGAATGGAATTATGTAATTTAGAACAAGCTCACCAAAACTTTCGAACTTGACAAAATCCAAGATTGAACCCCTAGTCAATAGCTCGAACTTAATTCTCGGTGAACCACGGGTCAATAACCACCAATATCTCAAATCACTTCCAAGAACAATATTTCACAATAAATCGACTCAAATATCACAAAACACGGGCTGCTTGAACGAAAAACTGAAAAAAATTTCAAAATTCAGAAAACTGGAAAAAGTTCGGAGGGAGATTTCGCCTAGAAAATGATCGAATTTGGCCAAAATGCCTATATGTCAAGGCAAAGCAATGAATCTTGCTCAGAGCGTCGTTCCGCTTCCGGAATGGTATTATGGAGAAAAATTGGAGTTCTGGAGCAAATTCTACGGCAGTTTGAAATTCTGCCGTCGACGAGGAATTAAAGCAGAATGGGGGCTGGATTCTCGACAACAAGGCTGGAGGATGTTCGGTTGTGCAAGGAAATAGGTAGGGAAAAATGCAATACCAAAATCCAAAACCGAAACCAAATCAAGCAAGGAAACAGTTTTTGAGTTCGACTAGGAAAATGACTACCAAAACCAAATCGAACTAGGACTATAACATACCAATGCTAATAACCC